>CM047809.1:85875707-86475707 GCA_026214975.1 Gentiana macrophylla | reverse complement strand
CCCCTTGGCAACCTCACTTGATCAATTGTCCAAACATAAGTACATGGAATTGTTGATACCAATGACTAATATGCTAAGTGAGCTCACCCAACATAGCAAAGACTAATCCCCTTGGTGAATTCGAATTCCAAAGACACTCGCTTCATTATCAGTCAACTTTAATAATTCCAAGTTCAGTCCTTAGTTTAGCAAATCTTTCACTATCCAGTGGTTTAGTGAAAATATCAGCAAGTTGATCTTTAGTAGGGATGTAAAGAACCACCACATCTTTCTTTTCAACATGATCTCTTATAAAATGATGTCTTACATCAATATGCTTGGTCCTTGATCAGTAAAAATAGGATTTTCTGTGATTGCAATTGCACTTGTGTTGTCACACATGATTGGAATTTCTCTTTCTTCAATTCCATAATCCCTTAACTGTTGTCTTAGCCAAAGTACTTGTGCACAGCAACATCCAGCAGCAATGTATTCAGCTTTAGTAGTGGAAGTTGATATAGAATTCTGTTTCTTGCTAAACCAGGAAACCAGTCTATTTCCCATTAACTGACAGGTTCCTGTGGTGCTTTTTCTATCAATCTTGCATCCAGCATAATCAGAATCTGAGTAGGATATAACTTTGAAGCTTCCATCTTTTGAATACCATATCCCTACTCCCAAAGTCTCTTTTAGATATTTGAGAACTCTTTTGACTGCACCTAAGTGACTTTCTTTAGGTTTGGATTGAAATCTTGCACAAACACCTACAACAAAGGATATATCAGGTCTGCTGGCAGTAAGGTACAGCAGACTGCCTATCATCCTTCTGTATAAACTCTGATCAACATCTTTGCCTTCTTTATCCTCATCCAATCTGATATTTGTACTAATAGGAGTTGATATCTTGGTGCTGTTTTGCATACCAAACTTCTTCAGCAGCTCCTTGGTGTACTTGGTTTGATGAATGAAGATTCCATCTTTCATCTGTTTAACTTGTAATCCCAAAAAGTAGTTCATTTCTCCCATCATACTCATTTGGAATTTGCTTTTCATTAGATTTGGGCAAACTTTTCACATAGCAATTCATTTTCAGAACCAAAGATTATGTCATCAACATAAATCTGCATCAAACAGGTGTCATCCTTCTCATTGATTCTGAAAAGAGTCTTATCAATGGTGCCTTTTGTAAAACCATTGTCCACCAAGAATTGAGATAGAGTCTCATACCATGCTCTTGGTGCTTGTTTCAAACCATAAAGTTCTTTGTTGAGTCTATACACTTTATCTTCTTGATCTTTAACTTCAAATCCAGGAGGTTGCTGAACATACACTTCCTCCTCTAGAATGCCATTCAAAAATGGACTCTTGACATCCATTTGATATACCTTGAATTTTTTATACGCAGCATATGCCAAGAATAATCTGATAGCTTCCAATCTTGCAACAGGTTCATATGTTTCATCAAAATCTATTCCTTCTGCTTGAGAATAGCCTTTTGCAACTAGTCGGCCTTATTCCTTACAATGGTACCAGATTCATCAAGTTTGTTTCAGATACCCATTTAGTACCAATGATATTTGCATGATTAGGCCTTTCAACTAGTGTCCAAACTTGATTTCTTTCAAATTCATTTAATTCTTCTTGCATAGCAATTATCCAATCTGGATCTGATATTGCTTCTTCAATAACTTTAGGTTCCAATTGTGATAGAAAACAAGTAAACAGTGCTTCTAATTGTCTTATAGTCCTCACACCTTGCTGTACATTGCCAATAACTTGTTCAAAGAGGTGATTCCTTAACCATTGTGGATTAGTTAGATTGATTCTCGTGAACCTCATCTTCGAGGTCTGCTTTGTTGCTTCTTCAACAGCAGGGGTTCATTGAGATCCTTGAACCGCCTCAGTTGTTGCATCAGTAGTATTATCAGCAGGGTGTTGAGCAGGGGCAGAATCAGAAATCTTTAAGTCTTTAAATCTTTCCAAAACTTCAACACAATCTAGATCAGTGACTTGTAGATTCTCAGCAGGTTCACAAGCTTCATCTTCCATACCAGTGAATTTAGGTTCATCAAACACAACATGGATTGTTTCCTCATGTTTTAATGACCTCTTGTTCAGTACCCTGAATGCCTTGCTGACTGAAGAATATCCCAAGAAAATTCCTTCATCTGATTTTGGTTGGAATGTCTTCAAATGTTCCTTATGATTCAAGATAAAACACTTGCTTCCAAATGGGTGGAAATAGGATATGTTAGGTTTTCTTCCATTCCAAATCTCATAAGGTGTCTTCAACATCTTCTTGTTCACTGAGGTTCTGTTTTGTGTATAGCTATGTTTGTATTAATCGCTTTCACCCAATATCTTTCGGTAGCAATGCTTCACAAATCATAGTTCTTCCCGCTTCTTTTAGAGTTCTATTCCTTCTTTCAAAGAACCCCATTTCTTTGAGGTGTACCAAAGAATGACAAGTTGATGTAGTACACCATTCATTCACAATATTCTCTAATCACTTTATTGAGAAATTCAGTACCCTTGTCTGATCTGATTTTTACTACTGTTAAACTTTTCTCATTCTGTAATCTCTTCAAAAGTTCAGGCATCTTTTGAAGTGTTTCACTCTTCTTGTTCATAAATACCACCCAAGTGTACCTTGAATAATCATCCACAACCACTAAGGTGTATTTCTTTCCTGTAACACTTATTGGTGTAACTGGCCCAACTAGATCCATATGCATCAGCTCCAAGACTCTATTAGTTGATTGCTTAGTCTTTGATTTGAAGCTTGACTTTGTCTGTTTACCTTGCTGACATGCATCACATATAGTATCCTTTTTGAATGTCATCTCAGGTAAACCAATCACCAGTTTCTTCTTCACCAACTGATTGATGTCATCAAAATTCAGATGATTCAGCTTCTTGTGCCATAGCCAATTAAGTTCTGATTTGGTATGCACAATCAGACATGTTTCTGGAACTGCAGTAGACCAATCCACAACATACATGTTTTGTTGTCTTCTACCAGCCAATACAACTTGATCACCTCTTTAACTAATGACAGTACATGTGTATTTTGTCAAAAGTGACCTTGTATCCCATGTCACAGAATTGTCCAGTGCTCAGCAAGTTGTAGTCCAGTCCTTCCACATATGCAACATTCTTGATTGTAAGTCCATTCCTCACAAGTGTGCCGTATCCTCTTGTGTAACCAGGTGTATTTTTGTTGCCAAAATTCACCCTTGGACCATCCTTTGTCACAAAATGACAAACAGTGCTTCTTCTTTGTCATATGTCTGGAACATCCACTGTCAAAGTACCAGACACCCTACAAAACAAAGTTAATACATTTTAGGTACCCAAACCTGTTTGGGTCCATAATGGTCAGTGGTAAGCATGACCCCTGGGATGTTTCCATAAGGTCTTCTCCTAAAAGTGTCATACTTTGGTTCATACATGTATTCTACACATCCATAAGTTTTAACAATTGGTTGTGTAGGATTCACATATGTTTTCTGGCCTTTTGGTTTATAATGCTGTTTGAAGTGATTTTTGTTGTTAGAAGCATTAGCATAACCATTAGTTTGTTTGTCTGTTAGAAGAGCAATTTATATAGTATGGAGTCTCATTGAGGTCCCTGCTTTGAGGTCTTGAATAAGCCTCTCACGAGTCCTTTCTTCGATTCCATTGCTTAGGTTTTACCTAGCGGCATGGTTATACTTCTTTGCTTTTAGCATTAAATGCGAGAATATTCCAATCATCATCGAGAGAGTGAACAATCTACCTTTCCCCGAGATAATTATCCTAGAATGATTAACATTTTTGGGTTTAGGATTCTTATCCTTGGAATATTTCTTTTTGTGGTGCAGCAGACTTGGTAGATGGTTTGCTATCAGCAGTTCTTTTCTACTTTGGATTTATTCTTTTTATTCAGAGTCGTTGACTTTTTGACTTCTCGATTTTGGTGCCTCAAAGAACCTTTATCGGGAGTTGGATCTTGTGCAGTACAAACTTTGTACTTGGTTTGTAGTTTGTTGGTTTAATCACATGCTACAATTTTGTAATTGTTTTATTTAATAAATGAATTGACGTTATTATTCATATTTATTATTCTCATATTCACCGATGTGACAATAGTAATTACACTCGTAAAACCCTAAAGTATATCGTTTATGTAATCACTTAACTCGAAGTGTATGGTATATACGGGAGGATTGAGTTCGGTGAAGATGTTAGTATTCGAGAGTATCGGGTCTCTTTATTAACACGATTGGTGTGATTGTCTTATCGGACTTTCGTTAAGAGAACCTAATGGGGCATTTATATATTAGATATATCATATAGGTTTGGATCGATTTGATTAGAGTTCACGATATAATTCCGTAATCGAGAAGTCTTATCGAATCAATGGATGATCATATTTATGGATATATTAGGGGTTAATGGTAAATAAGGATAAGAGGTTCTAAAAAGGGTTAACGGTAACTTCCCGATTTAGAATGAACAGATTATGGAGGATTAATCCATATGTAATGATTATATCAATGGACGCTTATTATTATTCTCGTGAGGAGATAAATATAATCTCATAATCGAGGAGTGATAGCCACGGGATTATGGTGGCATATTCTCGTGATTGATTTATCAAATATAATTATTCATTCGTAAGATAATTATTTATTTGATTTATCTGGTCGCCGATTATTAGTCCATGGTCCCGACGTGCCTCCTAATATAGCATAGCTATTCTCGGACGTCGAATCCTAATAATATTAATTTAGTTCTTGTTGGACTTTATTAAAGCGATATGTGAATTAATTGTTTAATGACTATTAAATTAATGCTAAATAATTAAATATGAAAGACATTTTCCATAATCTTGCCCAATTGTGTTATAGCCAAAATTAATTATGACTAGGTCATGAATTAAAAGTGGCGCCCCCTCTTATTTTTGGAACAAGAAATTAGTTTTCTTGTGATTAATAAGACATGCATATAAAATATTTATTGGATAAATATTTATGGTAAATAATAAAGATAAATATTATCCTAGATTTGTTCTAGAATATTTTGGGATTATCTTTTATTTAATAGGATTATCATAATTGATTTTGTATTAATTATAAAATCCTTGGAGGCTAAGTTTTACTCTCCTATATAAAGAGAGTTCTCCCAAGCCTTAACATACTATAAATTTCGACTTCTCCTCTTAGAGAGAAGAAGTGATAAAATTCGGCCAAGGGGTATAAGGGGAAAATCTTGGAGATTTTTCCGGGTAGCATATCGGAAGGGTTCGAGTCGAGAATTTCCTTCCACCGGGAGTTGCTTGGATCACACGTAACGAAGATCGTGGTGCTCTTCACACTTTCCTTCGTTCATCCTATTGCGGTTCTTCAACTTGGATTTTGAGATCCAAGAGGTATGTTCTACAACCCCCTTGTAGATATAGATCTAGTTATTTTATTACGTGTAGTTTATAGATCTAGATCCATAAATCGCTTTCGGTTGGTATTACTAATGCTGACTTGTCAAGTTTCTTCTGAGCCGCCGTTCTTGATGTGCGATCTGTCTCGATCGCGCAGATCGGTTACTTTCCGAGCCGATCGCGAGTCGAGATGAAACCCGATCGATCTGAAATTTTTATGCCACATCAAAACTCCATATTTATCGATCTGACCGGTTGGATTTTTGATTCAACGGTTCAAACTCTCCCAGAAATTCGAGGAAGTCACAGGTAGGGTTTCGTGAATCCTCGCGTTTTCACATTCTGCAGCCTTCTTTGCAGCAATGAACGGATATCAAAACGGATTCCGATCGACGCCAAATTTTGTGGAATTATTCATCATCTTCCAATCTTGATTCTGACCGGAGGGATCGTCGTTTCAATGGCTCAATCAATGGGAAACACGAAACAACTAAACAGCTACTAAACAGATCTATTTTCCGAAATTAAAATTGCAATAAAAAAGAATTACATAAATTCCTATACTCATATGGACGAATTTTCATCGCTTATATGAGTTTACAATAGATCTAACGGGTAAAATTGCCAACCCCAATCCATCTCTTCAACCACTTACATTCATAAGCATAAAAATTAAACATATGCATCGCCCCCAAAAAATTGGGACAAAAATCTACAACTTCAGATCTAATATTTTATACGTATAAATATAGATCACCATGGTCTCTCGATACCACCACCGTTAGTAATACCATCCGCAATGAAACGATTTATGGATCTAGATCTATAAACTACACGTAATAAAATAACTAGATCTATATCTACAAGGGGTTGTAGAACATACCTCTTGGATCTCAAAATCCAAGTTGAAGAACCGCAATAGGATGAACGAAGGAAAGTGTAAAGAGCACCACGTCTTTCCACGTGTGTGATCCAAGCAACTCGGTGGAAGGAAATTCTCGACTCGAACCCTTCCGATATGCTACCGGAAAATCTCCAAGATTTCCCTTATACCCCTTGCCGAATTTTTATCACTTCTTCTCTAAGAGGAGAAGTAAATTTATAGTATGTTAAGCAGGACTTATAACTCTCTTTATATAGGAGAGTAAACTTAGCCTCCAAGGATTTTATAATTAATACAAAATCAATTATGATAATCCTATTAAATAAAAGATAATCCCAAAATATTCTAGAACAAATCTAGGATAATATTTATCTTTATTATTTACCATAAATATTTATCCAATAAATATTTTACGCACATGTCTTATTAATCACAAGAAAACTAATTTCTTGTTCAAAAAATAAGATGGGGCGCCACTTTTAATTCATGACCTAGTCATAATTAATTTTGGGCTATAACACAATTGGGCCAAGATTATTAAAATGTCTTTTCCACATATTTAATTATTTAAATTTCAACTAATTTAATAATCCACTAAACAATTAATTCACATATCGTTTTAATAAAGTTCAACAAGAACTAAATTAATATTAGGATTCGACGTCCGAGAATAGCTATGCTATATTGTAGAGGCACGCGTGGACCATGGACTAATAATCCTCGATAAATCAAATAAATAATTATCTTACTTAACGTAATAATTATATTTGATAAATCAATCACGAGAATATGCCACCATAATCCCGCGTGATCGCACTCCTCCCGATTATGAGATTATATTTATCTCCTCACGAGAATAATAATAAGCGCCCATTGATATAATCATTACATATGGATTAATCCTCCATAGACTGCTCATTCTAAATCGGAAGTTACCGTTAACCCTTTTTAGAACCTCTTATCCTTATTTACCATTAACCCCTAGTGATCAATTAATTCATACAACTCATTTGGTGATCAATCGAGTGTGATATGAACTCGCGCGATCGATCGCTTCTAGGATTAACAAATAAGTGGAATCGTTTATCTACTTCCATAAATGGAAGGAATGGATTCCGGATTCGTGATAACACGATAACACTACTCACTCAATCCAAAGACAATGCCAAGATGGGGTAATTCGCACCACAGACTCGTGTAATCCTTAACCGTCAAGTCAAACTTCATACCGATTCAAGCGCTTGGATCGTGATCACCTCAGATTAAGATATATCCATAAATATGATCATCCATTGATTCGATAAGACTTCGACACGGAATTATATCGTGAACTCTAATCAAATTGGTCCAAATTTCATATGATATATCTATCATATATAAATGCCCCATTAGGTCTCTCTTAACCGAAAGTCGGATAAGACAATCACACCAATCGTGTTCAAGCATTAATAGCACGTTAAAGGAGAGACCCGATACTCTCGATTAACTTCACTACGGGCTAATTGTATTTTAAGTACATCTTCACTAACTCAATCCTCTCCGTGTATATACCATACACCGAAAGTTAAGTGATTACATAAACGATATACTTTAGGGTTTTCGTAGTGTAATTACTATTGTCACATCGGTGAAATGAGAATAATAAATATGAATAATAACGTCAATTCATTTATTAAATAAAACAATTACAAAAATTGTCTTTCGGGCATCACACCTAACATGGTTCAGTAACCTTACTGGATCCACTCTTTTTGGATTGTTGAGTTCCAAATCCAAGCCCTGTTTCTATCACCATAAGGCTTTCCAGATTTGTATGCAAGTAGAGGAACAAGATGGTTCAGCCAGATTCGAAGCTCTTTGGATGTTCAAAGCAGCTTATCTTGATTCTCTGGCCCAACATCTTTTCCTTACCTTTGAGAACCCTTAATTCAGCATTCAATCTTTCAACTTCTACTTGAAGAGCTTCTTTTTCAGCCTTCACAATCTCATAACCAGGATTTGAACCATAAGTTGATTCACAATCACTTCCAGCAGGAGTGTTAATTGATACAGTATTGTATACCTCCTCTGTTTCATCCATATT
Source organism: Gentiana macrophylla (assembly GCA_026214975.1). Taxonomy (NCBI): domain Eukaryota; kingdom Viridiplantae; phylum Streptophyta; class Magnoliopsida; order Gentianales; family Gentianaceae; genus Gentiana; species Gentiana macrophylla. The sequence continues at coordinate 86,467,343 of CM047809.1, read as the reverse complement.
AGCCGTTAATGCATAGTCTTCCATATCAGCAACCAGTGTTGTGTCATCAGATTCATTTCCTTTTTTGATTCCCCTTCATAACTCGATTCATCTTCAAAGAACCATGACCTTCTTGCCATATCTTCTTTGTTGGCTTTTGGTCTTCAGTAGGTCTGGACAATCAGGTCTGAAATGTCCAGGCTTTTTGCAATTGAAGCAGAGATAATCAGGTTCCTTACTTTGTTTTGACTCAGGACAGTCAGGTTTGAAGTGTCCGGGTTTCTTGCAATGAAAGCATAGATAATCATTGTCTTTCTTTGGTTCTTCTTTCTTCTTTTCACTGAATTTCTTATTGAAATCATCATCCTGATTTTCTTGCTCAGTAGGGCAATCTGCTATTGCATTTCATCCACAGATCATCTTGAGCTCCGATGTCTCTTCTTGATGTTTAGCGAGCCAATGCGCTTGTCTTTGGTTCCCTTTTTCGATGGTAGGAACCAATCTCTTGCTTGAATTCATAAGCTTTAAGATCCGAGAATAATTTAAAGGTATCCTATTCATGTAGCTTTCATTTCTTCTATTGCGTTGACTTTCATCTCCCAAACTTATTTGTCAGGTAATGCTTCCAAATTTTTTGAGTTTATTTCTTCTTTTGAATAACTTACACTCATGTAGGTAAGTTCATCTAGGATAGCATTAAATCGTGACTCCATTTGCTCAATGGTTTCATTTGGTAGCATTTTGAACTTTTGAAACCTCTTTTGGCCACACTGATTTTATTCTTCTTGATTGCATCAGTGCTTTCACATCATCACCAGATCTTGTCCCAAAGTTCCTTTGCAGTTTTGCAATCTTTAACCTTCATGTACATATTGCTATCCAAGGTTCTATAAATGATATCAATAGCAATTGTTGAGGTTTGCTCTCTTTCTATCTTCAGCATTCCATTCTCTTTTTGGTTTTGGAATGTACTCTATCACATCACCCAACATTCATCGACTTGGTAATCTCTCAGTGGTCCATCGGTCAAGACATCCATCATTTCATCATGAGTTGCAAAGCAATGTAAGCTTTGCATTCGACGATTATATTCATCAAATCTATCTAGAGAACACATCAAAGATAGTTCTAGCAGCATCTTGGTTGTTATCCATGATGCAAGTCTTTGAAAAGCAGCGATTTGAAAAAGTTTTCAAAGTATTTTCACAAGCACAACAAGTAGGATTACTTCAAAACAGAAGCACTGCTCCGATACCAATTGTTGGTCCCTTGAAAAGGATTTGGTTAAGTTTAGAGGGGGGGTGAATAAACTTAACACTTAAAACTTTTGGAGTTAACAAACTCAAGAACTTCAAGACTGCCGATACCTCAAGAATCTGCCGACACCTAAGTAAGCCTGCCGATACACGTGAGTTCTCGTGATTGAGTTTACTGAATTTGTGCAACGGAATTATATCAAAAATTAAGCCTTATTACTTGTTGTTAAATATGATACTAAGTATTAGATACTCAGTAGTGTATGTGTGTGAGTGAGTTTGCTAGATTCATGAGGTTGATGTGTATAATAAACTAAATGCGAGAATGTAAGTGCAGAAAGTAAGCAGTGCAGATTTTATAGTGGTTCCAGGTGGTGTAATCCTCGCCACAGTCCACTCTTCTCCTGTGATGTTGGAGGTAATTCACTAGAGATCTTTGATGTAGTCATTACAAAGATTCCTAAGGTTGCTTGTCCTTCACCAATAACTATGGCTTCACAAACCGAAAACTAGAGCAGGTAGGATTGTTGTTCCAAAGTCTTTCCACTGTCCTTGAAGGTAGGATTGCCTCTTCACCACTCCATCACAAACAACGATCTTTCACACAAAAGTGCTTCAACTGTCTTCAGTGAGTTCTTTGTAAAATAAAGAATGAATCAAGTAAATGATTCGATTAAAAGCAGACTTGATTAGGATGATATAATCAATAGCTTGCGTCTTCAAGTGTGTAAACTTGATGTAGCTTGAATACATAATACACTTGAAGATTTTCTCGGATCAATAGCCTTAAGCTCATGAAGTTCAAAGATGTTGCTTTTCTTGATAATAAAATGCATTTCAGGGATTATCTGTCTTTTTCTATTGTAAATCATCATCTTTTTCTGAGTTAGAAGTCCTCTATTTATAGGTAGGAGTCCTTGTGACTTGTATTTGAAATTCAAATATAGCCGTTCCATGTTTTGTCCCATTTGACTTGCTTTTCGTCACTATTCATGGGGATCGATGTGTCGTAATCCTTTTGGCGAAGTATGATCTGTCCATCCTTTGACTTGTAACCATTGGATAAAATCCTGAATCATCCCAACGCTCTTTTAATCTCAACCATTGATTTGTTTGATAAATCAGAGGTTGTTAGATGTCCTTATCCATGTAATCTTCCAATGTAATCTTGAATTAATCGAGGTATATGTATCAGCAGGTTCATCAGTCTGCTGAAATACCTATCAGTCTGCTGAACTATAAGTTGCTATGTTTAAAGCACAATGCAGCTGACTTCTTTTATCTAACTTTTATTTGTGAAGTTAGATTACACCTTTTTGATCATAACTAAGTTCCAATCACCATTCAACTTGTGGAACTTAGACCTTGTATTACTAAGGTATATGTAATCGATTTAGGTCATCACAGACATTTCCTAAATTTTCGATTCCATATCCTTGACTTTGATTACTAAGTTTGATCCCTTAGTCTTCATTTATCGAGTTTGAGCCCTCACCTTCGATCTTCAAAGAGGTTCTGACTAGTCTCATCGACCTAGCTACCTTACTGATATAGACCAGTCTGCTGATATAAGTTAGCTGACCATTACAGTGCTTGTTTGATCAAACCTATACAAAGATCAAACTCTAATAAACCTATACATTTGATCTAGACATATTTTTGCCTTTGCACTATAACAGCTAGTCTGGCACTCATCACTAAAACTTAGAAATAAGTCCAACAAGTTGTTTCTGTGACCAACCTTAGCTGATTTTCAAAACCTGCATCATGGAGTCACACAATCATTTTAGAAATATGCTTAGCTGTCCATTTTTAAGATTTGATGACTATAAAACAAAATTTCAGGCTCTTATCGCTGAAACTCAAGAAAAGCTGATTGAAAAATTCATTGATGAATCATCCCTCATAAACAATGAAGAAAATGTTGAAAATTTGCCATTAAGCTTTGGTGGAAATAATCATGGTGAAAGTGATGAAGAGATGATACTTTTTGGAACTGGCCTAACAAGCAACAATGTTGGATTGGATAAAGGGAAGCAGACACTAGAAGATGAAGAAGCTACAACTGAAAATTTATCTATCAAACATCATGAGGTAAATGCATCTACATCCAACATTCACACTGCCATGAACAATCATAGAAATGAGGATTTCAATGAAACCTTGGACATACTCACAAAAGAATTAGAGGTGATTCAAAAGAATTATGAGAATATCAAAAAGGAAAAAGATCTATTGAAAACTGAAGTTCTAAGAGTGACTGTTGAGATCAATCTTATCAAGGCTAATAATGGAACTAAGGAGATTTGCTCAACTGATGAACTAACAGAGGTAATAAATATCATAGAATCATCAGTTGATCCAACGTTTAGTTCAAACCTGGAAAACCATTTGGAGACAGATCAGGTTTAGGGTTTGATAGTCAGCAAAATTCTAAGTTCAGACCTAGTTCAGTTGCACCTAAGTTTGTAGTCGCACTGGTCAAGAATTGAAAACATCACATTATTATTAGAACTGACAATTACTCAGCTCAGTCCCAACTCAAAACTGACAAAACTGTAAAATCAGTCAGTAGCAAATAGCAAACTGGAAGATTCTACAGAAAATATCAGAGGACTGAAAAAGGCAAAACTGATCGAAGATCAGTTACAAGAACATTCAAGTCACATCCATTTAAAAATGATAATCATTCATGGAATAAAAGATCCAGGGGGAAAGGGAGACTCTTTCCTACTGATGAAGACTGGAATGGACCTGTGTTCACTCAGATTCACAAGAATGAAAAGACGTTCGAGTCAAGAAAGCAGAATTTTGTGAAAACTGACCATACTCAGCCGAAAAATCAAGATAGGTATAAATCTATGACTTACAGAAATACAAAAATTAATCAAAAAGGACCCAAACAGATATGGGTACCAAAAAGTTCTTAATTTATTTTGCAGATATAAGCTGAATTCGAAATCAAAACTGAGTCATCTGCTCAACTAAGTTTTGAAACTGATCTGAACGTATGACTGACTCAAAGTTTGGATATGATCAAAGCTGAATCTTGACAGCTGGAGATATTCCGTATCGATTGATACAAGTTACTAATGAACAGTCGTACCCTACACTCATCTCAACCGTTCATCTCTTCCACTCACCGCCTTTTCCGTATTTTAACGCTTGACAAGATTAATGACAAGACGTTATTTTACCCACCCAGATTTTACAACTACCAAATCTACCACTTATAAATACCCTTGTGTATTACCTAAAATCATTTACACTCTATTCTCTCTTTTAATTCAAAAGAATTTGCTCTTTCTTCAAATTTCTTAAAAATCTGAATTAATGGCCTTCACCAGAGTTGAACCCGGAATGATCATTACTCTAGATCAATTTGTGGCTAAATACTCAGATCCAACTCTAGCCAAAGAAATCGCAAACAAAATCAGGAAAATCAAAGGATTGGAGCAAGTATTCAACATAAATTTGAAAAATGTATGTCTGGACAACATCGGTGATTTTTATGAATTTGGAAGCAAAAGCATTGAAGATGAAGATGTACTTACTTACACTGCACTTATCAATGGAAAAGAGATTAAGGTTACTGAGAACCTTATAGCAGATATTTTTGGATTTGAGAAATCTGGATTCACCTCAGTTCTCAAAATATCTAAAGAACAGTGAGAGAAATAATGAAAGGACATTGCTATCTCAGGAGATTCAAATGTATCATTGTCTGGATCAACTGGGCTACTCAAGCCTGATTCGGTTTTTTGACAAAGATGCTAGCAAATTGCGTAATTGGAAACGCAGGCAACTTCAGTAATCTATCCGGCACCAAGATAGATCTTCTTTATATGATTTGGTTTGAAGAGGACTTCAACTGGCAAAGATATATCTTTGATCAACTGGTCGCTCAATCTTCCGATTTACCCAAGAAGAAGAATGCTGAGAAGAAAGGGAGATTTTATCTCAAGAAGACTCTTGCTCTCCTAGCCCAAAGGATTATTGACCATTTTGGGATTGCAAGAAGAAAGGAAACTGCAGTTGTTGATGGCAAAATTGCAGCCAAGGAATAAAAATCAAAGAAAAGGAAAGCAGGAGGTTCTGAAACTGAACCCAAGAAGAAAAGGAAGAAGTCTTCCAAGAAAAATGAAACTACAGCTGAAGCGCTGGAACATCTTGAGAGACAGAGAGAAAGAAAGAGGAAACTTAATGAAGTTTCAACCAAACAAGTTACTGAGAAACCAGCAAAGGCTTCACCAGAAAAATCAGTCAGCTCAGTTGCTGAAGGTCAAAGAAAGAAAGTTAGAACTGAAGAAATTTCCAGCAAACAAATCGTTGCTGAAGATGAACCTATTGCTGAGAAAATACCTGTTGATGAGTCAGCAAAGGACCTTCAAGTGGCTGATCCATCACTACCAGAAACTGAAACTCAGGGGGAACAAACCCTGAGAGCTGATGATGAGGAGATTGATAGTGATGAGGAACTGATTGGACCTGGTGTGATCGAAATGCTTAATCTGATATCTTTATCAAGATCCACACCACAAAAGTCAGCCTCCAGAATTGAATATGAGGAGTCTATCAAAGAACTGGAAGACTCTCAGTCGCAAGAAAGAGAAGCTGCTGAAGTTGAATCAAGACCAGTACAAGTCATCACTCTGGATGAGCTTGTCAATGAACAAGAAATAGCTCCACAAGATAAGAAAGAAGAGGAATCAATTGCTGAACTGATTATTGAACCAATAAAAGATCAGGCTGTGGAACCAACACCAGAAAATGAACCGGTTTCTGAACTAGAAATTGGAAGAAGTGTAGAACAAGTTGCTGAAGAAGAACTTGTTGCCGCTGAAGGAAAGTTGGAAACTGTAACTGCCATCTCAGTTCGTTTAACTGGAACTGAAACCAGCGTGATCCCAGTTGTTGCTAAAGGAGAAACCAGCAAAATTGATCAGCTTGAAACTGAAGTTAGTGAAAGAATCGAGGATCCTGTGGAATCCAATCTGGAGATTCCTAGGGAAAGTGAAATTATCACAACTCCGTCTGAATCATCTGTTAATGTTGCAGAACTGATTGTAGCTGATAGGCCTAAATCGTAATCCGGTCCGCGGATCCTTATTCGGGTCCGTCTGGCCACCAAAATAGTGGATGAGGCCACCGACCATTATTGTCCGCGAACTCGCAAGTCAAATAGGGTCATGAGCCTTTGATCCGCTCCAAGCCCTTAGCCCTATGAGGCGCCAAGAAAGACAAGGGGGCCGGCATGCGAATCCCTTCGGTTATCGGGTCCGCCAGCGACCTCACATGCAATATCTAGCTCCGCTACGAGCTCACTAGTATAGATAAATATCTATTATGTGATCGCTGTGTGTATTTGTTGTAAATAAACCGAAACTTTAGTCGGTAATTTCCTATAAATAAGGCCACATGTGAACCTGCTCGAGGAGACAATTTAATCAATAAAAAGCATGGCAAAGCCAAATTCTCCCACTCTCTCCTCATATAAAGCACCACAGCCGGAATCCATTGCCGCCACCGGACACCACCGGCAAACACTAATTTTATACACTTTTATAGCCAGATATCCATTACAACACCACCGCTGACAACCCGAGATAATTTCGACGTTATCAGTTGGCTCCGTTATTGGGAAATCGACATTTTCGCCACTTTTCCGGCCAGATCTAGAAATTCCGGCGGTCTGAAATCACCCATTTTTTAGTTTTCCGGCCAAGATCTCCGTCTAGATCCACATTATCACCCATTGCCGTTGAGGTGCATGCTGTGTTCTCTTAACAACAATGAAGTTTCCGTTCATATCCTTCATTTTTCTTTTTTCGAGGGGGTGAGACCAAGGAAAAGTCTTTCAGGCGCCATGGACGCCTAGATCTATAACAAAATTTCATTTCTTTTCATTGATCGTCCTCTATTCCATCTCTGTACTTGGAGCTGCATTGCACTCAAATCCATCGACAAACAAAAAGCATTATGTAAACTCCAATTCAGTCCCGGTGGCTTTGTTGGATCCTTAGTATACTGAGCTGTCGGAGCCCGTGGAGAAGGCGATATTGTTGTAGGCGCTTGAAAAAGCTGATTCGAATCATAGTATCACTATTTTTGCACCGAGGAATGAGGCTTTGGAACGAGATGTGGACCCAGAGCTTAAGCGGTTCTCACTTGAGCCTGGAAATCTCAAATCGCTACAAGATTGAGATATGGAAGATTTCAAGGTTGTTGCTTAAAGAAGTGCTTCCGTGATTAGAAGAGGAAACGGGTATTATGAATTCCACTTTTTGTCTAATTTTATTTTGTGGGATTCGCTTTTGGGTAGCAAGAACAGAGCCTACTCAAAATAGGCTTACTGTAAAAGATTTTGATGTGAATTAAGCCCTTAAATTGGACACGGGATCATCTGTCAAAGATCACTGTTCTGGCACGTTTCTATCCTAAGGGACTTCTAAGAGTGAATCGCTATACGATGGCGGCGTGTGAACCACACAGATTTCACGATAATTTCGTAGCAGGCAGATTCTCTACAGTGAGCCCCAGGATAATTTTCCCTTAAATTGGGATTTAAGAGATTTTACTTGCAGTTATTGGATTGTGATTACTTGTGGTCTTAACAATCTAGTATTGTTGATATTCAATTAACTGGGTATGGTTTCGAAGACCCATCCCCTTTAAAAATGCTTAGCCGTGTATCGAATTTGCAAATCGTGAGTTTAAGATCAAGTCCATTGCCTTACGGAAAATGGTGTTTAGTTTGGATGAGGATTCAATGTCGTTACGAATGAAGGACGGTGTCTCGCCTGAAACTAAAGTTTACATATAGGTGTCGAAATGATGGCGAAGAATGTTATGAGTGGCCTTAAACCGGGGGTTTTTGCCGGTGAGCACTGAGTTAGCCAACGGGTTCACTGTTCTTGACCGGTGGTTTGCTTCGGTTCCGGCGTTGACACAACCCGATAGGTTTCATGTCCGCTCAGCTAACTCTTATGGAGCATCAAATAATGTAAGAAAGTGTTTGATTAATGGTTCCGGAAAAAATAATCTTTGATTCTTCAAAAGAGAATGGTCTCAGCTTTGGTATTCATCACCAAAACCCCCAGCAACCTTGTTCTCCCAAAAGCTTAAGAAAGCCTAAGCGTGTAGAGGATAAGAGGCTTTTTGAAGTTGCGAAAATATGGATTAAAGAGAAAGAGGAAACAGAGATATAAATGGAACAATCAGCTCGGCCAGCTCTAAGTCCGATCTCGGTCGGCAAGCTCTAAGTCCGACCTCATCGGCCAGCTCTAAGTCCGACCTCGATCGGCAAGCTCTAAGTCCGACCCATCGGCCAGCTCTAAGTCCGACCTCGGTCGTCAAGCTTTAAGTCTGACCCATCCGCCAGCTCTAAGTCCGACCTCGGTTGGCAAGCTCTTAGCCCGACCTTCAGCTCGGCAAGCTCTAAGTCCGACCTCATCGGCCAGCTCTAAGCTCGACCTCAACATTTGTTTCAGACAAATTACTCGAGATCTCAATCTTGTCAAAAGCAAGGGGGCCGCGGGAAATTTTTTGAGCTTATACTTTGGTTCAGAATTTGTTCCCACCAAGCTCGTTACGTTATAGCTCCGATCTTACTCAAAACAAGGGGGCCGCATACTGGGAATTTTTCGATTCAGTCATTGAGCCGCCAAAAACAAAGGGCCGAGAGTGGAAACTTTTCACACAGGCATATGAGTGCGCAGACTCAAAACTTATTTCAACCAAGTTCGTCCTCAGTCTTGTTTGAAACAAGGGGGCCGGAGGTGGAAATATTCAAACAACCATGAATGACTCAAATTCGACATTTATTTCAACCAAGCCCGCAACGACCTTGCTTAAAACAAGGGGGCCACACATCGGATTTTTCGATTCAATCATCGACCTCAACCGAAACAAGTAAGGCTTTTAGCTCAATTATTTTTCGCAAGTTCGATGCTTTAATTTCCTCGACCTAGCCAAAAACAATGGGGCCATACATATATATAAATATACGGATACGGCGAACCCAAACTACGGACTCAAACGATGGGAATATTCCGAGCAAAAATAAATATACAAATTCAAAAACACTTAGAAAAATCATTGCAAGAAGTCAAACAAATATGCAAGTTACGAGCTCTCAAGTTATCAGCTCCCATCGGGTTTTATTTCTACAACCTAAATGATTGGACTTCTTATTGGAACTCTCCCGTCCAAAAATGGCTGGACGATTCTTCCTACATAGGTCAACTCGTCACCGAAATGAGATTTCTCTTCACCAACAACAAGTCTGTCCGCATAATAGCGCGGCATCAATCGTCTAGGCTAAAAGCCCAAGATGCCAAATCAAATGAAGTCAAGGCTATCCGCCCAAGTACGACTTCGAATCGGCTAGGCTAAAAGCCCAAGATGCGAAATCTTCAGAAGCTTAGGCTACTCGCCCAATTACAGCTTCGAATCGGCTAGGCTAAAAGCCCAAGATGCCAAATCTTCAGAAGCTTAGGCTACTCGCCCAATTAAAGCTTCGAATCAGCTAGGCTAAAAGCCCAAGATGCCAAATCAAATGAAGTCAAGGCTATCCGCCCAAGTACGACTTCGAATCGGCTAGGCTAAAAGCCCAAGATGCCAAATCTTCAGAAGCTTAGGCTACTCGCCCAATTACAGCTTCGAATCGGCTAGGCTAAAACCCCAAGATGCCAAATCTTCAGAAGCTTAGGCTACTCGCCCAATTACAGCTTTGAATCGGCTAGGCTAAATGCCCAAGATGCCAAATATTCAGAAGCTTAGGCTACTCGCCCAATTAAAGCTTCGAATCGGCTAGGCTAAAAGCCCAAGATGCCAAATCAAATGAAGTCAAGACTATCCGCCCAAGTTCGACTTCGAATCGGCTAGGCTAAAAGCCCAAGATGCCAAATCTTCAGAAGCTTAGGCTACTCACCCAATTACAGCTTCGAATCGGCTAGGCTAAAACCCCAAGATGTGAAATCTTCAGAAGATTAGGCTACTCGCCCAATTAAAGCTTCGAATCGGCTAGGCTAAAAGCCCAAGATGCCAAATCAAATGAAGTCAAGGCTATCCTCCCAAGTACGACTTCGAATCGGCTAGGCTAAAAGCCCAAGATGCCAATTCTTCAGAAGCTTAGGCTATTCACCCAAAACAACTTCAATCGGCTAAGGCTATACGCCCATTAAAGCCACTAAAAGGCTCAGGTTAATTGCCACTTAAAGCATCCGATAAGACCGACCTTCAGTTCGGCATCATATTTGGAATTCGCCTTCGAGCGAATGTTTTATAAGACCGACCTTCAGTTCGGCTTCATATTTGGAATTCACCTTCGAGCGAATGTTTTATAAGACCGACCTTCAGTTCGGCAACATATTTGTAATTCGCCTTCGAGCGAATGTTTTATAAAACCGACCTTTAGTTCGGCATCATATTTGGAATTCGCCTTTGAGCGAACATTTTATAAGATCGACCTTTAGCTCGGCATCATATTTGGAACACGCCCTCGAGCGAGCATTTTATAAGACCGACCTTCATGTCGGCAACATATTTGGAACTCGCCCTCGAGCGAGCATTTTATAAGACCGACCTTTAGCTCGGCATCATATTTGGAACTCGCCCTCGAGCGAGCATTTTATAAGATCGACCTTCATGTCGGCAACTGTTAGTAATACCATCCGCAGCGGAAGCGATTTAAGGATCTAGATCTATAAACTACACATAATAAAATAACTAGATCTATATCTACTAGGGGTTGTAGAACATACCTCTTGGATCTCAAAATCCAAGTTGAAGAACCGCAATAGGATGAACGAAGGAAAGCGTGAAGAGCACCACGATCTTCCGTACGTGTGATCCAAGCAACTCCCGGTGGAAGGAAATTCTCGACTCGAACCCTTCCGATATGCTACCCGGAAAAATCTCCAAGATTTTCCCCTTATACCCCTTGGCGAATTTTATCACTTCTTCTCTAAGAGGAGAAGTCGAAAATTGTAGTGTGTTATTTGGCTTGGGAACTCTCTCTTTATATGGAGAGTAAAACTTAAGCCCCAAGGATTTTATAATTAATACAAAATCAATTATGATAATCCTATTAAATAAAAGATAATCCCATAATATTCTAAAACAAATCTAGGATAATATTTATCTTTATTTCTTTCCATAAATATTTATCCAATAAATATTTTATGCACATGTCTTATTAATCACAAGAAAACTAATTTCTTGTTCCAAAAATAGAGGGGCGCCACTTTTAATTCATGACCTAGTCATAATTAATTTTGGGCTATAACACAATTGGGCCAAGATTATGGAAAATGTCTTTTCCACATATTTAATTATTTAGCCCAACTAATTTAATAGTCCACTAAACAATTAATTCACATATCGTTTTAATAAAGTCCAATAAGAACTAAATTAATATTATTAGGATTCGACGTCCGAGAATAGCTATGCTATATTAGGAGGCACGTCGGGGACCATGGACTAATAATCAATGGCTCGATAAATCAAATAAATAATTATAGAATAATTATATTCGATAAATCAATCACAGAATATGCCACCATAATCCCGTGATCGCACTCCTCCGATTATGAGATTATATTTATCTCCTCACGAGAATAATAATAAGCGTCCATTGATATAATCATTACATATGGATTAATCCTCCATAGATTGCTCATTCTAAATCGGGAAGTTACCGTTAACCCTTTTAGAACCTCTTATCCTTATTTACCATTAACCCCTAGTGATCAATTAATTCATACAACTCACGGTGATCAATCGGTGTGATATGAACTCGCGCGATTGATCGATTTCTAGGATTAACAAATAAGGAGGCTGTCTATCTACTTCCATAAATGGAAGGAATGGATTCGTATATCTGTGATAACACGGACTACTCACTCAATCCGATTACAATGCCAAGATGGGGTAATTCGGACCACAGACTCGGTGTAATCCTTAACCGTCAAGTCAAACTTCATATGCGATTCAAGCGGTTGGTTGTGATCACCTCGGGATTAAGATATATCCATAAATATGATCATCCATTGATTCGATAAGACTTCTCGACACGGAATTATATCGAGAACTCTAATCAAATCGGTCCAAATTTTTATATGATATATCTATCATATATAAATGCCCCATTAGGTTCTCTTAACCGAAAGTCCGGATAAGACAATCACACCAAGCGTGTTCAGGCGCATTAATAGCACGTTAAAGGAGAGACCCGATACTCTCGATTAACTTCACTACGGGCTAATTGTATTTTAAGTACATCTTCACTAACTCAATCCTCCGTGTATATACCATACATCGAGTTAAGTGATTACATAAACGATATACTTAGGGTTTTACGTAGTGTAAATCTTTATTGTCACATCGGTGATTATGAGAATAATAAATATGAATAATAACGTCAATTCATTTATTAAATAAAACAATTACAAAATTGTCTTTCGGGCATCACACCTAACAATCTCCCACTTGCACGAAAGCATGTGATTAATTGTTTTAGAGCACACCCTATTATTTAAAATACAACAAACTACATCTCCCACTTGCTCTAAAGCAATGGAGACTCATCCCGTATTCTAGTACCCACTAAGCATGTCATAACCATTTGATTCCAAAATACACTCCGAGTATGCCGTCGTAGGATAGGTCGGTGACTCGGGAGTACTTACATCTAAATGTCATGGGTCTTAATGATTAGTCGGGTTGTCGGCTCGAGGCGATCCGTAGAATCAAAGCGTTACCGGTCCATCAAATCATGTAGTGCTTGAGTAAACATCGAGCCCGAGATCGACTTAACGATCATCCTCAATCGACTTAAAGTCAAAATCGTGTATCACACATATCCAAGTTCACACATGAATATGTCCGCATATTGTTCCTCGTTCTCTTCAAGATACTAAAGGACATACTAAACTTGCTTTGTTAACCGCCGAATCTAAGATTCGATCAAATTCGACGTTCAATAACCCGAACATCTCTTACTAGAAAGAGAATCTATCCCATTTCTCCGATCCGAAGATTTGAGAGTCATTCACGAGGCATAGGGTAGAACTTCCTCGTTGAATGTTGCATACACGGATGCATCATCTTAACCAATAAGATGGATGGGAAAACGGTGGTGATTCTAATGAATTCGACCGAGTCAAACTCTTAAGAATGTTGTCCAAATCTACATTGCGAGAAAATTGTGGTATTGTCGATTTCGACTTGGATAACACACCCATGTTGATTCAATCAGTGCGGTGTTATCCTTCACAAACACTAATTTATATATTCACTCTTTGTACTAAAATTGATATCCGGTCTACAAAAGACTTATCAATATTCGGTCAAATCCACATATTGTAGAAATATATGACTTCCAATGACCGAGAGGTTTGCTTTTTATCCACAAAGGACATAAGCCTTGCGGTCATCTGTCATAAGTTCATAAGTCAATACCATACATTTGAATGAATCCGGACTCCGTTTGTTTGGCAAGAAAGTCTTAGGAATCACCCCTATTTTACGCTTTTGAGCGAAATCATGCAATACCGAACTCATTCTACTCTTTTCCGTGTAGATCCAATTACTCCCCTTTGGGCTGAGGCGCTCGGTGGTTCTACAAGAGCATGAGCACGGGTGGAGTACCGAACTCCATTCACAGGGTTATGGCTATTAAAACAACCTCTATTATCGAATCTATCTTTGCTCACAAAAGAGCCATAGGTCATCAATCGATCCTCGGACTACAAAGTCCGCCGAACCCGTAATGGGTAATGGATAAACCATACTCCCACTACATTACGGGTGGATCGAAATTCGATCTAGTTTAGTAGTATTTAGTGTTATCACCAACAACCGATGTTGGATGTGGTGCGATTTTAATCGGTTAGTAACTACCTTGAGTAAGCGTCTTTGCAAGGTTTAAGGTTTCTTGTTCATAGACTCTATCGAGAAAGGACGCAATGAGTATAAGCGTCCCTTCCGATTTCAAGAATCGATAACACACCTTTTTCTCAATGCTACAAGATATATAACGATTGGTCAGCGACCGAGCGTGTTGCGAAATTTCGAGACCTACCTTCAAGCACCGTGTGCTAAATGCTTATATTTATGGAAGTGGGGTGAACCGAATCCACACTTTATCCGTAAATTCCAAAGCATATTCTAGGTAGGCTGGTTGGTCTTACATTTCAATGTAAACCGATATTTCGCTTCTAATATCTATATTGAGTTAAGCAGTGTATTGTAGCACATCTAAAAACTATATAAGGCCATTTAACGGTTTCTCACTTAGTGAAAACATTTCACTATGAGGCGGGCCGAGCATCGATCCACAGGACTATGTGATGGCCCATTTACGAGTATAGAATACACTCTATCTCTGTTGAAAGCAGAGAAACCTCAAAATATTTTGGATAAATTTACCGGAGTGTTTGAATAGTTATCAGACAAGAAGTCACTACTCGGAAGCTCTCTACTAACTTGTATCTTTCATCGGACCCGAAGGTCGTCGTCATGAACAAGCTATATTACTTCTTTATATCCATTATCCTTTCTCGATTGAAAGGAAACTTAGTCATCGAACCTTTGAGACAATATAACCAGGCGGGAGAAAGGAATCACCTGAGCCGCAGTCTTGAGTCTTGTCTTTTAGGGACTATGCACTAACTATGGAATATGAAGAAGCGTTTATCTAAATATAGAAACCAATTGCTTTTATGATTCTTAAGATGTGTTTTATATACATATTTCGGTGATTCTAAGTGGTTTTGACTTTATCAAACAAAAATCGAGTCTTGGATTAAGTACTACAAATGGTA
The DNA here is from genome assembly GCA_026214975.1 of Gentiana macrophylla. Lineage (NCBI taxonomy): Eukaryota > Viridiplantae > Streptophyta > Magnoliopsida > Gentianales > Gentianaceae > Gentiana > Gentiana macrophylla. Next base: position 86,452,282 of record CM047809.1, on the reverse strand, counting down.
TATTCACTTTACATCGACAAACAAATTATCGAATAGAAGGTAAATCCATTCGTTCCAACGAATCTTAAGCGGAAAATAATTTTCCCGCGATATCCATGGGTTGAATCGAGATTCATTACCTTATATCACTCCCACTATTCTAGCTAAAATTAAGCGCCCGTTGTTTACTCTTTTAATCGTTAAATGCCTTTGCTACCTTGTTCTTCCAAAGAACTTAGCTCGAGAAAATCGCCAAGGATTCATAGGTTGGTGATCCAAAATCTTTGTCCTTATCCTATGATTTTGATTAATTAATTTTTTCAGTTCGACCTTAAAATTTTTCGAGTTTAGGTGACTTACACTTTTAGACATATTCTCCCATTCTTGACTTTCAATGAATGGAAAGCGATCTTGAACAGTGGTTCGTTTGAGTAAACACTACTCTTGAACCGTGGGATGTCTATTTTGAGTGTTACTGTCGAGACTTCTCGGATTTTCTAATATACCGAAAAAACAACAAATCATAACATTAAAGCTCCCACTAGTTTATCGGTTCCAAATACCGTCTAACGAGCAATGCTTTATTTTTATGAATTTCGATTTTTCGATTAGAAAATCTTTCGTATATAGTTCTATTGTTTCGGAAAAACAACAAATCATAGAAACTCCCACTAGTTCATCGATTCCAAATATCGTCTAACTAGCAACATTTCATGACTTTCCGGTTTTCAATTAGAGCGATTACGTGTGTAGTCGATTACACTTTTCTAATGTTCTAGAAAAACAACAAATCATAAAGCTCCACTAGTTCATCGATTCCAAATATCGTCCAACTAGTAACACTTCATGATTTTCCAATTTTCAATTAGAAAATTACTCGTGTAATTACTACATACTCAAAATTCACTAGAAGAATTTCAAAGTCCAAAGTCACCTTTAAACTAAGTTTGTCTTCCGTTTGTGACGGGAATGACACTAGTGACATACCTATATGTCCTTTGGTTTTAAAAGGCTTAAGAGAAAATATCTCTTTGAAAATTAATTGCATTATCGATTAACTAGTTCAACGTCTAGTTACTTTCCACTTTTTAACAAAGTCAATACTAGTCAATTAATTTTTAAGCAATTTAGTAAGGGATATAATCTTTGTAAATAAAATGACATGCATTAATTCAAGTTTAACACTACTATATTTTATTTTAGGAATTGTAAACTAAAATTAAGTCTACTCTACCATTCAAGGTTTTAACCTCGCATCTCGAAGTGCCTTGAAGGGTAGGTCAAAGAGATGACGGTTAAATCGAGACAATCTCATCAATGAATAACTTGTGAGAATCAAACATCATACGAGAATCGAACATCCCTTTATTCATTGACTACCTTCCTTTTTTAGCCTAGATATTTCCAAAAATATCCTTTATGAGTGTGACCTACTATATCGGATCTCTTAGTACGCCCGAGTGTGCCGTCGAAGGATAAGTCGGTGACCCGGACGAGTACCCGAAATCCTATCCTTTCGGAGACCAAGCCATGAATGTTGATAGGAGTGAACACCATCCGTAGGGGACGAAATCAAAGCGCCCGCGGCGTCACCCTTCTCTCACTTACTTGTATCTATAGTAGAGGCCGTGGGGTTGGTTTGTCGCCTCCCGCTCCCACTCAATATTTTGGAAGTGGTGGTGGGTTAACTAAACCACGTCTTTTTGATGTTAACATAAAAGCACATCAAATCAAGGATTCGAATGGTGTCGGTAACGTAGGAAGCCTACCCGTCCTATTCGTTGGAACATATGTGACGATCGGACGAAATCGGGTCAAGAGAGCCTATTGAGATTAGAAGGAATCACCCTCCGCTCTCGGTTTGGCTTAGTCTTGCGGACCCCGTGCATACATCACACTAGGAGGGTTAAGTCGTTCGAGCGAAGCTCGATTGACCACCCAACCAATAGGCGAACCGGTTTTATCCAAGATTTCTTGTTCTTTTACCATCATTCGATCTCGTAGACTCTACGAATCGAAAACGTGATCTCGTTTGGGCTTTAAGGCGGTTCACGAGAACACACACGAAAGGCCTAACGATTTCATAACCCGTCCTCGGATCTTTAATTAGTTACTAAATTAATTAATTACCACGTAATAATTAAATTTCAACTAATTACACGAGTTTGTATACATGCCTATTTTAATTACCAAAATTAAAATTCTACATGTATGCATGGAGTGGATTTATGATATGATGCATATCATGGCAATTCGGTTTTATATCTATTTTATGATCAAACACATAAAAATAAATGCGGAAAATTTAAAACACTTGAGATGAATGGTTGGCACTTTTTGAATCTAACCTATTAGAAAATAAATAACCAAAACCCTAACTAGGGTTTACAACTTTCTAAGTAAATCTGCAGCTGTTCGAACTCTTCGACGATCGGCATACAAGCGAACTCGGATCGGGACGAAACTTTCCAGATCTTATCTTCACTCCTTGAACTTCAATATGGACGGTTGGATCGGTGCTTTGACTTACCAATTTTCTCCAGTAAACCTCCACACTTGCTGCTGAATCTGACTTTGACTGCACTGCATCAAGGACTTCCTGAGGCAGATCGGGAATCGAGATGAATCGATCGACCTGAAATTTTATGGTACGTCCAAAACTCAAATTTGATCAATCTGAACGGTCGGATTTGCTTTTCAACGGTCCAAACTCTCCCAGAAAATCGAGGAAGTCACAGATAGTGTATCTGTGAATCCTGCGTTTTTCTGTTACAGCAGCCTCTTCGCAGCATCAAACGGATATCGAAACGGACTCTGATCGACGCCAAATTTTTTGGAATTGTTCATCATCTTCCAATCTGGATTCTGACCGGAGGGATCGTCGTTTCAACGGCTCAATCAACGGGAAACACGAAATAACTAAACAGCTACTGAACAGATCTATTTTCTGGAAATTAAAATTGCAATAAAAAAGAATTACATAAATTCCTATACTCATATGGACGAATTTTCATCGTTTATATGAGTTTACAATAGATCTAACGGGTAAACAGTGCCAACCCCAATCCATCTCTTCAACCACGACATTCATAAGCATAAAAATTAAACATATGCATCGGCCCCCAAAAAAAAAATTGGGATAAAAAATCTACATGTTTTACCACTCCTAGATCTAATATTTTATACGTATAAATATAGATCCCCTTGGCGACTTATACCACTGTTAGTAATACCATCCGCAGCGGAAGCGATTTAAGGATCTAGATCTATAAACTACACATAATAAAATAACTAGATCTATATCTACTAGGGGTTGTAGAGAACATACCTCTTGGATCTCAAAATCCAAGTTGAAGAACCGCATAATAGGATGAACGAAGGAAAGCGTGAAGAGCACCACGATCTTCCGTACGTGTGATCCAAGCAACTCCCGGTGGAAGGAAATTCTCGACTCGAACCCTTTCGATATGCTACCCGGAAAAATCTCCAAGATTTTCCCCTTATACCCCTTGGCCGAATTTTATCACTTCTTCTCTCTAAGAGGAGAAGTCGAAAATTGTAGTGTGTTATTTGGCTTGGGAGAACTCTCGTTATATAGGAGAGTAAAACTTAAGCCCCAAGGATTTTATATTTAATACAAAATCAATTATGATAATCCTATTAAATAAAAGATAATCCCATAATATTCTAGAACAAATCTAGGATAATATTTATCTTTATTTCTTTCCATAAATATTTATCCAATAAATATTTTATGCACATGTCTTATTAATCACAAGAAAACTAATTTCTTGTTTCAAAAATAAGAGGGGGCGCCACTTTTAATTCATGACCTAGTCATAATTAATTTTGGGCTATAACACAATGAAGCCAAGATTATGGAAAATGTCTTTTCCACATATTTAATTATTTAGCCCAACTAATTTAATAGTCCACTAAACAATTAATTCACATATCGTTTTAATAAAGTCCAATAAGAACTAAATTAATATTATTAGGATTCGACGTCCGAGAATAGCTATGCTATATTAGGAAGCACGTCGGGGACCATGGACTAATAATCAATGCTCCGATAAATCAAATAAATAATTATAGAATAATTATATTCGATAAATCAATCACAGGAATATGCCACCATAATCCCGTGATCGCACTCCTCCGATTATGAGATTATATTTATCTCTCACGAGAATAATAATAAGCGTCCATTGATATAATCATTACATATGGATTAATCCTCCATAGATTTATTCATTCTAAATCGGGAAGTTACCGTTAACCCTTTTTAGAACCTCTTATCCTTATTTACCATTAACCCCTAGTGATCAATTAATTCATACAACTCACTTTGGTGATCAATCGGTGTGATATGAACTCGCGCGATCGATCGGTTTCTAGGATTAACAAATAAGGAGGCGTTTCATCTACTTCCATAAATGGAAGGAATGGATTCCGTATCTGTGATAACACGGACTACTCACTCAATCGATTACAATGCCAAGATGGGGTAATTCGGACCACAGACTCGGTGTAATCCTTAACCGTCAAGTCAAACTTCATACCGATTCAAGCGGTTGGATCGTGATCACCTCGAGGATTAAGATATATCCATAAATATGATCATCCATTGATTCGATAAGACTTCTCGATTACGGAATTATATCGAGAACTCTAATCAAATCGGTCCAAATTTCTATATGATATATCTATCATATATAAATGCCCCATTAGGTTCTCTTAACCGAAAGTCCGGATAAGACAATCACACCAAGCGTGTTTCAGGCGCATTAATAGCACGTTAAAGGAGAGACCCGATACTCTCGATTAACTTCACTACGGGCTAATTGTATTTTAAGTACATCTTCACTAACTCAATCTCTCCTGTGTATATACCATACACTGAGTTAAGTGATTACATAAACGATATACTTAGGGTTTTCTGTAGTGTAAATGCTATTGTCACATCGGTGATTATGAGAATAATAAATATGAATAATAACGTCAATTCATTTATTAAATAAAACAATTACAAAATTGTCTTTCGGGCATCACACCTAACAGCAACATATTTGGAACTCGCTCTCGAGCGAGCATTTTATAAGACCGACCTTTAGCTCGGCATCATATTTGGAACTCGCCCTCGACCGAGTATTTTATAAGACCGACCTTTAGCTTGGCATCATATTTGGAACTCGCCCTCGAGCGAGCATTTTATAAGACCGACCTTTAGCTCGGCATCATATTTGGAACTCGCCCTCGACCGAGCATTTTATAAGACCGACCTTTAGCTTGGCATCATATTTAGAACTCGCCCTCGAGCGAGCATTTTATAAGACCGACCTTCATGTCGGCAACATATTTGGAACTCTCCCTCGAGCGAGCATTTTATAAGACCGACCTTTAGCTCGGCATCATATTTATTTGGAACTCGCCCTTGAGCGAGCATTTTATAAGACCGACCTTCATGTCGGCAACATATTTGGAACTCACCCTCGAGCGAGCATTTTATAAGACCGACCTTTAGCTCAGCATCATATTTGGAGCTCGCCCTCGAGCGAGCATTTTATAAGACCGACCTTCAGTTCGGCATCATATTTGGAATTTGTCTTCGAGCGAATGTTCTATAAGACCGACCTTCAGTTCGGCATCATATTTTGGAATTCGCCTTCGAGCGAATGTTTTATAAGACCGACCTTTAGGTCGGCATCATATTCTGGAACTCGCCTTCGAGCGAGCCCTCTACAAGACTAAAAGCTCTCAAGCCACAAAAGGCTAAATCGATTCATAACGCAAAGCCGCAAAAAGCAGTCTCAATTCATGGCACGAGCCACAAGAGGCGAAGTCGATCAATGACACACAAGCAACGAAAAGACCTACTCTGAGTACGGTATTTAGGCAAAGCGAACAGGCGATCCGCCATAATAGTGAGCCGTCATAGTATTTCAAGGCAACAGATCCGCAAGCAGACCTTACTCCCTGCCTAACATTTCTAGAAAATGCTTAAGACACGGAGTAGGGGGCCATTGATAGGCCTAAATCGTAATCCGGTCCGCGGATCCTTATTCGGGTCCGTCTGGCCACCGAAATAGTGGATGAGGCCACCGACCATTATTGTCCGCGAACTCGCGAGTCAAATAGGGTCGCGAGCCTTTGATCCGCTCCAAGCCCTTAGCCCCATGAGGCACCAAGAAAGACTAGGGGGCCGGCACATGAATCCCTTAGGTTATCGGGTCCGCTAGCGACCTCACATGCAATATCTAGCTCCGCTACGAGCTCACTAGTATAGATAAATATCTATTATGTATTGTGTCCTTATTTGTAAATAAACCGAACTTTAGTCGGTAACTTCCCTATAAATAGGGCCACATGTAACCCATTCAAGGGAGACAATTTAATCAATAAAAAACATGGCAAAGCCAAATTCCCCCACTCTCTCCTCATATAAAGCAGCACCGCCGGAATCCATTGCCGCCACCGGACACCACCGGAAAACACCAATTTTATACACTTTTATAGCCAGATATCCATCACAACACCACCGCTGACAACCCGAGATAATTTCGACGTTATCAGTAGCTGACTGCAAGAGACTGCATGCTTATCAGAATTGGAAACTCAGCTCCATTTCTAATCAGAGAAGTCAGCTAGCTGAAATGGAAATCACAGAGAAATGGGTGTTCAGTCTCTACAACTTCAATCATTTTTCCGAGCTGATCAACAATGATGAATTTTTGAACAGTGGATATGCGTTGATCAGAGATAGTTAGTGGAAGAGAACTGCTACAGGAGAGAGTTCTAAGAAAGATGACAATGATGATGATGATGATTCTCAGGGAGACCCTGATTTACTAAACGGGATTCTCGCCTCTCTACAAGACAAAGAAGAAGTCAAGGATGTTCTTTGAAGAAGGATAAATCTCAAGAAAGTTCGAGATGATGATGAAAGAGTGGCCCGACTCTGACGGTCAGTCTGAAGATCAAGAAGAAGAAGGTTATCAGTCTCCTACTGATAAAACTGTGCTTGATATTGCAAAAATGAAGCTAATGAAGCTTATGGAGAATCTGATGAAGAGCTCAATGTGAATATTTCACCAGCTAGAGACTTTGGTTAGTCAAGTCTAGATGAAATAAGAAAACAACCTGAGGAGAGAAGAAAATATGTGGATTACAAAGAGAAACTTAAGCAGATTGCTTCTCCTCCTAAAGAAACAAAAGTAGCTGAAATTGGAAAGGATATGGTATCAGAAAAGAAAGCTGAATCAAAAGATGATGTACCTACACAAGTTGACACCATCAAATTTTACTTCAATGAGCATATAAAAGTTCAGAAAGACGATTTTAGTGTGTTTGAAAAAGTTCTGAAGGCAATGGAGGAAAGCAAAACTGAAAGAGAAAACATGAAGAAAAGGTTAAACAGTGTCAAATCTGACTGTCATGATACTCTTATCGCAATCAGGAAAACAACCATTAAAACCGAGGCAAGAAAAACTGAGACCCAAGAGGGCATCCTCAACAATGTAGTTGAAAGACTGATCTTATTGGAGAGTGCATCAAAAGACTCAGTTGTTGCTCAAACCATTTTGGAATCAAATCAGCAGCACCTAAACTCATACATTAGGAGCTTGATCCACAAAGATGATGTCACTAAGGGGGAAAGTTTGGACTTGTTAAAAGTCAATGCAGAAGATATGCATCAAGTTTTTGATTGTATTGAAGGGAAACTGGTTAAACTGAAGGAAGCTAGAGGAGAGTTCACTGATGAAGAAATGGAACTCATTGCTAAGTTCTCAGAACCAGCTGATCGAGAAAAGACTGGCTCTAGACTCTCAAATGTACAACGTCTTCAAAGATCTACCGATTCAAGAGGGAGTATCTAGAGAACAAGCCTTAGAGTATTTTCTACATATGCAAAAAGTTCTTGTTCACTATTGGAACAAACTACGTAAATGGGAGAAAGATGGCACTTTGGATAAGGCATCAGATGAAGTTGAAAAGACTGAACCAGAATTCGTTCAGAAATTGCTAAGGACTGCCACAAGAGAAAGTCTAAGGAAATCTGTTTTTGTGTTTGCGGTGTTATATAAAAGCAAGATTTTCAGCAAGCATAGTATGACAGAGTCTTGGAATGTTTGGGCAAATATCCAAGGAGTACATTGCACACAAACTAATCTAGCCATGAAAGAAGTTGCTGAAATCTTTGATAAGCAAATTGGTCAAGAAACTGGAAAAGAAATTGTTAGAAGTTAATTTCTTTACTTGTACTTGTCTTTTATTACTCTGTAACTCAGTTATCAATAAAATCTCAGTTTCTCAGTTTTTTGTGTTTTAGTTATTTTATTTGTCCATATCTTTTTGCATTACTTTTAAGGAGGGTATTGACATCATCAAAAAGGGGGAAATTGGTGGAAATAAAATTTATGATTTGATGATGATTAATCACTTAATCAGTTATAGTTCTTAAACCCTATTGATGAAGTGTCATAACTAGCTGTTATAGTGCAAAGCAAAAAGATGTCTAGAAATCATTGTATAGGATTTAATAGAGTCTGATAGTTGTATAAATTAATCAGACAAGCACTGTAATAGTTCTAGGTTCAGAACTGAGAAAATGAGAAACTGACTTATTGAACTAAGTTCCCAACTGAACTTGATCAAGAGTACTTCAACTGTAACTGAGGGATCAAACTCGGTAATGAAAGAACTGAAGAAGGTAATTTCGCTGAGGGACACATACTCAGTTGGCTTATCTAGAAGATAGAAGAACTGATGGTTCAAACTCAGTTATTGAAGATTGAAGAACTGAGGGTTCAAACTCAGTTTATGAAGACTAAGTCGAGACTATAAAGTTAGACTTCAGGCAAGATTATGATGACTTGAACTGACTTTATAGATCTTGTATGCTGGACTAAGAATCATAAGGACAATGATATCTTAGATGATCAATTGAAAAATGTGTACTCTGATTAAGTCAATAATAATCTGATGAAGGATAGAGTACTGAGATTTTGAAGAAGAGTAAAAATTCAGTTAATGCTCTTGAAAACTGGAAACTGACCAAGTTATATTGAATCAATTTTGGAACTGGAAATAAGCAAAATTGATGAAGGATCAGACCGTTATGAATGTCAGAAAGGACACTGACATACATACAGAAAAGCAGGACCACTAACGCCTATAAGAATTCAAATTCAATTGATCTAACCGTTAGAGAAACCCCTATAAATTGATCTCTTCTACAACAAGAAGAGAGTGGAATTCTAAGAATCAATCTAGTCAAGAAAGATCAAATTAAGGGGAAAGTAACCAAAAGAATTCCTGCTACATACTCAATTGAAAGATCAAGATATTTCTTCAAGTGTTCATAAACTTTCAAAGAAAGAACAAGTCAACCATTTGAAGAAATACAGATCTGTGCATAACTTATATATCTAGAAGAGAAGCTCAAATCACAATTGAATCATAGTTATTGATTCAAGTCTCAACTTTGATTCTATCAAAGGGTTTAGACTGTGAAACACCAAGAAGGTGTGAATGACAGTTGAGTGCAGTCAGGGAGCTTGTGTTTGTGATGAGCTGGTGAAGATGCAATTCAACACTCTAAGGACCAGTGTAGCAAGCTTAGTTTAAACAGCCATCCTACCTGTTGAAGACTAAAGCTGGAAGATTGTGAAACTAGGGATTAGTGAAGGACAATCAAGCGTCTAGAATTTACTTTGTGTCTTGTAACTGTAAACCTCAAGAACATAGTGAATTTGGCCTCCGCATCACAGGGGAAGAGAGGACTGACAGGATTACACCACCTGGAACCTCTGTAAATCTTGTTTATTTACTTTACGCATTTACTTACTGCATAATAGTTATATTCATCTAGTTCACATATTCAGCAAACACTAGAAACTGAGTCAGCATTTTAACTGATAACTCATATTTTACAAAGGCTTATTTAATCCGTTGCCGGTTAACTCAGTTCAGGATAAGTCAGTTTTTGACCTATACTCAGCTAAGTTAGCTTAAATCCGCACAAGTTTTAAGTTGAACTAAATCCAGTTTAAGATTAAGTTTTTGGGTGAGATTTTGGTGACAAGTTTATTCACCACCCTCCCCCTATAAACTTGTGTTAGGCTTTCCAAGGGACCAACACAGGTCTAGTACAAGTTAAGTACTGTAGACCTCCAATGGCACTTCTGTACAATGTTACATTCTGAAAAGGTTCCCTTGGATCTTCTTCATGCTTTTTACCAGGTACAATAGGGGTAGGACAGGCTTTAAGAGAATCACAGCCTAACCTGGTAATCAGTTGTGTAGCATATTGACTCTGATTTAAGTATAAGCCAGATGAGTCCCTAGAAACTTGCATCCCTAGAAAGTGTGATACAGGTCCCAGATTTTTGAGAGCAAATTTAGAGTCCAGCATCTGTATGAACTTGTTGATCAAGTTAGTTGAGCTGCCTATGACTAGAATATCATCCACATAAACTAAAACAATCAAGATATGTCCAGTAGCCTTAAGAATAAATTAGGAATATCACAGACAGACTGTGTAAATGACCAGCATAGCAACTGAGATTTTAGAGCCTCAAACCAGGCCCTTGGAGCCTATTTTAAACCATATAATGCCTTTTGTAACTTGCAGACATAGTGAGGTCTAGTAGGATCAACATACCCTTCAGGTTTAGTCATATAAACAAGTTCCTTGAGAGGACCATTAAGGAAGGCATTATTAATATCTACCTGGTTTATAGGCCAGTTGAAGGTTACACCTAAGGAAAGAACTACTCTGATTGTAGGGGCCTTGGCTAGTGGACTAAAGGTCACAGTAAATCAACTCCATAGTTTTGATTGAACCCCTTTGCCACCAACCTTGTTTTATGTTTCAAAACTGACCCATCAGCTTTAAGCTTGAGTTTATATACCCATATACTTCCTGCCACTGTGTGATTAGAGGAAGGAGGAACTAAGGTCCATATCTCATTCTTCATTAGGGCCCGATATTCTTCCTCCATAGCACCTCTCCATTCAGTACTGGATAGAGCTTCTGACGGCTCAGTATTGGAAGCCACTGTTCCCAAGGCATTAGGTTTAAAGATACCCCTCTTAGCTCTAGTAATCATAGGATGAGTATTGAGAAGTTTAGGATCTGGAGGAGGTGTAGGTATGGATTGTGGTGATGGTTGAAGTGTGGAAGTTGAAGTGGATGAAGGACTAGAGTCTGGTGAGGCTGGATGGGGCAAATATGAAGCAGTTGTAGGAGTGATGCTAGATGTGTGTTCATTGGATAAGGGTGTACTCAAAGGACTTGAGGAACATGAAGGAGGAACATTAAGACTGTGAGCAAAAATAGGACTAGAAATAGAGATACCTGTTGAAACTTCTGAGAGTGGCTGTACTGTGGCATGAGCAGTGTTGTGAGCATCCTTGTGTTAGGAAATCTACGCGGGAACGCAGTGGATTTCAAAATTTATTTCCTTTAACCATGATCGACTTCGTTTAAGCAACAAACATAATAAGATAGGAGATGGTGGTTACCTTGCTTGATCTAAAAGATCGACGTTTTGACCGTCTAAGGAGAGTAGTGGTGCATGGAGCCGCCCAATCGTTCGGCCTCTACCGCTAGTCCACACGAACAACCCGCTGGAATCTACTATTGGATTGCTACTAGAAAATCTCGGTTGCTAGACCGATCTTTTCTCTCTCATAAATCTCTCTCTAAGAAGCTCTTTATTTTTCACAAGAAACTATTAGTCTCTTGGAATTATGATGTACAAAAGAGCTAGCCAACCCATTCTTATATAGGTGTTGGGGCGCCACTTTTAGATTCCAATCTGATTGGAAGAAGCTTCCTAGTAGATTGAGGAGAAAGAAAACATTTTCCTAATAAAATAAGGAAAATATATTTGATTGATTTATCTTATTTAACTTAATATCTCATATTAAATATTTCCAAGATATTGTGAATATCTAATATTGACTATCTTTATCTTATTATCATAAATCAATTTACACATATGTATATATCATATATATATATATATATATATATATATATATATATATATATATATATATATATATATATATATATATATATATATATATATATTGGAAACAAATGTGCACAAGCACAATCTATATGCATGTCACGTATGTGACTATATATTTATATATTAATATCTTATTTTAATATATGGTAATACCATTAATCAAATTGCACAATCCAAGTGTATCTTGTACTGATTAAATATGCGCCCCTTTGACCAACAAACTGGCTTCCGGAATATTCTTTAATTAATCAATATAATTAATATCTTGTATTAATTTATTCATAATAAATACCACCATATTAATTTATCACTATAACACTTTATAGTCGAGATAAACTTTCCTTATTCGGTTATCACTATAACCACATTTTAATCCGGCTAGATGTTCTTATATGTGTGACCCGATAGGCTTCCGAATATGTTGGCCGTTGGCACAAAGTGCAATTACGAAAATTCCCTTCATACCCAACGATCACGGAATAGCGTCTAGCAACACACCGTGGCCCCCAATCATCGGAAGAGTCAAATGCAATGACTACTACCTTTCATGTGAAACAGTAACCGTGTAAATAGAATCCCATCGCTGTAATAATATCCATGCGGTCGTACGTCGAGTGTCAAACATCAACGACCGTATCTTATTATGTGGATATCATGCTCTCTCGGATTAACACATTTACTCCCACTTTGCAAAGATTCTCGAGAGTAAGACATTCCTTATAAGAAGGCCATTTCGGATATTCACTCCTACTGATAGGGTACGCGATTCCCGGATGACCAAACATGTATACTCCGCATGATCACCCCCTGGCTAGGGGAAATATCAATAGTTTCAAAGTAGGACAATACTCACCGTGAGGACATGAAGACTCCGGTCTCAGGATAATTACACAACCACCACATAGTGTGACATTTAACAGTGTAAGTGGGTCAGTCTAACATATGCAATCTCCAATACACGTCCACGTACAGTCCAAGTGTCTCTACACTTTGATAGACGATATTTATCCCTGCCCTTAATGACATAAGACGTCTAAAACGTGCAGCATGTTTGTACTATCATGTTTAATAGTACATAAGCCTAGAGACATTTAAGTATCAAACTTATTAAAGTGATTAGAGATCTTATCAACCATAATCACCTATCATGGTTTCTCTATCACGGTTTAATACTAAGGACGTTATCATATAACAATTCATAATTGGTTTTTTATAATAAAAAATATATGACAACAAAAAAGCCATTTATTATATATGTATAATCATAAAGAAATAGTAGAAATGATCTGACCCGGTCGGACCTAGTCCAACCCGATTGGGTTTAGGACACTATTTCAATAATCTTCCACTTGGCCTAAAACCAATCACTCATACACACAAGACCAAGTTGAAACACAAGAATCTCATGCAATACTCGTAACCAACCCTAAGCATGAATGGATCACTATCCATGGGGACTCAAACTATCTTCATATCATGCTCCAAATGACCAAGTCAAAGGAACCGCCTCAACACACACATGAATCTCCGACGAGACCCTGGTCCTTGCTTCAAGCAATGAATCCACTTATTATATCAGCTATATAGAAAAGGTGGAAGAACCGTACAAGGTTCAGGAATGAACCTTCTAGATCTATGTACTGCTCCCGCTGCGCCTTGAAGGCACTACTATGTTTTGGCCCAGTTGTAGAATCTCCAGCGATTTCTAGCTAAGAACATTTCCAGCTCACTATATCACTTAATCAAATTGACTGCAAACCCAGACTGTAGCTCCTACTCACATTCATAAGACTCAGGATATACGTCTATATAGCTATATTTATCTGATTCCAAGTTTTGATAAACTAGGAAACCATCCTTAACTTGTTTAAGGATATTCTCGACATTCACCAGATTTACTTTCATACTTGCTCATGACTCTTAGGGGACTATGTACATCTGGCATTACTTTTATGATGGTTCCTATCGCAGTATCAAAGGAAACCTTTCATACGCATCATCTTTCACCTTATCTTTAGGACTAACGTCCTAACATAGATAGATCTTGAGAACACCGGCTAGCAGTATCTCCTGTCGTGATCTATTCTAAAATCTTTTAGCATCACATCTATATAGGCAAACTATAAACTAACAACAGTTAAATCTATCACTATAGATTCTTATTTCAAATATAAGAACTGCTAAACCAAGTGCTTTCGTAAAGACCTTGAACTACCAAATATTAATTGACTGTGACATGGGGTGATAATTCCCGAGAGAGATATCCAATACCTTACTCAAAAATCGTAACACACTCCCACTATCCCTCTTACACATTGGGCATATCCCTTCTTTTGACTAAATCAAACTCCTTTGATTATCAAACAAAGAAATTGTCTAGAGAAACTTGTTTGAGTCCATAAATGGATCTCGTGGACTCACATATCATGTTATCGTCTATGAACATCGAGCTGTCTGCCCAACATCTTCAACACTATCATATAGCCATGATACGAAGTTATAACAAGCATAGTCTGAATAGAACTGGGCTCAACTGGAAGCATAAAGATAATTACAAGGTTTACACCCCGTACCCTTCGGCCGCCACTATAGGTTTGTGGTAATCATATTACTATCCATTTCGGCCTTTCAGGGACATTTCATCTAGGTAAGATAGACTAGGTTCACAACCTGGTTGTCACTGATGGAATCTAATTCCCTGACCATATCTCTTAATCTTGCCTTTCAAAAATTCCTTCATAAGTCATGAGATGTTCATTCTTCAAGATGAACATACCAGCAGCCTTTTCAGGCTTGAGGTTATCCACAGACTTATAGAACATTTGTGTGCACTGATCAGTGTTCTACACCTCATCACTATGTGGCGTCTGCTCACGTTCCTATGGTTGAATCTATCCTTGTAGCTCTCAAACTCTTTTGGGATCTCACTTACTCCCACTATCTCTTTTGGAAGAAATACCTCCTTTAGAAGACAACATGTTTGGAGACAAACATCTTACTCCGCGGGAAAGTAGACAATATCTAGCGTACTTGCCAAGACATTCCACAAAGTTGCATATGTCGTACTAGGCTCCAAGCCTTTCTGACTTTGCCTATGACAACTTGAAATCATCGGTTAAGATATATTCAACATTATCCCCTTCTATATCTAATGTGGAATTTATTCAATCTTATTCTTTGGAACTCGGTTAAGTATGTGTTTTGATTAAGGGCACTATCCCAAAACGGGTAAGGGATTCTTTGCATGGCTTACGTCACAACTTTATCGTATAAAGTGTCGCTTATATTTCGGAACCGCAATCCGATCGCGCATCTTAAAATGATATCATTATAGGGGGAATGTGATTCCTTTTCAGATGACTTCTGAAACACCCTCCAGTTATTAATTGCTTCAATCCAATTGAAGATTAATTCATAAGTTTCATTTATATCATATTCGTACTAGCTCGAACTTTTCGGGCTTTCAAATTGTCGTACTTCAATAAGTACATTCAACTATTTCTAAAATAGTCCAAGAGAGAGATAAACAATTATTAATGGTATAAATTTTCATAAGCCAACAACATCAATATGTGTAGGCTCTAGTCAATTTTCCAGATTTTATAACCATTTTCATAAAGAGTATTTTAGTCATCTCTAGATAAGATACGTACTACCCTCGTGATTCATAATCACATGGTTCAGACATCATTTAAATGACATTTGATTATACGTTTCTCTTCCAGAGAGTCGACACCTAGAACAACCACAAATATCAGGGATGACAGCTATACAAATATTTAGTTGAGATTTTTCACCTATATCAACTATATAGTGACATCAATCTAGTATGTTAGATTCAGTGACCTTTCAACTTTATCGGAATAACATTTATTCCTTAAAATTGAATATGTCTACTAAATCCTAACAAACAACTGAGCTCGTGTTCTTCATAAGAACCGGAACGCAATAACATTTATTTAGCTCCTTTGTCGATTTAACAGACTCAGAAAACAAAACTGAAAATGTTGCAACGTTTGCTTCACTTTTCTTATCTTAGGATATTTTGCGCTTTAATCTTTCTAATTCAATCATACTCGTAAGATATCATATATCTAAGAGTTGACTTAAATAGATTTATCTCAACATACTTGGTCAGGATAGAGACTTCGATAAGTTCTCTTACTTAAGCACTTGCCCTAACTTTCCTTTCACTCCTCTAAGCACTCGTAAATATTTCTCAATTTAGTCTTCATAAGGCTCAAGAGAAATCACAAGAGCTATGTCTTCAATTTTCTTTCGTAAAGAAAATCTATTGTTTATTAAATAGTTTATTTAACCTTTTGAATCATATTCAAAACATGAACCATTTAATTAATCTTCAAGCAAATGATTTAAAGAAATAAGTCCATACTTAAATCTTACAATTTTGAAAACAACTTTCCAAAATACGATGTGGTCATTCTTATCCAACGTTTGAATTAATTGTCATCGCATGACAGAATGATCATATTGGATCGTATCCAATGTTGAATAATTCGTTGAAACTTTTTTCAAGTGATTCAATCATATCACGAGCTTCCGTTCTCTTTAATAATTAAAGTCTTGAAGCATTCCATCAAATATATAGTCTCCTTGTCTCTAACTACTAAAACGGGGCTTCTCGTGTCATTGCTTATTAATAGGATTAAAAATTACTTAACCATATTTGAGAACGTTTCTCAAAAGGTAACAGTTATAATTTGGTTTTACTAATCGAGAATAAAAACATAAATATAAAATTTTGCTAAAAACTACAACATAAAATAAAGATAAAAGAGTGTTGTTGTTTATACATGCAAAATCAAAAATGGTCTAATGGTTTATGATTTTGCTCCCACTAGTCAACTACTCCCAATTGACTTTCAAGAATATTTTCAAAATTCTTTAGTGGAAAAGTTCCCATTAAACTACCGTGACCCCCTGCTTTGGCTGGTGGGCCAAAAATAGTCTAACAGGTAGACAACTCCTTGTCAATGGTGCTGGATATACAGAAACCCGAATCCGGATCCGATCCAAAATTGGATCATCAGATCTGATTCACAGCACCGATCGAGACGCTCGATCATGCACAGCAAAAGCTACGAATAAATTCACATGCGATTTTATCACGACATGCTTCGCATAATAAACTAATCTACAAGAAGGTTAGTAGATTTACCCCATCCGGAGAGAAATAGACAATCGACCAAAGGGAGAAGCCGTGATCTTCCGGATTGTATCTCCTAGCGACGACTGGTGGATGTCAATCCTCACCGTAGAACTCTCCTAGCCGTGAACCCCCAGTTTTTCTCCTCTTAATGACTACAACGAGAAACTAATTTTTCTCTTCTTTTTAATTGATTGTGGTGAAATATTGGTGTGTCTATTGTGCTAGGAGGAACTCTTTTTATATAGGAAAATAATTAGTCAAGAGAGTTATCATTTTCACACCACAATTACCTATTCCCATAAGGAAAAGATATTTTTGCCATAAAAAAATAGATAATTCCCAAAAAATCAATCTCTTAATTTATCCATTAATTATCCAACAAATAGATAATTAATTAATTACACATGTGACATAATCTAGAAAAATTTCTTTTCCTAATTTATCACAATATGTGGCGCCAATTTCATCATTAAATTTAATAGAAAATGTCTTTTCTATTTTATATATTATTTACCAAATAAATAATATTACATATTCATTAAATAGACCAACTATTTAATTTATTCTCGAGGTTCCATAAAACGAGAAAACACTCGCGTGTTAGGAGCCAACCCGGGGACCATGGACTTATAACCAGTAGCTACAATAAATTAAATAAAATATTCATCGAACAGAATATTTTTACTTAATTCATTAATTTCGGAATTAAGCCACCATAAATCCGAAGCTGAACTCTATCGATTATAGATATAACTTATTCTCAAAACGTCGAGTCAAGTCGATAAGTGTCCATTGATATAATCATTACATATAAACTAACCCTCCATAGACTATCCGTAATGAAGTGGGAATATTTCCGTAAACCTTCTTCAATACATCTCATCATTTTTACCATTAACCCACTAGTGATCAGTTAGTTCATAACCAATACGAACTCCGCGGATCGATCAGTTTCTAGGATTAACAAATAAGAGGATTGTCTTTCAACTTCCCGCAGGAAGGAATGGATTCCATATCTGTGAGACACACACTACTCACTCATCCCAGAATAGTACCAACGTGAAAGTGATTCGGACCGCGCCTCTTAGAGATCCTTAACGAACACATCAAACCCTATCCTGAAACCAGTAGGAGTATGCAATCACTACAGGATTAAGGTTAATCCATATATGATCATCTTGTGATTTAATAAGATTTCCCAATTATGGAATTATATGAGAAACTCAGATTAAATCGGTCCAGTCTTATATGACTACATCATATATAAATTCACCACTTAGACAACCAATGCCGACGGTCCGGATAAGACGGTCACACCATAAAGTGTTCTGGGCGCATTAATGGTGGTTTAATCAATAGACCCTATACTTTGATTAACTTCACCACGGATTAACAATTCAAGTGTATCACCATAAACTTAATCCTCGCGTGCATCACACACTAAGTTATATGGCTACATATGATACGACTTAGGGTATTCAATAGTGTATTACTTACAAGCATGAAGCAAGTAATAAGATGAGAATAAATCTGCCATTTATTTTAATTCTAAAAACAATTATATAAATTGTCTTTCGGGCGCTACTTCCAACAATCTCCTACTTGCCCGTATAGACAAGCAACAATTGTCTTTCGGGCACTCTACATCTAACAATCTCTCACTTGCCCGTAAAGACAAGCAACAATTGTTTTTAGAGCACCTCACCCTTATTCTATCTATCCACAACATTCTCCCACTTGGTCTAAAGCAGATGAGACATATCTCGCAATTTCATACCCGCCAAGTGCTTATCAGTGACACTAGATGCCACATGACTTGGTAAACTGATTAGCTAGGTTGTCGGCTCGAGGCGATCTTTTAGGACCAAAACGTCGCCTCTCTGCACGGTCTGTCTGATTAGGTGGTACTTTCTCTCAATATGCTTTTGACGTCTTGTGACTGCGAAGATCATTTGCATGAGCTACCTCTCAACTGTTTTCACAGAAAAAATGGTATCGGCTTATCGAGACCTGGAATCACTTCCCGGTTGTTAAGGGTGATTTTATACGTTTCATAAGGATATATTTTATATCAATTTCCCCCATATCTGGATGTTTTTCATAGAAATCGAGCTTTATATTGAAATATTGAGTAAATGATGTTTTTATTAGTTAAATTACAAAACGTAACGAATTATGTGCTTAAATGATGATTTTATATTATTTTGGAATATCGTTACGCTTTGGTATGTTTTCCCTTAATTGTAGATACTCATTGATGATGGAAAAAAGGATTATAGAGAGCCAAATTCGAAGTTGGAAAGGAATCAATCACATTTATGGAAGAATAGAAGATTTAAGGAAAGAAATCAAGTGATTGATCCAGCTGAACTGGCGTCCAGAATAATGAACTAGCGTCCAGTGCGGACGAGCGTTTGAGGTTCTAGACGAGCGTCCATCAGAAGAAATTTAGATCTGAGAGTCTGGACGCTGAAGTAGACGGGCGTTTGGCACAAGTTCAAAGCAGAATGGACGGACGTCTAAGGAATTGGACGAGCGTCTAGAGGAAGGAAATCGGATCAGGATTGAAATATCGCATTCTGGACGGGCGTCCACGGCCGACTGAAGCGCAACCGACCTAGTTTTTGACCTAGCCGACTTATTTTCCTATTTAAGCAGCAGCGCCCCAAACCCTAAATCATACCTTTTCATACATAATTTCTCATACACTAAAACCTAGAGGAGCAGCCGCACTTTGGGAGTCTCAAGGCCGGTCACCCGAGCCTTGTGCTCGGGTGATCCGAGGTTAGATTAGGATCGTTTTTGTTTCGTTTTCAATTCATGGATCATCCATTGTATAAACTATGTGAGTTCATCTTTTTGATTTATTCAAGCTTTGTTTATCTTCATGATTTTTGATTTATTTTGTATCGTTCTATGATTATGATGCTATCGTGTGAACTCATATCGAGAGATTTGTTTACTAATTGATATGTTTACAACATACGGAAGTTGCGTAAACTAGATCACCATAGAAAGATAGGATCTTTAATCGTTAATTCGTGACAAATTAATGGATTAATTATCTAGGTTGTTAGATTCTAAAATACGAGAGTTAACCTGAATCTACACCTTCGTTTTGTATGGAAATTGGTCTCAACATTCGGAAGAGGAGAGATCGGTAATTGAATTCACTAAGGAATTAGGAATTCATAGCTTGAGAAATAGATTCACTAAGAGATTAGGAATTTGTATCTCGTGTAAAGTTGAAACCACAATTTGAATTAAAATCATGAGATGAACTAGGATTGAAATCACTTGGTTTGTATTTTGTTTGATCCCATGTATCTTTAGTTTAGGCCGTTTTTATTGTTTGTTAGAGGTTAGATTTATTTTAGTTGTTCTATCTTCGTTTATATGTTTTTCTTTCGTTTATTTGTTTTCATGAGTAGCAATTGAGAGAGTAATAAGATTAGATTCAACATCCCAATTCCCTGTGGATCGACCCCTTACTTATCCCGCTTTACTAGCAATTACCCGGTATTCGGCCGGTTAGGAGTTAGTTTTGCATATAGGTTAGGGTTTATAAATTTTCTTTTTGTTTAATGATGCAAAATACTCCGAACAAAAAGTGGCGCCGTTGCCGGGGAATTGGTGTTTTTGTTGAATCTAATTGAGTTAATTCTTCTATTTTGTTACGATTTAATTTTTTTGGGATAAAAGGGGTCGTTAGGGCACGCGGTAGTATTTTGGCCGTAACTTTCGGCTCGAGTGTCCGTTTGGGACGCGGGACCCCAATTCGGAAAGCTCGTTCCGACACCGGCGACGTGGCGAAAGGCCTATGGCCGTTCGACACCGTTTTCGAGGTCAAAATCTGCTGTTTTCCCTTCCATTTTGGCCCTAGAAAATTTCAACACGTTTTTTTCCCCTCCGTCTTAGTGTTTTTTCTGTTTTAAATTTTTTCGTAGGTAGGTTTCTGTTTCTGTTTCCGTTTCTTTTTTCTGTTTCTTTTCTTTCAATAAAAGTAGCGTTAAATAAGTTGAGATTTTTTATTTTTGCCGTGTTTCGATGACCGTTGGGTTAAGAATGTGCAAAAAGTTTTTTACTCAACTTATGAGACGTGAATTATGTGTTTTCTAATCTAACTCTCTGTGCTTTAATTTGATGAGGCTGCGGTGTCTGTGATATGTGATGATTTGTTAAGCTTTTAGGGTTTTTCTGTGTTTTTCCTGCTGCTGTCTGTGCAAATTCGATGCTTGGACGGGCGTCCAAGTAAGTGAACGTCCGTCTGCCCGTCCTGTGCAAAAAGTATCAACTCTGTTCTGTTTTCAAGAACCAGACGGGCGCCTGTCTTTACTGAACGCCCGTTCGATCTGTTTTCATAGCAAACGGGCGTTTGCCTTGTCAAACGCCAGTCCAGGTTCCAGAATTTTTCTAAATTTGATTTTTAATGCTTTATTTGACGTGGATACTTCCATATGAGCTTCTGTGGCTAATTATATTTTACGTAGATGTTCTGAACTTGCATGTTTACATCTGTCCATCTACCGATCCATGTTAAATAATTGATTAACTTTTATATACATGATTCATCTATGCATGTTATAGTTAATGTCGGTTCTCGTATGCTATAACTGTTCTTATTGTTATTTAGTAGCTAATGTCGGTTTCCGTATGCTACATATCGTTGTGATGAATCCTATGAGCTTTGAGACTTATGTGTTTTCTTGTTATTTTTGTAACTCATATGGGTAGCTACTGTCGGTTTTCCGTATGCTACCATGTCTTCTTATGAGTTATATCTGTTTAGTATAGCTAACTGTTGGTTTTCCATAATGCTATCACCTTTGATGAGTCTTAAGGCGCGTCTACACTGCATATAAGGAATAGTACTATCGTTTATCGTAAACTATCATTATTTGGTAGACGTTATTGATATACATGTCGTGTTGCAAATGAGTGGGCTAGTTTTATTTCTTTTATTTTCTTTTATTTTTGCATATCATTTAGTTGCATGTCATCTAGTTGCATTGTTTTTTTTTCTTTTATTTTTCTTGAGGGTAGTTACTGTCGGCTTGCCGTACGCTACCACTTTTATTTTATATAATTACATATCATGTAGATTGCATTGTGATATATTTTCGTATAGTGCACCTAGCCCTACTATTTTGTAATGTTCCATGTATATGTTCCATCTTTACATGAGCTTAATCTGAAAAAATCTCTTTGACTTCTTTTCCATGTGTTTTACATGTACAATCCTGCTATTTTGTAGTGTCCTGAATCTCTATCCTTATTTCTGTATGCACATGTGGTCCTTATTTGTATTGTAAGTTTCTGTGGCTTATTTAACGCTTAGGTGTCCTGTGTTTTCCCTGTATGGTGAATTTTCCATCTGAGCCATTATATCATGTGCTTATTTCTCGTCTATGATTGTTTTTGCCATGCTATATTCCCCCGTGTTCCCCGAGATACTGCCATGTTTTTCAAGTGGTGCAGGTATTTTTCTAGCTGTTCTTGTTAAGCTGGCCTTGGAAGTGAATCTGGAGAGGAATACATATGACATCTCGTGCCTCGGAAACGCGGATCGATTATCTATCCTTCTTCAGCCTATCTTCGTATCATTACCAAATCAGCTAAGTACTTTCTTTCTTTTTATTTTTTGCACAACATGAGGACATGTTGTAATTTAAGTGTGGGGGAGGGGAATAGTTTTATGTATCTACATTCATTTGCCATACTATTATATTTCTATGAAAAAGTGCTAAATTTTAAAATTTTGTTTGTATTGTCCCAAGTGAGCAAATGCATATCTTTATTTGAGTTTTTATATCATTGGTGCATTATTTTGCATATTTAGTAAATTTAGATGTCTCACCCAACACTATTTTTCACGTGCCATAGTAAATGATGAGCTATACTTTAAAGCTATGCCCATTTGATTAGAGATTTTTGATGATTATCGCATGATTCTTCGCTTACATACGAATTTTGAAAATTTTAATAGTTTGTGTTTAGAATTAGAGTATGACGTACTGTGAATATCTTAGGTTTGAATGTGATAAGTAACACGTAACTTATTGTCAAATGAAAAAGTTGAGTTTATAATGAAGAATTATTGGGTGTATCGAAAGCTGGTCGATGATTTGAGTGCGGTAGGGTATACCACGTATGTCCTATACCACTATGATGACTAAAAGCTCACGACAGTTAGAAGAAGCTGCCTTATGATTGGAGTAAGGTAGGGCATATCTCGAATGTCCTCTTCTACTATGACGGGCAAAAGCTCATTCTGATGTGCGTTTAACAAGTGAACTAGTTAAATCAACTAAAGAATGGTATGAAATGGAGATAAGACTAAGTTATCGTCTACCTTATCCCCAGTATAAACTGAAAGATATGTTGTAGGGATTATCCTCTAAGTATGTCGGAAATGTTTAAAATACTCCTTATTATTATTTTTCGAATATGTATGTTTTGTGAGGTGCATGTTATAATCATTTTTATATTTCTAATTTAAATGGGATGTTGGCTAGTTTTGCTTGAATCAATTTCAAGTGTGGATTTAGTGGAAATTTATTATGGCTATGCACACACACTTGGGTGAACCTCTAAACTATTGAATATGCCTTATATTTGCATAAATAAATAAGTAGAAGGACAGTCTTTTGAAACTTTTGCATAAAGGACAAAACTATTTATATCGAAATGTTCTCGAAAGTCAAAATTCATTGTCGGGATTCACCGATTTTCGGGATTTCAAAATTCACTTTGTAAATTATGTTTCGGGATTTTTGATTTAAGGATTCAGCAAAAGCTATAAAAATGGGGAGTTGTTCCCTATGGTGATTTTATACGTTTTATAATAATATATTTTATATCAATTTCCCAAAATGTTTATATGTCGGATGTTTTTTTCATAGCAAAATCGTGGGGAGTTATATTGAAATATTGTTTTAAATGATATATTTTATTAGTTAAATTATAGAAAAGCTTTATATGAAATATTGAGTAAATGATGTTTTTATTGTTAAATTAAATGATGCTTAAATGATGATTTTATATTATTTTGGGATATCGTTACGCTTTGGTATGTTTTCCCTTAATTGTAGATACTCATTGATGATGGAAAAAAGGATTTTAGAGAGCCAAATTCGAAGTTGGAAATGAATCAATCACATTTATGGAAGAATAGAAGATTTAAGGAAAGAAATCAAGTGATTGATCCAGCTGAACTGGCGTCCAGAATAATGAACTAGCGTCCAGTGCGGACGAGCGTTTGAGGTTCTGGACGAGCGTCCATCAGAAGAAATTTAGATCAGAGAGTTTGGACGCTGAAGTAGACGGGCGTTTGGCACAAGTTCAAAGCAGAATGGACGGACGTCAAAGGAATTGGACGAGCGTCTGGAGGAAGGAAATCGGATCATGATTGAAATATCGCATTATGGACGGGCGTCCACGGCCGACTGAAGCGCAACCGACCTAGTTTTTGACCTAGCCGACTTATTTTCCTATTTAAGAAGCAGCGCCCCAAACCCTAAATCATACCTTTTCATACATAATTTCTCATACACTAAAACCTAAAGCAGCAGCCGCACTTTGGGAGTCTCAAGGCCGGTCACCCGAGCCTTGTGCTCGGGTGATCCGAGGTTAGATTAGGATCATTTTTGTTTCGTTTTCAATTCATGGATCATCCATTGTATAAACTATGTGAGTTCATCTTTTTGATTTATTCAAGCTTTGTTTATCTTCATGATTTTTGATTTATTTTGTATCGTTCTATGATTATGATGCTATCGTGTGAACTCATATCGAGAGATTTGTTTACTAATTGATATGTTTACAACATACAGAAGTTGCGTAAACTAGATCACCATAGAAAGATAGGATCTTTAATCGTTAATTCGTGACAAATTAATAGATTAATTATCTAGGTTGTTAGATTCTAAAATACGAGAGTTAACCTGAATCTACACCTTCGTTTTGTATGGAAATTGGTCTCAACATTCGGAAGAGGAGAGATCGGTAATTGAATTCACTAAGGAATTAGGAATTCATAGCTTGAGAAATAGATTCACTAAGAGATTAGGAATTTGTATCTCGTGTAAAGGTGAAACCACAATTTGAATTAACATCATGAGATGAACTAGGATTGAAATCACTTGGTTTGTATTTTGTTTGATCCCATGTATCTTTAGTTTAGGTCGTTTTTATTGTTTGTTAGAGGTTAGATTTATTTTAGTTGTTCTATCTTCGTTTATATGTTTTTCTTTCGTTTATTTGTTTTCATGAGTAGCAATTGAGAGAGTTAATAAGATTAGATTCAACATCCCAATTCCTTGTGGATCGACCCCTTACTTATCCCGCTTTACTAGCAATTACCCGGTATTCGGCCGGTTAGGAGTTAGTTTTGCATATAGGTTAGGGTTTATAAATTTTCTTTTTGTTTAATGATGCAAAATCCTCCGAACACCGGTCCAACAAAGAACTTCTCAAGCCACACTGCCTCTTTAGCTGCTCCGAAAGATGCTATGTATTCGACTAACAGAGTCAAATTTGGCAGTGCTGGATTGCTCCAGACTATAGCTCCATCACTATGAGTAAACACTGAGGGTGAGATCGATTCACGATCATCCTTAATCCGACAAAAAATCAGAACCAGTGTAGTCAACAACACTCAGGTTTGCACCTGAATACATAAGCATATGATTCCTCGTTCTCTAAAGATACTTGAGGATGCACTATATTGCTATCAATACTCGAATTGAAGATTCGATTGTTATTGACTTTTAATAACATGACTTTCTCTATCCAAAAGAGAATCTATCCTATTTTCTCTTTATCCAAAGATTGAGAGAATTATTCCGTGAGGGGTTGGGTAGGAAACCTCTCGTTGAATATTGCATACAAAAATGCATGATCATCTTAAACAATAAGATGGATGAGAAACTACCACAACTTGTTCTCATGAATTCGACCGAATCAAATTTTAAGAATACAGTCCACTTCTCTAATTCAAAGAATCTTTGGCTTGTCAGTTTCTGACTTCAGACAACACACCCATGTTGTTTCGAACTGTTGCAGTGTTATCTTTTATATACACTAACGTTTACTACTTTAACCAATATTGATTCTCTAGTCTACAAAAATATCATCAATATTCTGGTCAAGCCCACACATTTCAAAACATGTCACTTTTAATGACCTAGAGGTTTGCTTTAATCCACCAATGGATATAAGCATCTGTCATGGGATTTAAGCTAAAACCCTTCCGTTCTGAATGAATTCAAGCTCCTTTGTTTGGCAAGAAAGTTTCAGGGCATCACCCTTGGTAATCTTCCTGCTTTCCATGGAGTCAAGCAAGACTGAATGGTGAGAGAGTTCAGGGCATCACCCCTATTGAACTATCTACTTCTCAGGAATTATCCCTAGACCACTTGGCTTTGCTTAGAAAGTTAAACTTTCTCATTCATTCGACTCTTTTCCTTGTAGATCCATTTACTCCCACTGGGCCTGAGACACTCAGATGGTTCTACAAGATTGTTAACAGAACCGGAGTCCCAAAACTCCATTTACAGGTTTATTGTTTTAAACCAACCTCCTATTGCCAGAATCCTATACAGTCTCTCCAGAAAGACCATAGGTGATCGATCACCCAAGCGATCAGAAAGATCAGATAAGCACAAATGGGTCAATGGTTAGACCATACTCCCACTGCATTTGGGTGGATTTATATTCTGATCTAGTTCAGTAGTATTAATCAGCGTAATCCCCAACAACCAATATTGGTTGTGGTCTGATGAAATCAGATAGTAACTCATTGAGTATCTTTACTTCAAGGTCCAAGGTTGTTATTTAAACATTCTTTCACAAAGGGTGCGACAATACAACCGTCATTATCCGATCTTCAGAATCTAATAACCAACCTACACTCATTGTATTAAGATATTTCACGATCAGTTACCATCTGAACGTGTATGCAAAATCTCCAGTCCTACCTTCAAGCATAAATGCTAAATGCCTCTATTTTCGGAAGTGGAGTAAATTTACTTCACTCCTTATCCACAAATTCATAAGCATCTTCTAGGTAGACTTCTCGGTATTACAAAACAATGTAAACTATTATTTTGCAATCAATATCTTAATTGAGTTAAGTAGTGTAATGTAGCCTATCAATAACTATATAAGACAATACATGGTTTATCCTTTCAGTGAAATCATTTCACTTGGAGGTAGGCCGAGCATCAGTTCCAAATACTATGCTATGTCTTATATCTGAGCATGGAATACTCTTTTTGTTGGTCCCTTGGAAAGGCTAACACAAGTTTAGAGGGGGGTGAATAAACTTGTCCCTAAAACTGGATTTAAAACAAATTGAGCTCTAGTTAAACTTGTGTGGAGTTAAGCTGACTAAGCTGAGTTTAAGTCAAACTGACTTAAGCTTAAAACTGAGTCAACCGGCAGCAGATTAAGTTCTAGCCTTTTTCTTGATCTTGTTATTCTTTTATGAAAACTAAGTGTAGTAAACTGAATTCTGCTGAATGTCAGTTTGTGAACTGTGAAGTGTATAACAATCAATTATCAAAATGCTGTAGATAAATGCTGAATAAATAAGTAAGTGCGTAAAGTAAACAGAGCAGATATTATAGAGGTTCCAGGTGGTGTAATCCTGCACGTCCTCTCTTCCTCTGTGGTGCAGAGGAAAATTCCACTAGAACTTCTTGAGGTGAACTGTTACAAAAAGTCCTAAACAATAGTCCTTGGCTAATCCCTAGCTTCACTATCTAAACAGTTGTAGAACAAGTAGAATTTTTGTTCTTCAATTGCTTGAAACACTGATCCTTGGAGGGTTCAATTGCCTCTTCACCAGCTACCACCACAAACACAGTCTACCCGACTGCTTGTCACAACTGTCCTTGGCGAAACCTTCCCGGTTTGCTTCACAGTCTAAAACCTTTGATGTAGAATCAAAGTTGGTGCTGGGAATAATAAATTGATTCTTGTTTGTGGTTCTTCAAAGTGTCGTATTCTTGATAAAATCTTTGTAGCTTGAACACTTGAAGAATTTCTAGATATGATCTTGTTATAGCGCAGAGATGATAGCAATTCGAATAATTAAAGCACACATTAATTCTAGTTAAATCTCTGTATTCTTGTATATCTAATCCTTGGTGCAAAGTCCTCTATTTATAGTGTGAGGTCCAACGTTCATCTGGCTTTAATTCGAATTGTATCAACGTCTCTCTTGTAACGGCTATATTTTCTGACCGTTCTGCTGTGTCAGTAACTCATCCAATAAAATTGCTTCCTTTATAACGTTCGACTGTACGATCAGTTGTTGGATGGCTGACATATAAAACTGAGTTTCCTTATCAGTTTTATACTGAGTTTATGTTTAGTCAGTTTCTTAACTAACTTGGAGCGTTAACTGAGATTTTACTCTTCTTCAAATTTCAGTACTCCAGTTTTCATCTGATCATAATTGATTTAATCAGAGTACACCATGACTCACTATCATCTAAGAATTCATTGTCCTTATGATTTTTAGGTCTTCATACAAGATCCATAAAGTCAGTTCAGGTCACCACAATCTTGCCTGAAGTCTAACTTTACAGTCTCGACTTGTAATCTTCATAACTGAGTTTGAACCCTCAGTTCTTCAATCTTCAATAACTGAGTCTGTGACCCTCAGTTCTTCAGTCTTCTTAGATAATACAACTGAGTCTGTGTCCCTCAGAGAACTTATTTTCTTCAGTTTGATATAGGTGTATTCTGTGTCAGTTTCTGTCTTAGTAATTTCCAGTTTTCTAGATGTGTTGGTCCCAGAGAAGGGTGAAACTATAGTCAGAGGGGGGGGGGGGGTGAATGACTATAGTGGAGTTTCAAAAACTTTTCTTATATTTAAAAGCTTTTGGGCAGCGGATAAGTCCCTTCTTACTATGATGTTTTCAAATCAGTGTAGACAGTCACAGATATAAGCTATGATATAGGCGAATTAAATGAATGCTGTAAAGTAAATTGCAGAAATTAAATTGACACAAGGCTTATAGTGGTTTAGGGTGGTGTAATCTCTTAATCCACTCTTCTCCTGTGATGATTGGAGGAATTCACTATTGTTTTCACAGATACAATAGTATTATTGTCCTTGGCTTCCCAAGCTTCACAATCTACAAGACTATCACTCCTTGACCGCTGCAGCGGCTTGGTGATTGATCTCAGCTTTTCTTTGTTGTTCTTAAGATCAAGATCCTTCAACGGCTATCACAGATTCAACTCCTTCTCGGATTGCCTCTGCTTTGATTGCTTTGATTTGATGTGAATGTGATTCACACACTTGCTTGATCAATCTCAGTTCTGAGTATGACTTTGTAGCTTTGAAATCTGAGTTGATCACTAGATGTATCCTTGTAAGTTCAGAGAGAAGGCTTTTCAATTTGACAGAGTTTCTGCTTTCTTTCTTTTTCTATTGAGTTCTTCTTTTCTTTTTCTGTCAATGCCTTCTATTTATAGCCTTGAATAACCTTGGTTTTTGAAATTCCGTCCGTTGGCTATATTAATGAGGGAATAATCCTTGATTTTATCCTTGATTCCCCCTTAATTGTATTCTCCTTGATTTCAGTGATCGGATTCTTTCTTTAAACGTATAGCAGAAAATCCGTCCTTGATTGATCCTTTAATGATTGTGCATTTAATGCATGATCTGCTTAATCTTCAACACATGTCAAATTTGATCTTGTAAGTGCCTCTTCGCCGTTTGTGGAACGGTCGAGTGAGCCTTCTGACTTAGCCGTTAGATCTTTCTTTGCTGTTTTGTTTTCTCTTTGCCGAAAGTCAGTTTACTCAGCCGATTCACTGTTTCCTTCTTTGTTTTTGTTTTTGGAGAGTCTTTGTACTTCACTGATCCTTGATTTGGGTGAGACCAGTGTACACCATATTTGAACATTGAGTTTCATCACTTAAAACATAACTTAGACTTATCCAAGGTCATCACAGACTTCCTTGGTTATAAGTCAGACCATAATGTCTTCATTACTTCTCTGCTGATGCTTGGCTGGCTTCACTTTGCCGAATATCTGTTCTTGCCTTTGCCGTCCTACCAACTGGTACAATACTCGTCTGACTTAACTTATACAACTTGTCAGACTCTAAGTAAAGACCTATACAGAGAATTCTAACTTATTTCAGGCTTGCTATAACAGCTAGTATGGCCATCATCAAAACATAATAAAATATTCCTAACAATTTCCCCCTTTTTGATGATGCCAAAACCCTCATAAGCCTGAACATAAGTGATCCAAATTTTTAAAAAATAATCAACAGAATAACAACTCAACAATCTTATTCATCCATCACAGGGCAATAAGGTATTGCATCTTTTTATTTAAAGACAAAGGCAAATAGAAGTAATCTAGAAATAATTCAAATTTAAATTGAGTGTAAGGTCTACTTCTTCGCATCTTCAAACCTGATGCCTTTGCCTTTGCTGCCCTTGCCCTTTTCTGTTGGGCTTGCCTTCTTTTCCCTGGAGCTTTCAGGCTTAGAACTTCCTTCCCCCTTTTTGGCAGCACTAAAAGGTGCTTCAAGATTTGTCGGTTCTGCGTCAGAGTCAGGGAGAGGGCCATACCTCTTTTCCAGTATCTTGTTGTTGGCCTCACCAATTTTGATTAGAAAGTCCAATTCCTTGCCAGATTGCTCCATCACCTCATCCAGATGCTGAATTTGATTAGTGTGAGCATTGAGGGTGTCCACCAATGGCTTAAGATTCTTGTCAATTGTCTCAGCATGGAACTCAAGATTGGTTTGGACATGGTGAGGAATGAGTAGCTGTAAATTGCAAAGCAGGTTCCCTTGTTTCTCCATGACCTCGTCTTGGATTTTGATATGATTGATGAGGGCCTCAATCTTGTGGTTGATGGAGGTTGCTTCACTCCTTAAAGCATTCTTCAGGTTTTGCCTGCTGTGATACTGCCTTTCCATGTCCACAATGAGGGGTTGAATGTCCAAGTTGAAAATCCTCTCAGGATCAATTTCCTCTGGTGCTGCATGGACATCCTCTTCATCTCCATCATTTTCATCCTCAGCATCTTCATCTTGCTCTTTCTCATTCTCCACTTCAATTTCTCCTTCTTCCTTTTCCTCTTCTTCCTCTTCCTTTTCATGTTGTGCTTCTTCTTCTCTTTCTTCCATCTGTTCTTGTTCTTCCTCATTAGACACAGGGTCATTTAGAGGTTGTTGTTGAGTGTTGACTGCTTCATCTGCTACCGCTCCCCCTTGTGCAATTGTGGGGGAGTTGACAATTTTGGCTGAGTGAGCTTTATTAGCTGGCTCACTGAGCTGTTTGTCAACTTTACCGATGCTTTTGAAAAGCACTTCTTGAAGAGTCAGGTCATCATCAGAAATCCCCAAATCTTCTTGATTTGTTTCAAGATTTCCACCTTCTGAGTGTTCATCCTCTGACTCATCTTCTTCCTCAGCTATCTCCTCCTCCTCAGATGAAGTGATTCTATATCCTTCCTCACCTTCCTCTAGATAGGTGATTTCCTCTTGTTGCTTTTCTTCTTCTGTTGCTGTGTCGTCACTTATTGTCACAGGTTCGTTCAAGCTGCTGGTTCCAGGTCGAGAGATGTTTTCTCGTGCTTTCCGGGATCCTGCCCCGCTTCCCACTCTCGATCTTTCGGTTTGAGTTGTTTTCTTTTGCTCCCAGCAGTGGGTTTGGGTTTCATGGATGCCTTGATGTAAGTGAACATTGTCTTAGACTTGTGTGGTGATTGCAAATTGGTGGGTTGTACCTTCAATGCGTTGAATAGGTGCTGAAGAGGGAATCCATATGATTTCCTCTCCTAGAAATCGCCCTTTTTCTGCAAACCCTTGCTTGGTGCTGTTATTGATAAATCAAATTCCTTTTGAATATGATCCTTCAATCGATTGAAAACAAATGTTGCCCAGTCAAATTTGATGCGATTGTAGATTATGGCCATCAGTTTAATTCGCACATCAGTCAGGTTTTCCATTGACCCTTTTCTACCTTCAATATTTTTGGTGATAACCGGTGCAAACTCAGCAAACGGAAGTTTGAGCGTTGATCTGGGTAGATTGTATGTTTTGCTGTTTTTCTTTGGACTTTTGGCTATCTCAGTCCAGAACTTTGCGATGTCAGTTATCACAAGCTTGACATTAGCCGGTCCTATCAATGGAAGGTGCAGGTAACGGTTGAGTGCACCTGGCGTGATAACTATTTCTCTTCAAAATATTGAGCTTTGTATGCGATCAACTTCAGTCTTCTTTGTGCTGGGCACAAACTTGGCGTTTTTCCAAAATGCTATTAGATTTTCATAGCAGATTCCAGTTATTGGAGGATTTAGAAAGTTCATCAGCCCCAAATTCGAACAGCAATCAACCAAACGTTGAGCTTTTGCATCATTATCACAAAATGAGAGATAGTGCTCAGGTTTGAAAAACGAGCCGGTGATGATTGATTTTTCGTAGTATTTTTCAGTGGCAGTGATTTGGGAGGATGAAGCCATTGATAAGTAGAGGAAGATTAGAAGGAAATATCTTGAGATTTCAGAGAGAAGAAGTAGGGTTTGTAATTTGCAAGAGTATGTAAAGATTTCGAAAATCTCTAGGTATTGTTTATATAGTGTGATTTGGGTAGTGTGAACATGGTTTTGAATATGGAAGGATTTTGTGACATAATGGCGTGATTTTGTGTATGAAAATCGTGATATTCGAGTGGAATGGGGGAGTGGTTTGAGGTAAGTAATGATAGAGCCCGGGAATCGAGGAGTTTATAATTCGAAAAATAATATAGTTACCTCCACGATCATAAGTTGATCGCCACGTGTGTACAGAATAATCCTCCATAATTTCCTTATTCTCCACGTGTAATCAGAATTGATTTTGTTCACATTTTTAATTTATCCAAGTCTTTATTTCGGTGAAGTGCCTTAGCTGGTCACTTAGCCGCTCCAATAAGTTCTTCACTGAGCTGCTCCTTTTAACTGTTCCTAACAATCAGTTAAGTTACCTTTGCTGGATACCAGTGCCTTACTTGCTGCATCTCCTGTAACGGCAAATGTCGTACCAGTTAATGAAGTCACTTAGCCGATTACTCCAGCTAGCCGCTATTTGATACTTATTCAATTTCAATCATTCCTAACTCAGTTCTCAACATACTAAATCTTTCATAGCTGAGTGGTTTAGTGAAGATGTCTGCCAATTGATCTTCAGTGGGTATGTGTTTCAGGATGACATCCCCTTTTTCAA
Source organism: Gentiana macrophylla (assembly GCA_026214975.1). Classification (NCBI taxonomy): domain Eukaryota; kingdom Viridiplantae; phylum Streptophyta; class Magnoliopsida; order Gentianales; family Gentianaceae; genus Gentiana; species Gentiana macrophylla. The sequence goes on along the minus strand of CM047809.1, from coordinate 86,418,847 downwards.
CATGGTCTCTAATGAAATGATGTCTTACATCAATGTGCTTTGTTCTTGAGTGCAATACTGGATTTTCAGTAATGGATATTGCACTTGTGTTGTCACACATGATTGGAATTGTTTTCTCCTCCACTCCATAATTCTTTAGCTGTTGTCTTATCCAAAGTACTTGCACAATGACTACTGCCGCTATATATTACCTCAATTTGTTGATGTAGATATGGAGTTTTGTTTTTTTATCGAACCAAGAGACTAGTCCGGTTCCTAGCATTTGGCAAGTTCGGAGGTGCTTTTTGTCTATTTTGCATCCAAAGATAGTCGAGTCCGAATATGATATCAATGTAAATCCTCCATCTTTTGGATACCAAATACCAACATTTAAAGTGTTTTTCAAGTATTTGATTATCCTTTTAGCTGCTAGAAGATGTGATTCTTTTGGTTGAGCTTGAAATCTTGCACATACTCCTACCGCAAATGCTATGTCAGGTCTGCTTGCAGTTAAGTATAATAATGATCCAATAATTCCTCTATACATTTTCTGATCAACATATTTTCCTCCCTCATCTTTTCCAAGTATGACTCTGGCACACATTGGTGTGTCTGCTGTGCCACTTGTATCCATCCCATACTTGTGTATCAAATCTCTTGTATACTTGGCTTGACTAATGAAAATGCCATCCTTCATTTGCTTTACTTGAAGGCCAAGGAAGTAGTTTAATTCTCCCATCATGCTCATCTGAAATTTGCTCTTCATCAGGTTTGTAAATTTCTCACACAGCTTTTCATCCTCTGATCCAAAGATTATATCATCAACATAGATTTGTACTAGCAATGTGCTTGCTCCTTCCTCCAGTTTAAATAGAGTCTTGTCAATAGTTCCTTTGCTGAATCCATTCTTGATCAGAAACTGTGACAGTGTTTCATACCAGGCTCTAGGTGCCTGTTTGAGGCCATAGAGGGCCTTCTTGAGTTTGTATACTTTGTCTTCTTTTCCTTTAATTTGAAATCCAGGAGGTTGTTCTACATAAACTTCTTCTTCCAAAAGTCCATTTAGGAATGCACTCTTTACATCCATTTGATAGACTTTGAAGTCTTTGTGTAAAACAAATGCTAGGAAGAGTCGATTGCTTCCAATCTTGCTCTTTGGAGCAAATGTTTCATCATAATCTATTCCTTCACTTGGGAATAGCCTTTGCAACTAGCCTTGCTTTATTTCTGACAACAGTTCCTTGCTCATCCATCTTGTTCCTGAATACCCATTTTGCACCAATGATGTTGGCCATTTCAGGTCTGTCAACAAGTTCCCAAACTTCATTTCTTTCGAATTCATTTAGTTCTTCTTGCATGGCTGTGATCCAATCTGCATCTTGGATTGCATCATCTATGGTCTTGGGTTCCACTTGTGATAGAAAGCAAGTTAGTATGTGCTCCAGTTGTCTTCTGGTTCTGACTCCTGTGTGAATATCTCCAATGACTTGTTCTTCAGGATGGTCTCTTAGCCAATTTAGATCTGGTTGGAGTTGATCTTCACTTGGTGCTTCCATACCTTCATGCTGAGCATGAACTTCAACTTCAGGTGCTTCATCTGGTGTATTGGTATGTGGCTCCTCTTGATCTTCAAAATGATGATTCAGGATAGTAGTTGGTATGGTTGCATTTGTATAGATTTCTCTTTGTGGTGCTTTCTCTTCTTGATCTTGAAGATCTTCACCATTTGTATTTGGTTCATCAAAAACCACATGTATTGATTCTTCAATCACCAAGGTTCTTTTATTTAGTACTCAATGCTTTCTTTGGTGTCTCGAGTATCCCATGAAGATTGCTTCATCGACCTTCTCATCAAAGGTATGCAGTTGATTCCTATTTAAGACAAAACATTTTGATCCAAACATATGAAAATATGAGATATTGGGTTTTCTACCATTCCATATTTCATATGGAGTTTTTCCATGATGTTTGTTGATGATTGATCTGTTTTGTGTATGGCATGCCGTGTTTGCTGCTTCAGCCCAAAATCTCTTTGGTAAACATTCTTCTGCTATCATAGTCCTGACTGCTTCCTTGATGGTTCTGTTTCTTATTTCTGCTACACCATTTTGTTGTGGAGTTCCTGCTGCAGATAGTTGATGTAATACTCCATTTTCTTCACAATAGGTTCTGATAATTTCATTTAGAAATTCAGTGCCTTTATCTGATCTGATCTTGATAATCTTTAGCTCTTTCTCATTCTGGAGTCTTCTCAACAAATCTGGCAGCTTCTTGAGTGTTTCTTTCTTCTTGTTCATGAAGATGGTCCATGTGTACTTTGAGAAATCATCCACTACTACAAGAGTATATTTCTTACCACTCACACTTACTGGTGTGACTGGTCCAAACAAGTCCATGTGCAACAGATGTAGAACTTTTGTTGTAGATTGACGAGGCTTTGACTTGAATGAGCTTTTTATTTGTTTTCCTTTCTGACAAGCATCACATAGACTCTCTTTCTTGAATGTGATCTCTGGCAGGCCTTCAACTAGCTTACTCCTTGATAGTTTGTTGATGGTCTTGAAATTCAGGTGATTTAATCTTCTGTGCCAAATCCAGCTCGTTGATTGTTTATTCTTGACAAGTAGACATGTTTCTGCCTTGGATGTTCTCCAGTCCACCACATACATGTTGTCTTGTCTTCTACCTGCAAGAACTACTGTGTTGGTTTGACTGTGAATCACTTTGCATCCTTCTTTGTTGAAGTGCACATTGTAGCCTTTGTCACAGAATTGACTGATGCTCATCAGATTGAAGTTAAGTCCCTTGATATATGCCACATTTTGAATTTTTAGATTGTTCTTGAGTATTGTGCCTTCTCCTTAATCTTGCCAAGGTTTTCTTTACCTCCAAATGTGACTTTGGGTCCATCAAAAGCTTTGAAGTCAGTGAGCCATTTCTTGTTTCCTGTCATGTGTCTGGAACATCCACTGTCTATGTACAAGACATCCTACAAAACAGATTAATTAAGTTTAGGTACCCAACACTGTTTGGGTCCATACCTGTTAGCAATCATGCCTCCCATACCAAGGGTGTATCTGATAACGGTCATTTTGTGCCCATTATTCTATGACCTTTATCCCCGATTCTAGTTTAAAAGAGCTATAATAGAGTAATAATAAGTCGTAATACGCTTAATTTACATATGTCGAGAGTTACGATTCATTATTATGTATTAAGAGGTTTTATTATATTATTTGATATTACAGACTATATTTCACGTTATATTTGTAGTAACTCATTTGGGAGCACAAGGATGGACTTGGAAAAGCTTTGATGGATCTGAGACAAGTTCAGGAGGCCCAAGGCGAAAAGAGGAGAAAGCCAGGAGCATGTGGCTCGGTCGACCGAGCCCATGCATTCGGTCGACCGAGTGGGCCTCTGATCCGAAGAAGTTCGGCACATTATTTGAGTCGGTTAGGGTTGAGTGTTGGCATTTTTAAGTCGGTTTTCTATGACGGTGAGGCTCTATATAAACACAAGCCCTTTGTATTTTTATGAGGCATTCACCAATACTATTTCATATTTACAAATAAGCAAATAAGGATTCTTTAGGCTTGCATGGAGGTTGCTAGGGTTGCAAACATGTAAGCCCTAGTTTATCTTCTTGTTTTCTTTTAAGTAATCAATTTCCCAATTATGCTTTGATTGTTTGAGTAGGTATTCATATCTAGATGATGTAGATCTAGGATATGACGTTAGGGCAATGGTGATACCTTGTCTATAAGGATCCCAAACCCTACGTCCTCTACCTAACATCTACGGATGAATCTGTGTGTTTAATTTACGTGTATTTAGATTAGTCTATATGATATCCTCGATGATTCGCTATATAATCCGATTCGTATATGAAACGCCGAGAAATATGTTCGGGATGTAAATGGGAGTCGAGACTCTCGGGTGACGAGAGGTGTCACTCGGTCGACCGAGAGCACCTATTCGATCGACCGAGAGTTATCAAGCTTCGCTTTCATCCGTTAATCGATCACGTCTTTATGATTAGGTTAGCTTAATTGAATCTGTTATCTCGTCAGTAGGTATGGCTATGGCTACGTCACTCACTTGATTTAATTAAAAGCGTGTAAAAAGGAAATACGGTATAAAACTCTTAGGTAGGCTCATGAATTGATCTTGGACTTTCGGCGTTATCTAGGTAGGGTTATATTAGGGAATTGCGCGCGCACCTTCTTATCGTAGATCGTAAACTAGCATGAGACTATAAATTGGTAATTGTTGGTTGGGCGAGAGTTTGAGTGATAAATTCAGAAATACGCCTAACCAAAGGAATGTTGCACTGGACGAGGTGTACGGTTAATATCGGCATCCTAGAGTCGTAAGCGTGTGAGTTATATGAGATGGAGGCACCAAAAAGCGAAGTCACGTAACAACATCACGGTGATCTAGTGACCTAACCGGTGCTAAGTCAAGTTAAAGAGGATGACTCCCGTAGCCACTATAAATGAATATGGACGGATTAATAGTTGATAAGTCTTCTTTGTTATATAAAATTGTCTAGTCCAGAGGATCACGGTTATAATTGGGCGATTGATTACGTTATTTGTTTATGTGTTATTTATATGTTTGAGTGTGTCTTTCTTTTCTCGTACTTTATCTTTGGTCATAGACCGTATTTGTCAAACGAAATAGCGGTTGACTATTTAAGTTAGGATCCACAAATTGATTCTCTCGTGGGATCGACCTCGACTCTATCTAGCTATCTTTGCGATTGAACCTAGTTCACTTGCTAGTGGTTATTTAGGCATCGAGTTAGTAATTTAACTTGACCGCAATCAAGTTTTTGGCGCCGTTGCCGGGAATCAATGGTCCAACCGCTTAAATGATCTACTTGCTTATTTCGTTTTTTTTTATTTTCTTTTACAAGTGAGAGTAAAATAAAAAAAAAAAAAAAAAAAAAAAATTTATTTATATATATATGTTCTCAGTATGTTCGGTCGATCGAACAAATGCTTTCGATCGACCGAGCCCTTTCATTGTTCTATATCATCCGACGGCATTGTTTTCCTTCGTTTGCTTTTTCCCGTTAGTAGGTTGTAAGCCTAGCGCAGTGATATGAGCAATCGCATCGATCGCTAGTTTATTGACCGCTTGTTGTTTTTCTCATGTTGCGAGATAATCGAACTAAATCACTCAAGTAAGATTGTTCGTGATAAACAATATGTCATCAAAACAATTTTTCCAAGGTTAAGGAAGAGGATGTTAACGTTTTACTGAACCAAGACAACATCAATGAAGCCGATGACGCAAAAAGTGAAGGAGAGAATAGCAAAAATGAAAGAACGAATTCGAGGAAGCCAGGAAGTCAAGGGGAAGCAAGTGAAGCGTATGTAAAAAAGAGGTATGTGTGTTTTAAATCCCGAAGTGATTTCTTGGATTCGGATTCGGATTGATTCAGTATATTGATTATATGGATTACATGTCGGAGATAGAGTCCAGTTACGAGGGTAGCGTAGATATGGAAGCGACCTATAGTCACTGTGTGCTAAGGAGGCAAAATATGTTGAAGATGAATCTCGGTTAATGCCAAAGTTAGATGACCCAGGGCATTCCTTGTAGATGTTACCCTAGAACAAGCACACTTGGGATTGGCTTTAATTGACTCGGATCAAGCTTAAACATTTTCCCTAAAAGCCTTTGCGATAGGAATATGATTCGACTCCCACAAACACCCCGCTAAAAAAGTGAGATTCGCGGATAGTACTAGAACCATCATGTCTGGACAAATGAATAACATGATCATTGGTATCGGACAACTTCGGTTTAAGATAGATTTGGTCGTAATGGACATAGAGGAGCATCCGTATAGCCCAATTATCTTGGGTAGGTCCTTTATTAATACCTCACAGAGCTCTTTATTCGTATGACTAGGCATGAGATCACATTGTTTGATGCTAAAGGTTCGAGACTTTTGGGATAAAGAACCCTGAGTTCCCTATTCCGGTAAGTTTAAACATTATAGAAGTCGTTGGTTCTAAACCGGATGTGATTCCAAGTTCAGAGGAGTGTGATGATGACAATGTTGACGATCGAGATGAGAAAGAGGTCCTTACAATCCTAAGCCGAGATAGAGCTGTTCAGCCTGCACCTGTAGTTAATAAGGATGATGCTGAAGCCTCGTTTTCGAAACCTAAGGATAGGAGGAGGAGAGTCAAGCGGCGAACTCGTAGAGTTCGAAATCAAGAAAGCTCATCGAAATCAAACGATCCCGCAAGTCGGTGCCTGTTTAGATGGGCGCAGTTTGATTGTCTTTTTCGCCGACGTACATCCACGGAAAGGCACTCGTGCAAAGGAATGGCAAGACGTTTTGGTGAAGGTTAGTCGGGTGAAGACACGGCAAGTCAAGAACAATTCTTAAAGAGTGATATTTTGGGAAGTCGAGCTACCGACTTAAACTGTAGAACTAATTCTATCCTTCATTATTTTTATCTCTATTTTTATTTTTCTTTTTCTAAATAAAAGTAGCATGAAACGATAAGAAGTTTTTTTTCTATTTTGCCATGTTCCGACGACTGTTGAGTTAAGGATGTGCAAAATAAATTTTTTTTTATTCGAATCGTTTTCATGTGAAAGGAAGCGCTGCAATTGAATCTTTGTAAAAAAAAAATTGTTGATTAAGGAAATGATAATGCGTTATCTTACAAATGCTTAGACCAGATTGTTTGATTTATTTATGATAAAAATGAGGTGGCTTTTATGCTTGAGACGACCCATTGGTTAGAAAATTCTTTGCATGTAAGAGTGAAATAATACATTTTGGCAATCAAGTATATATTGTAGTTATTTTACGGTATGTGTCAAATTTATTAAAATGGTCAACACCATTAATTTCTACACATCCCCACTCACCTTTCCTCTTCCCAACCATTCACCTTTTTCTCTTCCCAACTTCTTTATTATCCCAATTCAAATTTTCAAATTCCACCTTTCCACCTCCTCAATCCCCAACAACTTTTCTACACCAATCACATTCCATTTCTTCAAACTCCATTTTTCTATTTAACCCAACATCCTCTCTTTCATTCTCCTCATTCCTATTCCCCAATTCCTTCATCCCAAATTCTCCATCCACCTTGTTTTCTCAAACCCTCAGTAGAAATCAAATGGAAACGTTACGAAAATCTTCATCCATTTCACCATTTTCACTCACCTTGAAAAGCCTATCGAAATTTTTTCTGATCAATAGATTCAGTCACGGTAAGGGTAGAGGACCAGAGGCTGCTTCTGTCGATTCTCCACACTCGGTCAACCGAGTGATTGCTCTCGGTCGACCGAGAGTCGGGCCGGCCCTTTCGCCTCTGGCTGGGCTGCATTGTTTATCTCGCCAGGATGCCACCAAGAACGCAGAGCCGCTCGGGGCTTTGTGGTCGTGGAAGGCGATATTCCAATGATCAACGGGGTCCCACAACCGCGAGTCGGGAGGTATATTCTTCGTTTACTAATCATTTCGTTAATGCCCCGCACATCGAGCTCGGGGTCTAGATTTGGACAATTGTGGGGATGAGCTTTTGGAGTTGGTGGAAAGTTATCAATGGCGTGATGTCGCCGCACCCCGGGCGGGTCAACGTCAATTGGGTAAGAGAATTTTATGCTTATTTGCGTATACACCCGACACCAATGTCGTTATTATTCGTGGGACGACCAATTATCATTTCTCCGGCACGATTAATGCTTATTTTGGGTTGGATATCTCGGAGGACGGGCGAGTATATGGCGACGTTTGATGGGTCCGATGCTTGGTTGGAGGAAGTTGGAGCCTATCTAGGAATAGAATGGACTATAGGGAGGTTGCCCGCACATTTGCGAAAGCAGACTTTTAGGAGATGGGAGGATAAGTGCCTTAATCGGCTTATCCGTTCTAATATCTTCCCGGCTAAGCATGTATCTACGGTTTACTATACTCATGCCACTTTGATCTATTGGTTGTACATGGGATGGCCTGTGAATGTGGGGGCATTGATACGCAAGGAGATGACAGACGATGCTCTCAAGCCTCGGCATACCTTACCTTTTGGTTCACTAATCACTACATTCTGTGAGGGAGCTGAGTGCCCGGTGTTAGGCGGCGATTCCTATGTGGAGCCGATGCCTATCCTATCTTTGAGTTCTGTCCCACCGCCTGTCGTTCACGGCCACGATCAAGAAGGGGAACCCGAGGATGATGCTGACGAAGCCGACCCGAACAATTTGCAATTAGCACCATTCAATCCAGGATGGGATTAAGTATTTTAATTTGAGTGTTGGCATTTCCTATAGTTAACGAGTTTTTATTTTGATTCATTTCTACTAGTATGTCGTGTTATATAGAGCAAGTTTCTCTGTTTCCTAAATCCGAACTTATGTAATGTTTTGGACTTGTTGCAATATATTGAAATGTAATCATTAATTAATGGACTTAAAAATGTTTAAGGAAATTGTTATACCTTTTACGGTCCCATTTTTCTGATTATTACAGTTTGGACTAATCCTGTAACGAGTTGCGAGCCTTGTTTAAGATATGTGTTGCAGTGATTATTTTTCTGCCCTGCTATGGAGCCAATGCCTGTGCCTGTTGAACTGCGCCGAAGTCCTAAGACTTGTTCAAACTTCCACGCTTATCCAGAGCTAAGTTCCTTTTTTGAGTTTGTTCTTTCGTTTTTTTTTTTACATTGAGGACAATGCATTGTTTAAGTGGGGGGTACAAGTCACTTAGCTCAAATGAGTAATTCCATATGTTCCCATATATCAAATAGTAAAAAAAAAAAAAAAAAAAAATTTTAAATTTAAACTTAGAATCACATTTACTTTTGTGAAGTCCTGATAATTATATCTAATAAGAAGTAAACCATATTTCATGAGTACGTGATCACTTTATACTCCTGCGATTTCTTGATTAGTAAACTTAATGATATTCATATTGTCCGTTGCAAGTAGTTGTTTATTATTCACTTATTCAATAATTGAATCGAGATGTACTACGCTTGTTATAAAAGGTAAAATTATAATGTGTACATTGCATAGATGATTGATTATGCTTACCTAGTGTCAAATTTATCGTCGGATGTGTTCCTAAAACTTCTAGCCACAAAAGTCGAGTAATAAGCTTGAGACGCACTGTGTTTGACAATGTTAAAACACTGGGCTTGTAGTAAGTTACCAAAGTAGCCTCGCGCTTGTGGTAATATTCGATGCTAATATTTGATCTAAGATAGAGGGAAATTCTAAAAAGTTTTCCTTCTTGAGATTGATAGTATCTGAAAAATATGAAGATATGAAAAGAATATTCAACTCTTTAAGAGGCTTTGAGTAGTACTCGGTCTCCGTGTCCAAAACCCTATAGATACGCTCTTGCTTATTATTCTAGTGCTTGAAAAATTAAAAGGCTTGAGAAATGGGAATACTGAAGTTGGTAGGTTAAGACTATAAAGTTTGCATAAGCTCTAATCTTGCTACGAATGTTTAAAACTCAATGCACATGCACACAACACATCGATTCATGATGAATAGTGGATAATGGATAACTGATGAGCATAGAGGATATGAGTTGATTCGAGTTTCTTGTGTCAGTATACTGTGACCACTGGAGAGTAGTTTATGGGGAATAACTTGTTGATATTTTGATCGGGACGATCAAAGGCTAAGTGGGGGGTAGTTGATAACGGTCATTTTGTGCCCATTATTCTATGACCTTTATCCCCGATTCTAGTTTAAAAGAGCTATAATAGAGTAATAATAAGTCGTAATACGCTTAATTTACATATGTCGAGAGTTACGATTCATTATTATGTATTAAGAGGTTTTATTATATTATTTGATATTACAGACTATATTTCACGTTATATTTGTAGTAACTCATTTGGGAGCACAAGGATGGACTTCGGAAAAGCTTTGATGGATCATGAGACAAGTTCAGAGGCCCAAGACAGAAAAGAGGAGAAAGCCAGAGCATGTAAGGCTCGGTCGACCGAGCCCATGCATTCGGTCGACCGAGTGGGCCTACAGTCCAGAAGAAGTTCGGCACATTATTTGAGTCGGTTAGGGTTCAGAGTGTTGGCATTTTTTAAGTCGGTTTTCTATGACGGCTGAGGCTCTATATAAACACAAGCCCTTTGTATTTTTTATGAGGCATTCACCAATACTATTTCATATTTACAAATAAGCAAATAAGGATTCTTTAGGCTTGCGGAGGTTGCTAGGGTTGCAAACATGTAAGCCCTAGTTTATCTTCTTGTTTTCTTTTAAGTAATCAATTTCCCAATTATGCTTTGATTGTTTGAGTAGGTATTCATATCTAGATGATGTAGATCTAGGATATGACGTTAGGGCAATGGTGATACCTTGTCTATAAGGATCCCAAACCCTACGCCCTCTACCTAACATCTACGGATGAATCTGTGTGTGTTTAATTTACGTGTATTTAGATTAGTCTATATGATATCCACGATGATTCGCTATATAATCCGATTCGTATATGAAACGCTGAGAAATATGTTCGGGATGTAAATGGGAGTCGACTCTCGGGTGACCGAGAGGTGTCACTCGGTCGACCGAGAGCACCTATTCGGTCGACCGAGAGTTGTCAAGCCTCGCTTTCATCCGTTAATCACCACGTCTTTATGATTAGGTTAGCTTAATTGAATCTGTTATCTCAGTAGGTATGGCTATGGCTACGCCACTCACTTGATTTAATTAAAGCGCAAAAAGGAAATACCGGTATAAAACTCTTTGTAGGCTCATGAATTGATCTTGGACTTTCGGCGTTATCTAGGTAGGGTTATATTAGGGAATTGCGCGCACCTTCTTATATCGTAGATCGTAAACTAGCATGAGACTATAAATTGGTAATTGTTGGTTGGACGAGAGTTTGAGTGATCGTTTCAGAAGTACGCCTAACCAAAGGAATGTTGCCTGGACGAGGTGTACGGTTAATATCGGCATCCTTAGAGTCGTAAGCGTGTGAGTTATATGAGATGGAGGCACCAAAAAGGCGAAGTCACGTAACAACATCACGTTGATTCAGTGACCTAACCGGTGCTAAGTCAAGTTAAAGAGGATGACTCCCGTAGCCACTATAAATGAATATGGACGGATTAATAGTTGATAAGTCTTCTTTGTTATATAAAATTGTTCAGGTCCAGAGGATCACGGTTATAATTGGGCGCTTGATTACGTTATTTGTTTATGTGTTATTTATATGTTTGAGTGTGTCTTTCTTTTCTCGTACTTTATCTTTGGTCATAGACCGTATTTGTCAAACGAAATAATCTGGTTGACTATTTAAGTTAGGATCCACAAATTGATTCTCTCGTGGGATCGACCTCGACTCTATCTAGCTATACCGCGATTGAACCTAGTTCACTTGCTAGTGGTTATTTAGGCATCGAGTTAGTAATTTAACTTGACCGCAATCAGTATCAAAAGGTCTTCTTTTTGGATAATTGAAGTCATCGACTTCATATGTATAAGGCATGGCAGAATAACTTCTAGTATTTTTACTAAAGGTATTCTGATACTTTTCTCCACCTTTTGGTGCATTTACATCCTTCTTCACTTTCCAATATGCAGTAAAAAACCTTTCTTGCTTCATGTGTCTAGGAACAGATTGGTTTCTTAAACACATGATGCATTTTGTGGAATGGTTTTCTCTTGTATTTTGGAGGTGCAACATTCCAATCATCCTCAAGCGGTAAAGTCCGCTTTTCCTTCAGGATGACTTTTGTTCTTGATTGACTGGAATGAGGATTTAGTTTGCTGTTTCACTACACTGGGTCTTGACTTCACCGGAACAGGATTATCTGTGGGAACCATGGTCTGTCCCTTTCTAAATTTTGGTCCACTAGTGGTCCTGAATTTAGAATGGTGTTGATCATTATTCCTACTTTCATCCTCGATTGTTGTAGCCAAGACCAGATCCGATCCAAACCTTTTGGGGTTTGTAAGTGGTGCTTTTAGTGGTGCAGTGGATACCTTCTTGGTGAGGAGATTTTCTTAATCGATCTTTTAGTAATGGATGTATGATCATCCGCTTTTGTTGATCATTTAAGTAGGTCTCTTACTAGTTAATTCACTTTTGCTTCATCCAGTTCTTTCTTTAACCTCTTATTCTCTTTTCTTAGATCCTTGCATTCCTTTTCCAGAATTTCATGATTCTTTTCAATTTCATCAAATTTAGTCATGAGATTTTGGAGTAGGTCTGTTGTATCTAATGGGAGACTAGAGGATTGTGCAGTGTTAGATGTGGATGCATTAGATGAAGAACAAGAACTAGATGTTACCTCAGTTTCATCTGATTCTTTAGCCATTAAACATAGGTTTGTTTCCTCAGTGTCTGAGCTATCACCTTTATCTTCATCCAATTCTTTGGTCATGAGGCATAGGCATGCCTTTTCATTTTCTGAGTTGTCTTCTACATCACTATCATCTGAATCATTATCAGATGATTCTTCATGCTTTTCACTGCTGGATTCTGCCTTAAGTGCCTTCTTGCTCTTTCTCTTTTCAGATGCTCTATATTTCTTCTTTTCATCATCTTTGTCATTTTCTTTAGGACAATCAGCCTTGAAGTGACCTTTTTTGTTGCAGTTGAAGCATCTGTATTCATCATCTTTCTTCTTCATGTCTCTATTTGAGCTTGGATTTTTGTTTGATGATGAATTTCCTTTGAATGACTTCTTTTTAAACCTGTCAAAACGTTTAACTAATAAAGCTACCTGTTCTTTTAGTTCTTGTGTCTCTTTGCTGATGCATTCGGCAAAGTTACTTTGCTGGGGTGCAGCTAATGCAGTGATTTTGTGTGACTCTGCCGGAGCACCATCTTCGCCGTTTAGTTCGAATTCATGAGCTTTTAGTTGGGACATCAGTGTCAGAGTATCAGTGCTTGCAAGTTTTGTTGTTCCTCTGATTACTGATGTTATGATCTTCCATCTTTCAGGTAGTCCTCTCAAGATCTTCAAGCATACTTCTTTCTGGGGATATATGTGTCCAAGCTGTTGTAATTCACTGATGATGCTTGAGAATCTGTTGTCCATTTGATCAATGGATTCACCAGTCTTCATTTTAAAGTTCACAAATTTCTATTTTGCAACAGATAATTTGTTTTCTTAACTGCTTCAGATCCTTCATTTATCAATGATAGCTTGTCCCACATCTCCTTTACTGTTTTGCAGTCTTTAATTCTCATGAACATGTTGTCGTTCAGTGGTCTTCAAGATCATGTCTTTTGCAACAAAGTCCGATTTGCTCTTCTCCTGTCATCCTTGGTCCAATCCTTTTTAGGTTTGTCAATTTCTTTTCCTTGATCTGCTCCTGTGCCTACCACCGTAGTGATTGTGATTGGTCCATCATTGATTACATCCAACATCTCTTCATGAGTTGCTGCAAGATGAGATAGCATTCTTATTTTATATTCATCAAAATTGTTAACATTAAAAACAGGTACTTTTGACAAGAAGTTTGAGTAATCCATCAGTGCAATTGAAGATATAAATGTAAGTGTATGAAAAACTCAGATTTGAAAACTACTTTGAAAATATGTGATCTCCTTGTTACTGTAAATTAGATCCGAGCAAGTTCGATACTAGGAACACCGCTCCGATACCAATTGTTGGTCCAGAGAGAAGGTGAAACTATAGTCGAGTGGGGGTGAATGACTATAATGGAGTTTCAAAAACTTTTCTTATATTTAAAAGCTTTTGGGCAGCGGATAAGTCCCTTCTTACTATGATGTTTTCAAATTAGTGTAGACAATCCACAGAGATATAAGCTATGATATAGGCAAATTAAATGAATGTCTTTGAAAGTAAATTGCGTAAATTAAATTGACACAAGGCTTATAGTGGTTCAGTGGTGGTGTAATCCCTTAATCCACTCTTCTCCCGTGATGATTGGAGGAATTCACTATTTTTTTCACGAGATACAATAGTATGATTGTCCTTGGCTTCCCAAGCTTCACAATCTACAAGACTATCACTCCTTGATCGCAATGACTTGATGATTCGGATCTTTCCTTTCTTCATTCTTAAGATCAAGATCCTTCAACAGCCTATCACAGATTCAACTCCTTCTCGATTGCCTCGATTCGCTTGCTTCAGATTTGATGTGAATGTGATTCACACACTTGCTTGATCAATCTCAGTTCTGAGTATGACTTTGTAGCTTTGAAATCTGAGTTGATCACTAGATGTATCCTTGTAAGTTCAGAGAGAAGGCTTTTCAATTTGACAGAGTTTCTGCTTTCTTTCTTTTTCTTTTGAGTTCTTCTTTTATTTTTCTGTCAATGCCTTCTATTTATAGCCTTGAATAACCTTGGTTTTTGAAATTCCGTCCTATTATATTAATGAGGGAATAATCCTTGATTTTATCCTTGATTCCCCTTAATTGTATTCTCCTTGATTTCGTTGATCGGATTCTTTCTTTAAACGTATATATAGCGAAAATCCGTCCCTGATTGATCCTTTAATGATTGTGCATTTAATGCATGATCTGCTTAATCTTCAACACATGTCAAATCTGATCTTGTAAGTGCCTCTTCGCCGTTTGTGGAACGGTCGAGTGAGCCTTCTGACTTAGCCGTTAGTTCTTTCTTTGCTGTTTTGTTTTCTCTTTGCCGAAAGTCAGTTTACTCAGCCGATTCACTGTTTCCTTCTTTGTTTTTGTTTTTGGAGAGTCTTTGTACTTCACTGATCCTTGATTTGGGTGAGACCAGTGTACACCATATTTGAACATTGAGTCTCATCACTTAAAACATAACTTAGACTTATCCAAGGTCATCACAGACTTTCTTGGTTATAAGTCAGACCATAATGTCTTCATTACTTCTCTGCTGATGCTTGGCTGGCTTCACTTTGCCGAATATCTGTTCTTGCCTTTGCCGTCCTACCAACTGGTACAATACTCGTCTGACTTAACTTATACAACTTGTCAGACTCTAAGTAAAGACCTATACAGAGAATTCTAACTTATTTCAGGCTTGCTATAACATCTAGTATGGCCATCATCAAAACATAATAAAATGTTCCTAACAAGATGACTTCCAGTTTTTCAGTTTTACGACACACTAACTATTACAGTGCTTGTCTGATGTAACTTATACAAATATCAGACTCTAGTAAAACCTATACATTCAGTTCTAGACATCTTTTAGATTTTCACTATAACAGCTGGCTTCAGCACTTCATCAATGGGGTTAAGATAATACTTTGAACAAATATGATGAATTATCATCAAAACATAAATTTTATTTCCAAAAATTTCCCCCTTTTTGATGATGCCAAAACTCTCCCTAAAATAAAAGCTTAAAGATCAAAACAATATAAAACAATGTAAAATGGAAACCGGATTTCATTAGAATGAGCAAAAACTGGAATAGTTACATTTTTGTTCAAAATAGTGTAACTAGATACTAAGTTCTTTTATGTGCTTTTTGCATGACTGAATCAAATTTTCTTGCTTTGTCATACATACGAAAATCATCTTCTATCTTGGAGTCTATCTTTGAAAAAGACTTGTTGTAGTCAACTTGACTTCCTTCTTTCCATCTTCTCCATTGAAATAGCTTTGGCAGATCTGATTCTTTCAAGTAGTAATTTTCAAATTCTACTACATCTGCTTTCATTTGTTCAGTCTTTTCTTTAATCTTCAGTTTATCATCAATCCTCTGATTCTTCTTATACTGTGCCATTTTCTGTTTTGAGAATAAATCAGATAAAAAGTAATTCAAGGATTCTTCAGTTGTCCTGTCCTTGTACTTAGCTTTGATAGGATTGTGATCGTTGATAAACTTCATCCATAGATCCTTTGTTAGAGCAACTCTTCTGTCTCCAGGTTGACTGTATTTTGCAATGAGTTGATCATTAGTTAGCTCTTTCTTTAAGAATTTAGGATCTGATTTGTATCTTTGCAATTCATCTTCAAGTCGCTTCATTTCTCCAAGTAACTTCAGCTTTTCTTCTTCAGCTTCCCTTTTTGGCATCATATAACTGATCTACCAGGGCATGGGTTGCTTTTTGATCTGCCGAGATCTTTCGCTGAGAAGCAAGTACTTCCTTAAGCTGAGTTTCTAACCCGTAGATATGCTGATTCATATGCCAGTGAGCTTGGGCATGTGTTTCCCTATCTACTGCGGTTAAGTCTTTAAGTTTTTGTTTGAGTAACAAAATTTCTGAAGCAGAACTTGAACTTGACTTGTGGATCATCTCTAGTCTTGCATGAACTGAAACATCTGTTCTGGTTCTATGATCGAGATATCCAGAAATATTTGATAAAAGATCATTTTGTGCA
The DNA here is from genome assembly GCA_026214975.1 of Gentiana macrophylla. NCBI lineage: Eukaryota > Viridiplantae > Streptophyta > Magnoliopsida > Gentianales > Gentianaceae > Gentiana > Gentiana macrophylla. Next base: position 86,402,557 of record CM047809.1, on the reverse strand, counting down.
TCCTTGTTACTAAGCACAATCTTCAAGTTTTCATGAACTTCTGCTTACTCATCCTTTGTGAGGATGTCAGAAGGATCATAAGTATCTTCTATTGGATCCTTAAACTAAGTATTATCTTCAATAATCATCAGTTGTTGATTAGCTGTTCCATCAGCTGCTTCCTGATTGTCAGTTGTCTGATCTCCAACTGGCAATCCTTCTTGTTGAGGTACAGTTTGCGTTGCTAGAGGTTGAGGTTGAGTTTCTGTTTGCAAAACTGTAGTCTCATCAGCTTCTTTTCTTGATTCATCATCTTTATCATCATCTTTCTTCTTTGAAGTGTCTTTGGATGATGTGGCTGATTCTCTTCTTTTTGCTAATTCAGTAAATCTGTTGAAGCAATTTTCAAGAAATTCCGAAATAGGAAATAAAGAGTATAGATCTTTAACTTCAAATTTCTCCAAGAGTAGTTTCTCTTCAGTCTGTAGACTGACATCTCGAGAATCCTCTAGCTTAAGTTTCATCTTCATCAGCTGGATGATTCTATCACTTTCAAAAAGCGGTTTGATTGTTTGAACCGATTGATGTCAGAATCGAGAAGTATGGTCAGTAGTGACCTTTTCTTGTGTAACTTCAGTTGTCAGTTGTTGTTGTTGTTCCCCCTCAGTTGGTGTTTTCTCTCTTGAGATTTCTGGGTACAAGCATCTTACAATTGATATTACTTCTGCTGATTCAGCTTTCCGTTTAGTCCCTTTGTGTACAGCTTCCGGCTGAGACACAATTTTCTGACTTGCTTCAGGTTGGGAAGTTGTTCCTGCGATTTCCTTTGTAGGTGCAGTTTGCCTTGCTTGCTTCCCTTCCTTGATTCTCTCTAAGTAAAACTGAATGATTCCACTGAGTGTCTTCTTCAGTCGGAATCTGCCAACAGTTTCTTGTCCTTCGGCTTGAGCTCGTTTTGCACTGTCTAATTCAGCTAAATGTTGTCTTTTAAACTGATTGACAACATAGCTTGCCCAATTGAATTCTATTCCATCCAGATTATATTCATGAGATAAATATTCTCTTCTGACAGTATACCAACTCCTTTGGATTTCCCAATGACGTGTTTGCAGAGCCATCTGCTGAGGTGTCCAAATTCTGGCTTGATTTTGTCTACATGAATACCAGGTTCGATTGGTTCCGTAGAAAAAGTAAGTTGCTGAAGAAAATCATCTCTTTTCAATGGTAGAGTAGTCCAATCTGTTGTTGTCACAGTTGAATTTGTGAAGCCAAAGAGTGTCCTTATGACGCTTTCATTGAGAACAATGCGATCTCCACGAACTTTGGTCATCAAAGAGTCTCGTACCAAACGCATATTTTGCCAAAATTGCAAAATTACTTCTACATCACGTTCTTCTTTGAACTTAACTTCCAGGATGTTTCTCAAGCCTGGTTGTTTCTCGATTTTATCACATATCCAGCTTGCTAACAGAGTGTTTTGACACATAGCTTCATACATTTCGAATTTCAGTTCATCTAACTCTGTTATTAATCATTCTTGTTTTGATTTTTCTGAAGTAGTTCTTCTTGCATAGCTAATATCCAGTCTGGATCTTTCAAAATGTTGGTCCCTTGGAAAGGCTAACACAAGTTTAGAGGGGGGGTGAATAAACTTGTCCCTAAAAAGTGGACTTAAAACAAATTATGATTCAGTTAAAAACTTGTGTGGAGTTAAGCTGACAAAGCTGAGATTAAGTCAAACAGACTTAAGCTGAAACTGAGTCAACCGGCAGCGGATATGATTTTAGCCTTTTTCATGATCTTGTTATTCTATTATGAAAATCGAGTGTTGTGAATCGACTCGTGAATGTCGATTGCCAGATTGTGAGGAGTATAACAATCAAGTATCACAATGCTGTAAGCAAATGCTGAATAAATAAATAAATGCGTAAAGTAAGTAAGGCGGATATTATAGAGGTTCCAGGTGGTGTAATCCTGTCAGTCCTCTCTTCCCCTGTGGTGCGGAGGAAAATTCCACTAGAACTTCTTGAGGTGAGCTGTTACAAAAAGTCCTAAACAATAGTCCTTGGCTAATCCCTAGCGTCACTATCTAAACAGTTTGTAGAACAGGTAGAATTGCTGCTCTTCAAATGCTTGAACCACTGGTCCTTAGAGGGTATGATTGCCTCTTCACCAGCTACCACCACAAACACAGTCTACCCGACTGCTTGTCACAACTGTCTATGGCTAAACCTTCCTGGTTTGCTTCACAGTCTAAAACCTTTGATGTTGAATCAAAGTTGGGCTGAGAATCAAAAAGTTGATTCTTGTTTGTGGTTCTTCAAAGCGTTGGATTCTTGATGAATTCTTTGTAGCTTGAACACTTGAAGAAATACTGAATGTGATCTTGTTATAGTTCAGAGATGATAGCAATTCAAATAGACTGATGCACAATATTGCTTGTTAATTCTTGTATATGCTCTGTTCTATATATTTGTTGTTAGTGCAAAGTCTTCTATTTATAGTGTGAAGTCCAACGTTCAACTGGCTTCAATTTGAATTGTATCAACGACTATCTTGCAACGGCTATATTATCTGACCGTTCTGGTGCATCAGTACTTCATCCAATGAAATCGCTTTCTTTATAACGTTCGACTGTACTTTCGGTTTGTTGGATGGCTGACTTACAAAACTGAGTTTCCTTATTAGTTTTATACTGAGTTTTTCCTATGTCAGTTTCCTAACTGACTTGGAGCAGTAACTGCGATTTTACTCTTCTTCAAATATCAGTACTCCAGTTTTCATCTGATTATAATTGACTTAATCAGAGTACACCATGACTCATTATCATCTAAGAATTCATTGTCCTTATGATTCTTAGGTCTTCATACAAGATCCATAAAGTCAGTTCAGGTCACCACAATCTTGCCTGAAGTCCAACTTTACAGTCTCGACTTGTAATCTTCATAACTGAGTTTGAACCCTCAGTTCTTCATTCTTCAATAACTGAGTCTGTGTCCCTCAGTTCTTCATTCTTCTAGATCAGCCAACCGAGTCTGTAACTCTCAACGAACTTACCTTCTTCAGTTTCATGTAGGTGTATTCTGAGTCAGTTTGCTTGTCTTGATGATTTCCAGTTTTCCAATTGATTTCCAGTTTTCAGTTTTACGACACACTAACTATTACAGTGCTTGTCTGATGTAACCTATACAATTATCAGACTCTAGAAAAACTTATACATTCAGTGCTAGACATCTTTTAGCTTTTCACTATAACAGCTGGCTTCAGCACTTCATCAATGGGGTTAAGATAATATTTTAACAAATAAGATGAATTATCATCAAAACATAAATTTTATTTCCAACAATTTCCCCCTTTTTGATGATGCCAAAACTCTCCCTAAAAGAAAAGCTTAAAGATCAAAACAAAGTAAAACTGGAAAACTGGTTTTCATTAGAATGAGCAAAAAAACTGGATAAGTACATTTTGTTCAAATAACTGTGATTAAAGACTAAGCTTCTTCTTAGATTTTTGCATGACTGAGTCATATTTTCTTGCTTTGTCATACGTGTGAAAATCTTCTTCAATCTTGGAGTCTTCCTTTGAAAAGGTCTTGTTGTAGTCAACTTGACTAGTTTCTTTCCATCTTCTCCATTGAATTAGCTTGGGTAAGCTTGAGTCTTTCAAGTAGTAATTTTCAAATTCTACTAGATCGGCTTTCATTTGTTCAGTCTTGTCTTTAATCTTCAGTTTATCATCAATCCTTTGATACTTCTTATGTTGTGCAATTTTCTGCTTTGAGTAAATATCAGACAAAAAGTAATTCAAGGATTCTTCAAAAGTTTTGTCCTTGTACTTGGCTTTGATAGGATTGTGATCTTTGATAAACTATGTCCACAGATCCTTTGTAAGAGTAACTCTTCTGTCTCCAGGTTGATTGTATTTTTCAATGAGTTGAGCGTCAGTTAACTCTTTCTTCAAAAATTTAGGATCTGATCTGTATCTTTGTAATTCTTCTTCAAGTCGCTTCATTTCTCTAAGTAATTAACTTTTCTTCTTCAGCTTCCCCCCCTTTTTGGCATCATATAACTGATCTACAAAGGCATGGGTTGCTTTTTGATCTTCTGAAATCTGTCGCTGAGAAGCAAGTACTTCCTTAAGCTGAGTTTATAACCCGTAGATATGCTGATTCATATGCCAATGAGCCTGAGCATGAGTTTCTCGATCTACTGCGGTCGAATTTTCAAGTTGTTGTTTGAGTAACACAATCTCTGAAGCAGAACTTGAACTTGATTTGTGAATCATCTCTAGTCTTGCATGAACTGAAACATCAGTTCTTGTTCTATAATCAAGATATCCATAAATGTTCGATAAAAGGCCATTTTGTGTATCTCTGTGACTGAGTACAATTTTTAAGTTTTCATGAACTCTGGCCAATTCATCCTTAGATAGAAAATCAGAGGGATTGTCACGGATTTTATCAACGGAAAACAAACAAGTAATAAAATAAATCCGGTTTACCCCAAGTGTAGGGATCGTAGTATAGTAGTTACAACCGGAGTCGAATCACAGGGAATCGAGATTGGTCTAGTTCTTAATTCTTCTAAATTGTCACGAGAAATAACTAAAAACGAAAACGAAAAACAATAAACTGGATAGAGGGTTGTCAATCCAAAGCCAGGAAATATAGTTGCGGACCTAAACTAACTAAATAAATCTATTCTATAAACTAAAACGAAAATAAAATTCTCAGCTAGCAACGAAGAACAAGGCGCAATGATTCTTTCAATTAATTTTAACGAAGAACAAGCATTGATCCACCTATCCCGCAACCCTCAATTTCTACTCTAGATCGTTTAGTGAAGATTTAATAAAGATGTGGTTCACCTATCAAAGGTATGAATTCCTACTCTCGTAGATAATTCGCCTATTAATCTCTCATCTCTCGATCTTAAAGATTAACGCTTCCATAACAAAGGTGTAAGATTTCTCAATCTAGCAACCTAGAAATTTAACCTAGCAACTCTCGTTATGTTTAGGTTAAAAATCCCATCTTTACTACGGTGATCTAGGTCTAACAACGATTTTCATCAAACGTTAAACATCACAAAGCAACAATCCATCGATATAATTGCATCAAAATATAAAAGCATAATAAAGATACAAACTTTATTTAAAACTCACAAAACATCCAAGATTCGAAATCAAAACGCTGCACGATCGGCTTCACAAGGCTTGTTCAAATTGCTTAGCCTCTATTCATCGGTGATATGCAAATAATATAAATAAAAAGTAGAAGAAATTGTGTTCTTGGTAGCAGGGAAACGCAGCTAGGGCGCCCCCAAGGGGCTTGTGGCCGCCTAGGGTCGAATTGTTGTGTCTAGGGTTGAAAATAACGCAGCTATAAATAGGTTTTTAGGTCGGTTTAGGCTGAGGCGGTGGCTGGACGACCGTCCAAGGATTCTGGACGCCAGTCCAGTCTTCATAAAATCTTCGAGTCGGGCCGAGTCATGTCAAACGCCCGTCCTATACATTTTCAAACGCTCGTTCACTAAAAATCTGAACATCCTGATCCAACTTCTCCTCCTGGACGCCAGTCCACTCTTCTGGACGCCCGTTTGGGTAAAAATCATGCTTTCCTGAATTGAGTACCTCCAGGTGGGACGCTTGATCCATGCTTCGACGCCTTGATCCGAGTTGGACGAATGGCAAACGTGCGTTCAGCCTTCAATATGCATCTTCCTCATTCTATTCAATCTTCAGTTAAACGTCGTTTTAGCTTCTTCATTGACACGCAAGCGTACCTACAAGATAATCAAAGCGTGCAAAAATGTAAAATCATACATATAGATAGAAAACACCAATAAAACCACGTAATTAGCTCGATTTTGCATTTTAATGATTTCCATACGCATTCTTTCAATAAATCCATTAAACACCTAATTTTCTATAAAAATTAGTAAAACACGAAGGAAATTGCTACGAAATAAAGTCATATAAGCCGTAAAAATCACCGTCAACAACTCCCCCACACTTAGCTTTTGCTCATCCCGAGCAATACAAAACAAGAAAACCATCGACTTACTTGAACAGTGAACCACATAAAATCCCGTATACCAAATCACAACCGGTCGACTAGCATAAAAAACATACATCCCATGCAATAAACGATTACTCGAATGTGTAGTGTGTGCAAAGCCTTCTTCAACTTCCACCGATAACCAACCAATACCTATTAAAGACAGGTAATGAATCACCCTGACTATACATACGCCCTACAAAACTACTCACGTCATGACTAGAGTAATACATGTGTTTTCAAAATCTTCTCAGTTGTACCCAGAGGATATTCCCTACAACATATACCTTGGTCTATACTGGGGATAAGGTAGGCGATAACTAAGTCTTTCACTTATTCATACCAAATTCCTTATGTAAGTTGATTTAATTTATCTTCCACATATTTAAACGCACATCAGAATGAGCTCTTGCCCGTCATAGCAGAATAGGACATTCGAGATATGACCTACCTTACTCAAATCATCAGTCAGCTTTTTCTGACTGTCGTGAGCTTTTGGTCATCATAGTGGTATAGGACATTCGAGATATGACCTACCTCCTCCAATCATCGACCAGCTTCCGACACACCCAATTCCAACTTTTTTTTTCTAAATAACAACTTTTTAAAGCACAATAGTCACGTTTCACTTATCACATTCAGGCTTCGGTATATTCACGATACTTCCTACTTTAATTCCAACTACGCACATATTACAATTTCCATGACATGAGCACTAAGAGAACGGTCTGATAAGCAGAATCAAACATCATCGGTTTAAATGGGTACAATTTCCTAAGTTCAGCTCGTCATCGAAGAGGCTTACGTGAAAATAATTCGAGTAAAGGCTTATTTAACAAAGATCTATGCAAAAATACTAGTTAACTCAGCACAAGTATGGGAATATAACAAGTAAGTAAGCCAAAATAAAATCATGCTCGGGACGGATTTTAAAAAAAAAAAAATCAAAATTTGTTGAATTTTTGAAGAATGGTGGTAAGCATAATAGTAAGCATAATAAATTAAGCACATTGTAGGTACAACCAACCAATCCCTCCCCCACACTTAAATAACAACATGTCCTCATGTTGTGCAGAATAAGAAAAACTTAGCTGATTGTAGTTCAAAGGTGGCAATTCTGGAAGTGGTCCGGAGTCAGATCCAGAAACGCTTGAAGAAATCAGTAGACTGTGGACCATCCACCGGAAAACTGACATCGTCTGAAAGCTCACAAGTGCTATCGCGAATATCCTGCACACTTGAAAAACAACACAAAACGGACCTCGGGGGTAGGGGCACAAAAGATGATAGACAAGGCATGGAACAAAGCATAAGCAATGCAAAAATTGACAAAAACCGAATCTATGTGAAAAGTAGTGCACAAATTTAACATCGGCAAGAAGGAAGGAATCACATTGATTTTTCAAATTCAGCTCATGCAAGTTACCTGGCCACAAAAACCGACACCAAAACCCAAGACGACACAAGACAAAACTAGCCCCCCTTATTCAACAAAAAACAAAATAATCCAAAATAATAAAAAAAAAAATTATTCTTATTATTGGGTTGCCTCCCAACAAGCGCCTTTCTTTAGTGTCTTTGGCTAGACACACTTACGTCACTATCCATTATCAAGGAGGACTAAACCAAAGAAGGGCCTCCCTCTGCTTTTTCCTCCACATATCAGGGATATTCGCACAGATTCTAAGATATAGCATTTGAATCATATAATCATGCTGTCTTAAAAAGAGATTAATCATTTTAGCTTTCAGGGAAGAAGTGTCAGTCAATAACTTGTAGATCTCTTTATCGATGCTCATGACAAATCTAAGAGAATTATGGACTATTAGAGGTGCAACATCTATGTACTCGGTATGATCAACATCAACATTTCTATTCAAGGACGGATAACTAACAGTATCAGATGACTTATGATCAAGAACAATAGCGTTACCTTCCTTTTCATCTTTCTCATGGCTCATTAATGTTGAATCTGGAATTATGGCACCATTATCCTGTGAAGATGGTTCAGATTTCCATGTGGCTTCACTCTTGTGGATCTGGAGGCTTGAACCCTCAGCGGTCTTGGATAAATCATTACGTAAACGTTCGAGATCAAGACAATATGGGTTCTCAAAAGGATCACAGTTTACATCCCTACGACTCTCAATGTCGGCCTTCTGCTCAGGACTCGCCATCATCTCAGGTTCCTTTCATATTCAATAACTTGGCGATCATGTGCAACTAATTCTCCTGAAGTCAGTTCCTTGATTCTAGAGCGGGATGCACTGGGTGTGCCATTTCTCCGAAACTTCCTTCGCTCTCTATATATTTCTCTAACAAAGCCGCCATGTAAGACTCGGGCTCTGAGTGAGGGAACACTTGTTGATAATTGCTTTCTTCTTGATCCCATGGAGAATAAGGATAGTTACTCCTCCCACCATTGTATGTGGATGCATAGTTAGATTGAAGTGGATTCTCATAACTTGCATCATAATTGCTATTAGTATTCCATTGGTGGGGTGAATTACCTCCACTGCACTGAGCCTCATAATGGTTTCCACCACAATACGAACATCTCACTTGAATGTTATTAAATCCATGTCCATAAGAATTCTCATCAGTTGAGGGTATACGAACATCGGATCCAAAGACAGACGAATCCATTAAACTTGACACTTCTACTTTTAGGGGACCACTGAATTGAGTGCCGGATCCTAAGTTCATGGCATTGTCCTCTTCGCTATCATAAGGAAATATGGGAGCTAGGTCAATGCCTAGGTCTTGAGCCATTTCCCCGATTCGTCTCTCAATATTCTTAAGCCTATCATTACTCTCCTTCCGAAAGGAGTCCAATTCGGCTTCAAGATTGTCCGATTGAGAGGGGGCTTGATAGTTCTGAAAGTTCTGTGGGAAAGATTGGCTAGACTGACTTTGAAACATAGGATCGGGACTGTTCTGATTGAACCATTGATTTTGATTGGAAAAATTGATATGTTGGTCTTGACTGAAGTTCGGGTTTTGATTGAAATTCAAATTCTGATTGAAACCCCGATTTCAAAAGCGCTTTGGCGAGAGGCGATTATTAAATTTACGATCATCTGCGGCCACAGAAGCGTTCTGTCCAATCATGGGACATAAACGAGCAGTATGTCCCAAATTGTCACAATTCTGACATGTGACTGGACTGTACTGTCCCTGATTCTGGACAGTGTTAACTTGATAAGCAGGAGGGGAAAGAAGTGGACACTGGCCAACCCAATGGCCAGGTTGACAGCAACTTTCACAGAACAGAACATGCGAGTTCTGAGGAAAAGACTGGGTCTGATTCATAGGATTGCGTAACATCATAAGAGTTTCCACCCGCTGTTGCAGCATGGCGATCTGACTTTGCTCATCCATGCCCTCAATCCTAGATTAGAAGATTGTATGACCCCTTTTGTTTTTTTCGTTTAAATTTTTAAATATTTTTTTTTATTTTTTATATTTTAATAATAAGATAAAGAAATAGAAAGAGATACGGAAAACTTAAACATAAACCTACCTACGAAAAATTTAAAACAGAAAACAAGAAAACAATAAAAGGGAGAAAAACGTGTTGAAAGCTTCTGACCCCAAAATGGAAGGGAAAACAGCAGATTTTGACCTCGAAAACGGTGTCGAACGGCCACGTCGTCGGCGTCGGAACGAGCTTTCCGAATTGGGGTCCTGCGCGCCAAACGGACACTCGAGCCGAAAGTTATGGCCAAAATACTACCATGTGCCCTAACGATCCCTTTTATCCAAACTTATAACAGAAAATCAGAAAAATTAATAAACTAGACAACCGTACCGATTCCCCGGCAACGGCGCCAAAAACTTGTCACGGATTTTATCAACGGAAAACAAACAAGTAATAAAATAAATCCGGTTTACCCCAAGTGCAGGGATCGTAGTATAGTAGTTACAACCGGAGTCGAATCACAGGGAATCGAGATTGGTCTAGTTCTTAATTCTTCTAAATTGTCACGAGAAATAACTAAAAACGAAAACGAAAAACAATAAACTGGACAAAGGGTTGTCAATCCAAAGCCAGGAAATATAGTTGCGGACCTAAACTAACTAAATAAATCTATTCTATAAACTAAAACGAAAATAAAATTCTCAGCTAGCAACGAAGAACAAGGCGCAATGATTCTTTCAATTAATTTTAACGAAGAACAAGCATTGATCCACCTATCCCGCAACCCTCAATTTCTACTCTAGATCGTTTAGTGAAGATTTAATAAAGATGTGGTTCACCTATCAAAGTTATGAATTCCTACTCTCGTAGATAATTCGCCTATTAATCTCTCATCTCTCGATCTTAAAGATTAACGCTTCCATAACAAAGGTGTAAGATTTCTCAATCTAGCAACCTAGAAATTTAACCTAGCAACTCTCGTTATGTTTAGGTTAAAAATCCCATCTTTACTACGGTGATCTAGGTCTAACAACGATTTTCATCAAACGTTAAACATCACAAAGCAACAATCCATCGATATAATTGCATCAAAATATAAAAGCATAATAAAGATACAAACTTTATTTAAAACTCACAAAACATCCAAGATTCGAAATCAAAATGCTGCACGATCGGCTTCACAAGGCTTGTTCAAATTGCTTAGCCTTTATTCATCGGTGATATGCAAATAATATAAATAAAAATTAGAAGAAATTGTGTTCTTGGTAGCAGGGAAACGCAGCTAGGGCGCCCCCAAGGGGCTTGTGGCCGCCTAGGGTCGAATTGTTGTGTCTAGGGTTGAAAATAACGCAGCTATAAATAGGTTTTTAGGTCAGTTTAGGCTGAGGCGGTGGCTGGACGCCCGTCCAAGGATTCTGGACGCCAGTCCAGTCTTCATAAAATCTTCGAGTCGGGCCGAGTCATGTCAAACGCCCGTCTTATACATTTTCAAACGCTCGTTCACTAAAAATCTGAACATCCTGATCCAACTTCTCCTCCTGGACGCCAGTCCACTCTTCTGGACGCCCGTTTGGGTAAAAATCAAGCTTTCCTGAATTGAGTAGCTCCAGTGGACGCCAGTCCATGCTTCTGGACGCCAGTCTAGGTTGGACGGATGGTAAACGTGCGTTCAGCCTTCAATATGCATCTTCCTCATTCTATTCAATCTTCAGTTAAACATCGTTTTAGCTTCTTCATTTGCCATGCAAGCGTACCTACAAGATAATCAAAGCGTGCAAAAATGTAAAATCATACATATAGATAGAAAACACCAATAAAACCACGTAATTAGCTCGATTTTGCATTTTAATGATTTCCATACGCATTCTTTCAATAAATCCATTAAACACCTAATTTTCTATAAAAATTAGTAAAACACGAAGGAAATTACTACGAAATAAAGTCATATAAACCGTAAAAATCACCGTCAACAGGGATCATGTTAAGGGTGATTTTATACGTTTTCTAAGGATATATTTTGTAACAATTCTCTCCATATTCGTATGTTTCTCGTAGAAATCGAGCTTTATATTGAAATATTGAGCAAATGAGTTTTAGAAGTATTAAAGTGCAAAATCGTGCTAATTGTGTGATTTTATTGGATAAATATCTTTAGATGTAAGATGTTACATTTTGTATGTTTTTATCGTGAAGCAGGTACGCTTGCATGAGGTAAAAGGAGCTTAAAAGATGTTCAAGTGATGATTTGCATGGAAGGAAAGAGATAGAGATGAAGTTGGAATGAAGATTAAGATGAATTTGGAAGAAAAAGGGCTTGGACTAGCATCCAGCATCTTGAACTAGCGTCCAGGCTGAACTGGCGTCCAAAGAAGTGGACTGGCGTCCAGGAGAAGGAAAGTTGAACAGAGAGTTTGGACGCTGGAGTGGACGGGCGTCCAACAATAGTGAACGAGCGTCCAGCATAGACGGACGGGCGTCCAACACCGACTTCAGCACAACCGACTTATTTTTCTATTTAAGCAGCTGCGCCCCAACCCTAATTACAACAGATTTTAATACATAATTCGATCCCTCTTGACACACAAACATTAGAGAGGAACCCTAGGCGCCCCAGCCCCCTTTTGGGAGGCTGGGGTGGCGCTTAGATTAGGTTTTATTTTCGTTTTTTTTCTGTTCTTGTTCGTCCATGCTGATGGCCTTCAAGCTGTGAACTGGAGCATCCATGGTTACTTTTCAGCAGCGTTTTTGATTTCTCTCTTGGATAATCTTGTGAGTGATTTTATTTAAAGTTTGTATCTTTCCTTTGTTTATTTGTTTATGCAATCGATATCGGAAGATGTATTGTTATTGATGTTTACCGTATGATGAAAATCGGTGTAAACCTTAGATCACCATAGGAAAGATTAGACTTTTAACCTTGACATAACGGAAGTTGATAGGTTAGATTTCTAGGTTGTTGGATCTCATAAATCTTGCACCTTGTTTTGATAGCGTCAATCTCTATAGATCGGAAGATGATGAGATTGATAGGCGGATTACTTACGGAAGTAGGAATTCATACCTTTGATTAGGTGAACCACAACTTTGATTGAATCATCATAAGATAATCTAGGGAAGATTTAAGGGTTGCGGGATGGTGGATCATGTTTGTTCTATGTTGATTTGCTTCAGTCATTATCATGATAGTTAATTTTATTGTTTTCCTAGTTGTAGTTTTATTTGCTTTTGTTCGCAACGATGTTTCCCTGGCTTTGGACTAACAATCCTCTGTCCAGTTTATTTTATCGTTTTTAGTTTCGTTTTAGTAGTAACAATTTAAGGAATTAATAAGATTAGATTCAGCAGCCCAATTCCCTGTGGATCGATACCCGTACTTACCCTACTATGCTAGCAATTACCCGATATTCGGTCGGTTAGGAGTTAGTTTGCATGTTAGGTATAGGTTTTATAAATTATTTTTTGTTTAGTGATGCAAAATCCTCCGAACAGATCATAATTAGCTTCTATTTGATCCTTGTTCTGAGTATTATCAGCAATAACCATCAGTTGTCTGGTTGCATCAGCTGCTTCCTGATTGTCAGTTGTCTGATTTCCAACTGGAAATCCTTCTTGCTGTGGTACAGTTTGTGTTGCCAGAGGTTGAAGTTGAGTGATTGTTTGCAAAACTGTAGTATCACCAGCTTCTTTTCTTGACTTATCAAGGTCATAATCATCCTTTTTCTTTGAGCTATCTTTGGATGATGTGCCTGAATCTCTTCTTTTTGCTAGTTCGGTAAATCTGTTGAAACAGTTGTCAAGAAATTCTGTAATAGGAAATAGAGAGTAAAGATCTCTAACTTCCAATTTCTCTAAGAGTAATTTCTCTTCAGTCTGTAAACTGACATCTCGAGAACCTTCTGGTTGAAGTTTCATTTTCATCAGCTTAATGATTTTGTCAGCTTCAAAGACTGGTGCTGATTTTTGAACTGATTGCTGTTGAGACGAATGATCAGCAACGACATTCTCTTGAGTAACTTCAGTTGTCAAATGATGTTGTTGTTCCCCCTCAGTTGGTGCTTTCTCACTTGATATTTCAGGGTACAAACATCTTGCAACTGATCTTCCTTCTGTGGATTCAGCTTTTCGCTTAGTCCCTTTGTGTTCAGCTTCCTGCTGAGCCACAGTTGTCTGTCTTGCTTCAGGTTGGGAAGTTGTTTCTTCGATTTCCTTCAATGTTGCAGTAGGTCTTGCTTCCTTCCCTTCCTTGATTCTTTCTAAATAAAACTGAATGACTCCACTAAGAGTTTTCTTCAGTCGGAATCTGCCATCAGTTACTTGTCCTTCAGCTTGGGCTCTTTTCACACTTTCTAATTGAGCTAAGTGTTGCTTCTTGAACTGATTTAGAATATACCCTGCCCAATTGAATTCTATATTATCCCAGATTACGTTCATCAGCAAGATATTTTCTTCCGAAAGTATATTAACCCCTTTGGATTTTCCAATGACGTGTTTGCTGAGCCATCTGCTGAGATGTCCCAATTCCAGCTTGATTTTGTCGACATGAATACCTGGTACGATTGGTTTTGTAGTCAAGGTAATCATTGCGAGAAAAGCTTCTTTCTTCAATGGTAGGGTGGTTAACTCTCTTGAAGTTGCTGTTGTATTTGCAAAGCCAAAAAGTGATCTCAATACTCTTTCATTGAGTATAATGCGATCTCCACGAATAGTAGTTGTCAAGGAATCTCTGACTAGTCGCATGTTTTGCCAGAATTGCAAAATGCCTTCCACATCTCGTCTTTCTTTGAAACGAACTTCGAGAACGTTGTTCAATCCCGGTTGTTTTTCGATTTTATCTCGTACACAGCTGGCTAATAAGGTGTTTTGACACATACCTTCATACATATCAAGTGTTAGTTCATCCAGCTCTGTAATCAATCATTTGTCTTTTGAATCATCTGAAGTGGCCATATTTGGGTGTGAACACAAAAATTTGATTTTTGAAATAGAGGGTTGCAAAGAGTCTATTTAGCTTTCTGAGAATAATTTGAATTTAGATAGAGAATAGTGTGAACGGAAGTTGAATAAATAAGTAGGATATTCTGGCGGTTTAGTACAACTTTTCAAATTCCATGATGGTTTTGATAACCGATGCGTGTACTGTTCTGACAATCGTGGGGTGTACACACGAAATTCTGACAAAAAGAGCTGTGGTAAATTTAATGCGATATAACCGCTGTTGATTCTATCTTATCAACCTTTGACTAAATTTGACTGGAATGAAAACTGATGCTGAGATTCAGTTTCTTGAGATAATTCAGTTCCATCAAATTGTTCAGTTTGTCAGTTTGAGATCGTTGATGACTAATCTGTTAAGTGAGCGCACCCAACATAACAAAGATTAATCCCCTTGACGGATCTCTGGCTTACTGACTCAACTGACTTTGAATATTCCCAACACAGTTCTTAATTTGGCAAATCTTTCTTTGTCCAAAGGCTTTGTAAAGATGTCTGCCAATTGATCTTCAGTAGGTACATAAAGAACTGTTATATCATTCTTTTCTGCATGATCTCTAATGAAGTGGTGACGGACATCAATGTGCTTCGTCCTTGAGTGTAAAACTAGATTATCAGTAATTGCAATTGCACTTATGTTATCACACATTATGGGAATTGTTCCTTCTTCTATCCCATAGTCACTTAATTGCTGTCTGATCCATAAAACTTGAGCACAACAACTTCCAGCTGCTATATACTCAGCTTCAGCTGTAGAAGTTGAAATTGAGTTTTGCTTCTTGCTAAACCATGACACGAGTCTATTTCCCAATAACTGACATGTATCTGATGTGCTTTTTCTGTCCACTTTGCATCCAGCGTAGTCTGAATCTGAATAAGAAATCAACTTGAATTCTCCTTTTTTTGAATACCAAATTCCAACACCATCTGTGTCTTTCAGATATTTCAAAGTTCTTTTCACAACTGTAAGATGACTTTCCTTTGGTCTTGACTGAAATCTTGCGAATACACCGACAGTAAAAGATATATCTGGCCTACTTGCTGTAAGATAGATTAAGCTTCCAATCATCCTTCTGTAGAGTGTTTGATCAACATCCTTTCCTTCTTTGTCTTCATCTAATCTGATGTTGGTCCCCATTGGTGTAGAAATTCTAGTAGATTTCTCCATACCAAATTTTTTGATAAGTTCTCTTTTATATTTGGTTTGGTGAATGAAAATTCTATTAGCTAATTGCTTAACTTGCAATCCTAGGAAGTAGTTTAATTCTCCCATCATACTCATTTGAAATTTGCTTTTCATTAAACTTGCAAATTTCTCACATAGCTGTTCATTTTCTAATCCAAAAATGATATCATCAACATAAATTTGAACAAGTAGAGTATCATCTCCATTCTTCATCCTGAATAGAGTTTTGTCGATTGTTCCTTTGATAAATCCATTGTCTACTAGAAACTGAGATAGAGTTTCGTACCAAGCTCTTGGTGCTTGTTTAAGTCCATAAAGAGCTTTCCTTAGTTTGAAAACTTTATCTGCTTGATCTTTGATTTCAAATCCAGGTGGTTGTTGAACATATACTTCTTCTTCAAGAATTCCATTTAGAAACGCACTTTTAACATCCATCTGATAAACTTTGAATCTCTTGTGAGTTGCATAAGCAAGAAATAGTCTGATTGCTTCTAGTCTTGCGACTGGTGCATAAGTTTCATCAAAGTCTATGCCTTCTGCTTGAGAGTATCCTTTGGCTACAAGTCTGGCTTTGTTTCTGATGATGTTCCCATCTTCATCAAGCTTATTTCTGAAAACCCATTTGGTTCCAATAATATTGACATGAACTGGTTTATCTACCAACTCCCAAACTTGATTTCTTTCGAATTCATTGAGTTCTTCTTGCATAGCCAATATCCAATCTGGATCTTTCAAAGCTTCTTCAATTTCTTTAGGTTCTGATTGAGATAGAAAGCATGCAATCATTGCATCTGATTGATGTCTTGTTCGAACTCCAGCTTGAGTATCACCAATAACTTGTTCTTCAGGATGATCTCTCATCCATTGATGTGTGTGAGTTTGTATCAACTGATTTGCATTTTGTTCAACTGATTCTTCAAGCACTGGTTCTTGAACTTGTTCAACTGAATCTGAATGAAGTTGTTCAAGTTGTTGAGCAATTGGAAACTGAGGCTGATCTTGATCCGAACATTCTGAGATTTGTAGTCTTCCAACGTCAATTGAAACTGGTTCTGGCGTGATTGGTAACTGAGACTGTGAAACTGGTTCTGGTCGGTCTTCAGTTGTTTCACCAGGGAAGTTTGGTTCATCAAATACTACATGTATTGATTCCTCATGCTTGAGTGTCCTTTTATTTAGTACTCTAAAAGCTTTGCTGACACTTGAATATCCTAGGAAAATTCCTTCATCAGCTTTGGGCTGAAAAACGTGAAGTTGATCTTTTCCATTATTGTGTATGAAACATTTGCTTCCAAAAGCATGAAAGTATGAGACATTTGGTTTTCTTCCATTCCAAATTTCAAAAGGAGTCTTCTCATGTCTCTTATTCATAAGAGCTCTGTTCTGAGTGTAACAAGCTGTGTTAACTGCTTCTGCCCAATACCTTTCAGGTAGTTTAGCTTCACAGATCATAGTCCTCCCAGCTTCTTTGAGTGTTCTGTTTCTTCTTTCAGCTACACCATTTTGTTGTGGTGTTCCTGTGGCAGCAAGTTGGTGTAACACACCATTTTCTTCACTGTATTCAATAATTACACTGTTGAGGAATTCAGTTCCTTTATCAGATCTTATCTTCACAACTGAAACTCATTTCTGATTCTGAAGTCTCTTGAGAAGTTCTATGAGCTTTTGCTTGGTTTCACTTTTCTTGGTTAGAAAGATTACCCAAGTATATCTTGAAAAATCATCTACTAACACCAATGTATATTTCTTTCCACTGATACTAATTGGTGTAATAGGTCCAAATAAATCCATATGTAGCAATTCCAGATGTCTGGTTGTTGAATGCTGAGACTTGGTCTTGAAACTTGCTTTAGTTTGTTTTCCTTGTTGACACGCATCACATAATCTATCCTTCTTATATGATATCTCTGGTAGTCCAATGACTAGCTGCTTCTTAACAAGTGTGTTGATGTCATCAAAATTGAGATGACTTAGTTTCTTGTGCCATAGCCAGCTGATTTCTGATTTGGTATGCACAAGTAGACAAGTTTCAGCAACGGCAGTTGTCCAATCTACTACATACATGTTTTCCTTTCTTCTTCCGGCTAGGACAACTTGATAAGCGGATTCGCTGATGACAATGCAGAAATCTTTATCAAAAGTAACTTTGTATCCCATATCACAAAATTGACTTGTGCTGAGTAGATTGTAGTGTAGTCCTTCTACATAGGATACATTCTTGATTGTAAGTCCATTTCTGATTTAGGTGTCGTAACCTCTGGTGTATCCAGGTTTATCTTTACTTCCAAAATTGACTTTTGGTCCATCCTTTGCAATATAATTACTAAGACAGTCTTTGCTCTTTGTCATGTGTCTGGAGCAACCACTGTCAAAGTACCAAATATCCTGCAATAAAAGTTAAAAGTTTTTAGGTACCCAATTCAGTTTGGGTCCATGGGGGTCAGTTGTCAGTACAACAGTGGGAATATATCCTTTAGGTATTCTTCGGATATTGTTGCACCTGTTTTCATATATATAAGCCACACTCCCATAATGTCTATGTTTGGGTTGTATCTTATTTATATGATCTCTCAGATCTTTTGGCTGAAATTTATTTCCACCATGCATTCTGTTATTAAAGCTTGAATTATAACTATCATTCCTTCAGATCGAGGTCCAGGTGACCTTTGTACTTGTGACTTATCTTTGGAATCGAAATTAGTCCTCTCTTTGA
Organism: Gentiana macrophylla; assembly: GCA_026214975.1. Classification (NCBI taxonomy): domain Eukaryota; kingdom Viridiplantae; phylum Streptophyta; class Magnoliopsida; order Gentianales; family Gentianaceae; genus Gentiana; species Gentiana macrophylla. The sequence continues at coordinate 86,384,208 of CM047809.1, read as the reverse complement.
GTTTTGGTGAAACTTGTGATAAGTTCTCGTCCGGAATGATTGTCATTATCGGTTTACTAATCAGAATCGATAAAATTCCAATCATCGTCAGTGGGATATAGTTTTCCTTTCCCCCTGAATGTGTGAATCCTTGAATGACTGACATTCTTGGATTTACTTTGATTGTAATTTTTCTAGTTCCTGACTTCATTGGTTTTTGTGGATCTGGCAATTGATTTGCCTTTTCGGTTTCCATTGGATACAGCTGATCTACCACTTGACTTACTTTTGTTGGTAGATGCAGTTGTTTTCTTAGAAAACTGATTTATCCTTTGTGATACTGGCTTTACTGGTTCAGCAATTTTCTCAGTTTGTGGTAGTTGCTCAGCTACAAACTTAATACCAGTTTTGGTACTAGGCCCAGCAGCGTTGCTAGTTCCATTCTTTGAAGATTGCTGTGTATCAAATCCTAAACCAGTTTTGTCTCCATATGGTTTTCCTGATTTGAATCCAATAATTGAACTTGATTGAGCAAACGATTCGATTCTTGTCTTGCGATGTAGTGAGGTCGATGTTGAATCTTTTCTTTATCGATTTTAGTCGATTTCAACATTTTTAGTTCAGACTTCAATCTTTCAACTTCGAGAATTAGACTTTCTTTCTCAGCTTTGATTGATTCATAACCAGCTTGTATGGTTACTAGCTGATTCATCAATTTGTCAAGAGTTTCTTCTAATTCTGGATTTTTTGGATTGGAGTCAGCAGTCGAAGAACATGCATTTATCATGGAAATCTGAGCTGAAGAGTATTTAGAGTTTGATTCACATACCTCATTTGGATCTTCCATGTGCGCCATTAAAGCTGTGTCATCTGATAATCTTTCAGTACCAGCTTCATAATCTAATTCATCTCCAGCAAGGAGTGCTCTTCTACCAGCTCTTCTTGGCGGTGTCTTCTTGATCAGATCTGGACATTCAGCTTTATAATGTCCTGGTTTCTTGCAATTGAAACAGAGGTATTCATCGTCTTTTCTTTTCAGAAGAGTCCTTTGATGAACTTTTGAGTGACTGGGTGTCCACTTTTCATCCTTCGAATTCTGTTCATCATTAGAGCCATTTGTTCCTCCATCTCATCCAATTCATGAAGATTGCTAGATGAGTTTTCTTGAATGTCATTTGATGCTGCTGCAAGTGCTGTGGTTTTAGGTTCTTCCAGAGCCTTGATTATTGCAGCTGTGCTTGTGAAATCTTCACTGAATTCATAAGCTTTCAAATCTGAAAAGATGTTGAATGAATCCTCTACATCAAGTCTCCTGGATTCTTCCATAGCAGTGACCTTCATCTTCCAGAACATTGGTAATGCCTTCAAGATTCTTGTGTTGATAACTTTCTTTGAATATCAATCTTGAGTAGATCTAGTTCATCCATGATAGCACTGAATCTTGTCTCCATTTGGTCAATGGTTTCTCCAGATTTCATTTTGAAATTCTCAAACTTTTGTTTTGCAACAGAAATTTTATTTTCCTTGATTGAATCTGTTCCTTCACAAACTAACTGAAGTTTGTCCCACATTTCTTTGGCTGTTGTGCATTCTTTCACTTTCAAGTACATGTTGATGTCAAGAGTTCTGAGGATAAAGTCCATGGCAACATTGTTGAGATTGTTTCGCTTGCGATCATCACTAGTCCATTCGGATTTGGGTTTTGCAACTCGAACTTGCTCTCCACCAACAGTTTGCATATGAGTAATCTGAATTGGTCCATCAGTGAGTACATCCATCATTTCATCATGAGTAGCTGCTATAAATGCCTGCATACGACGTTTATATTCGTCAAATCTGTCCATGTTGCACATAAGCATTTGTCTTGCATATTGATTGTTATCCATTGTGAGTGAGTGAGGATTGACTGAAAAACTTAGCTTTCAAATAGGAACAACTAGAGGAGATAAAGAGCAAATGATATCTTGTTAAAGAAACACTGCTCCGATACCAATTGTTGGTCCCTTGGAAAGGCTAACACAAGTTTAGAGGGGGGGTGAATAAACTTGTCCATAAAAAGTGGACTTAAAACAAATTATGATTCAGTTAAAAACTTGTGTGAAGTTAAGCTGACAAAGCAGAGATTAAGTCAAACTGACTTAAGCTAAAACTGAGTCAACCGGCAGCGGATAGATTTTAGCCTTTTTCGTGATCTTGTTATTCTATTATGAAAACTGAGTGTTGTGAATCGATTCGTGAATGTCGGGCCAGATTGTGAGGAGTATAACAATCAAGTATCACAATGCTGTAAGCAAATGCTGAATAAATAAATAAATGCGTAAAGTAAGTAAGGCGGATATTATAGAGGTTCCAGGTGGTGTAATCCTGTCAGTCCTCTCTTCCCCTGTGGTGCGGAGGAAAATTCCACTAGAACTTCTTGAGGTGAGCTGTTACAAAAAGTCCTAAACAATAGTCCTTGGCTAATCCCTAGCGTCACTATCTAAACAGTTTGTAGAACAGGTAGAATTGTTGCTCTTCAAATGCTTGAACCACTGGTCCTTAGAGGGTAGGATTGCCTCTTCACCAGCTACCACCACAAACACAGTCTACCCGACTGCTTGTCACAACTGTCCTTGGCTAAACCTTCACAGTCTAAAACCTTTGATGTTGAATCAAAGTTGGGCTGAGAATCAAAAAGTTGATTCTTGTTTGTGGTTCTTCAAGCGTTGGATTCTTGATGAATTCTTTGTAGCTTGAACACTTGAAGAAATACTGAATGTGATCTTGTTATAGTTCAGAGATGATAGCAATTCAAATAGACTGATGCACAATATTGCTTGTTAATTCTTGTATATGCTATATTCTATATATTTGTTGTTAGTGCAAAGTCTTCTATTTATAGTGTGAAGTCCAACGTTCAACTGGCTTCAATTTGAATTGTATCAACGTCTATCTTGCAACGGCTATATTATCTGACCGTTCTGCTGCGTCAGTACTTCATCCAATGAAATCGCTTTCTTTATAACGTTCGACTGTACTTTCAGTTTATTGGATGGCTGACTTACAAAACTGAGTTTCCTTATCAGTTTTATAATGAGTTTTTCCTATGTCAGTTTCCTAACTGACTTGGAGCATTAACTGAGATTTTACTCTTCTTCAAATATCAGTACTCTAGTTTTCATCTGATTATAATTGACTTAATCAGAGTACACCATGACTCATTATCATCTAAGAATTCATTGTCCTTATGATTCTTAGGTCTTCATACAAGATCCATAAAGTCAGTTCAGGTCACCACAATCTTGCTCGAAGTCCAACTTTACTGAGCCTCGACTTGTAATCTTCATAATCGAGTTTGAACCTCGATTCTTCATTCTTCAATAACCGAGTCTGTGTCCTCGTTCTTCATTCTTCTAGATAAGCCAACCGAGTCTCAGAACTCTCGTGAACTTACCTTCTTGATTTCATGTAGGTGTATTTCGAGTCGGTTTGCTTGTCTTGATGATTTCGAGTTTTCTAATTGATTTCCAGTTTTCAGTTTTACGAACACTAACTATTACCAATTGCTTGTCGGATGTAACCTATACAATTATCGGACTCAGAAAAACTTATACATTCAGTTCTAGACATCTTTTAGCTTTTCACTATAACAGCTGGCTTCAGCACTTCATCAATGGGGTTAAGATAATATTTTAACAAATAAGATGAATTATCATCAAAACATAAATTTTATTTCCAACACAAAGCTTCTTCAATTTCTTTAGGTTCTGATTGAGATAGAAAACACGCAATCATTGCATCTAATTGATGTCTTGTTCGAACGCCAGTTTGAGTATCACCAATTACTTGTTCTTCAGGGTGATCTCTCTTCCATTGATACGTGGGTGTTTGCATCAAAGGATTTATATCTTGTTCGACTGGTTCTTCAAGAACTGGTTCTTGAATTTCTTCAGTTGGATCAGGAACATGTAGTTCAGGTGTGGTTTGTTGAGTAGTTGGAAACTGAGACTGATCTTGATCTAAACATTCTGAAATTTGTAGTCTTCCAATGTCAGCTAAAACTGGTTCTGGCATGACTGGTAGTAGCGAGGAAGCGGTTCTTGTCGGTCTTCAGTTGTTTCACCAGGGAAGTTTGGTTCATCAAATACTACATGTATTGATTCTTCATGCTTGAGTGTCCTTTTATTTAGTACTCTAAAAGCTTTGCTGACACTTGAATATCCTAGAAAGATTCCTTAATCAGCTTTAGGCTGAAAAACATGAAGTTGATCTTTCCCATTATTGTGTATGAAACATTTGCTTCCAAAAGCATGAAAGTATGAAACATTTGGTTTTCTTCCATTCCATATTTCATAAGGGGTCTTCTCATGCCTTTTGTTCATGAGAGCTCTGTTCAGAGTGTAACAAGCTGTGTTAACTGCTTCTGCCCAATATCTTTCAGGTAGTTTAGCTTCACAGATCTTAGTCCTCCCAGCTTCTTTGAGCGTTCTGTTTCTTCTTTCAGCTACACCATTCTGTTGAGGTGTTCCTGTGGCAGCAAGTTGGTGTAAAACACCATTTTCTTCACAATATTCAATAATTACGATGTTAAGGAATTCAGTTCCTTTATCTGATCTTATCTTCACAACTGAAACTCCTTTCTGATTCTGAAGTCTCTTGAGTAGTTCTGTAAGTCTTTGCTTGGTTTCACTTTTCTTGGTTAAAAAGATTACCCAAGTGTACCTTGAAAAATCATCTACTACCACCAATGTATACTTCTTTCCACTGATACTAATTGATGTAATAGGTCCAAATAAATCCATGTGTAGTAATTCTAGATGTCTGGTAGTTGAATGCTGAGATTTGGTCTTGAAACTTGCTTTTGTTTGCTTTCCTTGATGACATGCATCACATAAGCTGTCCTTCTTGTATGAAATTTCTCGTAGTCCAATGACTAACTGCTTCTTAACAAGTGTGTTGATGTCATCAAAGTTAAGATGACTCAATTTCTTGTGCCAAAGCCAAGTGATTTCTGATTTTGTATGCACAAGCAAACAGGTTTCAGCAACGGCAGTTGTCCAATCTACTACATACATATTCTCTTTCCTTCTTCCGGCTAAGACAACTTGATAAGCTGATTCGCTGACGACAACACAGAATTCTTTGTCGAAAGTAACTTTGTATCCCATATCACAAAATTGACTGGTGCTGAGTAAGTTGTAGTGTAGTCCTTCTACATAAGATACATTCTTGATTGTAAGTCCATTCCTGATTAATGTGCCATAACCTTTGGTGTATCCAGGTTTGTCTTTACTTCCAAAATTGACTTTTGGTCCATCTTTTGCAATAAAATTATTGAGACAGTCTTTGCTCTTTGTCATGTGCCTAGAGCAACCACTGTCAAAGTACCATATATCCTGCAATAAAAATTAGAAGTTTTTAGGTACCCAATTCAATTTGGGTCCATGGGGTCGATTGTCAAGTACAACTCGGGAATATATCCTTTTGGGATTCTTCGGATATTGTTGCACTTGTTTTCATATATGTAAGCCACACTCCATATAGTATCTATGTTTGGGTGTGTCTTATTTATATGATCTCTCGAGATCTTTTGATTGAAACTTATTTCCATGTTGCTTTCTATTATTAAAGCTAGAATGATAACCGTCATTCCTTCATCATCGAGGTCCGAATCGACCTTGGTATCGGGACTTTTGCCGAGGCGAGATTAGTCCTCTGCTTTGAGTCTTGGATTGAAACTTTTGATAGGTTTTTTCATGCGGAATGATTGTTATTATCGGTTTTACCAATAGATGCGATAAAATTCCAATCATCGTCGGTGGGATATAGTCTTCCTTTCCCCCCTGAATGTGTGAGTCTTTGAATGATTGACATTCTTGGATTTACTTTGATTGTAATTTTTCCGGTTCTTGACTTGATTGGTTTTGTGGACCTGGTAGTAGATTTCCCGATTCGGTTTTCTTGAGATACTGGTGATTTACCATTTGGTTTCCCTTTGTTGGTAAATCTGGTTGTTTTCTTGGAAAACTGATTTGTCCTATGTGATACTGGCTTTACTGGTTCAGTAATTTTCTCAGTTTGTGGAAGTTTCTCAGCTACCAACTTAATACCAGTTTTGGTACTAGGTTCAGCAACTTCGCTAGTTCCATCCTTAGAAGATTGATGTGTATCAAATCCTAAACCAGTTTTGTCTCCATATGGTTTTCCTGATTTGAATCCAGTAATTGAACTTGATTGAGCAAATGATTCAGTTGCTCCTGCTGATGTAGTAGACTGATCCTGAATCTTTTCTTTATCGGTTCTAGTCAGTTTCAACATTTTTAGTTCAGACTTCAATCTTTCAAATTCAAGAATTAGACTTTCCTTCTCAGCTTTAATTGATTCATAACCAGCTTGAATAATTACTAGCTGATTCATCAATTCATCAAGTGTTTCTTCTAATTCTTGATTTTTTGGATTGGAGTCAGCAGTCGAAGAACATGCATTTTGCATGGAAATTTGAGCTGAAGAATATTTAGAATTTGATTCATATACCTCATTTGTATCTTCCATGTGTGCCATTAAAGCTGTGTCATCTGATAGTCTTTCAGTACCAGCTTCAAAATCTGATTCATCTCCAGCAAGGAGTGCTCTTCTACCAACTCTTCTTGGTGGTATCTTCTTGATCAGATCTGGACATTCAGCTTTATAATGTCCTGGATTTTTGCAGTTGAAACAGAGATATTCATCGTCTTTTTCTTTTCTCAGGAGTCCTCTTGATGAACTTTTGAGTGACTGGGTGTCCACTCTTCATTCTTCGAATTCTGTTCATCATTAGAGCCATTTGTTCCTCCATTTCATCCAATTCATGAAGATTGCTGGATGAGTTTTCTTGAATGCCATTTGAAGCTGCTGCAAGTGCTGTGGTTTTTGGTTCTTCCAAAGCTTTGATTATAGCAGTTGTACTTGTAAAATCATCACTGAATTCATAAGCTTTCAAATCTGAGAAGATTTTGAATGAGTCCTCTATATCAAGTCTTCTAGATTCTTCCATAGCAGTGACCTTCATTTTCCAGCACATTGGTAATGCCTTCAAGATTCTTGTGTTGATAACTTTCTTAGAGTACTCAATTTTGAGTAGGTCTAATTCATCCATGATAGCACTGAATCTTGTCTCCATTTGATCAATGGTCTCTCCAGATTTCATCTTGAAATTCTCAAACTTTTGTTTTGCAACTGAGATCTTATTCTCCTTAATTGAGTCAGTTCCATCACAAACTAACTGAAGTTTGTCCCACATTTCCTTAGCAGTTGTGCATTCTTTCACCTTCAAGTACATGTTGCGGTCAAGAGTTCTGAGGATAAAGTCGATAGCAACATTGTTGAGATTGTTTCGCTTGCGATCATCACTGGTCCATTCGGATTTGGGTTTTGCAACTCGAACTTGCTCTCCACCAACAGTTTGCATATGAGTGATCTGAATTGGTCCATCAGTGAGTACGTCCATCATCTCATCATGAGTAGCTGCTAGAAAGGCATGCATACGACGTTTGTATTCGTCAAATCTGTCCATATTGCACATAAGCATCTGTCTTGCATATTGATTGTTATCCATAGTGAGTGAGTGAAGATTGATTGCTTAACAACTGGAAACTGAGCTTTCAAATGAGAACAACTATAGGAGATTTAGAGCAAATGATATTTTGTCAAAGAGACACGGTTTCGATACCAATTGTGGGTATCGGAAATAAATGATGATCAGTTACTTCAAGCAAACAAACTGATACTTGAATTCAGTTCTGGATCTCTTCAACTTAGAAACACTGATCCGATACCAATTGTTGGTCCCTTGGAAAGGCTAACACAAGTTTAGAGGGGGGGTGAATAAACTTGTCCCTAAAACTGGATTTAAAACAAATTGAGCTCTAGTTAAACTTGTGTGGAGTTAAGCTGAGTTTAAGTCAAACTGACTTAAGCTTAAAACTGAGTCAACCGGCAGCGGATTAAGTTCTAGCCTTTTTCTTGATCTTGTTATTCTTTTATGAAAACTAAGTGTAATAAACTGAATTCTGCTGAATGTCAGTTTGTGAACTGTGAAGTGTATAACAATCAATTATCAAAATGCTGAAAAAATAAGTAAGTGTGTAAAGTAAATAGAGCAGATATTATAGAGGTTCCAGGTGATGTAATCCTGTACGTCCTCTCTTCCCCTGTGGTGCGGAGGAAAATTCCACTAGAACTTCTTGAGGTGAACTGTTACAAAAAGTCCTAAACAATAGTCCTTGGCTAATCCCTAGCTTCACTATCTAAACAGTTGTAGAACAAGTAGAATTGTTGTTCTTCAATTGCTTGAAACACTGATCCTTGGAGGGTTGAATTGCCTCTTCACCAGCTACCACCACAAACACAATCTACCCGACTGCTTGTCACAACTGTCCTTGGCGAAACCTTCCCGGTTTGCTTCACAGTCTAAAACCTTTGATGTAGAATCAAAGTTGGGCTGGGAATCAATAAATTGATTCTTGTTTGTGGTTCTTCAAAGTGTCGTATTCTTGATAAAATCTTTGTAGCTTGAACACTTGAAGAATTTATAGATATCATCTTGTTATAGCGCAGAGATGATAGCAATTCGAATAATTAAAGCACACGTTAATTCTAGTTAAATCTCTGTATTCTTGTATATCTAATCCTTGGTGCAAAGTCCTCTATTTATAGTGTGAGGTCCAACGTTCATCTGGCTTTAATTCAAATTGTATCAACGTCTCTCTTGTAACGGCTATATTTTCTGACCGTTCTGCTGTGTCAGTAACTCATCCAATAAAATTGCTTCCTTTATAACGCTCGATCGCATTTGATCGGTTGTTGGATGGTGACATATAAAAGCGAGTTTCCTTATCAGTTTTATACTGAGTTTATGTTTAGTCAGTTTCTTAACTAACTTGGAGCGTTAACTGAGATTTTACTCTTCTTCAAATTTCAGTACTCCAGTTTTCATCTGATTATAATTGACTTAATCAGAGTACACCATGACTCATTATCATCTAAGAATTCATTGTCCTTATGATTCTTAGGTCTTCATACAAGATCCATAAAGTCAGTTCAGGTCACCACAATCTTGCCTGAAGTCTAACTTTACAGTCTCGACTTGTAATCTTCATAACTAAGAATTTGAACCCTCAATTCTTCAATCTTCAATAACTGAGTCTGTGACCCTCAGTTTTTTTCTTCTTAGATAATCCAACTGAGTCTATGTCCCTCAGCGAACTTATTTTCTTCAGTTTGATATAGGTGTATTCTGAGTCAGTTTCTGTCTTAGTAATTTCCATTTTTCTAGATGACTTCCAGTTTGTCAGTTTTACGACACACTAAATATTACAGTGCTTGTCTGATGTAACTTATACAAATATCAGACTCTAGTAAAACCTATACATTCAGTTCTAGACATCTTTTAGCTTTTAACTATAACAGCTGGCTTCAGCACTTCATCAATGGGGTTAAGATAATACTTTGAACAAATATGATGCATTATCATCAAAACATAAATTTTATTTCCAACACTTTTCTCTGGTAATATCAGAGATTCTTCCAATCATTTAGATAAACTAATCGGTGTTTCGAGTAGTCGTCAGACATAATGTCTACCCCTCAAAAGCTCCCTCCAGCTTGTATCCTTTATAAGACCCCGAAGATCATTATGAACAAGCTGTGATGCTTCTTCAGCTCTATTCCCTTTCCAAATTGAAATGGTACTTAGTCATTTTTCCTTAGAGATAGTGTTCTTAGACTCGAGATAGGTATCACCCTTAGCCAGACTTCAGATCTTATCTTTAGGATATATGCACTAATTAATAGATGCTGAAAAATCGTTTATCTAAATACGGAAGCCATTTTTCTTAATAGTTTATGATGTGTTACGTATACCTTTTCAACATTACTTAGTGGTTTTTGACTTTATCAGACAAAAGTCCTAGTCTCAGAATCATATACAAATGTCATATTCACTTTGTTTAAGGCAACTATATCATCGATGTGAAAGTGAATCCATTTGATCCAACGAATCTGAAAAAGAAATTATATTTCTTTGATATTCAAGGATTAAATCCGATATCGTATCAGAAATTTGTTTCCTTATATCACTCCCACTATCTTAGCTGAAATAATTGCCCGTTGTCTACTCTTTTATCATGAATGCAGAGCTACCTTGTTCTTACAAGCGAACTTTAGCTTCTGGGTCAAATTACTCGGTTAAGAAAGTCTCTAAGGATTCATGGGTTAGTAATCCGAAATCACTTTCCTTATCCTATATTTCCTTTTATTAATATTTCGGTTCAGCCTGTAACTTATTTAGTTTAGATGACTTACCCTAGTAGACATTTACCTTCCCATTCTCGGATTTCTTTAAAGGAAATGGCCATGAACTAGCAGTTCATTTGAGTAGACACTACTCATGAACTGTGGGATGTCTAAGTGAGATTGATACCTAATCATTCTCGTCATCTTTGAACTAACTTTGTTTTGTCTCTCGCTTATCACGAGTGACAGCAGTGGCATACTTATCAATGTCACTTAAGTTTGTAGACTCAAGAGGAACATCCTCTTCCGAAAATTTAATTTGCATTCTCGATTTATGAGTTCAACGTTCATGTTACTTTTCCACTTTTACGAAGTCGTTATCAGTCAATATAATATGTTTAGCAGTTTAGATACCTTGAGATGATGTGTAGTTGCAAAAATAAATTATGATGGAAATATAAATCAAATCATACACCACAAAAAATAAGAAATTTTAGGAATTATATACGTGATGTCATGCATGCAGTTTATCCTACCATTCCAAGGATTTAATCTCACACCTACAGTGCCGTCGTAGGGTAGGTCAAAGAGGTAACGATTAAATTGAGACAATCTCTCTCAACAATTAAACCATTGAGAATCGAACATCTCCTATTTAATTGTCGATTACCTTCCTTTTTCAGCCAAGATATTTCCAAAAATATCCTTGTGAGTGTGACCTCTTGCTTTGATTTTTAAAGCACGCCCGAGTATGCCCGCCGTAGGTAGGTCAGTGACCCGACGAGTACTCAAAATCCTATCCTTTCGGAAACCAAGCCTTGAATTTTGATAGCGGTGAAGGCCATCCGTAAGGGGCCGAAATCAAAGCGGCACGAGGCGTCACCATTCTCTCACGTTGCTTGTGTTAACAGTAGAGGCCGATGGGTCGGTTGTCACCTTCCCCGCTCCCACCTGTTATTTTGAAAATTAGGTAGTGTTGGACTTATTTCTTAGTTTTGATGATGAGTGCCATACTAGCTGTTATAGTGCAAAGGCAAAAAGATGTCTAGATCAAATGTATAGGTTTATTAGAGTTTGATTCATAAATAGGTTTGATCAAACAAGCACTGTAATGGTCAACTGACTTTTGTCACAGATCGGTCAGTCGAGTAGGGTAGATAGGTCAGAGATCGGTCAGAACTCGCTGAAGACTCGAAGGTGAGGCTCAAACTCGATTCTGAAGGCTAAGGGATCAAACTTAGTAATTAAAGTCAAGGATATGGAATCAGAATTTAGGCAAGTCTGTGATGACCTAAACTGATTGCATATGCCTTGTGTAGAAGGTCTAAGTTCCATAAATTGGATGATGTTTGGAACTTAGTTATAATTAAAAGGATGTAATCTAACTTCACAAATAAAAGTTAGATAAAAGAAATCAGCTGCATTGTATTTTATACACAGCAAGTTGCTGTTCAGCAGACTGATTGGTATTACAGCAGACTGATGAACCTGCTGATAAATACCTCGATTAATTCAAGATTATTTTGGAAGATTACATGGATAAGGACAGCCAACTACCTCTGATTTGATCAAACAAATCAGTGGTTAGGATTAAAAGAACGTTGGGATGATACAGGACTTTATCCAATGAACACAAGTCAAAGGGTGGACAGACTGCACTGTCAAAAAGGAAATCTGACAGTGTCAGTCCTATGAATAGTGACAGAGGGCAAATCAGATGGGACAAAAACAAGGAACGGTTACATTTGAATTTCAAATACAAGTCACATGCTCTCCTACCTATAATAGAGGACTTTCAACTCATAAAGAAGATGATGAATTTTGGATAAACTTTAAGTGATAATCCTGAGCTGAAAAACACCTGCCTGAGCTTCATCGAGCATAAGGTCACGACGTAAATTCTTCAAGTACATTCTGTATTCAAGCTATATCAAGCATACACACTTGAAGACTGCAAGCTGCTGATTATATCATCCTAATCAAAGTCGCCGTGAATCGAATCATTTAGTTGATTCACTCTTTATTTTATAAAGAATCTGCTGAAGACAGTGAAGCACTTTGGTGTGAAAGACTGTTGTTTGTGGTGGAGCTGGTGAAGAGGCAATCCTACCCTTCAAGGACCAGTGGAAGACTCAGGAGCAGCAATCCTACCTGTTCCCAGTTTTCAGTTTGTGAAGCCATAGATATTGGTGAAGGACAAGCAACCTTAGGAATCTTTGTAAAAGCAACATCAAAGATCTCTAGTGAATTACCTCCAACATCACAGGAGAAGAGTGGACTGACAGGATTACATCACCTGGAACCACTATAAAATCTGCCTACTTACTTTCAGCATTTACATTCTGCACTTAGTCTATCATACACATCAATCTACTGAATCTAGAAACTGATATCACACACATACACTACTAAGTATCTAATACTTAGTATCATATTTAACAACAAGTATTAAGGCTTAATTTTGATAATATTCCGCTGCACAAATTCAGCAAATCGAATTATCGATAGACTCATCGTTTATCAAGAGAGTTATCGAGGTCTCAAGCAGACTCATCAAGTATCATCGAAAGTGTTGAAGTTGCAGAATTTGTTAACTCCAAATTTTTTAAGTGTTAAGTTTATTCACCCCCCCCCTCTAAACTTAACCAAAGCCTTTCAAGGGACCAACAATTGGTATCGGAGCAGTGCTTCTATTTTGAAGAAATCCTACTTGTTGTGCTTGTGAAAATTCTTTAAAACTTTCTTTCAAGTCACTGATTTTCAAAGTCTTGCATCATGGATAACACACAGTATGCTAGAACAATGTTGATGTGTTCTCTTGATAAATTTGATGAGTATAAACGTCGAATGCAGGCTTACCTTGCTGCAAATCATGATGAGATGATGGATGTACTAACTGATGGACCACTGGAGATTACCAAGGCAATAACAGTGGGTGAAACTACAGAGTACATTCCAAAACCAAAAAGAGAATAGAATGCAGAAGATAGGAAGAGAGCAAACCTCAACAACATTGCTATTGACATTATTTACAGAACCTTGGATAGCAATATGTACATGAAGGTCAAAGATTGCAAAACTGCAAAGGAACTTTGGGACAAGATACATTTGATATGTGAAGGCACTGATGCAATAAAGAAGAATAAAATCAGTGTGGCCAGAAAAAGGTTCCAAAAGTTCAAGATGCTGCCAAATGAAACCATTGAGCAAATGGAATCTAGATTCAATGCAATCCTGGATGAACTTACCCTGCTAAGTGTAAATTATTCAAAAGAGGAAATAAACACCAAAATCTTGGAGGCTCTACCTACAAAAGATGTTTGGAAAATGAAGGTGACTGCAATTGAAGAAATGAGAAAGTTGCATGAAGAAGACACCTTCAAATTGTTCTCAGATCTAAAGGCTTATGAATTCAGCAAAAAGCTTGTACCTGAAACTGAAAAAGAAGAGCCAAAGACCACTGCATTGGCTGCTTCACATCAGGAAGAAACATCTGGAGGACAGGATGATCTGCTGGATGAAATGCAAGAGCAAATTGCCCTACTGAGCAAGAAGATCAGGATGATGAAGACTGGAAAGGCCCCTTCAAGAAACTTCACAAAGAGGCCTACTGAGAGAAGGAAAGAAGAACCAAAGAAAGATAATGACTATCTGTGCTTTCATTGCAAGAAACCAGGACACTTCAAACCTGACTGTCCTGAGTTAAAACAGAGCAAGGAACATGACTATCTTTGTTTCAACTGCAACAAGCCTGGACACTTTAGACCTGATTGTCCAGACCTACTGAAGACCAAGAGTCAACAAAGAAGATTTGGCAAGAAAGCCATGGTTGCTGAAGATGAATCAGGCTATGAAGTGGAATCTAAAAAGGAAATGAATCAGATGATACAGCATTGGTTGCTGAGATGGAAGATTATGCTTTGATGGCCAATATGGATGAAACTGAGGAGGTACAACACTGTATCTATAAACACTCCTGCTGGAAGTGATTGTGAATCAACTTGTGGTTCAAATCCTAGAAATTCTGACAACAATGAGACTTTGGATGCCATCCTTAATCAACTAAGGATAATACAATCTGGTTATGAGATTGTGAAGGCTGAAAAAGAAGCTCTTGAGTTGGAAGTTGGAAGATTGAAAGCTGAATTGAGGGTTCTCAAAGGTAAGGAAAAAGATGTTGGACAGAATCAGTATAAGTCTGCTGAACATCCAGTAGCCTCTGAATCTGCTGAACCATCATGTTCCACTACTGCATACAAATCAGGAAAGCCTTATGGGGATAGAACAGGGCTTGGATTTGGAACTCAACAATCTAACAAGATTGGATCCAGTAAGGTCACTGAACCTAATACCAGAATTGGTCCTAAGTTTGTACCTGCACTAGATCCAACTCCTAGTAAGGTTGCTGAGGCAGTTAAACCTACTGAGAATGCTTCAAAGAAGCAAAATCAGAAGTCAAAGAAGTCAACAGCTCCTAATAATAAGAATAAATCCAAAAATAGGACTGATGTACCTTCTAGACCTACTGATAGCAGACCTGCTACTAAGTCTGCAGGACCACAGAAGGGTAAGAAACAGAAATATTCCAAGGATAAGAATCCTAAATCCAAAAATATTAATCATTCTAGGGATACTTATCTCAGGGGGAAAGGTAGATTGTTCCCTACTGATGATGATTGGAATAGTCCTGCACCTACTGTTAAAAACAGTAAGTATAACCATGCTGCTTGGGTAAAACCAAAGCAAAGGAATCAGCAAAGGGCTCAGCAGAGGACTTATACAAGACCTCAGCAGAGACCTCAGCAGACTCCTTACTATAGGGCTGTTCCTAACAGACAGCACACCTATGGTTATGCAAATGTTCTAACAACAAGAACCACTTCAAACAGCATTATGTACCAAAAGGCCAGAAATCATATGTGAATTCCACACAACCAACTGTTAAGACTTATGGATGTGTGAAATACATGTATGAACCAAAGTATGACACATTTAGGAGAAGACCTTATGGAAACATGCCAAGGGTCATGCTTACAACTGACCATTATGGACCCAAACAGGTTTGGGTACCTAAAATGTACTAACTTTGTTTTGTAGGGTGTCTGGTACATTGACAGTGGATGTTCCAGACATATGACAAAGAATAAGCACTGTTTGTCAAACTTTGTGGCAAAGGATGGTCCAAGGGTGAATTTTGGCAACAAAAATACACCTGGATACACAAGAGGATATGGCACACTTGTGAGGAATGGACTGACAATCAAGAATGTTGCATATGTGGAAGGACTGGACTACAACTTGCTGAGCACTGGTCAATTCTGTGACTTGGGATACAAGGTCACTTTTGACAAAAACAACTGTATTGTCATTAGTGAAAGAGGTGATCAAGTTGTACTTGCGGGCAGAAGACAACAAAATATGTATGTTGTGGATTGGTCTACTGCAGTTCCAGAAACCTGCTTGATTGTGCATACCAAATCTGAACTCAATTGGCTATGGCACAAGAGTTGAATCACTTAAACTTTGATGATATTAATCAGTTGGTGAAGAAGAAATTGGTGATTGGTTTACCTGAGATCACATTCAAGAAGGATGCTATATGTGATGCTTGTCAGCAAGGTAAACAGATAAAGTTAAGTTTCAAATCGAAGACCAAACAATCAACCAATAGAGTGTTGGAGCTGATGCATATGGATCTATTTGGACCTATAACTCCAACAAGTGTAACAGGAAAGAAGTATACTTTAGTGGTTGTGGATGATTATTCAAGGTACACTTGGGTGGTTTTTACGAACAAGAAAAGTGAAACACTCAAGAGCATGACTAATCTTTTGAAGAGATTACAAAATGAGAAAATTTTAACAGTAATAAAGATAAGATCAGATCAGGGTACTGAATTTCTCAAAAAAGTTATAAGAGAATATTGTGAACAGAATGGTGTACTACATCAACTTGCTGCTGCTGGTACACCTCAGCAAAATGGGGTTGCTGAAAGAAGAAACAGAACTTTAAAAGAAGCAGGAAGGACAATGATTTGTGAAGCATTGCTACTGAAAGATATTGGGTCAAGCGGTCAATACTGACATGCTATACACAAAGCAGAACATCAAGAAACAAGAAGAAGTCAAGACACCTTATGAGGTTTGGAATGGAAGGAAACCTAACATATCCTATCTCCATCCATTTGGAAGCAAATGTTTTATTCTAAATCATAAGGTACATTTGAAAACATTCCAACCAAAATCAGATGAAGGAATTTTCTTGGGATATTCTTCAGTCAGGAGAGCATTCAGGGTACTGAACAAAAGGTCACTGAAACATGAAGAAACAATCCATGTTGTGTTTGATGAACCTAAGTTTACTGGTATAGAAGATGAAGATTGCGGACCTGCTGAGGATCAACAAGTCACTGATCCAGATTGTGTTGAAGTTTTGGAAAGATTCAATGACTTAAAAGTTTCTGATACTGCCCCTGCTGAACACCCTGCTGATAATGTTACTGATGCAACAACTGAAGCAGTTCAAGGATCTGCTGAACCCCTTGTAGAAGAAGCTACACAAAGAGACCTATCAAGATGATGTTCTGAAAATCAAAATAACCGTAATCCACAATGGTTAAGGAATCACCTCTTTGAACAAGTTATTGGCAATGTGCATGACAAGGTGTGAGGACTAGAAGACAACTGGAAGCTATGTTTACTTGTTTTCTATCTCAAATGGAACCTAAAGTTGTTGAAGAAGCAATTTCAGATCCAGATTGGATAATTGCTATGCAAGAAGAATTAAATGAATTTGAAATAAATCAAGTTTGGACACTAGTTGAAAGGCCAAATCATGCAAATATCATTGGTACTAAATGGGTATACAGAAATAAACTTGATGAATCTGGTACCATTGTGAGAAATAAGGCCAGACTAGTTGCAAAAGGCTATTCTCAAGCAGAAGGAATAGACTATGATGAAACTTATGCACCTGTTGCAAGATTGGAAGCTATCAGATTATTCTTGGCACATGCTGCATATAAGAACTTCAAAGTATATCAAATGGATGTCAAGAGTGCATTCTTGAATGGCATCCGAGAGGAGGAAGTTTATGTTCAGCAACCTCCTGGATTTGAAGTTAAAGATCAAGAAGATAAAGTGTATAGACTCAACAAAGCACTTTATGGATTGAAACAAGCACTAAGAGCATGGTATGAGACCCTATCTCAATTCTTGGTGGACAATGGTTTTACAAAAGGCACCATTGACAAGACACTTTTCAGAATCAGTGAAGGGACAAAGACACCTCTTGGTACAGATTTATGTTGATGACATAATTTTTGGCTCTGAAAATGATTTACTTTGTGAAAAGTTTGCAAATCTAATGAAGAGTAAATTCCAAATGAGTATGATGGGAGAAATGAACTACTTTTTGGGATTGCAAGTTAAACAGATGAAAGATGGAATCTTCATTCATCAAACCAAGTATACCAAGGAGTTCTTTGAAGAAGTTTTGTATGGAAAACAAACACTAAGAATTCAACTCCTATGAGTACAAACATCAGATTGGATGAAGATAAAGAAGGCAAAGATGTTGATCAGACCTTATATAGAAGGATGATAGGCGGTCTCTTTGCATTCTAATCGCCAAAGAGACTGATATATCCTTTGCTGTAGGTGTTTGTGCAAGATTTCAATCTAAACCTAAAGAAAGTCATCTAGGTGCAGTCAAGAGAGTTCTCAAGTATCTTAAAGAGACTATGGGAGTAGGGATATGGTATTCCAAGGAAGGAAGCTTCAAAGTGATATCATACTCAGATTCTGATTATGCTGGTTGCAAAATTGATAGAAAAAGCACCTCAGGAACCTGTCAGTTAATGGGAAATAGACTGGTTTCCTGGTTTAGCAAGAAAGCAATTCTATATCAACTTCTATGAAAGTCGAATACATTGTCGCTGGAAGTTGTTTGTGCACAAGTACTATGGCTAAGACAACAATTAAGGGATTATGGAATTGAAGAAAAGGAAATTCCAATTATGTGTGATAACACAAGTGCAATTGCAATTACAGAAAATCCTGTTTTGCACTCTAGAACCAAGCACATTGATGTGAGACATCATTTTATAAGAGATCATGTTGAAAAGAAAGATGTGGTGGTTCTATACATCCTTACTGAAGATCAACTTGCTGATATTTTCACTAAACCACTTGATAGTGAAAGATTTGCCAAGTTAAGGACTGAATTGGGAATTATCAAAGTTGACTGATATTCAGCAATGTACTAGAATTCACCAAGGGGATTAGTCTTTGCTATGTTGGGTGAGCTCACTTAGCAGATTAGTCATTGGTATCAACAATTCTATGTACTTATGGTTGGACAATTGAGCAAATGAGGTTGCCAAGGGGATTGGTCTTTGTCATGATGGGTGAGCTCACTTGACAGATCAGTCATTGGTATTAGACTTCATCTTGTATTATCAATTGAACAAAACAAGAAGAAATCAAGGATCAGCAGAGTCTTTAGGTCGAGTCTTTGAAGCATTTTATCGCCAGATCACGAGCCCACCTCGCCGAGGACTACCTATTTGAATGAAACGTTACGCAGTCAACCTTATTAAAGTCAAAAAGCAGAATTGGCGGGATATTTATCTTATCCTTTTTACCATAGTTAATCCATCCAACGGTTACAAACGTTATGGAGGAGTAATGGACCACGTGTCAAGACCATATTTATTCAGATTAATCGTGGTTACCATCGATGTACGTGCAATGACAGTTTCAACTACCCACTGTCTATATAATCAGACTGTTACACAGCGGATTCTCTACTTGCAATTTCTACTTTATCTCTGCAAATCCTACTTTGTGTGAACACAGATTTGAGAGCAATTCTTCTTCATCTTTTTCTTATTTCAATGGCGGAAAGGATTGAAGTTCAAATCGAATCAAGCCAAAGTGTTAGAGGCTATGTTGTTGATGCAAACCAAACAGTGTTGGCTATTAATATAGGTCGAAGAATAAGGAGGTTTGCAGGCTTGGAGAACAAACTCAATATCAGATTAGAAACAATCTCATACACCAATGTTATTGATTTCTGGAAGAATATGGTTATGGAAGAAAGAACTGAAGCATTCAAGACAACTGTGAATGCTGAGGAGCTTGTAATCTCCTCTAGTCTACTGGGGGAAGTATTTGGATTTGAAGAAGTGGTGGATGGGTCAATCAATCCTGAAGCAATGGGATTGGACAAAATGGCATTTATTGATCAGATTAAAACAAATGCAACCACCAAATCCGTACCAGGCATCAACTGCAAACATATTGGAAATGAGTACAGTCTGCTGAGCAAGCTCATTGCAAAGAACATACTTGGATTGGTTGGAAGTATGGATACTCTATCTGGCCCTAAGATAGAGCTGATGATGATCATCTGCAGGAGCATGAAGTTTGATTGGGCTGGTTATTTCATTCATTATATGAAGAAAGTAGCAAAGGAGGAGAAAGTAGGGAAAAGGGAATCAAAGCCCTTACCCTTAGGATTGATGATTCAGACCCTGCTGAATCATTTGGAAGTTCCTGATCTTGAATTTGAGAAGATAAATCAGTCTAGATACAAGAAGGAAATTGATTATGCCATTCCTGGTCTAGATGATGATGAAGAGGTTGCTGGAGAGGCTGCTGGTGATGATAATAATGATGATGATGGTGATGTTGGTGGTAAGCAGGTTCAGCAAACTAAGAATATATCCATCAAACCTGCTGCACCAAAGAAAGTGACTGAGAAAAGAAAGGCTACTGATGTTAGAAAGGTTACTGACCCTGCTGTTGCTGCAAGAAGAACTATTGTTGGAATTTTGAGGGAACAACAGAAGGAAGCCAGTAGAAAGAGGAAGTCTACTGTGGTTGAGAAAGATGATGATGATGAACCCCTCTCCAAGAGGATGAAAGAGGTTGCCAAAAAGAAAAAGTATGGCAAAGGAAAAGAATTGAAAAACTTAGAGGCACAGAGAGCCCAAGAAGAGGCATCAGTAGAAGAGGAAGAAGAGGCTGTTGAGGCTGAGCCCTTAACTATTATTCCGCCTGTAGTAATTAGTGACTCTCACCAAGAGGTTGTCAAATCCATCTGACGATCTTTGGGACAAAGTTGTTGTTGAGCAATCTCTTGAAGATATCTGCAGCTCACCGACTCGAGCCCTCTTGTAGTATCTCTTTGAAGAACCACAAAGAAACCACTGCACTCGAACGCTTGTGGTAGTTGAAGAAGTAGATGTGGACTTGATTGAAGACCCTGCAAATGTGGCAATAGTTCAGGGGGAAGAGCAGTCTGCTGCTAACCCTGCTGATGAGCATGTAAGTCAGAGGGAATTAAGTGTTGTGCAGATGGAAGTAGTAGGCACAAATTTACAATCACAGCAACCTACGGACTTTCAGACATCTGTTGAAGAAACTTTGAATCAACTTGTTGGGACCTTTGGAGGCCAACAAGGTACTGCAAAAGCTCCCAAAGGATCATATCTACCCTATGAGAAACATAAGAAGAAGAAGAAAGAAGGGTATGTTGATCCAAAATCCTCTGGTGGTGATTACTTCGGTGGAAGTTTGGTTTCTATAGGAGACAAAAGCCAATTTCTTGAACCTATGATCGATTTTTGAGTGGGCTTTTGGAAGATTGGGAGTAGAGAACTTGTTGGATCTAGTTGATACCAGCCTGCTGCAATCAAGGCTGATGGATTTGTTTGATGACCAACAGAAGGCAAGAGGATTTCAAGTTTAGAGATCCAAGAGATGGTCATGATGATTCTTCCTCATCATCAGATAGTAGAGGAGACTTTCCCTCTGGACCAGGAGAATCAAGTGGGGCTGCACTGACAAATGAACCACCTGTACAACAGTCCACTGATACTGGTAAGTCTGCTGAGGACCAGCAGACTGAAGAGATGGATGAGGGTCTACAAGATCTCACCATGGATGAACTGGAGGTACAGGTTGCTGGGGTACAAACAGCACCTGCACAAAGGTTGGAACAGGAGGTACAGGCTGCTGAGTCTCAAACAGCACCTGGACAAAGGTTGGAACCTGATTTGGGTTTGGAGGAAACCCCTGTTGCTGAAGAGGCTGCTGTAGTGGAGCCTACTAGAGACAAGACCACTGTAGGAAAGGATAGTCAGCAGGCTGTTGATGTTGATGAAGAAGAACAGCTGCTGGACTATGACTACAGTGATGAAGAGTTTCAAATTTTTGGAGAAGAAGAAGCTGCTGAAGAACCTGCACAAGAACCTGTCATGGAAGATACTCTTGGTGCAATGGTTGAGGAAGGACCTCCCCCTGCTGGGAGAGATATGAGTAAGGCAATGGTCATCAGCAGACAACAGGCACAATATAGAGTTGAGGAGCCTGCTGATGGACCTACTGATAGTAGAATGACCAGTGAAGTGCCAGTTGAAGTGTTAAATGAATTGAGGACTGTAAGGCATGATATGCAACAGTTAAGGACACAACTGGACAGACAGGAAGAGAGATTTGAAGAACTGATGAAGATGGTAAATGAAAACAGACAATCAACTGCCACAGTTGCTTCAAACTTCACATCTACTCAAAATGCTGTGAATGATCTGATATTAGATGTGAGGGGCATCAAGGTTGGAAATGCTTCAAAAGATAAATTTCTGAAAGATCAACTTATTTCTATCCATCAGAAACTTGACAACCTTTGCCGCAACACCGAACTCATCGGGCTCGCTTTGTACAACAACAACTCGCTTTGCTCGATCCCAAACTTACTGAAAGGATCAACAGACTGGAGGAGACATTGCAATCCCGGATCACTGCTATTGATACTAGAACTGGAACTATGGAAGGTCAATTGAATAGAGTGATAGTATCACAGGAGGGTATTCATGGCCTTATATCCCGTTTTGTTGATGATGTCACTAAGGGGGAAGAGGGCCAATCAGCTGCAGCAAATGAGGCTGCAAGACTCTTTGCACAGAAGAGATGGACTGATGAAACCAATGCTTTCAAGCAACCTGCACCTGGCAGAGTTCAACTCACTGATGATCTCCTTAGACAGTACAAGAAAGAATACTATAACAGAAGGAAACCTTATCATGACAAGGGATTTCATGAAGGTCTTAACTCTTTCTTGGGACTGAAATTTTGGGAAGCAAGGATTAAAGCCTTAAGGGCAAGAAACAAAGGTAGAAGAAGTGGCAAAGGTGATAAGATGCTGCCTATTACAAAAGCAAGGGACTCACTGGATGAATCAAGGAGCTGTATATGAAGCTTGGATTCAGAGTGAATGATATTAATCTTATCCTCCCTGAAGCATGGAACTGGTGGAAGCAAGTCAATCCCTACATTGATTTTACACTGATTGAAAATGAATGGATGAGGGATATGATAGAACAAATCAGAGCCTATCAAGAAGAAGCTGAGAAGGCTAGACAAGAAAGAGAGAAGAGACATTAGATCAGCATACTTATCATTCCTTATCTTTGCTGCATCTAGTTTGTAATAACTGAACAATGATTATAATGAGAATTGACTGAATTTGTTCTGTTTTTGTTTTATATCTTTTTGCTTTGCTGATAGGTAAGGGTAGTGGCATCATCACTAAAAAAGGGGGAAATTGTTGGACTTATTTCTTAGTTTTGATGATGAGTGCCATACTAGCTGTTATAGTGCAAAAGCAAAAAGATGTCTAGATCAAATGTATAGGTTTATTAGAGTTTGATTCATAAATAGGTTTGATCAAACAAGCATCAGAATGGTCGGTGACTTTTGTCACAGATCGTCCAGTCGAGAGAGTAGATAGGTCAGAGATCGGTCGGGAACCGCTTTGAAGACCGAAGTAATGAGGGCTCAAACTCGCCATGAAGGCTAAGGGATCAAACTTAGTAATTAAAGTCAAGGATATGGAATCAGAATTTAGGCAAGTCTGTGATGACCTAAACTGATTGCATATGCCTTGTGTAGAAGGTCTAAGTTCCATAAGTTGGATGATGTTTGGAACTTAGTTATAATTAAAAGGATGTAATCTAACTTCACAAATAAAAGTTAGATAAAAGAAATCAGCTGCATTGTATTTTATACACACGCAAGTTTCTTTCAAATAGATCGATTGGTATTACAAACAGATCGATGAACTCGCCGATAAATACCTCGATTAATTCAAGATTATTTTGGAAGATTACATGGATAAGGACAGCCAACTACCTCTGATTTGATCAAACAAATCAGTGGTTAGGATTAAAAGAATGTTGGGATGATACAGGACTTTATCCAATGAACACAAGTCAAAGGGTGGACAGACTGCATTGTCAAAAAGGAAATCTGACAGTGTCAGTCCTATGAATAGTGACAGAGGGAAAATCAGATGGGACAAAAACAAGGAACGGTTACATTTGAATTTCAAATACAAATCACATGCTCTCCTACCTATAAATAGAGGACTTTCAACTCAGAAAGAAGATGATGAATTTTGGATAAACTTTAAGTGATAATCCTGAGCTGAAAAACACCCTACTGAGCTTACTGAGCATAAGGCTGCTGATCCAGAAATTCTTCAAGTACATTCTGTATTCAAGCTATATCAAGCATACACACTTGAAGACTGCAAGCTGCTGATTATATCATCCTAATCAAGCTGCTGCAACTGAATCATTTAGTTGATTCACTCTTTATTTTATAAAGAATCTGCTGAAGACAGTGAAGCACTTTGGTGTGAAAGACTGTTGTTTGTGATGGAGCTGGTGAAGAGGCAATCCTACCCTTCAAGGACCAGTGGAAGACTCAGGAGCAGCAATCCTACCTGCTCCCGCCAGTTTGTGAAGCCATAGTTATTGGTGAAGGACAAGCAACCTTAGGAATCTTTGTAAAAGCAACATCAAAGATCTCTCTAGTGAATTACCTCCAACATCACAGAGAAGAGTGGGTGACAGGATTACATCACCTGGAACCACTATAAAATCTGCCTACTTACTTTCAGCATTTACATTCTGCACTTAGTCTATCATACACATCAATCTACTGAATCTAGAAACTAATATCACACACATACACTACTGAGTATCTAATACTTAGTATCATATTTAACAACAAGTATTAAGGCTTAATTTTGATAATATTCCATTTGCACAAATTCAAGCAAAGCGAATCGAGCTGTCATGAGACTATCGAGGTCTCAAAGAGTGCTTGAAGTTGCAGAATTTGTTAACTCCAAAGTTTTTAAGTGTTAAGTTTATTCACCCCCCCCCCCCCTCTAAACTTAACCAAAGCCTTTCAAGGGACCAACAGGTAGTCTCATTAGGATTTTAGAATTTTCTAACAATCCAGAAACAATAGATCATGAATATTTAATTTAATCCTCCCACTAGTTTATCGGTTCCAAATACCGTCTAATTAGTGTCACTATATTCACGATTTTCCAATTTTATGGATTTATAAATTCTTTTGTGTAGACACTACACAAATAAAATTCACAAAGAATTTTATAATCCTAATATATTAGTACTTATTAATTTTTCAATGATTCGAAAAACAATAAATCACAAAATTTAAAGCTCCCACTAGTTTATCGGTTTCAAATACCGTCTAACTAGCGCACTATATTCATGATTTTCCATTTTTTTTGATATAAAATCCTTATGTAGACACTACACAATTAAAATTCACTAGAATTTTAAAGTCCTAATCTTGTCATGATAAAAATTTAGAATCTCAGAATTTTTCCAATAATCGAAAACAATAAATCATGAAAAGCAATCACCAACTTATCGGTTCCAAATACCGTCTAACTAGTGTCACTTATTCACGACTTTCCAATTTCTCGGATTTATAGAATCTTTGTGTAGACACTACACAATTAAAATTAACCATGAATTTTATAATCCTCAAATAATTTTAGATCCATAAATTAAGTTTATCATGTGAATTTTATATCCCGATAAAATTCCGTTTCATTTAATTAATTTAATTTATTTTTAATCTAAATTAATTATCGTGTTCATACATGTCTAATTAATGTCAATATTAATTTTCAACAGGTATGCATATGCTAGGAGTGAAATTCATGAATATGATGCATGACATGGTTATATCACATAAATAATCACAAAAGAAAATAAATGCAAAAAATAAACCACTGAGATGGATCGTTGGTACCCCCGTATCTAATCTATAATTGAATAAACCCTAAGCATAAAAAAATTATTAATCTAGTATTTTCTTCAGCCACCTCAGGTATTTAATTTTCTGCTCTTGTTTCTTTATCAAAAACTGCTCCAGCCGAATTGGTAAGAATCTCATTCTTCCTTCAATACCACTTGAGTTCGAATCCCCTTTCCTTTATATTTTTTTTTCGGTCGGTTTTTTTATTTTCAGTCGCATTTTTTTCCGAATCGTTTTTTTTTAATATTTTTTCGCTCGGTTTTTTTTTCAGTCGTATTTTTTTTTTACGAATCGTTTTTAATTATTTTTTTCCGCACATAAAAAATTTCGGAACAGGGAAAAAAAATCATAAATTTATACAGCCAAAGGGATTCAAACTCAGGTCTACCAAAAATTGAACCTATGACTTGACCACTATGCCGCGGTTCTTCTTCTTCATAGTCTTCATCCGAATTAATTAAATACCATTCGGCCGAATTAAATGAAATTACAGAAAATTTAAGTCACAAAAATAAATTACATGACATCCTATACCCGGAAAAACGGGTTTACAATAGATGTAATGGTAAACAAGTACCAACTCCAATCCATCTCGTCAACCAAAACATTCAATCGCATAAAAAAATTTAAAAGATGCAATTTTTATTCTATTCCACTCCTTATTAATTAATTATGCAATCATGATCGAAAAATTGCTTTAACCTGGCTCCGATACCACATGCTGGATATACAAAAAACCGAATCCGGATCCGATCCAAAATTGGATCGTCAGATCTGATTCATAGCACCGATCAAGACGCTCGATCATGCACAGTAGAAGCTACGAATAAATTCGCATGCAATTTTACCACGACATGTTTCACATAATAAACTAATCTACAAGAAGGTTAGTAGATTTACCCCAACCGGAGAGAAATAGGCAATCGACCAAAGGGAGAAGCCGTGATCTTCCGGATTGTATCTCCTAGCAACGACTGGTGGACGCCAATCCTCGCCGTAGAACCTCCTCGAATATGCACAAGAAAAACCCCAGTTTTTCTCCTCTTAATGACTAGAACGAGAAACTAATTTTTCTCTTCTTTTAAATTGATTGTGGCGCAATATTGGTGTGTCTATTGTGCTAGGAGGAACTCTCTTTATATAGGTAAATAACTAGTCAATAGAGTTATCCTTTTCACACCACAATTACCTATTCCCATAAGGAAAAGATATTTTTGCCATAAAAATAAGAGATAATTCCTAAAAAATCAATCTCTTAATTTATCCATTAATTACCAACAAATAGATAATTAATTAATTACACATGTGACATAATCTAGAAAAATTTCTTTTCCTAATTTATCACAATATGTGGCGCCAATTTCATCATTAAATTTAATAGAAAATGTCTTTTCTATTTTACATATTATTTACCAAATAAATAATATTGCATATTCATTAAATAGACCAACTATTTAATTTATTCTCGAGGATGCATAAAAAGAGAAAACACTCGCGTGACAGGAGCCAACCCGGGAACCATGGACCTATAACCATTAGCTACAATAAATTAAATAAAATATTCATTGAACAGAATATTTCTACTTAATTCATTAATTCCGGAATTACGCCACCATAAATCCGAAACTGAACTCTATCGATTATAGACATAACTTATTCTCAAAACGTCGAGTCAAGTCGATAAGTGTCCATTGATATAATCATTACATATAAACTAACCCTCCGTGGACTATCCGTAATGAAGTGAGAATATTTCCGTAAACCTTTTTCAATACATCTCATCCTCATTTACTCTTAACCCATTAGTGATCAATTAGTTCATAACCAATACGAACTCCGTGGATCGATCAGTTTCTAGGATTATCAAATAAGGGGATTGTCTTTCTACTTCCCGTAGGAAGGAATGAATTCCATATCTGTGAGACACACACTACTCACTCATCCCAGAATAGTGCCAACATGAAAGTGATTCGGACCGCGCCTCTTAGCGATCCTTAACGAACACATCAAACCCTATCCTGAAACTAGTAGGAGCATGCAATCACTTCAGGATTAAGGTTAATCCATATATGATCATCTTGTGATTTAATAAGATTTCTCAATCACGGAATTATATGAGAAACTCAAGATAAAATTGGTCCAGTCCTATATGACTATATCATATATAAATGCCCCACTTAGACAACAAATGCCGACGGTCCGGATAAGACGGTCACACCATAAAGTGTTATGGGCGTATTAATTGTGGTTTAATCAATAGACCCCATACTTTGATTAACTTCACCATGGACTAACAATTCAAGTGTATCACCATAAACTTAATCCTCGCGTGCATCACACACTAAGTTATATGGCTACATATGATACGATTTAGGGTTTCAGTAGTGTAATACTTACAAGCACAAAGCAAGTATTAAGATGAGAATTAATTTGCCATTTATTAATTCTAAAAACAATTACATAAATTGTCTTTCGGGCGCTACTTCCAACAAATAGTATCTTATACAACACTTGTTGTTTGACTAGTCAACTCTTTGACAATTTTTCATCTTATGAAATAGTCAAACCCTTGCCTCTAAAATCCAAACGACCCCGCTTTGGCTGGTGGCCGAGTGAATTCTTAGTCAAGTCATAACCCTAATATTCGTGAGAAACGATCATATCTCGATAA
The DNA here is from genome assembly GCA_026214975.1 of Gentiana macrophylla. Lineage (NCBI taxonomy): Eukaryota > Viridiplantae > Streptophyta > Magnoliopsida > Gentianales > Gentianaceae > Gentiana > Gentiana macrophylla. The sequence goes on along the minus strand of CM047809.1, from coordinate 86,356,158 downwards.
TGACGATATACCCGAGGTAGGTCAACCCCCTGCTTTGGCTGATGAGTTGGATTCGAACAAGGGCTCTTCACCGTCATTATAATATGGGGAGGTAATATTTTGACTTGATTTTTGTTGTGAATGTATTTACGTAAATTAATTTACTTAATTAATTTTAATTACGGTCTCATCAAATATATCTATCTCTATAGACATACATCCTACACATTTGATCTAGATCATGTCTAGTCATGCATCTATCGTATCATATAAAATAAATACAAGCACAAACTAAATAAATGCATAAAGTAACCGGTATGATCATGGACTTTTCCTATGTGCGGTTTCGAATACAAACCGACGAAACCGCGGATCACAATCTAAAGGTAGTTGCAACCGCCAATAGGATCTTTAATGCGCCATCTCCAATGGGTTCTTTATTCTTCTTTCTTTGGTCTCCGTCTTCTGCTACATTCTTGTTACATAATATTCTATCTAATAAAATAATTACACCCGCCGCACGTGGGGGGAGCTTACGGGAATGGGATAATGCAGAAAATAAACTAGGTCACGTTCTTTATAACGGCCTAGGACAATTTTATAAACCAACATAAAAATTAAATCATTCACATCTATCCTATCGGTCGAGTCCATGATCAATCGGGGTCCATATAATCATATTATATCTACACATCTGATTCATACACTAATATCTTATGAAAAAGACAAATAAAAATTTAACTACTTACGTCTTAATTAATTGATTAACGTTTAATCAATCAAATAATTTTATCCAATCAATTAACTAATTAACATTTAATTAATTAAAGGATTTTTAATTGAAATAAAATTAATAGGTTTTTGTCAAAAGGGACGGACTAATGTGTTTATCAGGATCCAAGGAAACTGATTATTAATTAAGACAAAACCTACGTAAACTTACCAAAATGCCCTTTTTTACTAATTTTAAAAAATATTCACGCTCTCAGCCCTAGCATAGCCGCCTGTGTCAGCCTGTTCCGCCATGTCTCTCCCTCATCCAGACTCAGCCACCTCTCAAACCAGCAATACCACCGCAGCTGCCACGTCCCCTACTACAGCCTCATCCAACCCTGCTCGCTATTGTAGCCTTAAAACCTACTCTTCACGCCCTCCGTCCACCCTGACCTCCGATGGTGTTACCTCTTCCAATCCGGCGTATGCTTTGTGGGTTCGACAGGATTCATTGATTCATAATCTTCTGTTTGGGTCGGTTTCTACAGATTTGGGTCCGTCTCCCCTCTGACCTCTACGAAATCTTTGTAATTCAATGCTTTACCCAGAAAATCCGGCTGCTGCTTCATCTCCTACCTCTTATGTGGTCAATCGAGCATTCACCGCCTGATTCTTTATAGATTTGCAACACGTTTTTGTATAGAAACGTGATGGCTGACCATCTCGGTGATATCCTTCCATATTCTGCAGATTCAAAGCTTTATTGTCTCGATTCGGTTCTGTTTTGCAACACGTGAAGGAGTCATGATTTTGTTTAATAAATGCCTCGATTCAGTGGATTTAGAACACGTTTTTTTGATTAGAAAACGTGACCGCTGAGTGAAAAACATAACCATGGGCATTAGGATTTGGGGAGGAGAATGAGGAACGTATCATTGTTACTATATTTTTTTGGTTTTACTACATGTATATTATAGGTTGTTACTGCTAATTTTTTAACGTTACTACATTTTTTGTTGTAACTTTATCTATTTTATGGGTTGTTACTACTTGTTTATTGGATGTTACTATATTTTTTGGGCTGTTACTACTTCTTTTTTTGCTGTTACTACTTGTTTATTGGATGTTACGACATTTCATGCGCTGTTACTACACTTTATCTAGTATTATTACATGTTTAATGTGTAAAATAAAAATCATGGGTATTTCGGTCCATTTGTTATAAATTTGTCCTTTTAATCACATAAAATGACAATTGTCCTTCCATCCCCATTTATGATATTTGTTGTCCTTCTGGCCCCTTCTCCATAAAATTAATGGTTAATTTTAAACGATTTCAATTTTAATTTTAATCAATTAGAACTATTCAAAAAATAAATCAAAATAAAAATTAAGTCTCTTTTGTTTCTTTCCTTTTGATTTATAATCAAAAGGGATGCCTTTGGTTTCCTAAACCAAAAGGCACCAACCTTGGTCATTGTTAGGTGGAGTATCCGAAAGACAATTATCTAATTGTTTTTATGACAGAATTAATAATTCATCTTATTATATGCATGTATGCTTATAATTAAGACACTACTGAAAACCATAAGTACCTCGTTTATGTAATCACATAACTCAGTAAATGGCTATACATAAGAGGATTGAGTTAGTGAGATGTACTTAAAATTGATTTAGTCCGTAGCGTTTATTAATCTGAGTACGGGCCTCAAGATTAATTTTCTAATAATACGCCCAGAACACTTTAGGTGTGTGATCTTATCGATTTATCGGTAATAGGGTACCTAGTGGGGCATTTATATATGATGATAATCATATAGAAATTTGGACCGATTTGATTTGAGTTCTCGATATAATTCCGTGATCGAGAAGTCTTATCGAATCACAAGATGATCATATATGGATTAATCTCAATCTCGAGGTGATCACAGCACAAGCCGCTAGACGATGGTAGAGTTTGATGTGTTAGTAAGGATCACTTCGTAGTATGTGGTCCGACACTTCTCGTTGGCTCTATTCTGGAATGAGTGAGTAGTCTGTGTTATCACAGATATGGAATCCATTCCCTCCCTCGGGAAGTAGACAGACAGTTCCCTTATTTGTTAATCCTAGAAACTGACCGATGCGCGCAGTTCATATTATATTAGTTATGAACTATTTGGTCACTAGGGGGTTAATGGTAATTAAGGATAAGAGGTTTCGAGAAGGTTTACAGAGATATCCCAAATCGTAACGAACAGTCTATGGAGGATTTATCCGTATGTAATTATTATATCAGTGGACGCTTATCGACTCAAAGTTGAGTGTAAGTTTATATCTATATTTAGCAGAGTTCAGTTTCGGGTTTATGGTGGTGTAATCCCGGAATTAATAGATTGGATATAATTGTTCGGTCTGACGAATAATTTTATTTAATTTATTGTAGCTACTGAATATGGGTCCATGGTCCCCGACGTGGCTCCTAACATGCATATGTTTTCTCGTCGTTTCACCTCAATTAATATTAAATAGTTGGATTGGACTGTTTAATAGATATATGGATTAATTGTTTAGTTGGACTAGATAATTAAATACATGGAAAAGAATTTTTTTTCGTGGACTCGGCCCATTTGTGATAAAAATGCGTATGGCCTATTTTTAGGGTGAGGCGCATTTTTTTGTTGTTATTTAATTATTGGGAAATTAGTTTTCTTGGATAATCATTTAACATGTGATTAAATTATTTATTTGTTAAATAATTTAAGGAAAAGAAAATCTTTTGTATATCCTAATTAATTTAGGAATATTCTAGATTTATCTTTTTAAGGAAAATGATTATTTTGATTGATTTTGTATTAATTAAATAATGCATTGGAGACTAGGATTTCTCTCATATATAAAGAGAGTTCTCCCAAGCCTTTTATCACAGAATGTCACACGCATTATTGGGAGTATTATAGCCTAGAATTTTCGGCTATAATACTAGGGTTTTGAGTTGGGATAATCCTCGGGATTATTCCGGTAGCATATCGAGGAGGTCCGGAGGCTTGAAACACCATCCACCTAGTGGTGCTTAGAGACACACGTTGGAAGACTTTGGCTTCTCAACTAGGCTCTCAACTAGCTCGGATTGGATAGACCTTGTTCTTGGCATTTTGCACCATAAAAAGGTTGGTAATCTAACCCCCTCGTAGGTTAGATTTATTGTTCATGTATTTTGATTGTTTAGATCTAGATCTTGTACTTTCCGCTGCGTAATCGGGTCAATCTATGATTGATCCGGCGATATTACACCCTACAGTCATTTCCTAAATCAAAATTTTGAAAAGAGTCTAGGCTCAGGCCTTTTCCAAAATGGGCAAAATCAAAATTTTGAAAATGGCCCAGGCTTAGGCCTTTTCCAAAATCAAATATCTTGAAAGGGCATACGCCTATTCCAAACAAAATTTTTAATGCTCTAAAAGGCAAATCATATTTACCAAATAATGCCATGTGCCATCCCAATGGTCCAAACTATTTGAACCATTAGTTAGCCACATGAAATCAACTAAACAAAGAGATATCAATCACAACTATGAACCATATTGAAAACACAAAATACATAAAACAAAACTTTGGAGATCAACCACCTTTGACGAGTCAACCGACACCGGCAGCAGGTTGCCCTGCCGCCGCGGCCGATGGTGGTGCCGCCGCCAGTCAGCCGAGCACCACCCGACCCCTTTTTTTTCTTTTCGTGTATCGTTTTGCGAATCAAAAATCTTTCATCTTTTAATTACGTGATTTAAATGATAAAATTAACTATACAAATTAACATGCTTATTGCTTAAGCTTGTTAAGGGTGAAAATCTATGTTTTATTATGATATATTTTACGATATTTTCCCTCTTAATTGGATTGATTGCATGATAAATAGCCCTCATATGGAAATATTGAGCATACTAGGTTTTTAAGGACTTATTCGCAATATTGAATAAATTATGTGTTTTCATCATGAATTATAATTAATTGGACTTTATTACAGTTTGCGATGTTTACCATGTGTTATAGGTATGATTATCGTGCTCAAATGATGATCAAAAGAGATAAATTTTGAGCTACAAAGGTTTAAGGAAGAGATAATGATCGAGTGGAGAGAAGAAAAGAGATAAAGATGCAAAAATCGCATTCAAGTCATTATGAACGTTCGTCCATGCAGCGTCCATATTGGACAAGCGTCTGAAATATCGAACGAGCGTCCATGGAAACAATCTTGATACAGAGAGTTTGAACGGAGTTTGAACGAGCGGTGAGGGGAGTTCGAGGAAACTGGACGAAGCGTCCATTAAGCAGGACGGGCGTCCGTCCGCCCGACTTAGTGAAACCGCCTCAAATCTCTATAAATACCGCCTATTTTCACACATTGAGACACGAGTTTTACAATCTTAAAACCCTAAACCCTAAGGCGGCTTTGGCTGCGATTTTACACTTTTTATTTCGATTTTATGCAACTTTAAATTCAATCAAAGTAGGCTAGTTCTATGTTATTTTTCTCGCTTTTACGGGTTCTTTGAGGATGCTCGGAGGCTAGAACCTCCTTCAAACGAGAATTGTGAAGCCGTCGGCATTGACTTGATCTCTTTATTTCGACTTTTCTTTGTGAGTATTTATTACGGTTGTTTCTTATCTATGCATATTCTTGTTTTAACGCAATTATATTGGAAGATATGTTGTGTGCTTGATATGTTATTGTTTGATGGAAATCTTGAATAGCATAGATCACCATAGATAAGAATAGTTCATTAGATTTACATTAACGGAAGTTAGTAAGTCTAAAAACTAGATCGTTAACGTAAAAGTTGGCACCTTTGATCTCTTTAACGTGTTAATTTAGTATTGGAAGATACTAGGTTAATAGATGAATTGCCCAAGGAATTAGGAGTTCATGTTCAGGTAAGGTAAATCACAACCTAATTAAATACCACGTAAAATCGAGATAGGAGACCAATGCATGTTGATAGGTGGATCAATCCTCGTTTGTCTTTTATAAACTTGATTTACAATCCTCATAGCTTAGTTTAGATTAGTTAATCTATTTTCCTGCACTTTTAGTTTATTTTATCGCTTTCAAATCTCTCCTAGCATTGGATTAATCTCTCTGTCTAGTTATTTTTCGCATATGTGTTTAGTTAGTTATTCGTTAGGTTAGTAATCGTGACAATAATTAGTTAAAAACAAAAGCTAGGGTTAACATTCGCCTAGTTCCCGTAAGATCGACCGGCATAGCCTCTGTACTACGATCCTTGCACTTGAGGTTAACCGGTTTTATTACTTGTTTATTTTGTATTAATAAAATCCGTGACAAGTTTTTGGCGCCGTTGCCGGGGAACCCGGACGGTTTGCCTAGTTTTTGTTTTTGTGTGTGTTTTGTTTTTCTGTTTTTGTTCAGTTTTTCTTTCTATTTTCTGCGTTTTAATCCTTGTTTTTAGGTCGATTTCTAGGAGGATTAACCTTTCAGTAGTTAGGAAATTAGTGTTTTGGATTAGGGTTAGAGTTTCTGTTTTGTGATTAGTTCTTTTTCCCCTGTTTTTCCTGCTCTGTTTTCTTTACTTCTGTCTCTGTTCTGGAAATCGTTTCTGTTCCTGGGAAATTTTGCATATGAACGAGCGTCCATACCTATGAACGCCCGTCCCATCGTAAAATTTCAATCTCATATCGATTCCTAACCTACATGACAGCGTTCATACATTTGGGCGCCCGTCCAAAAATTGAAAAATCGACGAGCGTTCATACGTTGAACGCCCGTCCGCTCGTCGAAAACCGAGCGAGACTTCGTCCATATTTTTGGACGCCCGTCCGTCTGCTCTTTTCCTCTTTCTTTCTTTTTCCCTAGGTCTTGATAATAGTTCTAGATTTCAAACCTTTTAGATAGATTCTTAGGTTTCCTTTTCGTAGTTTAAGTTTTTAATTTCGTAGTTTTCAGATTTTGTTCAATAGAGTTGGGTTTCGGTTTATGCAAACTCAAGTCGAAGGGCCATTACTCTTTACACGACCTCGAGCGGACCATAGTCGAGATCCAACAGGCGGAAACTTCGTTTCACCGATCCTTCGGACGAAGGAAGCTCAGCCAACCAAGAAATTGAACAAAAGTTGATAGAAGAAATCGAAGAAATAGTAATAATGGCAGCAGAGGATCGACGTACGTTGGCAGACTACGCCATGCCTGGTGCAGTCACTGTCAACCCGGCTATAGTCTTGCCCGCCATTACTGCTCAAACCTTCGAGCTCAAGGCAGGGCTTATCCGGATGATGCAAAGCGTATGCATCAATTTTTTTCTGGCTACCAATCGGAAAATCATGATACCCACTTACACACGTTCTTAGAGATATGCGGTACTACCCGCATCCAAGGTGTAAGTGAGGATGCTATCAAGCTCAAACTTTTTCCTTTTTCCTTAAAAGGGGCGAAGGAATGGTATCACTCTCTTCCCCTGAATCCATCACTACATAATTTGGACTCGAGAAGGAGTTTTGAGTCAATATTTTCCACCCTCTAAGACGGCCCATTGCTTAAATGAAATTTTCACATTTTCTCAGAAGGAAAATGAATCGTTTTTCGAGGCCTGGAGGAGGTATAAATCTCTTCTTAGAAAGTGCCCCCATCATGGCTTGCCTTTGGAGAGGTTAGTCATTACTTTCTTTAGCGGATTGACCGAGCTCACTAAGGGCATGGTCAATAGTTCATCTGGCGGGACGTTTCTGAAGAAGACTCCAGACGAAGGATGGGCATTGTTCGAAGACATTGCCAAATATAACTATGCTCCATCCTATCAGGCAATTCAAGCTCCTCCTCCTCCTAAAGTGGAGGAAGTAAATGTTCAAAGTCTGATTACCATGCTGCTGAGGCGGATGGCCAATCCTCAAACTCCGAATCTTATGAATCGAGACTCCTTCGTTTCGCATGCGAACCTTCGAGTTACGTATTGCGTAATCTTCTTTGTCCGACCGGTCACGTAAATGGCCAATGTCAATTAAACCCCAATTCTTCATACCAAGTCAATATCGTCCATCTTGATGGGCGGCGGTACACTCAGTCCAATGCCAAAACTGCGATAATATGGGGCATACTTCCAGATTCTGTCCTATGAATGGGCAGAATGCTGAAGTAAATGCGTTCTATGGCCAGAACACCCAAAGATTTAATCAACCATCTGGCCAGAATCAATTCCAGAACCAAGGGTTCAATCAAGCTTCTAATTTCAATCCGATTCGAAGTTTTAATTGAATTCGAGTTTCAATAAGAACCCTGGTTCTGCTCAAAACCAAAACTCTAATTTTTCCAGTCAAACACAAAGGTTCAATCAGAATTGGCCTTCTAATTCCAATTCTAATTTTCAAAATCGGCCCAGCCAGCCATACTCTTCAAACTTCCAAAGACTCTCAAAGTCCTCGAATTCAAATGATCTTAAGGTGAATGGAACTCATTCAAAGAAGAGCAAAACAAGAATATTCAGCTCTAATGAGTACCAATAAGAATCTTGAGAGACAGATCAGGCATTGGTGAGCAATTAGCATCAAGACCCCAGGCATCCGCGATTTTACCGAAAAATCCTAAGGGTGGTCATGTTGCTCAGCCGATTTGAGCAAAGAGCCAATGTATCGACCTCGTACCAACAACGATTATGGACAAGAGGAGGCCGGTACAATGAGTTTAAGAAGTGGTACTGGTGAGTGGTCCCCACGGCCTGTGGAAACCACTAGCCCCTCCCGCCATTGATAAGGCGGAGAGGAAGTTGAGCACCCATCATCCCCTTGGTCGCAAGCAAGTACTCGGTGGTGATCCCGATAGGTGAAAAGGTTGCAAATCCTCGGTGTTTGTTCCCCGAGGGTGAACAAGTTGGAAATCCTCAGTGGCTGACCCCTTGAGGACTGAAAAAGGGAAAGAAAGTCAGGTGGCTGATCCCCTGACTACGAAAGCCTCTGAAAAGACGGTTCGGTGGAAGGATTTGGAAGACAAAGCTATCAGCGCATCCTCAAAGAGAGTCTTTTCCGAGAGTGATCTGAAGAAGCTTCCGTTTCCCACGAGGAAGAGCAACATTCCATTGGTTGAAGACAAAAAGTACGAGAAGGTGCTAAACCTTCTGAAAAATACTCAGGTAAATCTGCCATTATCCGAGGTCTTGGTCGAGATGCCTAAGTATACAAAGTTCATCAAGGATGTTGTATCTTCCAAGAAGAAGTTAGCAGGAATGGACCAAGCGGTTGGTAAGGAATGTTCTCTGGTCAATAATGAAAGCTTACCAATCAAGAGAAGCGACCAGGAAATTTGTGCTCACATTGCGGATGGGAGGCCTAGTCTTCCCAAATTCCTTATGTGACTGGCGCATCTATCGCCTTGATGCCATTGTGCGTGTGCAAGCGGTTTGGTTTACAAAGTCTTCTAGAACCCACGACCATGAACTTGCGGTTATTTGATCGATCTTCTAAGAAAGCCTCGAGGGATCTTAAAGGGCGTATTAGTTCAAATAGATAGGTTTACCTTTCCAGTTTTGTAGTACGTCTTAGATATTGAGAAAAGTGAAAATGTCCCGTTAATTCTTGGAAGGCCTTTTCTATCTACAGCTAGAGCCCTCATCGATTGTGATGGTGGGCATGTGACCATTCGGGTTGGTGACCAGGAGGTGAGCTATAGTGTATCAAAATCTATCAATGTACCTTCTGGAGCTCCAACCGGCCTTTCCGTTGAGGAGACTTCTGATGATTTCGATGACTTCATGGATAAGCAAGTCATGGCTGTAGAATCAGAATATGAGCGACTAATTGATAAGCTGAATAGTCATGGTGTGGTCAATCTAGACCAATTAGCAGCTGATTTCGAGGATGAGCTAAGAGAAGAAGCTTTGGTAGTAGGACCACTGAGTAAGCTCAGCGATGTTGAGTTGAAGAGTGGCGATCTTAAATCAAGTCTAGAGGATCCTCCCATAGATTTGCATGCTGAAGCCGTTACTAAACATCTTAAGTATGTGTTTTTAAGAGAGGGTGACAAGCTTCCTTGATCATCTCTCGCCAAGCTATCTCGTATAGAAGAGCTAAAAGCATAAACGCCTCTTGCAGAAACGAAAAAGCTTTTGGATGGCAGGTGGGAGACATCCGAGGATATCCCCGACATCTCAGTATGCACAAGATCAAGGCGAGGAGGGTGCAAAGCGAGTTAGACATGACCTCAGAGAAGACTCAACCCTCACATGCAAGAGGTAGTCAAGAAGGAAATTATCAAGCTTCTAGATATGGGTATCATATACGCCCATTGCAGGCAGTGAGTGGGTGTCCCCAACTCAAGTGGTTCCCAAAAAGGTGGAATTACGATTGAGAAAAATGAGAAAGGAGAGGAGATAGCATTGAGGCTCAAATCACAGGCTATCGGGTCTGTATTGACTATAGAAAACTCAATGAGGTCACTTTGAAAGATCATTTTCCCTTCCATTCATTGACCGGATGCTTGGCGTCTGGCGGGGCACGCATTCTCTTGCTTTCTGGATGGATATTCAGGATATTTCCAGATACCCATCGATCCTGTTGACCAAGAGAAGACCACTTTCACCGCCCCTATGGTACATTTGCCTACAGCGGATGCCATTTGGTCTCTGTAATGCCCCCAGACCACCTTTCAAAGGTGTATGATGGCAATCTTTGTGGGCTAGTTGAAAAGTGTATGGAGATTTTTATGGATGATTTCTCGGTCTTTGGTCAATCCTTCGATGATTGCCTCGATAATCTTGATCATGTGTTGTCTAGATGTGTGGAAAAGGACTTAGTGCTTAATTGGGAAAAATGCCATTTCATGGTAGATGAAGGTATAGTCCTTGGCCACAAAGTGTCCGCCAAAGGTATAGAAGTAGATAGGGCCAAGGTAGAAGCTATTGAGAAGATGAGTTATCCTAAGAATGTTCGGGAAGTCCGAGGTTTTCTCGGACATGTCGGCTTTATAGGAGGTTCATCCAGGACTTTTCAAAGATTGCCAAACCCTGTCTACTTTACTCAAAGAAGACGTTACCTTTGATTTTGATGAGAATTGCAAGCGCGCGTTTGAAGAGCTTAAGAGTAGGTGATCTCTCTGCTCCAATTCTTATATCATGATGGAACTTGCCCTTTGAGCTTATGTGCGATGCATCCAACTATCTTTGTTAGTGCGAGTCTTAGAAGCGGCGCATCGAAGGAAAGTTCCACCTATCTACTACGCCACCACACGTTGAATCCTTCGCAAGTTAACTATACGACTACCGAAAAGGAATTATTGGCGTAGTGTTTGCTATGGACAAGTTCCGTAGTTACTTGCTAGGTGCTCAAGTGATCGTGTGGACTGATCACGCTGCCTTGCGTTATCTCATGACCAAAAAGGAAGCTAAACCGCGCTTACTGCGTTGGATACTGACCCTCCAAGAATTTGACGTTCAAATCAAAGATAAGAAGGGCAGTGAGAACGTAGTGGCGGATCATGTCTCTAGGATGATAAGTGAGGAAAAGGGTGATCCACGAAGATATAGATCTTTACTTTCCTCTGGAAAACATCATGTTGATCGATGGCGCTCTCACGATGTTCCATGGTATTCGTCCATTGTGAATTACCTTCATGCCCGCTACCTTGACCCGAGATGTCGCATCGGGAGAAGAAGAAGTTCTTCTACGATATGAAATATTTCGTTTGGGATGAACCTTATTTGTTCAAGATCCGCAAAGATGGTTTGCTTAGGAGATGCATTCACGAATCGAGCAACGAGAGATTATCGAGCAATGCCATAGTGGACCCCGCGGTGGTCACTTTGGTCCTTGGAAAACGGTTGCGAAGATCTTCGATCCGGTTTCTATTGGCCTACGATCTTTAAAGATCTGAAGCTTCTACGTAAAGCTTGCGATAGGTGTCAACGAACCGGAACTCGACAAGGCGTTTTGACATGCCTTTGAAACCCATCTTAGAGTGCGAAGTCTTTGATGTATGGGGTATCGATTTTATGGGACCTTTCCCATCATCCTGCGTAACAAATACATCTTGGTCTGCGTCGACTATGTTTGAAATGGGTGGAGGCGGTAGCCACTCCTCACAATGATCATAAAGCGGTCATGAAGTTCTAAAAAAGAATATCTTTGTGAGATTTGGGTGTCCTCGAGCCTTGATCGAGTGATGAAGGAGCGCATTTTTGCAACCGACCTCTAGAAAAGTTCTCGAAAAGTATGGTGTGCGCCATAAGACCGGCACCCCATACCATCCGATGACTAGCGGTCGAGGTTGAGCGAAGCAACCAAAGCATTAAAAGATCTGGAGAAAGCGTGAGCAGTCATCGCAAGGACTGGAGTCTGAAGTTGGATGATGTGTTATGGGCTTATAGGACCGCCTATAAAACTCCTATGGGTACATCTCCATATCAAATGGTCTACGGGAAACCATGTCATCTACCTGTCGAGTTAGAGCATAGAGCGTATTGGGCTACAAAGTTTCTGAACTTTGATTCCCAAGCTTGTGGGAAACATCGACTACAGCAGATTTACATGAGCGGGACAATTTAGACTCCAGGCCTATGAAAGTGCCAGGATCGGCAAAGAAAGATGAAACTACTCCATGATGCGAAAATTAAGAAGCGAGAATTGAGTCGGCGAACAAGTTCTCTCTACAATTCTAGGTTACATTTGTTTCTGGAAAGTTGAGGACTCGTTGGTCCGGCCCGCCGAGATTCTCCAAATCATTCTGGAGGCGTTCTAGAACTTCGTGGTTATAGTGGTGACCCGTTCGAGTCAGCGGTCAAAGGTGCAAACACTATATCGGTGAACCTAAAGAGACATCTTTGATTGTTAAATTTCTCGATATTCTCGGATGTGGTGTTACTCGAGTCGAAGAATTTGACGAGTTATCACCCGACTTGTTCTCGAGGATGGCGGTAGTGATCTTTTCGAAGAAGTTCTAGCGGGTAGTCTTTGATATGGAAGAATTTGAAAGGAGCGGCACACCAAGCGTCATCGAGAGGACTCGAGTATGAAGAGGTCACCCATGGGGAGGTTCAAGCGTATGTGGAGGGCTATTAAAACTTTTTCCCCATGTGTGCGATGTTGTCTCTGCAGCCCACTGCTTCTTTGATCAAAGCGTACACGAGGTAATGGGTGGCGAGAAAAGTCAAATGGCACGATCCGGTGAGCTTAGGCGTGTCGAGCTAACGACATTAACCAAAAAGCGCTACTAGGAGGCATCCTAGATATCCCTTATTATATTAGCTAGGTTACATTCACGCTTTTAGTGTTTTATTTATTTAAGTTTTCGTTTGATTAAGTTTTAGCTAACTAAGTTGTTCTATTGTTATCACGTCGGTTAGTGTGCTTTTAGGTATGGATTACGGAGTTCTTCTGAGAGAGTTCCCTCATTAGTCGGATCCGCCGATCACGATAGATGATGGACCGGGAGGCACTATAGTCCTTCATGTAGATTTTGACATTAGCTTTTCAGGTTAAGACCATCACGTGCGTTATCATAGTTCCACCTTGTTCGGGAGGCGGCGATTTCACGGCCCGAGGAGTTGCGAGGGAGGCCATAGGGCGTCCCTACACGATCCTTAATGATCCTATCTTGTGGATTTGGCACTAGTCTTTGCGGTGAGCATTTGAGAGGTGTTGAGGTAGCGGTGAGGATTGGTGTTTGCAAGATGAGTACGACTTTCCTCCATTGTCGACATGCTTCGACGTCTCATTCGCGTAGTGGATTGGGATGAAATCTACGTGAGACTAGTGAGTTCTTAGTTAGTTTGGTTTTAAGTCGAGCCCCGGCGTAAAAGCGAAGCGCGCAGTGGGAGGCAACCCCTTTGTTTTAGCTATGTTTTTAGTTACTTCTAAGCTATTTTAGGTCTTTAATCTTTCATCATTGTATTTTTGAATTTTGTTTGACATTAATAAAATTGCACTTCAATTTTAATTAGCTTATGTGTGAACAAATTTAATTTTATCACTCTCTCTGGTGGGCGCCCGTTCATACAAATGGGCGCCCGTCGGCTTTTTGCTCGTTTTATGGGCGTTCGTCCAAAATGGTGGCGCCCGTCTGCAAAATCCTTCTATCACGAATGTAAAAATGCCCCGTGGACGGCGTCTAAATTTATGGGCGCCCGTCCGAGTTCATCTTGATTACAAGTGAGCGCCCGTCCGTAGGATGGACGGCGTCCATTCGAGGCCTATATATACCTGCTCTAGGCGTGAACCCTCATTTTCTGTGATTTTCAAAAGGAGAACCCGACTTTTCCCCTCCTCCAAACCTCAACTCTTCGTTTCTAAACCAAATTTGGCGATTCTTGTTGCAAAAGAACGCTCCTTGCACCTTCTTTTCATTTATCTAGTCCATTCCCTCCAACAATCAACGGACTTTGAAGAATCAGAGATTTTTCAGTGCGGCCATTTGGACAAAATTTCCGATTTTGGGTGCCAATCTTGGTGTTTCTGGGCTTCAAATCCATTCGATCATCATCCTTACATAGCATTTGGTAAGTCTATAGCAACTTTTCTTGACTCCTTTCACGTTTTTGTGGGTTCGATCTTCGGGTCGGCTCGTTCTCTTGAAATTTCTCTCATTTTGTTGCTGTTTTCTTCTTGTTTTGGTGTTGTGATGGTGTGGTGATGTTGGTTGTGGTGGATGGGGTGGTATTGTTGAATTGAAATCCCGATTTGGACGATAAACGGGTAACCATTTGTGTGAATGGTTTAGTTTAGTTATAAGTGGACAATGGTGCGTAAGAAGGAAATTGTGAAGCGTTATGGTAAAGGGTTGGCGGGGAGAAAGGTAAGCGACAGCGTCTTGAGTTTGATCCATCGAGGTGGACCCTAACAGAGGAGTAGTCTTTCGAGAGCAACCCCCTAGGGCGTCTCAGCCACTTAGGACCGAGTTAAGAGATGAATCCTCTTCAAATTCTGAAACCGAGGACGATGATGAGGTCCCTCTCGTAAGAATGACTCGAGGCACTCGGGGTGGTGAATCTTCAGAAGTGAGGTTGAGTGCGAGAATGTCGTTGGGGGAGGATTTGAAACCGGAGCTACACGCGCACCCACGAGAAGAAAGCTAAGGCTGTTGCCCCTCTTGCTATGCCCGTCGATTCGTCAATCCCGAGCTCATAGTCCTACACTAAGGATTATGTGACTCGGAGTATGATTTTGACAGAGAGGTCAAGACACAACAAGTTGATCCGGCCTTCGTGAAGATGCTTAAGGCTCGGAAGTGGGATGAGTTCTTGAAGATTCCTCCTAACCCGGTCAATGATTCTATAGTGAGAGAGTTCTATATGAATTGTTACGAGGCGGATTTGGATGGCGGTTTTGTGATGGTTCGAGGTGTCAAGGTGCCTTTTTCCGCCAAGGTGATCAACGAGAAATATAAGTTGCGGCGTTTCGTGGCTTGGATTACAAGGAGGAGATCATTAGAGCGGCAAAATGAGGAGGTAAGGATCCGATGGAGGAGGCTGCGATTGAAAGTTTGTCGGATGTAGCGTGGGTGTTGAGACCGAATGGTGATAGGAAGGAGTTAATCACCACGACTTGGGCGAGGATTGGCGAGTCTCTTGTCGGTTTATCGAGTCGGTTGATTCTAAGAATAATCTCACACATTTCTATATCGGTGATCTTGGGATGTTGTATGCGTTGGTTTCGGGTTGAATGTTGATGTTGGGCAAGCTTTGTTTGATGATGTTTTGGCGAACCGAAGGTATCTACCGGAGTTTGATAGTGCCTCATTTGATACATCGGTTATGTTTAGATCTTGGGGTTCTTGAGTATACATCGAGACCACAGGACTAAGAGTTACCCCTATTCGTAGGGAGAAAGGCACATTCCCGTTTACGAGCACTGGTTCCACATCGGCACCGCCTCAAGCCTCGATTCTTTACGGATTATCTTCTTCCGAGATTACTCGGCATAGCATGGCTCATAGTTTGCGAGGCGATGTTGAGTGATATCCGGGATGGCGAGGATAATATCTTATCGGTTTTGGAGTGTATGGTTGATGGAAGGCAACCGAGAGATCGGAGGGTATTCAATGCGAGTAATATGGATTATGTCTTCTCCGGCGGATAGAGAGGGTGATAGGTGAGGTGGTCAAGATGGAGGAGAAGCCGAGTCGGATGAGGAGGATGAGCCCCGGTAGAGCACTGCTCTCTGCATCTACTACATGGCTGAGCTACACCGGCGCCGTCCCCTTTGTTCTTGTACTACTCGGATCCTCTTCATGTTGATGTTCACATTCTTTGAGGCGACTCGGGGCTACCTTGAGTTTTTATTTGCTTCACCTCTTTACGGTTGTTGCACTTTTTGATACATTTCATTCGATTTGGCATTTGTACTATACATTGTGTTACCTTACTTTTGGTTACTTTTCATGGTTCTTGTACTTTACGGTTTTCGTTCTTTGACTTGTGTTGACATATTTATTTGATGATCCTATCTTTTCATCCGTTTGAATTATTATCTCTCTTGCCATGTTATACCCGTTTCCCCGAGTTTCTGTTTTCTCGCGTGTTGCAGAGGTGGTTTTGTCGAGTACTCGTTGAGTTACGTTTGGGCGTTTTTCCACGCTTTTTGCGGCGTTGGCTGTTCATGCTCGGCTGACCAACATCTCGATTTTCTACATAAATACAGCTAAGTTTCTTCTCATTTTTTCTTTACGCACAACATGAGGACATGTTGAGTTTTTAAGTGTGGGGAGGGGATAGTTCGAATGCATATCGTTTAATTACTACGTTAGTTTGTTTATTATGCAAAAATATGCTCAATTTTCAACAAATTTCCTATACTTGTGTTTTTGTTTTGTCCGAGTAGGCAATTCAAGCGTGAGGTTCGTTGTTTTGCAATCATCTATGCGACATTTCATATGTTTGATAAGTTAGTTGTTTCACCAAGATTTACATTTCACGAGCCATAGTGAATGATGAGCTATTTTTATTAAGTTATACCCCGTTGTGGATCAGTAATTTTTGATTATCTTATAAGTCATGTGCTTAGTGCTACGTATATATCGTGAGACTTATGATAGTTTGTATTTAGTTCCGAAGTATGAGATACTGTGAATATCTAGAGGTTTGAATGTGATAAGTAACACGTAACTAATGTCAAATGGGAAGTTGAAAAATTTAAATGAATACAATGTGTGTGTCGGAAGCTAGTCGATGATTTGAGTGAGGTAGGGTATACCACGTATGTCCTATACCACTATGATGACTAAAAGCTCACGACAGTTAGGAAAAGCTGCCTTATGATTGGAGTAAGGTAGGGGATTATCTCGAAATGTCCTATTCTGCTATGAGGGCAATAGCTTCTTCTAACGTGTGTTTAAAGTGAAATAGTTAAATCAACTAAGAAATGGTTACGAAATGAATAAGGCTTAGTTCTCGTTAATCTTATCCCCAGTATAAACCGATGGATATGATGTAGGGATTATCCTCTGAGTATTTCAGAAAGGCCCTAGATATATTCGATCATCTTTTTCGGGATATGTCACGTTTGTAGGGTGCACCTTATGAGTGTCACTTATTACTATTCTGCGAGGGGGGGTAATAGCTAGTTTTGCTTGAGTTGTTCAAGTTTGGATCTAGTGGAAGTTCCCTATGGCTATGCACTCACACACCGGTGGACATCTAAGTTATTGGATGTATGTTATATTTGTTTAGATGCATGCTTTCCTTTCTCGAGCCTAATTTTCGTTTTGTTTTAATCGGGACGAGCAAAGTTTAAGTGTGGGGGAGTTGTTAAGGGTGAAAATCTATGTTTTATTATGATATATTTTACGATATTTTCCCTCTTAATTGGATTGATTGCATGATAAATAGCCCTCATATGGAAATATTGAGCATACTAGGTTTTTAAGGACTTATTCGCAATATTGAATAAATTATGTGTTTTCATCATGAATTATAATTAATTGGACTTTATTACAGTTTGCGATGTTTACCATGTGTTATAGGTATGATTATTGTGCTCAAATGATGATCAAAAGAGATAAATTTCGAGCTACAAAGGTTTAAGGAAGAGATAATGATCAGTGGAGAGAAGAAAAGAGATAAAGATGCAAAAATCGCATTCAAGTCATTATGAGCGTTCGTCCATGCGGCGTCCATATTGGACGAGCGTCGAAATATCGAGCAGCGTCCATGGAAACAATCTTGATCTGAGAGTGCGAGCGGAGTTTGAGCAGCGGTGAGGAGGAGTTGAAATGCAGACGGCGTCCATTGAAAGCGAGGCGGGCGTCCGTCCGCCCGACTTAGTGAAACCGCCTCAAATCTCTATAAATACGCCTATTTTCACACATTGAGACACGAGTTTTACAATCTTAAAACCCTAAACCCTAGGGGCGGCTTTGGGCTGCGATTTTACACTTTTATTTCAGTTTTATGCAACTTTAAATTCAATCAAAGTAGGCTAGTTCTATGTTATTTTTACGCTTTTACAGGTTCTTTGAGGATGCTCGAGAGGCTAGAACCTCCTTCAAAGCGAGAATTGTGAAGCCGTCAAGCATTGACTTGATCTCTTTATTTCGACTTTTCTTTGTGAGTATTTATTACGGTTGTTTCTTATCTATGCATATTCTTGTTTTAACGCAATTATATTGGAAGATATGTTGTGTGCTTGATATGTTATTGTTTGATGGAAATCTTGAATAGCATAGATCACCATAGATAAGAATAGTTCATTAGATTTACATTAACGGAAGTTAGTAAGTCTAAAAACTAGATCGTTAACGTAAAAGTTGGCACCTTTGATCTCTTTAACGTGTTAATTTAGTATTGGAAGATACTAGGTTAATAGATGAATTGCCCAAGGAATTAGGAGTTCATGTTAGGAGTAAGGTAAATCACAACCTAATTAAATACCACGTAAAATCGAGATAGGAGACCAATGCATGTTGATAGGTGGATCAATCCTCGTTTGTCTTTTATAAACTTGATTTACAATCCTCATAGCTTAGTTTAGATTAGTTAATCTATTTTCCTGCACTTTTAGTTTATTTTATCGCTTTCAAATCTCTCCTAGCATTGGATTAATCTCCTCTGTCTAGTTATTTTCTGCATATGTGTTTAGTTAGTTATTCGTTAGGTTAGTAATCGTGACAATAATTAGTTAAAAACAAAAGCTAGGGTTAACATTCGTCTAGTTCCCCGTAAGATCGACCGCGCATAGCCTGCGTACTACGATCCTTGCACTTGAGGTTAACCGGTTTTATTACTTGTTTATTTTGTATTAATAAAATCCGTGACAAAGCTCGAAGCTCTCTCTGATACCACTATTAGGAAATCTACGCGGGAACGCAGCGGAATTCAAAATTTATTTCCTTTAACCAGGATCGACTTAGTTTAAGCAACAAACATAATAAGATGGTAGACAGGGGTTACCTTGCTTGATCTAAAAGATCGACGCTTTGACCGTCTAAGGAGAGAAGTGGTGCACGGAGCCGCCCAAGCGTTCGGCCTCTACCGCTAGTCCACACGAACAAACCGCCGGAATCCACCATTGGATTGCTACTAGAAAAACTCGGTTGCTAGACCGACCTTTTCTCTCTCATAAATCTCTCTTTAAGAAGCTCTCTATTTTTCACAAGAAACTATTAGTCTATTGGAATTATGATGTTCAAAAGAGCTAGCCAACCCCTTCTTATATAGGTGTCGGGCGCCACTTTTAGATCTCAATCTGATTGGGAGAAGCTTCCTAGTAGATTGAGGAGAAAGTAAACATTTTCCTAATAAAATAAGGAAAATATATTTGATTGATTTATCTCATTTAATTTAATATCTCATATTAAATATTTCCAAGATATTGTCAAATCTAATATTGACTATCTTTATCTTATTACCATAAATCAATTTACATATGTGTGTATATATATATATATATATATATATATTGGAAACAAATGTGCACAAGCACAATCTATATGAATGTCACGTATGTGACTATATATATTTATATATTTTATCTTATATTAATATATGGTAATACCATTAATTAAATTGCACAATCCAAGTGTATCTTATACTCATGAAATATGCGCCCCTTTGACCAACAAATTGGCTTCCAGAATATTCTTTAATTAATCAATATAATTAATATCTTGCATTTAATTTATTCATAAGAAATACCACCATATTAATTTATCATTATAACACTTTTATAGTCGAGATAAACATTCCTTATTCGGTTATCACTATAACCACATTTTAATCCGTCTAGATGTTCTTATGTGTGTGACCCGATAGGCTTGCGAATATGTTGGCCGTAGGCACAAAGTGCAATTACGAAAATGCCCTTATACCTAATGATCACGGAATAGATTATAGCAACACATCGTGACCCCCAATCATCGGAAGAGTCAAATGCAATGACTACTACCTTTCATGTGAAACAGTTACCGTGTAAATATAATCCTATCGCTGTAATAATATCCATGCCGTCGTGCATCAAGTGTCAAACATAAACGACCGTATCTTATAATCTGGATATCATGCTCTCTCGGAATAACACATTTACTCCCACTTTGCAAAGATTCTTGAGAGTAAGACATTCCATATAAGAAGGCTCTTTCAATATTCACTCCTACTGATAGGGTACGCGATTCCCGGACGACCAAACTTGTATACTCCGCATGCTTCAGTATCACACCCAATCACTACCGCATGATCGCCCCGTGGCTAGGGGAAATCTGAATAGTGTCAAAGTATGACAATCCACACCGTGATGCCATGAAGACTCCG
This sequence comes from Gentiana macrophylla, assembly GCA_026214975.1. NCBI lineage: Eukaryota > Viridiplantae > Streptophyta > Magnoliopsida > Gentianales > Gentianaceae > Gentiana > Gentiana macrophylla. The sequence goes on along the minus strand of CM047809.1, from coordinate 86,335,753 downwards.
GTCTCAAGATAATTACACAACCGCCACATAGTGTGACACTTAACAGAGTAAGAGGGTCAGTCTAACGTATGGAATCTCTAATATACGTCCACGTACAGTCCAAGTGTCTCTACACTTTGATAGACGAGATCTATCCCTGCCCTTAAAGGCAGAAGACATCTAATACGTGCTAGCCTGTTTGTACTATCAATTCCCTGTTTAATAGTTCATAATCGCCTATCATGGTTTCTCTATCACAGTTTAATACTAAGGACGTTATCATATAACAATTCATAATTGGTTCTTTAAAAAAACAAATATATGACAACAGAAAAGCCATTTATTATATATGTATAATCATAAAAAAAAATAGTAGATTTTATCCGACCTGGTTTAGGACACTATTTCAACACCTTGGGCTGAAAAGGTAAGAAAAACTAGCTATCAGAGTCTTCAAGGACATGAATGGCTCTATTGGGACCCTGAGAAAAACCAGTAGCAAAAGGAAAAGTTACCTCATCAAATATTACATCTCTAGTGATATAAATCCTTCCACTCATGTCTAGACATTGATAGCCCTTATGTATAGGACTGATTCCTAGATTAACACACTTGCTAGAGTGAAACTGAAACTTTGTTGTCTGGAAAGGTCTAAGATGTGGATAACAGGCACATCCAAACACCTTAAATTGTTTATAGTTTGGCTTGGTTCCAAACAAGCATTCATGAGGAGATAAGTTATTTAAGACATGAGTAGGAAGACTATTTATGATCATAGTTGCCTGTTGAAAGATATGCCACCAGAAACTTAATGGCATTGAGGCTTGAGCAAGGAGGTTCACTCCTAGTTCAACAATATGACTATGCTTTCTTTCAGCCCTACCATGTTGTCCATGAGCATGGGGGCAGGGATGTCTAAAACTAATACCTTGATCTTTCAAGTAAGATTCAACACTTCTATACTCAACCCCCCAATCTGATTGGAGACACTTAATAGATGTAGAAAATTGATTTTCAACCATTTTTTGGAACTGTTTGATCACATTACACACTTCTGATTTTAACTTTAAGGGAAAAAGCCAGGTGTACCTGGTGTGATCATCAAGAAAATGTACATAATAAGTGTAACCACCAGTGGATTTAATAGGGGATGGCCCCCAAAATCAGATGAACAAGGTAAAAAATATTAGCAGCATGAGAACCAGACAGGGCATAAGGTAAAACATGTGATTTTCCAAACTGACAAGATTCACAAAACATAAGCTTTTCATTAAGAGGAATATTACAACTTTGTAGAAGTTGACTCAAGATCCTTGGAGAAGGATGACCTAGTCTCCTATGCCAGACATTAGGATCTTTATTGACATTTGTTGGGGAGATTTTGCATCATTAAAACAAAAGACAATTTATAAAACCTATACTACCATGAAAAACTACCTCCTAACCGGCCGAATACCGGGTAGTTGCTAGTAAAGTTGGATAAGTACGGGTATCGATCCTCAGGGAATTGGGCTGTTGAATCTAACTTCATTAATTCCTCTTTATTAACTAAACCTAAACCTAAACTAGAACGGAAAAATAACTGGACGGAGGATTGTTAATCCAAAGCCAGGAAATATAGTTGCGGACAAAATAAATAAAACTACATCTACGAAAACAGTAAAACTAACTATCAACTGACCAACCATAAACAAACCATGATCAACCTATTTCCAACAACCATCACCCCACCGAAGGAAATAAGATAGACAAACATTCATTCATTAGTTATCTTGGATTATTATCTTTTCTAATGAAGCGTTTCCTCTTCCGATTTATCACGCCATTAATTAGTTTACCTTCCGGTCTTAACTAATAGCGATACAAATCAAAGATATAGATTGAATCCTAACCTAACAACATTATCCCTCAACTTCCGTTTGTTGGAATAATTATTGTCAATCTCTCTCACGGCAATCTAACGAATCTATCAACTTCCGTTATCTAAATTCGATTAACATAAACCATACAAAACATGAAAGAGAACAACAACAACTTAATGAAATAAACACGTGAAAAATCCTATCTTTCCGGTAACGGTGATATCCCTCAATTCCAATCTAAGATAATCTTGCAATGAATTAATCAAATTGTGATCCTCTCGTAAACCTAGATATTTAACCTACGAACATCCGTTATGTATAGATTAAAAATCTAATCTTTCCTATGGTGATCTAAACTACACCGACTTCCGTCATACGGTAGCATCAAATCATACAATCATCTTTCGATTTATATGCAATTAACAAATTAAACATAGGAAATAAACAATAGAATTAAAACTTACAAAATTAATCCATAGAAAAGAATTAAGGTGCTGCTGTAAATAAGAAAGCTCAGAGCGTGTTCATGGCTGCCGGCTCCAAACGAACAAGAAAAACTTCGAAACACGGGATTGAAAGAACACCTAATCTAACTAATCTCCGGCCGGCCAAGCATGGAGCTCAGCCGGCCGGGCTGCTGCTGCTCGATTTCTAGAGTTTCAGAGGCTGCTGCGGCTTTTTTATGATGATTTAGGGTTCCAAAAAGCTGCTATTTATAGCTATTTTAAGTCGGCTGAAGCAATGTCTAAGTCGGTTAATGCTGTTGTCGGTGATGGACGTTCGTTTGATCACTATGGACGCTTGTCTGCTGCATGGACTGAGCTGGAACGCTCGTTTGCTTGAAAGTTGAACTCCCAGTACTGAAATTCTTCCATGGAACGCTGGTTTAGCTTTTTAAACGCTGGTTTACTTCTTGAATGCCAGCTTATGATTCTGAACTCAAACTTCTAAAATTCATATCTTGAGTTGTAGACCTCTAAAAATTATGATCCGAATGTCATAATTAAGCTCTCGGAAAACTCTACAATTTTCATTAAGGACTCTTCTTCAGAAAACGCATTTTTGACTAGCCCGTCGTATTCCGAGTATATTTCGGGATTTTCCACTAGTTTCAGCAACAGCCTCCAAACTTGTAACGCTCATATCTCGGGCCTCATAAGTCGGAATGAAGTGATTCAAAATCCTGTAGAATCCTCTCTTCAAGCCCTACAAATCTTCTCTTGAGGTCGAGAGTCAAATCAGTGTATATCATATCAAGAACTGCATCGGAAGTTCGGCTGCTTGAAAGCTTCATTCCAAGCTTTATCTCCACCTTCCTTCCATTTCACTTCTCTTCCATGCAAAACCTCATCATTCAATCCTATTGCATGCCAAAATATGTATCTATAACATAGGAAAATATACCAAAGCGTAACACAATCCCAAAATAACATAAAATCATCATTTAAGCACATAATTCGTTACGTTTTGCAATTAACCTCTTAAAAACATCATTTACTAAATATTTCGATATAAAGCCCTACTTCTATGAAAATAATACATATACGGGGGAAATTGATATAAAATATATCTATAAAAATCATACAATTTGACCCTGAACAACACTCCCACACTTAAACTTTTGCTCGTCCTCGAGTAAAACAAAACAAGAACATACCATCAAGAATCCACATAACCTGACACGAGATATAGTCAAAATCATGACAAGCTAGTATTCAGCAAATCGACCTCACTCGGTGATGTGTGTGCAGAACCTACTAAACTTCCACCGATCCTCTCTTGATATAATACATCAAGCACTAACAGTTATCCGGTCAACTAAACGTAAACTTCATTCTATCTACACACTTACCTAACAAAACTAATTACCAAGAACATAGTAACTAACTCACAACTAAATTCCTTTACTTAGTACCAAGAAAATACCTTTCGGTCTCTCTTGGTTTTAGATCAACTTGACTTAGAATTCAAAAAAACATTATATTTTATATTTCCTATCGTCGCGTCTCAAAAGTATAACACACTCCCTACACATTAGAGGCGAGTCACCACGAGATCACTCAATCCCATCTTGTCCAAGGTAAACCACACTCCCAATTGGGGCGAGTATCCAAATGGACTCGAGGTGATAGTTACAAACAAAATTCCCGCAAAGAAATTCTATTCATTTATTATTTATAGATATATATATTTTTATATTTTTCAAACTCTTTGGAAACTCTCGGTCAAATATATTTCTAACACATTCAAGACTCTCAAAGTTCTCAAGAACACTAAGGTCTTGAGATTCTAAGCGTGAGTATAGCACAAGTTCTTAACTTTCATTAATGCTAAATAAGTGTTATCTCAGTATCAAGAATTAACTTTCCTTTAACTAACCGGAAACTATTCTATATTTGGCTCTTCATCTAATAGGTTCGTGAAATGAAGTTCAAGTGAGTATCGACTTACTAAACCTATTCTCGAACATGATATGACTATGATAACAACTAAAGGTGCAGATTATAAAACTAGCATGCCGGTGAAATGTTACTCAGGACTAAACAAAAATTTTGAAAATTTAGCACTTTTTATTGAAGTATAATGAAATTCTTTGTTGCTGAAAATTTAGCACTTTTTTATTGAAGTATAATGAAATTGAGCAAACGACTCATAGATACATATAAACCATCCTCTCCCCACACTTAGATTGCAACTTGTCCTCAAGTTGTGAAGAATTAAAGAAAAGATAAAGTACTTAGCTGATTGTAGTTCAAAGGTGCAAGTGCGGAAGTGGTCATGAGTCGAGATCCAAAATTTGGATGAAAGCAAGAAGCGTGGACCATCCACCGGGCGGCTTCATCTAAAAGCGCACAATTCTGCTAATGCAAACACCCCGCACACTTGACAAACATGAAATACCTCGGGGACAAGGGGAATAGAGTGATTCAAAATCTGTAGAATCCTCTCTTCAAGCCCTACAAATCTTCTCTTGAGGTCGAGAGTCAAATCGGTGTATATCATATCAAGAATCGCATCGGAAGTTCGGCCGCTTGAAAGCTTCATTCCAAGCTTTATCTCCACCTTCCTTCCATTTCACTTCTCTTCCATGCAAAACCTCATCATTCAATCCTCTTGCATGCCAAAATATGTATCTATAACATAGGAAAATATACTAAAGCGTAACACAATCCCAAAATAACATAAAATCATCATTTAAGCACATAATTCGTTACGTTTTGCAATTAACCTCTTAAAAACATCATTTACTAAATATTTCGATAGAAAGCCCTACTTCTATGAAAATAATACATATAATGGGGAAATTGATATAAAATATATCTATAAAAATCATACAATTTGACCCTGAACAACACACCCCACACTTAAACTTTTGCTCGTCCTCGAGTAAAACAAAACAAGAACATACCATCAAGAATCCACATAAACGACACGAGATATAGTCAAAATCATGACAAGCTAGTATTCAACAAATCGACCTCACTCGGTGATGTGTGTGCGAGAACCTACTAAACTTCCACCGATCCTCTCTTGATATAATACATCAAGCACTAATGGTTATCCGGTCAACTAAACGTAAACTTCATTCTATCTACAAAGACTTACCTAACAAAACTAATTACCAAGAACATAGTAACTAACTCACAACTAAATTCCTTTACTTAGTACCAAGAAAATACCTTTCGGTCTCTCTCTTGGTTTTAGATCAACTTGACTTAGAATTCAAAAAAACGTATATTTTATATTTCCTATCGTCGCGTCTCAAAAGTATAACACACTCCCTACATTAGAGGCGGTCACCCGAGATCACTCAATCCCATCTTGTCCAAGGTAAACCACACTCCCCAATTGGGGCGATATCCAAATGGACTCGAGGTGATAGTTACAAACAAAATTCCATAAAGAAATTCTATTCATTTATTATTTATAGATATATATATTTTTATATTTTTCAAACTCTTTGGAAACTCTCGGTCAAATATATTTCTAACACATTCAAGACTCTCAAAGTTCTCAAGAACACTAAGGTAATTTGAGATTCTAAGCTGTGAGTATAGCACAAGTTCTTAACTTTCATTAATGCTAAATAAGTGTTATATGTATCAAGAATTAACTTTCCTTTAACTAACCGGAAACTATTCTATATTTGGCTCTTCATCTAATAGGTTCGTGAAATGAAGTTCAAGTGAGTATCGACTTACTAAACCTATTCTCAGAACATGATATGACTACTGATAACAACTAAAGGTGCCAGATTATAAAACTAGCATGCCAGTGAAATGTTACTCAGGACTAAACAAAAATTTTTGAAAATTTAGCACTTTTTTATTGAAGTATAACAGAAATTGCTGTTGCTGAAAATTTAGCACTTTTTTATTGAAGTATAACAGAAATTGAGCAAACGACTCATAGATACATATAAACCATCCTCTCCCCCACACTTAGATTGCAACTTGTCCTCAAGTTGTGAAGAATTAAAGAAAAGATAAAGTACTTAGCTGATTGTAGTTCGAAGGTGCAAGTCTGGAAGTGGTCATGAGTCAGATCCAGAAATGCTGGATGAAAGCAGTAAACTGTGGACCATCCACCGGAAAACTGGCTTCATCTAAAAGCGCACAATTGCTAATGCAAACACCCTGCACACTTGACAAACATGAAATACCTCGGGGACAAGGGGGAATAGAGTGATTCAAAATCCTGTAGAATCCTCTCTTCAAGCCCTACAAATCTTCTCTTGAGGTCGAGAGTCAAATCAGTGTATATCATATCAAGAACTGCATCGGAAGTTAAATTTGCTTGAAAGCTTCATTCCAAGCTTTATCTCCACCTTCCTTCCATTTCACTTCTCTTCCATGCAAAACCTCATCATTCAATCCTCTTGCATGCCAAAATATGTATCTATAACATAGGAAAATATACCAAAGCGTAACACAATCCCAAAATAACATAAAATCATCATTTAAGCACATAATTCGTTACGTTTTGCAATTAACCTCTTAAAAACATCATTTACTAAATATTTCGATATAAAGCCCTACTTCTATGAAAATAATACATATACGGGGGAAATTGATATAAAATATATCTATAAAAATCATACAATTTGACCCTGAACAACATTAAAGGACTGAACCCTACTAGACTCAACTAGGAAAGCAGAAGAAGTCTTGACATTGGATTGAGGGGAGCTCTTAACACTCTCAAGCTGATTGTCCATCTTGTACAGACCATGCTCCAGTACTGTTCCTGTTAGAAGATGCATCCCTGTTTTCTTGTCCTTCACAACATAACAGGAGTCAGTAAATTCAACGATAACATTATTAACACTGGTATGTCTTGAAACACTAAGAAAATTCTTAGTAAATGTTGGAACATGAAGCATAGAGTTAAGTTTTAAAGGATGTGATAAGTGTGTATTTGGAATTTTGGATTGACCAATATGATGAATATGGAATTGCTCACCATTACCTACTCCAAGAGTGTCAGAACCATCATATCCAGAGCTCAAATGGAGATTGTTGAGGTCCCCTGTGATGTGATTTGTGGCCCCACTGTCCATATACCAAGCAGGATTAGAAACTGATTGAGGAGATGCAATGTAAACAGCATGTCTAGGAGCATTCTGATTACTAGAAGGTCTAGGATTATTACTGTTTTGACTTGGCCCTGAAACTTACATCAAATCTATGCCAACATTCAAGAACTGTATGTCCATTTTTTCCACACAATTGACGGATACTCCTGTTGTTAGAATTAGACCTGTCACCCCTACCACCACCTCTAGATATTCCACCTCTATTACCCCCTCTTCCTCTGTTAGACTGCTGGAATTGTGCTCTAGAGTCAGAAGCATTAAAACCTCTGGGATACATCTGTGCCAGATTTAGAAAAGGATTTGATCCTGTAGAAGATGGATTAAAACGAGCAACTAGTCTTTCATGGGTAAGGAGTTGGGACTGCACCTCCTGCCAGCTCATAGACCCAACTCTAGCAGTAATGTTAACAATGGCAGATTCATAATCTCTATCCAAACCACCGAGCACAACCAAGATTAATTCAGACTTAGAGATGGGGTATCCTGCTGCTAGCAACTTATAAGAATAAGATTTCATAAGAGCTAAATAATCACCCATAGATCTATTACCTTTTTCAGTCTTAGTGAGAGTAGTTTTATATTCGAGCATTCTTGCTTCTGAATGAGAATTAAAAAGATTTTCCAGGGTGCTCCAGACTTTATAAGAAGTATTACAACCAATTACCTTAGATAAGGCCTGTTCAGTCATCGAGCTGAGTAGCCACCCCATTAAAAGTTGATCAGTGGAATCCCATTGTTCAATTGCTGATGCCAGATGCAGATTCAATCCAGAAGTTAGAGAAGAAGGTCTAGGAACTGTACCAAACAGGAAGCCTTCTAACTTATATCCCTTAAAAAGGAAGTATAGTATACTTCCATAGCAAATAGTTTTCTCGATTCAACTTCACAGTGCATGTAGATCGAAGTAATGAAGTTGAATCTGTAGCATGTACACCAGGAATGAGTGTGGGGAGAGGACGGGAACTGATAGAACCAGTCAGAGGAGAAATAGGAGTGTGGTGGAGCTCATATAGAAAAGTAGCCGGAAATAGGTACTCCGGTGGTGAATAGAAGTGTTGGGATGGAAGAAAAAGCAGAGAAAGGAGTAGATCCCCATGAAAGGGGAGGAATGACCATAGATGTAACTGGAGCTGGAACATTGGTGGTTGTTTGATGTTGCGCTGAACACCAGATTTGCGGTAACAGTGTTTATCTTGAGGATATGAGGCTGATATGTGTGATTTCTCCGGTGAGATAGCGGCAGTAAACAAGAATTAGGGTGGCGGATAGGTGTTTATGATGAACAATTGAACATGTCGGCAAATTGGCAGAGTGTATCTGCTTGTATTAGATCTTAGATTAGAGATTAGCTTTCTATTACATTGTGACCCCATATTTATAGGCTAAGAACTAAGTCGGCTTACCGTTCACTGACAAGACAATTAAGAGTACATGACTAAGATAAGTATGCATGTAATACAAGTGTCCTAGCCAGCTGTCATGAGGGGGCCGCTGGATTGGCCAGCTGGATCGATAAGTATGGCGAGCAGCGAACAGCGGACTCATTTGTGCCTTGTCTTGGAATCAGCTTGACCATAAGGGCAGAGATCAAACGGAGAAGATGGGTTCGGCTTACGACTAGCGGACATGTTCCATTTCATTGTTAGCGGCTAGGCCCCAGCTCGTAGCTAGCGGGTAGGAGATGGTGTGTAGCAGCGGACACAGGAGACAGAGGCCCAATATCTATGCTGATGGGCTAAGATAATAGGCCCAATTTAGATGAACAGGGCCCCATTCCGATCCGGATATATCAATGGCCCCCTACTCTGTGCCTGGCGTGTCCGCCAAGGCGGAGAGTAGAACATGAAGAAGAATTTTAGGAGCCGTATCTTTGTGTTGTCGTTAGTGACAGAGGTATGCCGATAATGTTCTATCGGGCTTGAACTAGTGTTGGTGAAAACCACCAGCTATATGCTGTGCATTTGTAGCGGACAGGTTTAATCGCCGATAACATTTTATCGGGCTTGAATCAGTGTTAGTATCGCGTAGCGATTTACCAATTATGTGCTGCGCATTGCAGCGGACAGGCTTTATCACCGACAACGCTCTGTCGGACTTATATTAGTGGTGTTGTTCTATCAGAAGTGTTTTGTTGAATAGGCCACAGTGGGTATTAATAGATGTTGACCACTTGAAGAGGTACGTGTTTGTTGTGATATTTTGAGGCAGTGTGATCGGGCAGGTCGATGGCCGCCAGAGGGGAGCTGAACGGTTGGAGATGGTAATGGGCGATCGGTTCATTTAAACGTCACGTCGATCCGCGATGCAGCGACACACGGTAGAACTGAACCGTCCTATGCTCTGATTGGCGGAGAAAAAATCGGTAACCGTTCCAGTCATCATTACATTCAAATTTCGAAATTCCAAGCGTCGTTCCCCCTCAAATTTCCCTCTATAAATGGAGGCGTTTCCCCCAACTCTTCCACTTTTCCCCCTTTTGTATCTCTGAAAGTATTTCCGGCGATTTGCACCAAAGAATTCCGGCGATAGCAAGCAAGTTTCCGGCAAGCGTTCATTCCAAGAAAAGATCAACACTTTACTTCTTTCTTTATCAATCAGGTACGAAATTTCTCTCCTTTATTGTTTCTTGATTTGATTATGCTCTTATTTCACCAACTCTTCTTGCTAGGAATACAAATTATGTGATTTTGCCTCTGTATTTTTACTTTACTTTTCTCTGATGAACACCATGAGCCCCGTCATTCAAGCTTTTTTTTTTTGATTTCATGTTTCTTTCCGTTTCCCCAGTAATATCCATGTATGCATGTATATTGATTGTGGTTTTTTCGCCAATGCTAAAGTACTTGTGTTTGCGTTTTGAAGGTGTGTTTGTTTTAGGGTTTTTTCTGGGTGAATTTGGGGTTTTTCTGGGTGACTTTAGGGTTTTTCTGGGCTCGATTTTTGCTTAAGGAAGATGGAAGGGCGAGGTGTCGGGGTGTGAAGGCTCTCACCTCGGCCCGATTTCCATACCTGGGTGATTTAACTAATCCACCTTGCCATTTCTCTCTTTTCCAGAATATCGTCAGAGCATACCGAATCTGATGAGGAGGTTAGGGCCGCTGCGGGCTATGGCTCAAAAGATGCGAGCATGGATGAGGCTAGTTCGAGCGGCGCCGAAGAGGTGATGGTTGAGGAGGACCAGGAATTTGTTAATATAGACTTTGATCCTGAGGTCGCAGTTATTGGTGAGGGCACTACTGAGGGCGAGGTCGAGGATGACGACCAGATGGCGCTAAGCGGTCTACTTACCAGGATGGAGAAAGCTATAAATACTAGAGCTGCTAAACATAGCGCTAAGGTCAAGGAAGCCATGGAAACCGCTGTGGTATCGCAGAGGCCCAAAAAATCTCCAAAGGTCGTTGTGTCCAAAAGGAAAACTGCCTCTGACGAGCCCGCAAAGAAGAAGAGTGTGCCTAAGAAGAGATCCGCTGTTGTTGAAAGGGAGCTCGCAGAGCAAAAGCGAGCAGACAGTGATCTTTTTACTCGATGGAGGGAGTTTCGAGACCGGGAAGATTATACCTTGGCGTTGGGCGCGTATGATATCTTCGCGGATTATCGTTTCGTCAGTATGGGCGCGACCAATGTGTCGTGGACTTGTGGTCGGGAGCAACAAGACTATCTGTGGTTGCACTACGACCATTTTGTGGCCGGACTCAGACCTCCCTTTGATCTATTTTTCGTTAAGTTCATGGAGGAGCTGAAGGTGATGCCCTGCGACCTTAGTCTAGGAGTAGTCCGAGTGGTTATGTCCTTCATCATAATCAACAGGTTAAGCGGATGCGAACCGTCGATGGCGGCACTCTTATATTTTTATGGTTTCTCTCGGAAAGGTGGTGCTGTCCAAATCCAGCCACTAAGTCGATCCTAGAGCAGTGGTAGGCCCCGGCTTTTATTCGATCTTCCCGACAAAGTGGCGGACTGGGATAAGAGATGTATGAAAGTTGAGTCCCGAATAGGATGGCCGTTTGAGAAGCTGCCGGTGAATTCGGTTAAGACAGAGCATCTGACCGCAATAAAAACCCAATTTGACGATGATGAATTTATATCTGAATTGAAAGACGACATGGGCTATACCCGCAAAGGTGAACCTCAAGCCCGGTTGCTACTAGATGTCGGCCAGCCCTACCTCAGACAGGCCGGACTTTCTGGAGCCGGCGTTGGCGAACCCTTAGTGGTAGTGGACCTATTGCCGACTGACCCAGATTGGCATGGGGAGTGTCACCATGGCAAGCGCATGCCCTCTAAATGCGTTATTTGTGGCGGCGATCCCTCTATGCGAGCACCGAGTAGGATTTTTACTTGTACTCTTTTTGATATTGATACTTTTTATAGCTTGTTTCATGTAATTTTTCTGGTCGCTGATAAACATTATTCTCCGCAGGTACCATGGATAAGTTAGCTCAACGCAGCCAACTGACAAGGAGGAAGACCACTGGTGAAGTAAAAAGAGCCGCTGAGCTAAAGGGGATCAAAACCCCGCTCCCAATAGTTGTCCTAACGGCGGGGGCGGCGGAGCCTCTGGAGCTAAGGTTGTGAAATCAACCCAACCGTCAGTAGTAGAGAAAACCGCGGCGATCAGAACCCTGAAACAAACCACATTGACCAAGCCGCCGGCAGGCGATAAAAAGAAAAGAGCCGTCGTCGAAGAGATTGAGCCAGCTGGAGATGGCAGCTGTTAAGGGTTATTTTATACGATTTCTAATGATATAGGAGTATTTTATAATGATTTCCTCCACATTTATATAATTTGCATAGAAAATGAGCTTTTAATCGATTTATTGAGCAAGTGAGGTTTTAAACGGTTTAATTGCAAAAGTGGTTGATTTATGTGTTTTATCGTTGGTTTTATGTTTATTTGGATGTTGTTATACTTTGCAATGTTTTGATGTCTTGTAGATACATATTTTCGATCTAAAAGATGATTAAAAGATGATAAGGTTTGGATTTTGAACACTTATATATCATTTCGAGTCATTAATTTCTAAGTTTTATCAAAATGTATAAGTAGTAGTTGTCTATCTATCCATATATATATACATATCTTCCAAGGAATAAAAATATTCCTTGGACCTCCCCAAATATTCCATTTGTCTTTTGTTTGTCCTCTATTGTTTTTTTTCTCTCGATGATATATATATATATATATATATATATATATATACCTATATATGTATGTATATATATGTATACATATACTGTACTGTTAAAACTGTTGTTGTCAGAAATACTCGTGGTTCGTTTCTTTGTGTTCAGGTAAAAAAGATAAGAATTACTGCGGAGACGGAACTAAAGACTGAATCACGAGACGAGAGTTTTGCCTGACTGAAGCAAAGAGAATATTTGGGAGACAAAGAAAATATTTGATGAAGAAGGCACGTTTTGGAGTCCTAAAATATAGATTTTGAAGGATGGAAGAATATGCCACAAGCTTACAAGATCAACGGATCATTTTTCCAACGCACTTCTATCGTAACCTGTTTTCGATGGAAATTTGACTCGACTTAGAGGCATTTTCAGGGGACGACGTCTTGATGAAAGTTGTAGATATTCAAACGAGCTTTCCAACGCACTTTGAATCACGTCAATCGGAGGTCTACAACTCAAGTTATGATTTTATTTCCGAACAGCCGAAAAAACGGACGAATCGGGATATTTATTTATTACTCCAAGCCTCCCCAACAACCTTCCAAACCTATCCTTACAACCTCCTAGCCTCCCTCAAATGATGCCTCCCTTATACACCTCCCATTATATATACACACCTCCATCACCACAAAAAAAAATACACACTACCATTCACCTAAAAAAAGAGGCAGCCGCACTTCTGAGGGGTTTCAAGGCCGATCACCCGAGCCTTGTGCTCGGGTGATCCGGGTTAGATTAGGATGTCTTTTTCTCGTTTTTTTTTCATCGTTGATGCTTGAAGATCAACCCTTGTATAAACTATGTGAGTTTAATCTCTTTTTAATTTATTCAATCTCTAGTTTATTTTTATGATCTTTAATTTATCTTGTATCTTTCCATGAATTATGATGCTATGTGTGACTAGATCGAGAGATCGGTTACTAATCGTTGTCTAACGTGATGAGAATCGTTGTTAGGCTAGATCACCATAGAAAGATAGGATCTTTAATCGTTAATTCGTGACAAGTTAATCGGTTAATTATCTAGGTTGTTAGATTCTAAAATACGAGAGTTAACTTGAATCTACACCTTCGTTTTGTATGGAATATTGGTCTCAACATTCGGAAGAGGAGAGATCGATAATTGAATTCACTAAGGAATTAGGAATTCATAGCTTGAGAAACGGATTCACTAAGAGATTAGGAATTTGTATCTCGTGTAAAGGTGAAACCACAATTTGAATTAAAATCATGAGATGAACTAGATTGAGATCACTTAGTTTGTATTTTGTTTGATCCCATGTATCTTTAGCTTAGGTCGTTTTTATTGTTCTTAGCTTAGATTATCTTATTTGTTCTATGTTTGTTTTTCCTTTATTTGTTTTCTTGAGTGATAATTTAGAGGAATTAATAAAATTAGATTCAACGACCCAATTCCTGGTGGATCGAGCCCTTACTCATTACGCTTTACTAGCAATTACCCGATATTCGGTCGGTTAGGAGTTAGTTTGCATATAGGTTAGGGTTTTATAAATTGTTTTTGTTTAGTGATGCAAAATCCTCCAAACAAAATGGCGCCGTTGCCGGGGAATCGGTGTTTTGTTGAATTTAGTTGAGTTAATTTCTCTATTTTGTTACGATTTATTTTCTTTCAATAAAAGTAGCGTTAAACAAATTGAGAGTTTTTATTTTTGCCGTGTTTCGATGACCGTTGGGTTAAGAATGTGCAAAATGTTTTTTTACTCGATTTGTGAAGCGTGAAGTGTAATCTAATCTTAACCTTGTGTGCTCTATGCTAAAATTTGATGTGGCTCTTTGTGATGTATGATTTGTTTGGGTTGATGATGCTGTGTTTTTCCCGCATTACATCCTTACATTTGCAAAATTCGATGCTTGGGCGGGCGTCCAAGTAAGTGAACGCTTCGTCCACCCCTAACATGCGTGGTGAGCAGCGTCTGGATTGTTGAACGGCCGTCTGTGCAAAAAAGTATCAACTCGTTACATTACATTTTCAAGAACCAGACGGCGTCTGTCTTCACCGAACGCCCGTCCGATCTGTTTTCATGGCAAGCGGCGTCGCCTTGTTGGGACGACGTCCAGGTTCGAAATTTCTCTTAACTTGATTTTTAATGCTTTATTTGATGTGGATAATTTCATACGAGCTTCGTGGCTAATTTTCATTTACGTAGATGTTACGAGCGTGCATGTTTACATCATTCCATCTACGAATCCATGTTAAGTAATTGATTTATTTTTATATACATGATTCATCCATGCATGTTATAGCTAATGTCGGTTCTCGTATGCTATAACTGTTCTTAGTGTTATTTAGTAGCTAATGTCGGTTTCCGTATGCTACATATCGTTGTGATGAATCTTGTGAGCGTTAAGACTTATGTGCTTTCTTTTTATTTTTGTAACTCATATGGGTAGCTACTGTCGGTTTTCCGTTGCTACCATCTTTGGCTTATGAGTTATATTTGTTTAGTATAGCTACTGTTGGTTTTCCATAATGCTATCACCTCTTGACAAGTCTTAAGGCGCATCTACACTGCATGTAATGAATAATACTGTCGTTTATCGTAAACTATCATTATTTGGTAGACGTTTATTACATACATGTTTCGTTGCAAATAAATGGGCTAGTTTTCTTTCTTTTATTTTCCGTTATTTTTGCATACCATTTAGATGCATATCACTTAGGTGCATTTCATCTAGTTGCATTTGTTTTTCTATTTTTTTTTTCTTTTTAGAGTGTAGTTACTGTCGGTTTCCATAATACTACCTCGTTTTTTTTTTCCATGATGGTTACTGTTGGTTTTCCATATGCCATCATTATTTTATTATTGCATATCATGTAGATTGCATTGTAATATATTTTCATGTAGTTGCACTTAGCCCTACTGTTTTGTAATGTTCCATGTATATGTCCATCCTTATATGAGCTTAATCTGAAAAAAAAATCTCTATGACTTCTTTTCCATGTGTTTTACATGTATAACCCTTTGTTCCCCGAGATGTTTCTGTGTTTTTTTCAAGTGGTGCAGTACCATTCATATTGTTTTTGTCAAGCTACTTTGGATGTCGTTCTTTGGAAAAGGACTCCATATGACATCACCATTGTTGTCCTCTTGACCACTCTTGAATCAATACCAAATCGGCTAAGTCCCTAAATTTTTATTTCTGTACAACTTGAGGATAAGTTGCAATCTAAGTGTGGGGGAGGGGAATGATCGATATGTATCTACACTCATTTGTTTTATTCTATGCGAAAATGAGCTAAATTTTCAAAAAAATTTGTTTTGTCCCGAGTGAGCATTGCATGTCTTTATTTGAGTTTTATATCATTGATGCGTTATTTTGCATATTTAGTAAATTTAGTTGTTTCACCCAACACTATTTTTCACGTGCCATAGTGAATGATGAGCTATAAAATATAAAGCTATACCCTTTTTGGATTAGTGATTTTTGATTTTCTTATAAGTCGTTTACTTAGTGCTAACGTATATATCGTGAGATTTATAATAGTTTATGTTTAGATCCAGAGTATGATATACTGTGAATATCTGAAGGTTTGAATGTGATAAGTGAAACGTAACTAAAGTCTTTGAAAAAATAATAATAATGAATAAATTGTTTACTTGAGGTGTTATGCTCAGTGGTCATTAGAAAAAAAAAAATATTTACCACTGCTAGCCAGAAATCTCTAAGTAATCACATAAATGGAATTAATTGTGTGTGTCGGAAGCTGGTCGATGATTTGAGTGCGGTAGGTCATATCTCGAATGTCCTATACCACTATGATGACCAAAAGCTCACGACAGTCAGAAGAAGCTGCCTTATGATTTGAGTAAGGTAGGGTATATCTCGAATATCCTATTCTGCTATGACGGGCAATAGCTCATTTTGATGTGCGTTTAAATGAGAAAGTTAGTTAAATCAACTTACATAAGAAAGTGGTATGAATTGAGTGAAAGACTTAGTTATCGTATACCTTATCCCCAGTATAAAGCGATGATATATGTTGTAGGGATTATCCTCTCGAGTGTATCAGAAAGGCCCTAGATATATTCTATCATTCTTTCGGGATATGTCACGCGCTTTGTAGGGTACATCTTATAAGTATCATTTATTACTAGCTCGAAGGGGTATTAGC
This sequence comes from Gentiana macrophylla, assembly GCA_026214975.1. Classification (NCBI taxonomy): domain Eukaryota; kingdom Viridiplantae; phylum Streptophyta; class Magnoliopsida; order Gentianales; family Gentianaceae; genus Gentiana; species Gentiana macrophylla. Next base: position 86,318,998 of record CM047809.1, on the reverse strand, counting down.
TAGTTTGCTTTGAATTTTCAAGTTTGGACTTAGTGGAAGTTTTCTATGGCTATGCACACACACACGTGGTGAACCTCGATTTATTGAATATATGTTATATTTCTTTGAGGTGTCTATTTTTTTCAAGCCTTGATTCTTGTTTTGTTTTGCTCGGGACGAGCAAAAGCTAAGTGTGAGGGAGTTGTTAAGGGTTATTTTATACGATTTCTAATGATATATTTTATAATGATTTCCTCCACATTTATATAATTTGCATAGAAAATGAGCTTTTAATCGATTTATTGAGCAAGTGAGGTTTTAAACGGTTTAATTGCAAAAGTGGTTGATTTATGTGTTTTATCGTTGGTTTTATGTTTATTTGGATGTTGTTATACTTTGCAATGTTTTGATGTCTTGTAGATACATATTTTCGATCTAAAAGATGATTAAAAGATGATAAGGTTTGGATTTTGAACACTTATATATCATTTCGAGTCATTAATTTCTAAGTTTTATCAAAATGTATAAGTAGTAGTTGTCTATCTATCCATATATATATACATATCTTCCAAGGAATAAAAATATTCCTTGGGCCTCCCCAAATATTCCATTTGTCTTTTGTTTGTCCTCTTTTGTTTTTTTTCTCTCGATGATATATATATATATATATATATATATATATATATATATATATACCTATATATGTATGTATATATATGTATACATATACTGTACTGTTAAAACTGTTGTTGTCAGAAATACTCGTAGTTCGTTTCTTTGTGTTCAGGTAAAAAAGATAAGAATTACTGCGGAGATGGAACTAAAGACTGAATCACGAGACGAAAGTTTTGCCTGACTGAAGCAAAGAGAATATTTGGGAGACAAAGAGAATATTTGGGAGACAAAGAGAATATTTGATGAAGAAGGCACGTTTTGGAGTCCTAAAATATGGATTTTGAAGGATGGAAGAATATGCCACAAGCTTACAAGATCAACGGATCATTTTTCCAACGCATTTCTACCGTAACCTGTTTTCGATGGAAATGTGACTCAACTTAGAGGCATTTTCAGGGGACGACGTCTTGATGAAAGTTGTAGATATTCAAACGAGCTTTCCAACGCATTTTGAATCACGTCAATCGGAGGTCTACAACTCAAGTTATGATTTTATTTCCGAACAGCCGAAAAAACGGACGAATCGGGATATTTATTTATTACTCCAAGCCTCCCCAACAACCTTCCAAACCTATCCTAACAACCTCCTAGCCTCCCTCAAATGATGCCTCCCTTATACACCTCCCATTATATATACACACCTCCATCACCACAAAAAAAAAAATACACACTACCATTCACCTAAAAAAAGAGGCAGCCGCACTTCTGAGGGGTTTCAAGGCCGATCACCCGAGCCTTGTGCTCGGGTGATCCGGGTTAGATTAGGATGTCTTTTTCTCGTTTTTTTTTTTTTTTCATCGTTGATGTTTGAAGATCAACCCTTGTATAAACTATGTGAGTTTAATCTCTTTTTAATTTATTCAATCTCTAGTTTATTTTTATGATCTTTAATTTATCTTGTATCTTTCCATGAATTATGATGCTATGTGTGACTAGATCGAGAGATCGGTTACTAATCGTTGTTTAACGTGATGAGAATCGTTGTTAGGCTAGATCACCATAGAAAGATAGGATCTTTAATCGTTAATTCGTGACAAGTTAATCGGTTAATTATCTAGGTTGTTAGATTCTAAAATACGAGTTAACTTGAATCTACACCTTCGTTTTGTATGGAATATTGGTCTCAACATTCGGAAGAGGAGAGATCGATAATTGAATTCACTAAGGAATTAGGAATTCATAGCTTGAGAAATGGATTCACTAAGAGATTAGGAATTTGTATCTCGTGTAAAGGTGAAACCACAATTTGAATTAAAATCATGAGATGAACTAGGATTGAGATCACTTAGTTTGTATTCTGTTTGATCCCATGTATCTTTAGCTTAGAGTCGTTTTATTGTTCTTAGCTTAGATTTATCTTATTTGTTCTATGTTTGTTTTTCCTTTATTTGTTTTCTTGAGTGATAATTTAGAGGAATTAATAAAATTAGATTCAACAGCCCAATTCCCTGTGGATCGACCCCTTACTCATTACGCTTTACTAGCAATTACCCGATATTCGGTCGGTTAGGAGTTAGTTTGCATATAGGTTAGGGTTTTATAAATTGTTTTTGTTTAGTGATGCAAAATCCTCCAAACAGCAGCGGCGAGCAGGATGTCCCTCCTCCTAAAAAATCCAGAACCGATGACTCTCAAAGAAAAGAGGCTACTGACAAAACCAAAGCCTCTGATAAAGGCAAATCTGTGGCCGGTGAGGTAGTTTCGGCGGGCACAAAAATAGTGGTGCCCTTTGCTGATGTCCCTGCTGGGCCTAGAGGGTGTCCCGCCGCATGGTTGGACAAAGTGTTCATGCGTCAACAGCCTCTCGACCTGCCCAAGGCGTGGACAATCTCAAGGGGTATCGCCGACGTGCCCCCACTGAGGCATTTTAGATGGGGTCTCCCTAATGATATCCAGCTGAAGATAGGTCGCGGGATTGCGGACAGAGTTGTGATGGCGGACCAAACTGATCCCCGATGTGCCTTCCTTGGGAGTATCGACGCTTTGTGGGGTTTATATGGCGCCACGGTGAGCATGGTAAACATCTTTCTTGTCTTTGTCTTTTTGTTCTTTTTATTTCCATTTTTCTTAAGTCAATATTGACCTCGCTGTTTATTTTTCTTCCTTTAGGTTGGCACTGGCTTGGCGCAGTTCGTCAATGATTATAGAAACACTATATCTGAGAGCGCCAACATCGGAAAAGAGCTGTCGGATACAAAGAAAGCTCTCGCCGCCGCAAATGAAGTGTCGGCTGGGCTTCGTGGTAGTCTAAGCGCGGCTGAGGCGGAAAATGAGAAGCTGAGATCTCAGCTCGCTGAGGCCAATAAGGTTAACTCTGAACTCGTGGAGTAGGGTAGGTCCGTTGACCAAACCATGAAGGAGATGAAGCAGAAAGTTACCGAGGCTCAAGCTCATTGGAAAGCCGAGCAAGCAGTGAGCGTGGATCTGCGAAAACAGCTGGCGGATCTAAATTCAAGTGTCCAAGGCCAGATTGAGGCCACGAGTAAAGCCGCTGCTGATGAAAAATTTATGATGGGATACGACCAAGGGTTCTATCACATCGCAAGGTGTGTCTTGGCACATGACGGCGACATTCCTGACCTCGATGTCTTGGAAGAATGGATTCTTACTCACCCCTTCTCCGATAATCTAAAGGACTTTCACCCGCGCATACCCTTTTCTGATATTGAGCTTCAACGATATGTCCCAATGTATGATCCGGATTGGGTGGTTCCTGCTGTGGATGAGGCGAATCTAAGGGAGCGTGTGCGCCGGGCTACCGAGGCGAGATAGGCGGCTACTGAAGAGGGTGAGCAGGCTGGAGAAGAGGTCGAGCAGCCCGGTGAAAAGTCAAAAGAGCCTTCTGTGTTTGAGATCAATGCTGATCAGATGTTGCACCATTCTCTCCGTGAGGAGAATGTCCATAATGAAGAAATGCGGCCTGAGGGCTCTTGATTTGTGCTTCCTATTCTGTCAAACATTATTTTGATTTCGCATATGTATAACTTTTTCTTTTCGCACTTTTGTCCGCACTTTTATCCTTGTAATAATAATTCTCAAGTTTGTTTGCTGCTCGCTTAAAGTATGCTAGTTTTTTGCTCGAATTTATTGTCTAATACGATTATAATATCATCCGGCCTCCTTGTTTGAGATAAGATTCCAAGTCGATCTTGAGCGGACTCGTCTTCGAGATATGACCCCCTTGAATCTTATCTGAAATAATTTGCTTGCTAAAAATTCATGGTCGCTTTAAATTTTTCCAAATATTGCCCCCATTTTTAACAAAGTCTGAAGTCTGGCCGAAGGTTTTGTTGAATTTTTTTTTCGAACACCATTCATTTTCTACCCGCGTACACTTATAATAATATGCAAAAAGAGAGAATGTAAAATCGGGCTTTATTAATTTCGACTCATCCCGCTAGATGAGTGAAGATTACATGCAAACAAGAAAGCATAACCACTCACGTCGTAAACGAGAGGATAGCCATAACCCTAGCCGATTTATTACATATAGTACCTTTTGAGGTTGTCCGCGTGCCACGGTCTATTGAGCTCGTAGCCTTGATGATTTCTGAGTATATAAGTTCCTTTCTTGATTTCTCGTGTAACTATAAGGGCCTTCCCAATTTGCTGTTAGCTTTCCTTTATCCGGCTCCATACCAGTCGCCTTTCTATTTCAAAGAACAAAATCTCCGACCTTAAATGAATGGTAGCGGATTCTCTTGTCGTGTTGCTGTTTACCGAGTTGCTTGTAGTTCGCGAGTCGATGGTACGTCGCTAGTCTTTTTTCTTCCACTAGATCCAAGTCGATCTGCCTGTTCAATAGATTATCCGCTGGGTCGTATAATGCGACCCTGATGTTGGGCAGAGCCCTTTCGACGGGAGTCATGGTCTCTGATCCATAAGTAAGAGCAAAAGGTGTGTCTCCTGTGGGTGTTTTGATTGTGGTGCGGAGTGCCCAAAGTATATCGGGTAACTCGTCAACACATCCTCCTGCTTTTACCTTGTCATCCACGCTCTTTTTCATCATCTTGAATATTTGTTTGTTGCCGGCCTCAGCTTGGCCGTTCCCTTGAGGATAAGCCACGAACGACTGCCAGTGTTTAACTTTAAATTCTTCACAAAGATTTGAGAAGTCTTTCATGAATTGTGGGCCGTGATTTGATACTACTGTCCGCGGGATGCCAAAACGTGAGAAAATCTGATCGTGTAAGAAGTAACCCACAGCTTTCGCGGTTATTTTGACCATAGGTTTTGCCTCGATCCATTTTGTGAAGTAATCAACCGCCACTATGATAACTTTGCACCCGCCTCTTCCTGGTGGAAAAGGTCCGATGAGATCGAGTCCCCACATGTCGAAGGGCCAAGGTGCGACTACGATGCTTTGTTCCACAGATGGTATTCGGGGAATGTCTGCATGTTTTTGACACTCTGGACATTCTCTGACTAACTTTTCTGAGTCTTTAAGGATCGTCGTCCAATAATATCCTGCGGTTATAACCTTCTGGGCCAAGGAGCGGCTAGCGGGATGGCCCCCGCACACCTCTTGGTGAAGCTCGATAAGGATCGTCTTGCTTTTTTCCTCTCGAACACATCGCAATAGAGGCTTTGTCGCAGAACTCCTGTAGAGTATTCCGTTGTTTATAATATACCTGGCCGCTCTTTTCTTAAGTGCGCGCCGCTCCGTCAGGCTAGATGCCTGACTCTATGTAGGCCTGAACCTCATCGATCCAGCATGTAGTCGGTGCTGGTGCTTCGACTTCCATGATTTGTGTTTCTTCTATAGCGGGCACAGCTAGATACTCTATCATTATTGAAGGATCCACAAGCTCTTCTTTGAGTGATAGTTTAGAGAGGTAATCTGCTCGCTTGTTGTCCTCTCTTCGAATTCTGATGAACTCGCAATAGCTGAAGCCAGCTTTCAATCGTCGGACAATCTCACCATACTTCTCAAGAATACCACAATGTGTGTTATAGTCCCCTGAGATTTGGTTGACGATGTGCTGGGAATCGTAATAGACTTCAACATTTTCCACATTTAACTCCTTTGCTAGTTTGAGCCCGGCTATAACTGCTTCGTACTCAGCTTGATTATTCGTGACCGGGAATTCAAACCTTAAAGCTTTTTCGATTTCCTCCGTTGTTCCGGGTTCCATCAGAATTACGCCGGCCCCACAACCATTTCGATTAGATGCCCCGTCGACATATAATTGCCAACATTGATCGGGTTTAATCTTGGCCGCAGCGGGCTCCTATGATAAAGGCGAACTAGGCTGTGGCGAGCTGAAACTTGTCTCTACAATAAAATCCGACAGTGCTTGACCTTTGATGGCTTTTTAGGTTGATATTGTATGTCGAACTCAGTAATTTCGATAGCCCACCTGAGGAGTCGACCTGAAAGATCCGGTTTATGCAGTATTTGGCGCATTGGACTATCCGTTAAAACAATTATCGTGTGTGAAGTAAAGTAAGCCCTGAGTTTGCGGGCAGCAATAACAAGCGAGTAGGCTAATTTTTCAACATTAAAATAGCGACTCTCCACCGGACTGAGAGCCTTGCTTACATAGTAGACGGGATTTTGGAGGGTTCCGGCCTCCTTGACAAGAACGGCGGCAACAGCCCGGTCCGAAGCCGCCAGATACAAAAACAAAATATCTCCCTCTACAGGGCTAACCAAAAGAGGTGGCTTCCCTAGATACTCCTTCAGAGCTTGAAATGCCTGTGAACATTCTGCGTTCCATGAGAAAGTTTTGTCGCCTTTGAGAATCTTGAAGAAGGGAAGACACTTCTCCGCTGATTTTGATATGAAATGACCTAGTGCAATGATGCGGCCGTTGAGCCTCTGAACCTCCTTGATAGTCGTAGGCTCTTGCATGTCGATCAAAGCTTGAATTTTTTCCGGGTTAGCCTCGATGCCACGATGACTAACCATAAACCCAAGAAATTTGCCTGCCTGGACACCAAAAGTACATTTGGCCGGATTGAGCTTCATTGAGTGTTTTCGAACATTGTTGAAAGTTTCTTGGAGGTCAGCGGCGTGACCGTCCCCAGCAAATTTGACAACCATATCGTCGATGTAAGCTTCCATATTTCTGCCTATTTGTGAACTGAAGACCTTGTTGACTATTCGCTGATAAGTCGAACCCGCATTCTTCAGCCCGAATGGTATCATTTCATAATAATACAAACCTCTGGCGGCTCTGAAAGCCGTTTTCTCTTTGTCGGACTCAGCCATCCACACTTGATGATATCCAGAATATGCATCCAAAAAACTTAAAACTTCAAAACCAGAAATGGAATCTACTAACCGATCAATTCACGGAAGCTGATAAGGATCTTTAGGACAAGATTTGTTGATGTCCGTGAAATCAACGCACATTCTCCACTTGCCGTTGTGCTTTTTCACCATAACAACGTTTGCCAGCCAAGTAGGATAAGCTAGCTCTCTTATTATCCCCGCTTGTAGGAGTTTTCCGACCTCTACCTTTACCGCCGCTACCTTTTCGATTGAGAATTGGCGTGCTCGCTGTTATATCGGCTTGAAGGTGGAGTCGACGTTAAGTTGATGTAGGGCGACGTCTGCTTTGACTCCTCGCATGTCTGTGACTGTCCAGGAAAATGCACTCAAATTTTCTTTGAGTATTTGTATCAATTTTTCCCTTTCGACAGGACTCAGCCGAGCTCCTATCTTGACTTTATGTTCGGGATATTCATCATTTATGATTACCTAGACTAACTCATCTTCCGCTGTAAAATCAGGCTCATCCCTGACTTGCAATGTCTCACACTCCACTTTGACTGGTTCCGGCTCGACCGCGACCCTGATCATGTCGATGTTTTCCATGTTATGTGGTTGTTCGATTCGTGCTCATTTTTTTCCTGTCCTCATTTCATGTATATATGTTAGGACAGCCGCATGCTCGCTATCGACGTTCCGATCCTGTCTCCAACATAAAACTTTGCCCGCTGATGCGGAATGGAAGTTACCATCTGAAACTGTTTCAAAGCTGGCGTCCCAATTATCATGTTATAATTGGACTGTAGGTCGACTACCAGAAACATCACCTTTTCAGTGCGAAAGGGTGCATAATCCCCCATCTGTACATCTAAGTCGATGGCCCCCTTGACTTGTATTTTGTGATTAGTGAAGCCCTCAAGGGTGCCATTATACGGTCTTAAATTGGAGTCGCTAAACCCCAATTCTTTGAAGCAATTGTAGTATAAGATTTCGCGGCATGCTCCTGTGTCGACCATTACCCTGTTGACGCAGGCCCGATTGATGACTACCGAAATGCATAAGCACATATCTTCTGTATTGTTTGAAGTTACTAGCTCACTTCGAGAAAAAGCGAGAGGTTGCTCGTTCCCCTGCAGAACTACAGGCTTCTCCACATGTTTGTTAATAGAGCCGATACGGCTCTTGATCTGATTGTTATGGGAGGATGTTCGGTTATCATTCTAATGTTTCTGTCGAACTGGCGAGCTTGTTGATTCCTCCTGTCTGGACCACCGGCATCTAGCTTGAGGTGATCGTGGTGTCCGCGAGCTAGCAATTTCTCTATTGCTCGCTTGAACTGAATACATTCGTCTATCGTATGACCCTTATCTCTGTGATAGCCATAATATTTGGATGCATCGCGCCGCGTGTCCGGAACCATTGGGTATGGTTCAGGTATTTCATCTCTTATTTCGTTCAACATCTGAGTATAGGAAATTCTTAGCGGCGTGAAATGTTCCTCTTTGAATCTTTCGGGCTTCTTGACCTCCCGATCTGTATTTCTATGGGTATCTCTAGGCGGACTACGCTCAGTCCTTTGTTTGCCTTTGTTGGACGAAGACGCTCCTTCGTTTCCCGCTGTGGCAATGTATTTCCTAGTCGAGCTCAACATTTCTTGTAGGTTCGCTAGCGGGGATAGAGAAAAATAAGATTTCAAGTACCCTGGTTTCAACCCTGTTTCGAAGCTGCTCATGACGACGTTATCCGCTAAACCCCTCGTTAGCTCATACACTTTGTAAAATCGTTCATAGTAGCTGTGAATACATTCGTTGTCGCCTTGTCGGACCTCATGCTGGTCGATGTGTGTCTTTTTAGGTCCTCCCACTGATTTGAACACTGCTATAAACTTGTTGATCAAATCATCCCATGATAAAATCGAACCAGGAGGAAGACTGCGGATCCATGATGCTGCCCTGTCTTGCATCGACCCCACAAATGCTATACACCAGGCCTCGTCGGTAGAGGTACACAAACTGATTCTGCTCTGAAAAGCGGATAACCAATCCAGAGGATCTGTAGCTCCATGGTAGTTAATAAAATTAGGGTAGTGAGTTCCCCCTCTTGGCGCCGCTTTTAGTATACTGGGATGAAGCACACTTGTTCCCCATGTCGGAACCACTTTAACACCCTTTGTACTCTTCTGCAGCTCCTCTATCTGTTTTTTCATTATGCCCATTTCCTCCTGATTCGGGGGAATAGGCGGGAACGCAAGATGCCCTCCTTGATCTTGCGAGTCCCCATGTCCTTCTCTGCGGGAACGGACCTGTCAAGGATTCCTTGGTCGCCCTGGGGTGGCACCACGATCGTCGACCACGGGCCCCAGCCGGCCAAGTGCTGATTTTCTATCTCCCCTTGGATGTGAGGTTGCATGACTGCTTCCTTCCGTTTCTGACCACTCGGTTTGAACTATTTTTTGAGGAATGAAGGTTGGCTGTAGCTCTGTTTGCGCGGGTTGAGGAGGGTTGAATTTGTGGATAGGTTGGGGTGGTAGTCCCTCAGCAATTATCAATGCATTTCCTACCCGTATTTCCTCTACATATTCCATGTGTGCTTGTAGTGCTATCTTGTATGAGTCTGGCTGTGGGGACGCTCCCCCTGCTGAAACAGCCTCTTGTTCATTATCTGGGTTAGGTGTCCCAGCGATCCCCTTTCCTTTATTTTTTCTGATTGCTTCCTCGTGTATTTCACGTGCTCTGGTTCTTTCCCGAATATATGCTCGCATGTCGGTTGTGAGGGCAAGTCCGGCATCTGCACCATCAGACACAACCCTCCTACTAGCCTCTCCACGCAGCGTGCTCGCTCCACGTGGCGGGCCTTGATTGGCTGCCTTAGTCGGTGTTGTTGGGTTCAAATTTTTCCCGCCAGCCATGGTTTACGGTATTTTGTGGGTATTTTTCTAGAGATGTTTTGGCTATGGATTTTAGATATTTCTGGCTCAAAATGTTAAGGTGAAAGGCGTTTGTGTTTTCCAGGCGGTTTGCGGCTAAATGACCAAACTTTCTTATTACATGAAGATCTGAAACCGATAAAAGGGTGTATAAACTAACCTGGGTATTAAAGATGGACTCAAGTGTGAGTTTGCAATGATTTTGATGATCTCTTCTCTGTGTAGGTTGCTGAGATGAAGAGAGTAGCGGTTTCTGGGCTGTATTATCCCAGAAGATCAAAGCTTTGGTGATCGATGGACTGAAGGTGATGGTAACCTCGCCTGAGACACCGTGAAATCGTCTTTGTGGTGGAGCAAGTGATCTCCAAAAGCTGAATGATGATGAATGTTCCCGGTAACGGAGCCAACTGATGTTGCGCTGAACACCAGATTTGCGGTAACAGTGTTTATCTTGAGGATATGAGGCTGATATGTGTGATTTCTCCTGTGAGATAGCGGCGGTAAACAAGAATTAGGGTGGCGGATAGGTGTTTATGATGAACAATTGAACGTGTCGGCAAATTGGCAGAGTGTATCTGCTTGTATTAGATCTTAGATTAGAGATTAGCTTTCTATTACATTGTGACCCCATATTTATAGGCTAAGAACTAAGTCGGCTTACTGTTCACTGACAAGACAATTAATAGTACATGACTAAGATAAGTATGCATGTAATACAAGTGTCCTAGCCAGCTGTCATGAGGGGGCCAGCTGTCATGAGGGGGCCAGCTGGATCGATAAGTATGGCGAGCAGCGAACAACGGACTCATTTGTGCCTTGTCTTGGAATCAGCTTGACCATATGGGCAGAGATCACACGGAGAAGATGGGTCCTTCTTACGACTAGCGGACATGTTCCATTTCATTGTTAGCGGCTAGGCCCCAGCTCGTAGCTAGCGGGTAGGAGATGGCGTGTAGCAGTGGACACAAGAGACAGAGGCCCAATATCTATGCTGATGGGCTAAGATAATAGACCCAATTTAGATGAACAGGGCCCATTCCGATCCGTATATATCATTGTTATGTTGAGCTTTCTGTAGTGGTGGCCATGGTGGTCATCTCAGCCGTAGGCGGAGCTGATGATGCCATTGAAACCGGGCTCCGATACCAAGTTAGAAATACAGAAATGAGAGAACATATACTTCATTCATTATATTATCATCTTGATTATTCATATATTCTGCAGCTAGCAAATATATAAAGAAGTACATTCTAGTGTAAAGGGAAAGTAACAGATTTTTCAGAATCTACTAACAAATCTAGATAAGGCATAACTTGGACCATTGGATCATAGATGATGTGTAAACCATAGATCATGCCACATCATCATCTATTTCTTAACACTATGTATTTGAGAGGATCATTGCTCGGTAGAAGAGAGTAGAATAGATGATGGATGGAAAGTGAAGTAAAAGTCCAATGATGTAAAAATCAAATTCATGTAGTGAATCAGACATTGTACCGAAAAAATAAATAATAATCCATATGTCTCAAGGTATTATTACAGGAAAATAACGATCAAACTCAAAGGAGGCAACTTAATAAATTACTTAAATGTATAGTCAACACAAGGGAAAAGAAGAAAAGAAAGTTCACAAGTCTCCGTCCCATAATTCTTCAACTGACTTGTATTGGCCACCACCAATGAAGTGTTCTCCAAGATAGCCCCTATCTTTGAGGATTTGGGCGATTTGATCAACTTCTTCTTTCTTTGAGTTCCCAGTCAAATATTTGGAGGTTCTCTCATCCTCTCGCTTGTTATAGCTCTTCACGATAGCAATTGCCCCTTGTTCGTATATCCATCTAAGTGCAACCTATATATATAATTAATGCATGCAAAATGAGACATTCATGATTCAACTTTTTCAAGAAAACCATTTTGTACTACGTATGGAGTAGCGATACACCGATATAACTTCAAATGCAGAATATAAAGCCATTTTAAAACACAAACACAAAAACACATGAATACATACAAATACATATATATATATATATATATATATATATATATATATATATATATATATATATATATATATATATATATATATATATATATATATATATATATATATATATATATATATATATATATATATATGTATATATATATATATATATATATATATATATATATATATATGTGTGTGTGTGTGTGTGTGTGTGTGTGTGTGAGGGATCGAAAGTGTTACATCGTATTACAAGTTTATAAGTATTAATTTAAAAATCTAAGTACGGTTAGGGGTCAAAAATTAAAGGGTCAGTTAGTAGATATTACTGTATAATTTTTTTAAATATTATAAAAAAATTACACATAAATATCAATTTTTGTAGGGGTCAAAATGATCTATTGAAATACATGACGCCGCCCTTGTTCGAGAAAAGCTATTATACAACAGTGATTTTATGAATGATACCAAATGGAGGGGTGATATGTGTTTTTATACACCCTCTCTCACATAGTCGGAGTGTGTAGGAGTGAATTGGACGCATTTCACTCATCCACTTATTATCATCCATCAATCACCGTTGTATAATAATTCTTCTCGGTTCATCGATAGGTGCTATGACAGAAAGATAGTGTAATGCATTGATCGTGGCACTAATTAGGAAAGATATTCACTTCTCATACTAGTTAAATATTGGTTTATTATTTTATATAAGTTTATTATAAGTTACTAAACTACAATATTTGTACTGTACACAGATGGTGATTGGAGAATTTATATTATACAAAGTAAGGGACACCGGTGGTGGTCCTTGTATAGTATTTATACTCAATTGATACATTTTATACATATAATTAGTGTCCTTAATGATCAATTTGTGTTTTTTTAGTATTTATTAAATATAAAGGGAGATTTCGTATGATACACAAGCTATTCTGACTGAATAAGAGGGAACATGGTTAAATTAAATGCTCTGATTTAATTTGAGTCGTATGTTAAGTGTTTTGTATATCAAATTTCTGTCAGAAAACCAATTTTTATATATTCTGACAGGAAAATTTACCACATACTTTATAAGTTTGGGACAGAAAAAGTAAACGCCAAAAAAAAAAATTAAAAAATTGAAGGGTAGGGGTAGGTAGATACAGACCTGCGCAAAGGTCTTGTTTTTTGAAGCTGAAATATTTTTGAGGACGTTGCTTTCTTTCACTGCTTTATTGCCCCAAAATGAATCATACGCGCCAAGTGGGGACCATGCACTAATGGTAATCCCTTTCTCCTTGCAAAATGGAAGCAATTTCCTTTGCTGCCATACCACACTCATTTCCACCTACAATGCTTTGTCTAATCATTTGCACGACAGTCTCAAATAATTTATAGAATAATATCACACAAAAATACAATAGGATACAAGATACGTCACCAAACGGAAGTACTATCCGTGCATAATGGCTGACACAGAATCTCGGGTAAGAGGACGATAAAAAAATTTAAACGACAAATAAAAAGTTAAGGAAGGCAAACAAGATGCATACTACATATATTAATCAATTTTTTTTCGGATTGAGGGAGGACAATTGCCCCCTATGATGCACGGAAGGAGCAAGCGTATCCCGTATCCGATACGTATCGGATATCGATACTCAGGATACTCCATTGGATACGTATCTGGGTCAAATTGTAATTTTTAAAAGTTGGATACTTTACCGGGTACACGTATCTTGATTACAGATACGGGTATCCGAAAAACATGATACTTAAAGAATGAGTTTGAACCTTAATATGTGTAAATGCGCACACACACACACACATATATATATATATATAGTCATTTTATTTTAATTAACAGTTTAGTCCTTATATTTTTATTATTTACAAATACACCCCCGTATCCGCATCCTATATTTTCATAAAATCCCGTATCTGCGTATCCCGTTTCCGTATATCCCGTATATGTACGTAGGTCCGCCACTATCCGTGCATCATAGATAATGAGCATGTAGGTTAAATAAGAGGTATACCTGATTAACTGCTGGAGGGATGGTAGAATTATCAAGAAGAATGGAGAGTTTTTCACAAGTGAAGTTGCTTACACCTACAGATTTTGTCAAACCCAATTTTTGGCACTCCTCCATGGCCTTCCATGTGCCATGGATATCGAACGGGAGGAGGTCTTGCTTCTCGAATGTTAAAAAATCAGCTTCGTTCCTTATTCTTACTGGCCAATGAATCAGATAAAGATCCAAATAATCCAGCCCCAGTGTCCTGGAAAAAAAAAAAAAAACAAAAACAAAAACAAAAACAAAAAAAAAAAAATAAATAAATAAATAAATAACATTAATCTTACTATAAGGTTGTTAGGTCCTTGCCTCAAAAAAAAAAAAGGTTGTTAGGTCCATAGTATTTAGAAGTTTTTCGTTTAATTTTATGATTTATGTTTAGTTTAATTTTATTGTTTTTAGTTGTTTCCCTATTTACTCATTGTTTTTTATTCCTCTAAAGGCCATACCCAGTCCACACAATAGGTCCCTTTTTTTTGTTCCTCAAAATAATTAAATCGTCAAGTGTCTCAAAAAGGATAGAGCTTCCAATTGAAACTTACGAGATAAATCGATTAATATATTTTAAAGCATGAGATCAACCGTTAATTATTTGAGTAGCCTGAATTGAACATGTACTTTAAAAATGAATGGAATCAAAATCTTTTATGAATACAAATAGTTCACAGGTAGCCCCCGATTAATACGGTGAATTAACAATTCACTGCAACCAGAGAGGCCATGTATGGAGCAGTTGACCCCCAAACAAAAAAAAAAAAAAAAAACATATTCTATGTATTTTTTTGTTCTATTTAAGATTTTTATATAATAATATGTATTAATTGAGTCGTTAAATTTTTTTAAATTGATCTTTGACCCATATTACTATCTGGATTTTTAAAATTAATGCTTATAAACTTATAATACAATATGTTGTTTTCAATCCCGACTCATGTTCCAGAATTCCTGAAGTCGGCCATCACCTGCAACCATTCATTATGCTTGTAAAAATTACTTTTAGTTTTGATATCGTTCCGTTTCCATAATATCCGGTCCCAAAGCCACAAAAAAAGAAAAAGAAAAAAAAGAAAGAAAAAGAAAAAGAAAGCATGTTTCAATCTCATCTGACTGGGATACAATGTTGAAAAAACTCAGACCACACTTACCCTGAATTTCAGGCACGAGCACGACCAGGGCTAAGAAAAATAAAATAAAATAAAATAAATAACGAAATGATAAAGATGTTACCCAAGGCTTTTCTTGAGAGCAGGCAGCACAAGGTCGGGATGAGCATTAGTACAATAAAGCTTAGAAGTAATGAAAAATTCATCCCTGTTCTTTACCAAGCCCATTTCAACTGCTTGGGACACAGCCTTTCCCAAAGCCTCCTCTGTTCCATAGACTGCAGCCGTGTCAAAATGGCGGTTTCCTATTTTGATGGCCTCCAAGAAAATGGAAACCAGTTCCTCTACGGTTGGGTTGCTGAGGGATTGGGCAGCTGTACCAAACCCCAAAACAGGCATCTTCTGCCCTGAGTTCAACACTATTTCTGGGATTTTGACTTCTTCTCCCATTGTTTCTGCCATTTAGATTGATTCAGTTCAAAACTCCTTATGCACGAATATATATTATATATACAGGCCGGTTTATTTATTTACTTATTTTTTCTGGCTGTGTTTACGAGGAGGGAGGGGAGAAGTGGATGGGGCCGGGGCGTGGAAAGAGGAATAATATAATATAACCGGAAGTTTTTTTTCCTAAGTAAACCACTTTTATGTCTTTTTTTTTCTTCCTAACCACTGTGTTGGGCTTGGGCACGTATAAAAGATTGCAAGTATGTCGAATAACAAATATATTCCAAGTTCAATAATCTACGTAACTCGTACTTATTGGTTGATGATTGGGATAAAGTTGAATTTTTAAAAAGCCATACAACAAGTCTTATTTGTAGTTTAATAAGAAGGGAAAATTGTTGATAAGGACTACTTATCAACTTAATAAGCGTTAGCATGAATTTAACAAATTATTTATTTGGTAATAGCGACTAATTAGTTTTTAATAGACTAATTTAGTTGATGTAAATTTTATTATGGCCCCAATAAAACACACAAGCCACCAGTGTAAAATATAAATGTCATTAATTTACATTTTTACCTTTCTTATAAGGATTTTCATTAGTAATTTGGAGTAATTTGGTAAGGTTTCAAAGTTTTGTCCTTTAACGCCCCGGCCCCGACAACTTGTTCTTATCCGGAAGAAAACGTCACACAGATAGATTAAATAAATCTAATATTATACGCCTCTACGTCATCGTATCAAAATAATAAACTGACAGTTTAAAAAGACTAGATAAAACATAAACGCTACTAAGAATAAATCAACCATACTAAAGATAGATAGTTAAGATTACAACGATGAAAACCCAAAGACTTACAAAATACGAGGTCTTAAAAGTAAATGTACAACAAGTCTAATAAACGAATCGCAACTAATCTAGTACAACCTTTGCAAGGAAAATTAAACTAAAAGCTTCGCCAAGACTTCAAGTCTTCAAAAGTCATCATCTACACTTGGTCAACCTGTTTCGCCTTCTCACCCCACAACGATACAAAAATAAAATGCAAAGGAGGAGGTAAGTACAAGGTACTTAGTAAAAGTGAGAAGTTTATGACAACAATTAAGATTTATAAAGAAAAGATATTTAATCGTTTAGTTATCTTTATGTGACCGACTCAATCTAGTGGTTCATTTCATGTCCATCAACATGAATTGACTAAACGCTTTACTTAGCTTATCTATGTTACAACCTTGACTCAAGGCACTACTGCGCGATCCACCTTAAAGCGTAATCCCTCCGCACTTAGGGTTTTGCCGACCACGGAGTTCTTCCACCTCGGGACGCTCTTTTGCAACATATCGGTGGATCACACCAATATCCACGAAGTCTAGAAAGGTAGACTCCGATAGCACGCGACACTCCTCGCCAGAGTCCTCTCAGCACTTAGGGTCATTGACCTCTGAGAGATCCTCCACCTTCAGAGGTAGCACATGCATCGCGATTTAGCCTGGTGCCAGCCAAGAGAGACATGTTGTTTAATCTTTTACTAGTCAAAGACGTTGATTATTAGGGTGATTAACTAGCCACCTAAGTGTTTTCAAATAATCTCCCTCACACAAACTACTCTTTCCTAGACCACTCAGGCAGGACAAGTCTAGCAATTACATTGCACATTGATGAATACTAATCCATCAAAGCACAAGCCTATCATGATCTTCCGACGGATCCGAACTTCAACTCCCTTTAAGAGTACATTCGGTGTTTTAAGCGAACGAATCGAAGCTCAATTCAGGCTTGTTTATATTTATTCAATGTTAATATATCATGTTTAAGGGTTTAAAACAGTAAACACATGAGTATAAAACTCGAAACTAAGTCAAACGATGAAAACAAATAAAACAAAAAAAAGCAAGTCAAACGCCCGTTTAAAGACATGGGACGCCCGCTCTGGAACCTACTGGACGCCCGTCCAAGACCGGACGCCCGCCCACTATACCCCAGACGCCCGTCCACCTAAAACAGCGATTTCAATCTCGAATGTAAAACAACACTTCAAACGCCCGCCCAGAAAGCCAGACGCTCGTCGAAATGTGCCTCAAGTAGACGCCCGTCAGAGAGGGCGACGCTCGTCCACCTAGGTTCGACTAGAACCCTAAAATCTTCAAATTCGATCCAAATCAGTTTCTAACCTAAAAGTATAGCAATTTACACATAGTAAAACGTAAATAAACATATCTAACTATTCCAAGAACACCTATGATCCTTGATCAACGAAGAACACATCTTCCTAGCATTAAAACATCTTAAACACCTTAAAACTTGATCTAAACCTTATAAACGATAATTGGAATCATAGGAAGAGCCTCTTACCTTATTTGCCTCGCAACACCGACAAAGCAAAACACCAAGCAATCGCAAGCAGCTTGTTGATCCTCAACCCCAAAACCTATTTGATCAACAACAAACCCTAAAATCCTATTTACGTGCGTAAAACGAAACTGAAAAAGTGCAGTAACTGAAGATTACCTGGGTTTACTGCTGCGAACCTATTTTTAGATTATTCTACGCTTCAAGACGATCGTTTCGACTACTCATGGCTGCGAAACAGAGCTACGGATCAAAAGATACGAATTTTCCAAGAATCGAACTCTACGAATACCGAAACTAGGGCTAAACCGAAAACTTACGGAATGGAGATATTTTATTTTCCAAAGTTGCGTCTCCTCGCTTGATCACTTTTCTCTCCTCGCGCGTCTTGAGCAGATGAACGGATTGATCACACGGTTCTTCCTATTATTTCGCTTTCTTCTCTGCGTTTTGCTTCTTCAGATTGCCGTTCCTCTTCTTTTTTTTTAAGAAATAGCGTGTGAACTAATAATGAATTAGTTTGGGGATTATTCCCTTTTATAGCCATTTAATTAAACCCATTAATTAAATAACTAAATCCTTTTAATTAAATCCTTTTTAATCAAATAAATGGGACAAATAATAATTAGGTCGTAGTAAATACACCCAATGACTATTTTACCTTTTTTACGAAAAGTCGGGATGTTACATTCCTTCCCCTTAAGAGGAGTTTTCGTCCTCGAAACTCGAATGTAACCGAGATGTACTTGAACTCGGACTTTGGCGAAACGTTCCGCCTCTTAACTCGCACTGCCGTCTTCTTCTTCTTCCATCTTCCCAACTCTTCCAATTGCCTGGAGCTATCTCGAGGTGGCGACGATCTACTTCAATCTTTCGCTGGCTTTGTCAGATCAACTCGGTCTCGTGATTCGTTGTGGCTCCACTTCATCCCGTAAACTCGTGTTGTGGCTCGTACATCTTGGTTGCTCGAGATGAAATGCAATTGCCATCCCGTGGTTTTCATTCTTCATTGTCCTTCCCAATCTTCCACATTCGAACCCAAAGATGATTCCGATGCCAATGATCGCCATCTTCATCTAACTTGTGACCAATTGTTTGGTTGGTTCGACCATCACTTATAAACGTAAACAATCTGGATCTTTGTCTTGCCTCTTCCATGAACTCATCAATCGCCTCGAATCTTGCAATCATCGGTTTACCACTCCTTGCTTGCTCCTGCCGACCTATGTCCCGAGTGCTTGAGCTTCCTAACCGACTCACAGCTTCCTCGGCACACTTGACTTCCTTCGATCTCAACTACCATCATGGCACCACAAGCTTGTCAAGAACGGCAAGGATCCCGGCCGAGAGACTTCGAGACTTCTTGGGGATGCATTTACCATACTTTTCTCCGACGGTCCGATTCAATCCTTATGCCAATTAGGGTAAAAGAAATTGAAAGGTGACAAGTTGAGTACCAGGGTGGTATGTCAACTAGGTAAGCCAAGGAAGGGTACAATGCACTTGAAATAAGGAAAGTTGCTTGGGTTACAAGCGAGAACAAAATGATTCCGTGTTGATGAAAATTGAAGTTGGTTCTAAAATAAAGGATGAGAGGCAATCAGATCATAGTACAAAAGATATCCACCATAAGGAAAACAAAGGAACACCTTCATGGATGAAATTCTTTTGAGAGAGTGGAATTTCGCAAGATACGGTGGTCTACAAGGACTTCGTGAGGCAATCTGAAAAAAGAATGGTAATGAGCTTTCATATAAGCTTTAAGGAAGCGGAGACGTTAAAGGAAACATCACCGATGGACTAGGAAATAATAATCATGAGAGAGAAGAGAATGCTAAACTTGAGGACATTAGGCAGTGACCTTGATTGTTAAACACTTGGTTAACAAAATGGATGTTAGCGGACTAGGAAAATCTTCGATTCACATGAGTTTCAGTAGAGGAAACATCACACAACAAGAAAACAAAATAAAGGTGCAAGGTCGAGCACCAAAAGGGCTAAAAAGAAAGAAATCAAAAGAGAGCAAGAATCTCAACATGAAGGAGCCATGGAGACAAAATGAGTACACCACAAGGTCTCAGAATAAAATAAACACTTTGTCAAGAAGTGTCCAAGTTTGCAATAGTCAAAGAGAGGTTATTTTAGGATTCAATAGAAATAGAAATTTCTCTCAAGGAATTGTAAGGGAATATCAAAAGTTTGAATAAGTAAGCAAACAAACAAGATCTTGAATGAAGAGGAAACGACACTTAAGAATTGTCGGATAAGGTTTGATTTCAAAGAATTAATTCAAACCTTCAAAGGAAGTTTAAACAATCATTGACGATTCAAATCAAAAGTTCAAGGTTGCACTACTCAAGAGGAATAGTACAACGCCAAGGAATAAATGCTCGAGGTCATTCCTCGTGAGAGAATGGAAAAGTTAAAACAAAAGGCGTCAACCGGTGTATCAAAATGGTAATGAACGCCAAACAGAGGATGGAAAATCAAAAGGCATATATGGCGGTTCATGGCTCTAAATGGCACTGAAGAGAGTTAAACCGAATGGTACAAGGTACATTAACTGGATTGTAATTCAATAGAAGTTTTGGAGTTCAAATGTTGGTTGGCTAGATAGGTTCGGAAGGCATCTTGAAAAGATCAACCTTCTCGCTTGAAACTAGTTTAGCATAAATTGCTAGAAGGTTAAAGATAAGTAATCGAAAAAGGAATGCCATGATAGGCTTAAAGATTGGACCAAAGAAAAGAAGATATGCATACCTTAAAAGAACAGGAAGCATTAGGTGAAATAGTTACAATATCGACACTACCCTTGTGAGGAGCCGAGAATAAACACAAGTAAAAAGAATGTTCTCGACATTAAAAGGTTCAAAGAAACTTTGAATTTGCATGAATGATGGGAGTGCAACAATTTAGAACTTTGAAGAGGATTTGTTTCTTGATTTGAAAAGTAAGAAATAATGAATTTGTTGAAAAGAAGGGTTTAAGGCGATATGTTTTGAAGTAATTTATGACAACAAGCGAGAGAGGATCTGTTGGGTTTAAAGATCTCAAGTGAGGGATTACATGAGAAATAAAATACCAGATAAGGTATAATTACAAAAAGGGCACTAAAAGGGTCTCAACATCAAATATGGCGTCTTTGGAGGATAGCATCTTGGTTCTCGTTTAAATCGCAAAAAAGGAACTACAACGTTAGCTTTACAAACTCCTACTAAAAGGTTTATCTCATAAGGAGATCAGGACTTCAGGGAACTCCTAAACATAACGGTCGTGAACTTACTACCCTCTTAGCCCAAACTCTAAGTCAAGGAGGTGAATATTCCTTTTAGGTTCTTTGTGTAAGATTTTTACTCCGGATCTGACATTATCAATTTTTTTTTTTACTGAACAAACGAAGAGGAACTTGAGCACGATCCAAAGAGAAAAGATTTAGATAATAGAGTTTCCCAGGTGATATAAAAATATTAGAATTTTTGAATGAAGATAAGTCGGTCAAAAACAGTTATTTCTGACGATTGCACAAGCTGCCAGAATTTCCAGATTAGTAAACACTGTGTTGAATTGCAAATCGAGATCAAACGAAAAAGAATCTGAACTTAATTCCAAAATAAAAGCTGTAGATAAAATTGTTGTCTGCAAATATATAAAAATCCAGGTCATTTGAAGATGCTTAACTTGTTCAAAACAGAAAAAGAAGTGAAGGTGCTGCTGCAGATTTTCTGGACAGAGTGTCCGGTATAAACATGAATTTTCTGAATAATCCATGATGATTATCAAGTTGATGTAAAAAGAGAAATTGTAGATAAGACAGTAATCTACTTTGCTGAAAATTTGCAGAATTTTTAGAGTAGAGGAAGACAGTCTTATGTTAGAGGGAAAGCACGGAAACAAAACATTCGCTCATGTTGGGTAAATCCAAACACGAGGACAATGAAAAGTATGTGCCGAGTAAGAGACCTTTAACACTATGAGTTGAAACGATCGAGGAGTATTTGGAAATAATAGAGTTACTCATGGAGTTAAGTGTAGAACCATCTCAAGCAAAGCAAAGGTCAAAGAATGTTGATGAACTCAACCAAGTGATAGTGAAAAGAGAAAGTGGAGGACTCGTAGAAATTTGAATCAAATATCATTCTCTACAAAGTTAGGCCAAGATAAAAGTAAACTTAGATATTCATGTGTAGAGAATGTGAAGAGATTTCGATAGGGAAAGTAAGGAAAAAGGAAATCAACCAAGAGGACCTCGACTTTAAAGTGTAGGCATAAGACTCCGATCCCAAAGCTTTACTTAAAGGGGTTTCACTTAATCCTATGTGACCAGATACGGTTTGGAAACTTCAAAAGAAGAAAGAGTTTCTACTAAGGATACTAGAAAGAACAAACCTGAGGTGATCACATAAAGGATGTGAACAGAGAACTCAACTTAACCTCCGTCTAAGACGACTCTTCACTTGGTCTTGATACAACCTAACCACGGTTTAAGGGTTTTTAGTCTTACGAGGATTACCACCAAGCTCAAGTTCTAAAAGGTCTAAAGGGTTCTTATCTTAAAGGAAAAGAAGCCTAGGATAGAAAGACGCTTCTCTCTGATACCAACTGTAACGCCCCGCTCCCGGACACCGAGCCCTTATCCGGAAGAGAAACGTTCGGCGCGTATAGCATTAAATAAATCTAATATTATACGCCAGCCTCTACGTCATCGTATCAAAATAAAGCAAACGGAAGCTAAAAAGACTCGGGTAAAAACATAAATGCTACTAAGAATAGAAATCAACCATACTAAAGATAGATAATTAAGATTACAACGATGAAAAACCCAAAGACTTACAAAATACGAGGTCTTAAAAGTAAATGTACAACAAGTCTAATAAACGAACTGCAACTAATCTAGTACAACCTTTGCAAGGGAAAATTAAACTAAAAGCTTCGCCAAGACTTCAAGTCTTCAAAAGTCATCATCTACACTTGGTCAACCTGTTCGTCTTCTCACCCCACAATGCATACAAAAATAAAATGCAAAGGAGGTAAGTACAAGGTACTTAGTAAAAGTGAGAAGCTATGACAACAATTAAGATTTATAAAGAAAAGATATTTAATCGTTTAGTTATCTTTATGTGACCGACTCAATCTAGGGTTCATTTCATGTCCATCAACATGAATTGACTAAACGTTTCTACTTAGCTTATCTATGTTACAACCGCACTCAAGGGCACTACGCGCATCCACCTTAGCGTAATCCCTCCGCATTTAGGGTTTTGGCCGACTCCACGGAGTTCTTCCACCTCAGGGACGCTCTTTTGCAACATATCAGTGGATCACACCAATATCCACGAAGTCTAGAAAAGGTAGACTCCGATAGCACGCACACCTCAGCAGAGTCCCTCTGTACTTAGGGTCATTGACCTACAGAGATCCTCCACCTTCAGAGGTAGCACATGCATCGCGATTTAGCCTGGTGCCTAGCCAAGAGAGACATGTTGTTTAATCTTTTACTAGTCAAGTACGTTGATTATTAGGGTGATTAACTAGCCACCTAAGTGTTTTCAAATAATCTCCCTCACACAAACTACTCTCTTCCTAGACCACTAGACAGGGACAAGTCCTAGCAATTATACGTACATTGATGAATACTAATCCATCAAAGCACAAGCCTATCATGATCTTCCGACGGATCCGAACTTCAACTCCCTTTAAGAGTACATTCGGTGTTTTAATCGAACGAATCAAGCTCAATTCAGGCTTGTTTATATTTATTCAATGTTAATATATCATGTTTAAGGGTTTAAAACAAGAAACACATGAGTATAAAACTCGAAACTAAGCTTCAAAACGATGAAAGCAAATAAAACAAATAAAACAAAGTCAAACGCCCGTTTAAAGACATGGGACGCCCGCCTGGAACCTATCGGACGCCCGTCAAGATCGACGCCCGTCCACTATACCTGCACGCCCGCCCACCTAAAGCAGATTTCAATCTCGAATGTAAAACAACACTTCAAACGCCCGCCCAGAAAGCCGACGCCGTCCGAAATGTGCCCAAGTAGACGCCCGTCTGAGAGAGGCGACGCTGCGTCCACCTGGGTTCGACTAGAACCCTAAAATCTTCAAATTCGATCCAAATCAGTTTCTAACCCAAAAGTATAGCAATTTACACATAGTAAAACGTAAATAAACATATCTAACTATTCCAAGAACACCTATGATCCTTGATCAACGAAGAACACATCTTCCTAGCATTAAAACATCTTAAACACCTTAAAACTTGATCTAAACCTTATAAACGATAATTGGAATCATAGGAAGAGCCTCTTACCTTATTTGCCTCGCAACACCGACAAAAAACACCAAGCAATCGCAGCAGCTTGTTGATCCTCAACCCCAAAACCTATTTGATCAACAACAAACCCTAAAATCCTATTTTCGTGCGAAAAACGAAACTGAAAAAGTGCAGTAACTGAAGATTACCTGGGTTTACTGCTGCGAACCTATTTTTAGATTATTCTACGCTTCAAGACGATCGTTTCGACTACTCATGGTCTGCTAAAAGCAGAGCTACGGATCAAAAGATACGAATTTTCCAAGAATCGAACTCTACGAATACCGAAACTAGGGCTAAACCGAAAACTTACGGAATGGAGATATTTTATTTTCCAAAGTTGCGTCTCCTCGCGCGATCACTTTTCTCTCTCCGCGGCGTCTTGAAGCAGATGAACGGATTGATCACACGGTTCTTCCTATTATTTCGCTTTCTTCTCTGCGCTTTGCTTCTTCGATTGCCGTTCCTCTTCTTTTTTAAGAAATAGCGTGTGAACTAATAATGAATTAGTTTGGGGATTATTCCTTTATAGCCATTTAATTAAACCCATTAATTAAATAACTAAATCCTTTTAATTAAATCCTTTTTAATCAAATAAATGGGACAAATAATAATTAGGTCGTAGTAAATACACCCAATGACTATTTTACCCTTTTACGAAAAGTCGGGATGTTACATTTTTATCAATTAAAATTTAATAGTGTCCTAAATGCCAATTATTTTACTTTTTATGTCCTTTTGGACAACTCCCCCTAATAAGAAACCCCTGGGTCTGTTTGGACATAGACGATACTCAAAACCGTTGCTACTGAAATCGTGTTGAAAACTAGATATTCGAATTTTATAAGGATTATCCGACTACTGTAAAAGGTAGATTTGTTGGTGATCGAATTATAGCTGGGTAATGCACTATTGTTTGCCTACATACCATTATGGATTTAAGGGATCAAGTTATATGTTAACGTGGGGTTACTCAATGAAATTCTAAAGGTTGGAGAAGATAATCCTATTATAGAACATCATTGTGGGAGGAGTTAAGGATGTCATTGTTGGCGTCATGGCCAATGATCGGGAGCGGTTATAAAGGCGCTCATGAAGTGATCATGGCCATGTAAGCAAGAGTTGTGAGACAGTTCTATGAACGTGAGGTAACGTTGTGTTTGACTGTATAACCATGTCTGAGTTCATAAAGTCTTTCGATGTGGATATTTATAACGAGGTGAGCGGACACCATGTCAGTGGTACGAGTTGGTAAGCAATCATAACTCCAAACTGGCTTTGTGAATCAGGATACGACATGTACCAAGTCGGTGGCTCGGAAGCTTTTATCGCCTCATGGTGGTCACCTGGGTTCTACGTTGTGCTTCTCCACAAGCTTTCACCCAGACTGACGGAGCGAGTGAATGTCTTGTTGGAGTTGAGGTGATGTGCCTCCACTGACTCGGATGGGTCGGGTATATCCCTCGGCTTGTTGGACGAGGTTTGTTTAGAAGATCCGGAATAGTCAAATATTTGCCATGTTTGTGATTCGGGTCATACCCACATCAAAAGCCCTCTAGAGATGAGGTAGGACGTAGGTCGTAGGTTAGGTATGCCCAATGAAAAGGTGGCACAAGACCTATGGTTGTATACCAAAAGTTTCTAACGTCAACACTGCTTGTATTCGAAATTTGAAAGACCTTTATGCTTATCTTTAGACATCTCTTAATGTCCTTTGGAGATCCTATACATATTGATGATTGCTTTATCAAATGAGGCTTTTTCGTTAGTGACTTGACGGTGTTATCCTTTCCATTAGGGAACTTTTTGTATCCACTTTTCACATACATTATAATGGCTGCACTGACATGATATTTTTCAAGGTTGTGATTGCAGTGACATTACATTTTTAATGTTGTGAATAGATGATATTTTCAAGGTTATAATGCAGTGTCAAAGTTTTCACTTCAACAACTATACAGAAACTTCAATCATTATGCAGTGACATGATATTTTTATTGTTGTGAATGCAGTGAGATGATATTTTAAAGATTATAATGCAGCGACATCAGAGTTTGCACTTCAATAACAATACATTATGCAGTGACATGACATTCCAATAGCATTTACAACAATATTGTGGCAAGCACGTAGAGAAAACACTTAATGCAATCAGAATATAGTGACATCATCTTTTATACTTCAATAACGAAACACAAACTTGTATGAAGATGCAGTGACATGATTTTTCAATAGATAAAACAATTATAACTCTTTGTAGTAGCATTTCAAGTACAATTTCAAGCAAAGCTTCTGTTCTAATTTAGTGACATGCACTCAGTGACTACCCTTGTGTCCTAGTATTGACTTTTCTACTATTGAATTTCAATTTTCCAACAAAAAAAATCATATTTTCTTCCAGATTGACATTATGTTTTGTTCTATTCTTGCATGCTTAGTGTTAATGTATACTTACTCAGTTTTCTTTGTTTTTGTTGCTCCCTGTTTCTTCTCCGTTGATATTACTTGCTTTCTTCTCACCAGTGTCGATTCTCTGTAGTGACGGTATCAATTGAACTATAGTAACTTCTCCTCTGATTTCGCTGCTTCTTCTCTCTGATTTGGCTCTGATTTCGCTGCTTCTTCTTGCCGTTTGTTATGTCAATATCCTTGAGCCGTTTTGTGCGTTCACGTCGCGTCGTGTTTGAAAATGGAGGTTTCGTTTGTGTAACTGTTGAAGCATTGAAGCGGGAATAGAATAGGGGTATTCTGGTTCGTTTCTGATTTTTGTGTCATTATAACCAATGAAATGTTTTTGGTGTCTTATTTGCCTATTTAAGTCAAATTTGTGTCCTTATGGCCCATTCTCTTTTATTAATTACATATTCCAAATATATATGTCTAAGATTAATTCCATTCAATCTAATAAGGTGCATGGACCACCTAATAAAAGAATAATAAATTATTCTTACAATCCCCTGTATATGGCCTAGTGGTAACCGGTTAGGGTGGTGTAATGCCACGTTGGACCGAAAGCCGGAGTGTGGGGGTTCGAGTCCTGTAAAGGGCCGGCCCCTTTCGGTTAGCGGAAAAAACAACAAGCCTCTTCCCGAAGCCGCTAGTCCTCGATTAACCTCTCTCTCGCACTCGTGGGATCGGGGCGAGGACCCTTCCGGTAGGTATAACCGTTTTTTAATAAATTATTCTTACACAATTGACTAAAAAGCTCAATAAAAGTAATTATAAAAGTGAATGTCTTTTCACATATCAAAATATCTTAGCACACGTATTTTTTTTTCTTTCCAATATTATCCTTAATTTCGTGCATATTTATTCTGATCCGAAGGCATAATGTTGATTTTCTCTGCCCGAATTTGGATCAGAATGTGTGAAATAAATTTTTTGACCGGAACTGGGTCTAAAATACACTTAAATTCTGACTGAAATTAGATCAGAATAATCAACCAAATTCCGATTTATGTTGTGTTAAAATGGTGTGTGTTGTTTGAAAAGATGCTCCCTTATAAAATAAAGGGTTTATTCTTAAAAATGACGATTTGAGAGTATAAATATTTAAACAGGACAGTGTAATTTTTTATGGAAAAATTAGTTTATAGTATACTTTTTCCTGCTTAATTAAGTGTTAATCCACACTCCAAATAAAAGTTGCATTAAGGACAAAAAATATTGGACCGGACTAAAATACCCCTGTTTATAATAATAACAAGAAAAAAAAACTGGAAGGTAGTTAATACCAAACCCAAAACCCAAATCCAGTTCACGCAACCAAAAAAAAAAAAAACCCAAATAAAACGCTCCGCCATCGTAGCTGCCGTCTTCTCCAATGGAGATTCCAACAGAAAAGGTGGTGAAGCGGAAGAAACACCAGCAACTCTCAATGTGTTATTAATTAATTGATTTTTTTTTTTAATTTTCTGATTGTGATTTATGGAAGAAAGCTAATGATTATTGTTTATGCGATCAGTTTCATCAACAAAGGAAAATAACATGAATGGTGACGCAGGGGAACTTCTGTTTGATGGTGGATTTGAAGCCCCTGAGAATAATGCTTTTGGTCGTTCATTCAAGTTCGCATTATTGGATTGTTGTATTGAATCTGAAAATCCTCTGTATGCTTTATTTATTTATTTATGAAGAGTTCTACCGGTTGAACCACGTCAACCAAACCTATGATTTCGTAAGTGCTGTTCATCTTTATTTGTCATTGATAATTTCAGTGCATTAAGTTATCTCATTTGTGTTTAGGTAATGGTTCTTTCTCTTCGGTTTTGAAGATTGATGAGCAAGATCAAGAAGAAGTGGCTATGTGTTTGATGATTTTATCTAAGGATTCTAGTAACTGGGGTGGGGTGAATTCAGTTGTAGAATCTTCTGACAATCAATCTGATGTTTTAGAGACTAAATTATTGAGACAAAAATCGCTCGAAATCCCGTCTTTGTTCAAGTTGTTACTCCAGAAGCTAATAAAATGGATAGCAAAGCAGAGGTTAATAAGCAAGAAATCTCTGATTCAGGTTACTATTTGGATGAATGTGTTGAAAAAGCGAATCGACACGCTTTTGAAGGATTTTTCAAGAATGCAAATTGTTTGTGAAGCCAAGAACAAGTGGCCTAATGTGATTGAACCCAAGAACAAGAAGAGGCCTAAGAGAAATGATCCTAAAGAAAAAGTAATATCGAAACATGCTCCGAAAGAAGTAAATATGAGTGCTTGAATCTGAAGAAGACATTCGGTTCATATCAAGGACTTGGGGACATAGACCTTGGAACAAAAATCGAAAGGAGAGTCATTTTGAGCCACGACATCGTCATCGATGTTGATACATCGATACTTCGACATCGACATCGCACGACATCGACATCGTTGATATTGATACTATCGACATCTTTGTGTGCCTTAATGCAATAGATAGGCCTAGTTCATAGGCTTACTATGTGCCTTGGTGTGCTGAGGTTTTTGATCTACATTGTATCATCATGTAATAGATAGGCCTAGTTCATTGGCTTACTGAACTTGTAATTCATCACCTTGTGAATTCCGGGCATGATAATTTAGTTCTTTGAACTTGAATATCCTTCTTATAATTTGGCTGATAGTTCAGACTGTTTTAGACTTGTATTGTTCTTCTATGTATTACCTTTTAGTCTGATGTACCTATTGTACTAAATCTATAGTCTGTTGTATTGATCTTCTATGTATTACCTTTTAGTTTGATGTACTTTTTAGGCTTAATTCAAGTGATTAACTACTGAACCTGCATGTTATAAACACCACACCTTAATTAAGTTAATCTATGATATTCCTTTTATCAATCAAAACCACATAAACTTGACATAGGCTTAATAGTTAATCACTTGAATTAAGCCTTAAATGAGCCTTATATGAGCCATCTATGTGTTCCTTGAAGTAGTCACTTGAATTAAGCTTTAGATGAGCCTCGAATCATATCGAGCATCGACATCGACATCGACATCGACATCGACATCGTGTTGATGTAAATGCTGCGATTAAATTCGGCTTTCAAATACTACGTCGAAAAGGTATCAAACGCGGTCTCAAAATGAAGATAAAAAAAAATATGAACTTTGGTGAAACAATTTTGATGATCGGTGTTCTAAATCAAAAGGTGATGAATTACAAGTTTGTTGTTAACTGATGTACATATTGTAGTAAATCTATAGTTTGTTGTACTTGCTATTGATCTGCTGAGTTTGTTAACAGTCTGGTGGAATGTTCTCCTGCATATTCTTGTATAATCTGACATCGACATCGATACTCATCGACATCGATACTACCGATACTATCGACATCGACATCGACATCGAGCATCGACATCGTAAGTGTAAATGCTGCGATTAAATTCGGCTTTCAAATACTACGTCGAAAAGGTATCAAACGCGGTCTCAAAATGAAGATAAAAAAAATATGAGCTTTGGTGAAACAATTTTGATGATCGGTGTTCTAAATCAAAAGTTACGGTCGTTTATAAGAAAAAACCGCTCCGGTTAATAAAAATATTTTTTCGTCTTTCAAAATATACGTCGGAAGGGTATCATATTTGGGCTCAAATTGAAGAGCAAAAAAAACATGAATTTTGGTGAAAAAATTTCGATGATCGGGGTTGTAATTCAAAAGTTACGGATGTTTGAAAAAAAAAACAAAAACAAACAGATCAAACTGATCAATGTACTCATGTATCATGTAGCTGAGGACGCGCGTGAGGGTTAGTTTTGTCCGTCTGAAATTGTTTGTCCTTTTTGCAACTAAAAAAATATGTGTGTCCTATTTATTCATTTTGTGTCAAAAAAAGGACTTTTGCCTCTTTATCTCATTTTTTATCGGGAAAAAAGGACAAGCGTTTATTCCATTATAATTTAAATTCTCTTATATTTAATTACAAAAATGTATATCTTTTGATCTGAATGTCAAAAGATCGTAATTCTTTCACAATATTTTTCTTTTTTTTCGTTATCTTTATTTAGACATCCAATTTGATATTTTTTCGATGTCATTTCGAGGCCATTTTCGTCAAAAACAACGAAATAATTGAACATTGGAATAGTTAATTTGAAGTCAATTCCACTGAACCAAACAGTGGATTTGGGGTAACGAATAGTGAAATTGTCCTTATCACCAAATTTGTATTTCTACTGTCCTAATTTCTAGTTTTCACTCTTATTTTTCTTTTTAAACCACCCAAAAATAAATCCTTAGTTGTCACCTTTGTCATTAATGTTCCACTTTCATAGACTATATACAATTGTAATAAATGCATTTGTGACATTTAAATAATTAAGATAACATAATTTTGACGAGTTTATTAAACTTGTCTCAAATGACAAGGTAGAAGGGGAGTAAGGATCCTGTCAAGTATTTGAGGAAGTGTTCTCTCAAAGTAGAATTGATCTAACCATGCATACACCTAAAATGTGAAAATAATCTAACTGTAGATTTTTATTTTAATTTTTAAAACTACGTCGTTTTGGTGATAATGTATAAAAACAATTGCAGTTAACCTATTTTGAGAGGATCATTGCTCGGTAGGAGGGAGTAGAATAGATGATGAAAGGAAATTGAAATAAAAGTCCAATGATATAAAAATCAAATTCATGTAGTGAATCAGACATTGTACCGAAAAAACAAAAAATAATCCATGTCTTAAGGTATTATTGCATGAAAATAAGGATCAAACTCAAAGGAGGCAACTTAGTAAATTACTTTAATGGATAGTCAACACAAGGGAAAAGAAGAAAAGAAAGTTCACAAGTCTCCGTCCCATAATTCTTCAACTGACTTGTATTGGCCACCACCAATGATGTGTTCTCCAAGATAGCCCCTATGCTGAGGGATTTGGGTGATTTGGTCAACTTCTTCTTTGCTGAGTTCCCAGTCAAATATTTGGAGGTTCTCTCTCATCCTCTGCTTGTTATAGCTCTTCACGATAACAATTGCCCCTTGTTCGTATATCCATCTAAGTGCAACCTATATATATAATTAATGCATGCAAAAGGAGACATTCATGATTCAACTTTTTCAAGAAAACCATTATGTACTACGTATGGAGTAGCGATACACCGATATAACTTCAAATGCAGAATATAAAGCCATTATAAAACACAAACACAAATACACATGTGCATGAATACATACATATACATACATATATATATATATATATATATATATATATATATATATATATATATATATATATATATATATGTGTGTGTGTGTGTGTGTGTGTGTGTGTGTGTGTGTGTGTGTGAGGGATCGAAAGTGTTACATCGTATTACAAGTTTATAAGTATTAATTTAAAAATCTAAGTAGGGTTAGGGGTCAAAAATTAACGGGTCAGTTAGTAGATATTACTGTATAATTTTTTTAAATATTATAAAAAAATTACACATAAATATCAATTTTTTTTTAAAATTTAGGGGTCAAAATGATCTATTGAAATACATGACGCCGCCCTTGTTCGAGAAAAGCTATTATACAACAGTGATTTTATGAATGACACCAAATGGAGGGGTGATATGTGTTTTTATACACCCTCTCTCATATAGTAGGAGTGTGTAGGAGTGAATTGGACGCATTTCACTCATCCACTTAGTATCATCCATCAATCACCGTTGTATAATAACTCTTCTCGGTTCATCGAAGATAGTGTAATGCATTGATCGTGGCACTAATTAGGAAAGATATTCACTTCTCATACTAGTTAAATATTGGTTTATTATTTTATATAAGTTTATTAGAAGTTACTAAACTACAATATTTGTACTGTACACAGATGGTGATTGGAGAATTTATATTATACAAAGTAAGGGGCACCGGTGGTGGTCCTTATATAGTATTTATACTCAATTGATACATTTTATACATATAATTAGTGTCCTTAATGATCAATTTGTGTTTTTTTTAGTATTTATTAAATATAAAGGGAGATTTCATATGATTCACAAGCTATTCTGACTGAATAAGAGGGAACATGGTTAAATTAAATGCTCTGATTTAATTTGAGTCGTATGTTAAGCGTTTTGTATATCAAATTTCTGTCAGAAAACCAATTTTTATATATTCTGACAGGAAAATTTACCACATACTTTATAAGTTTGGGACAGAAAAAGTAAACGCCAAAAAAAAAAAAATTTGAAGGGTAGGGGTAGGTAGATACAGACCTGCGCAAAGGTCTTGTTTTTGGAAGCTGAAATATCTTTGAGGACGTTGCTTTCTTTCACTGCTTTATTTCCCCAAAATGAACCATCCGCGCCAAGTGGGGACCATGCACTAATGGTAATCCCTTTCTCCTTGCAAAATGGAAGCAATTTCCTTTGCTGCCATACCACACTCATTTCCACCTACAATGCTTTGTCTAATCATTTGCACGACAGTCTCAAATAATTTATAGAATAATGTCACACAAAAATACAATAAGATACAAGATACGTCACCAAACGGAAGTACTATCCGTGCATAATGGCTGATACAGAATCTCGGGTAAGAGGACGATAAAAAAATTTAAATGACAAATAAAAAGTTAAGGAAGGCAAACAAGATACATACTACATATATTAATCGATTTTTTTTTCAGATTGAGGGAGGACAATTGCCCCCTATGATGCACGGATACTCCATCCCGCAGCAAGCGTATCTCCGATATCGACACGATCGGATATCGATACTCGGGATACTCCATTGGATACGTATCTGGGTCAAATTGTAATTTTTAAAAGTTGGATACTTTACCGGGTACACGTATCTTGATTACAGATACGGGTATCCGAAAAACATGATACTTAAAGAATGAGTTTGAACCTTAATATGTGTAAATGTGCACACACACACACACACACACACACACACACACACATATATATATATATATATATATATATATATATATACACACACACACACACACATGTATAGTCATTTTATTTTAATTATTTACAGTTTAGTCCTTATATTTTTATTATTTACAAATACACCCCCATATCCGCATCCTATATTTTCATAAAATCCCGTATCTGCGTATCCCGTATCCGTATATCCCGTATCTGTACGTAGGTCCGCCACTATCCGTGCATCATAGATAATGAGCATGTAGGTTAAATAAGAGGTATACCGATTAATCTCTTTGGAGGATGGTAGAATTTTCAAGAAGAATGGAGAGTTTTTCACAAGTGAAGTTGCTTACACCTACAGATTTTGTCAAACCCAATTTTTGGCACTCCTCCATCGCCTTCCATGTGCCATGGATATCGAACGGGAGGAGGTCTTGCTTCTCGAATGCGAACAAATCAGCTCCGTTCCTTATTCTTACAGGCCAATGAATCAGATAAAGATCCAAATAATCTAGCCCCAGTGTCCTGAAAAAAAAATCGTAGTAAGGTTGTTAGAGAAAGCACTTGCGATAGAGCATCAGTAAATCATTTAAAAACTCTATTTTAGATTTCAACATGAAAAATAACACTCAGAAAGAGATACTCTATTTTCATCAGTAAACTACTGATTCTGTAAAATTTCCTTTACATCTACCGCATTCTTACAGATTCTGTAAATTTTACTTTATGTCTATTGCATTATGTATAATAGAGAATCTGATGCATTTCATCTTAGATAGAGATTCTGTAAACTAGAAAAATGCATGTTTAAAACTGTAAAGTAGAGAATTTGTTACAGGTATCTGATGCGAATGCTCTTAGGTCCATAGTTTTAGAAGTTTTTCGTTTATTTTTATGATTCAAGTTTAGTTATTTTTCATTGTTTCCTTATTTACTCATTGTTTCTTTATTCTCTAAAGTCCATAACCGTTCCTTATCCTTATGCTTATTTACAGGGGCGGATTTATGTTGAAGAGATTGGGTCACTTGACCCCGAACTAAAGGAAAAAAAATTTATATGTATTTTTTTTACGTTATACGGTATATCTTTCTCGATCCCTAACCCGTATCATTGTGCTCCCGCAACCACCCCTGCTTATTTACACATATAGGTCTTTTACTTTTTGTATTTTTCCTGAAAAGAATTGACCCCTGCTGAAACTACCTTTATAAATTTACAATATCAAACTCGACTCATTGAGTACTCGATATAACTCGTTTCTAAGTTCGATTATTTTTTAAATTGATTTACTTTTCATAAAATATGACAAGATTGAACTCGAGTCGTCAAATACTCGATTAGACTAATAATTTTTTTACTTTTCAAAATGTTATTTAATATTAAATTTGTAAATATATTTAATTAAATAATTATTTAATATAGTTCGATTAACTTACGAGCTACTCAATTACTATATTTCGAAGCACGAATTCAGTTCGGTTAGTTATTTTAATAGCTCAATTTAATTTTGAACTCTAAAAATTGAAACGAGTTAAGCTTTTTTTTTTTTTTTTATTTTATAAATAGAGGTAATTCACAAAAAGCTCGATTAATTTATGAATCTACAGTGAATTAACAAATCACCGCAAAAAAAAAAAAAAAAAATTGATTCAGGGGAGTGATAGAGCTACTCCTTCAAGTATACACAACTTTTACATCATCATCATCTCACCGGCCTCATTTTTTCACTTGTAAAAGAAATTTAAAAAATCACAACCACAAAATTATGTTGGAAGTAAAAATGGTGTACACTCTATCATTACCCTTGATGTCAGTTTGACTAACCAACGTTTCCGTAATATCGGGTCCCCAAAAGGAGTCCGGATCCCCTACGGTACAAGGTGACCGGTATAAATTGTTGTGCATCGTTTCCGTCCGAATTTTGGACGGGAGCACCATTTCACTTTTTTCCCGTTCAAATTTGATTCACTCTTTTACCGTCGAAATTTAGATGGATCCGTTGAAATTTGGACAGATCCATCCAAAATTCGAACGGAAACAGTACACAGCACTTTGTATCGCTTATCTTGTACCGTAGGGGATCCGCTTCCCCCAAAAGCCACAAGAAAAAAAAATAAAAAAAAAAAACAAAAATAAGAAAAAGAAAGAGGAATGTCCAAAAGAGGAGGCCACGTAGTCGATTATTGTGCCTTGTTGAAAAACCACTTGACCAAAACTTACCCTGAATAAGAGTACTAGCTCCGTTTTAAAATATAAGTCATCATATGTGTTTTTATATAGATTAAAAAATTGATTGAATATCATAAATTTAATGATTAATGTTTAAATCATTAATACAATAAATGTTAAGTAATGAAAAATAGTTGGATTGATAATAAATTATGAGTAAAATAAAAAAAAAGTAATAAATATTCTATTGGTAATGTATAATGATTAATATTATAACATAAAAAAGAGAGTAAAAAGACTTACTCCTTCCGTCCAATTTTATTTGTCAAGTCTCATTAAATGATCTAATATTTTTGCATATGATAAAGTATTACTTAAATGTCATAAATATAAAAATATTGGATCATTTAATGAGATTCAAAATATTAAATATGATAGTCAAAATCTCTTTAAAAAATCAAACAGGACAAATAAAAATGAGAATGAGAGAGTATATTTTAGACGGAAGGAAGTAGTACAAAGCAAAGCGGACCATGGTTCAAAGTCGCGGTCGCGGTGGCCAACTCGGAGACCACCGAGTCACTTGAATCGTCGCGTCGCGGTATCGTTTCAGACGAGACGAGTTTTCTAGTGGATAAATGCTTAAAAAATTGAAAAAAAAGTCAAAAAACACAAAAAAAAAATACAAATAACTAAACACAACATTAAAATATTCAAAAAAAAATCCACGATATCATATTATTTTAAGTAAATACAATAACATACATGCTGTCGAAATAGTTTGTGATCACTAAAGTCTTAACGACTGATGATACCTGACCCGGATTACGCCACGTGTCACCTTTAGGGGTGCTTAATAAATTACCACTCCTTGAGGTTAGGGCTTTAAGGGCCGAACAGAGGGCGGATCGTCTACCATGGGAGACCGGTCTCGAACTCCTCTCTCAAAGGCCCGCCCGCAGACGGTAAAAGATCCGCGAAGAGAGGCGCCCACCGGACGCTCAGTTACGAGGGCCGAGCGGAGAACGATCGAATCGACTCGTTGTTATTCCAAGCGAGGAGAATAAATGGAAAGAATCTTTAGTCATAAAGACTCCAATCTTGACATTAAATATGTCTATAATTATCTCCTATTTGGGGGATTGAGTCGTGTTTATCCTTAGGGATTAATTATTAATTATAATACTTGCCCACCAAGTAAGAGGCGAGAGATGATCTATATAAGCGACCTATGAACTACGGATGACTTGATTCCAATTCGATTATTGGATACGTAGGCAACTCCGAAATATTCGAGAGCTCATCGAACACACCAAACATCTCACCCCTTTACAATAATTTAGGGTTTCTAGGGTTATCGGTCGTTGTCACATAGAAGATTGACCCGCATTGATTACTGGACGATTTCCAGCATCGTCATTTGGCGCTAGAAGGAGGGTCTTCTACTGATAATCGATCTAAAAAACAAGAATCCCTAAGAACGTTATGGCACCACCGAGGAACACAACCAAGAAGAGTACAGATCCGGCCCAACAGGGAGGAACTTCAGCTACTCAAGGCGAAACTCAAGATGCGGTGGCCCAGAAAGGGGCAGATCCCCAAGGGGATCAAGTAGATCCAGTCCTTCAAGACCCAGCCAATAAGGCATTGGTTGACGCTCTGAAAAATCTGGACAATACCACCATCAAGATTATTCTGGATGAGACCCTCAAAGGAAAGGACCCCCTAGAAAAACCCGAAGAGAATCTCCAGCAGCAGGTCCCTAATAAACCGGAGATCGTGGAATCAAGCACCCACACAGACTACGGAGTTACGCGTTACCCGAATGACACGGCCAAGGCCGAACTGGATACTATGCTCGGTAAGCGATCAGACAACTATCTCGATCCATGCGCGCGCTTTTCATCGAGCATATAGACCACTACCCCGCCCAAAGCCAGGTTTCAAAATTCGAAGATTAGCGCATATGATGGATCCAAGGATCCTTATGATCATATGCATCAGTTCATCTCCCACATGAACCTATATAATGCGTCGGACGAGATGAAGTGCAAGACTTTTCCCGCACTCCTAACTGGAAGAGCTAGGGAGTGGTTCAACAGGATCCTTCCTAGATCAATCTCAGATTTTGGGACTTTGACCAGGAAGTTCGTTCATGCATTCATTGCGGCACGACCTTTCCAAAGAAATCAAACTCATCTGTTAACTTTAAAACAAAAACAAGATGAATCCGTATTGCGCTTTATAAAGCGATTCAACGAAGAGGCCGCACAAGTTCAGGACGCAGATGACAAAGTTCTTTGGTCGCTCTCTTCGTGGTGGTGTCCTGCGAGAGGGACGGCTACACGCAAAGCTTAACAAACAAGCTCCCAAACACAATGGAAGAATGTCCGGGACGTCGCATATAAGTACTGCCAGGGAGAAGAAGCAAATCGGCTTAAAAGAGAGATGGAAAAGGGTGAGGGCAAGAAGAACAAGCCTGAAGAAAGATCGGACAAAAAAAGAAAGTCAGTTTGGGATCGGGTAACTGCGCCAATCTCTGATCATATGGGGAAGAAAGGAGCTCTGCAGATGCAGAGACTTCATCCAGTGAGCAGACCTCGTCGTGAAGTCCTTGCGATAATGCAAAGAAAGGGCATTGCTAGGACCCCACCCCCGATGAAGGGGCCTAGGGAGAACAGAAATCAAAGCAAGTATTGTAAGTATCATCAGGATGTAGGACATGACTCAGAGCAGTGCAGAGACCTAATTCGAGATATTGACGCAGCAGTAATGGAAGGACAACTGGATGAAGTTATAGATCGGTCTCAACAAGCTAAGCCCAAGGGACGGCGAGAGTTTAAGCGTAGGAATAACGGTGATAAGGATCATCGAGATGAGCAAAGGTGGAGGAAAGATCGTTCTCCTGACACTGGAGGACATGCAGATAATCGCCCTGTGAACACAATCAATACGATCTCAGGGGGGCCAAACAGTTCAAAGGTGACAGAAGAAGGAAACAGCAGGTCTGTTACCCCTACTTCCACGAATAAGAGGCAAAGGATGTCAGGAGAAGTAGTATATGGACCAAGGACTCATTACCATTGGTGATCAACAACGAAGGATTGGTGATTGAAGCTGTGATTAGCAGGAACCGGATAAAAAGAATTTGTGTCGATACGGGTAGTGCCGTGAACGTCCTCTACTATAATGTTTTCATAGCAATGAAACTGAAGGACGCCGAACTGACTCCTGTCTCCACGCCTCTGTTCGGCTTCGCAGGACCTCCGGTTCATCCATTGGGGGTGATCAAGCTGCTCACTACCTTTGGAGAAGGCACGAGGAGCAGAACTCTAATGATAGACTATGTGGTGGTGAAGGCACCATCGGCTTACAATGTGATAATGGGAAGGCCGGCCCTTATAGACCTTCGGGCTGTGATTTCACCGGCCCATGTTAGCATGAAGATCCCAACAGGGGAGGGGTCGATAGAAATCAGAGGAGATGTGGAAATGACCGGGAGTCGCTATACCGCAACAGTAAATGGGAAAATGGTGCAACAGGTTTGTATCGAGGAGCTAATACCCAGTGACGAAGAGAACTGGTCTTATGAGGATACAACAGAGGCTGTACGTCTATGGGACGAACAGGAAGACTCGACAGTTCGCATTGGGGCCTGGATCCCCTCCCCACACAAAGAATCGTTGGTAAAGATCCTTGGAGACTTTAGAGACGTGTTCGCTTGGAGGGCACAGGATATGCCAGGATTATCTCCTGATTTGGAAGTACATAGATTAAGGGTGGATCCGAACAAGAAGCCTATTCGTCAAAAGAAAAGGCATTTCGCCCCTGAGCGCATTGAAGCAATCAAGCAAGAGGTAACTAAAGCCGCCGCAAGCAAGCATAATAAAGGAAGTAATGTAATTCTGAATGGTTAGCCAACCTGCACTAGTCAAGAAACCAGACGGGAGTTGGAGGATTTGTGTAGATTTCATGATTTGAACAAGGCATGCCCAAAGGATTGCTATGCTCGCCCAAGATTGATCGTTTAGTGGACTCCTTTGTGAGATATGAAGTGTTCGCATTTTTGGATGCTTACAAAGGATATCATCGGATCGTGATGGACCACGAAAGATGCAGAGAAGACCGCTTTTATAACAGAGTTTGGGACGTACTGCTACGTCACAATGCCTTTTGGACTCAAAAATGCAGGGGCAACGTATCAGAGGGCTGTTAACTCGATTTTTGCCAAACAGATAGGAAGATGTATGGAGGTGTACGTGGATGACCTCCTAATCAAGAGCAGTCTCTTGATCGAAGATTTGGACGATGTAAGAGAAGTCTTTGGAGTCCTAAGGAGAGTCATATGAAGCTCAATCCAAAGAAATGCACATTTGGGGTCGATCGGGAAGTTCCTAGGATACATGATATCCGGAGAGCGGGATCGTGAGCGAACCCGGATAAGATCGAAGCATTAAAAACCATGTCTCCACCAAAGAACATCAAAGAAGTTCAATGATCGACAGACGGATAGCCGCCTCAAGTATTTTTTTATCGAGATCGGCCTGGCGTGCTTTGCCTTTTTCAAAATCTTACGGAGAGCTAGCCCTTTCATTTGGGACGAACAAAGCAGTCGCGTTCGATGAACTAAAAAGTACTTGGCTGAATTGCCCACTTTGATGACTCCTCGGAAAGAGAACCTATGTTCGTCTATTTAGCTGTAGTTGAAGAAGCTCTGAGCGCAGTACTGGTAAAAGAGTAGAATGGACAACAGGTACCCATTTTCTTCGTAAGCAAAGCACTCCACGGACCGGAAGTTAGATATTCAAATGCAGAGAAGCTGGCATTAGCGTTGGTACATGCCTCAAGGAAGTTGAGACCTTACTTCCAGGCACATCCATCATCATCGTCATCACCGATCACCGATACGGCGAGATCTTAGGACGCCCGAAAACCTCGTGGTAGGTTGGCGAAATGGGTCGTCGAACTGGCAGAATACGACATTGATTTCAGACCACGGACTGCGATCAAAGCACAGGTTTTAGCGGATTTTTTGGCCGAGGGAATATCTGTTTGTTTAGATGTTGATCCTGAGAAACAAGAGGTACATGATGGAACTTGTACGTTTGTGGAGCGTCAAGTAAAGACGGTGCATGAGCGGGTCTCCTACTAGTCAGCCCTAAAGGGGAGGAATTCCCCTACGCTCTAAGATTTTATTTTAAGGCTACAAACAATGAAGCTGAGTACGAAGCTTTGATTACGGGACTCACGTTGGCAAGTAAGCTTCAGGCGGGACGATCCAGCAGTGTATAGTGACTCCCAGCTCGTGGTGAATCACATAAATGGAGAATATGAAGCTAAGGAAGAACCTATGAGAAGATATTTAACAGCAGCTAAAGCACTCTTAGGGAAGTTTCAAAAGGTCCGGGTTGACCAAATACCACGAGCTGAGAACAGGAGGGCAGATGCTTTGTCCAAATTGGCCTCAAATTTTTATCGTAAAAGAAATCTTGGTGGAGTTGTTCAAAGAAAAAGCTACGAGCAAAGCAGTCAGACGCCAATTAGGCAAGCCAGTACGTGGATGGATCCAATTGTGTTGTATCTTAGAGACAATATCCTCCCCCAAGACAGAATTCAGGCTAGAAAAATGAGGCTCTTGGCAGTGAGATACTCACTGTTTGAAAACGTACTCTACCGCAGATCGTATATTGCTCCATGGTTGAGATGTGTAACTTAGAAGAAGGGAACTACCTGCTCAGGGAGGTGCACTTAGGCATCTGTGGAAATCATCAAGGAGCACGAACACTTGCGAGGAAGTGCCGGCTGTTCGGTTATTATTGGCCAACAATGTTGGAAGACGCCAAGGAATTGGTGGAAAAGTGCAGATCATGCCAGGTGCATGACAACTTGTCACATTGGCCATCCCAAGATATGGTTCCGATGATCTCCCCCTGGCCATTCGATCAGTGGGGGGTAGATCTGGTTGGACCACTCCCCAGAGCCCCGGGCAATGTCAGGTTCCTAATTGTGGCAATTGATTACTTCACCAAGTGGGTCGAAGCTGAGCCATTGGCCACTTTAACAGGAAGGCAGATACAGAAATTTCTGTGGAGGAGCATAGTATGCAGGTATGGAATACCAAAAACTTTGATTTCAGACAATGGGACTCAATTCGAAGGCAGGGTCGTCCGGGAGTGGTGCAATGAATTACACATTACCCAACACTTCACTTACGTAGGATATCCTCAAGCTAATGGTCGGTCGAGCAGGACCAACAACAGCGAGATCGGCGCAGGATCAAGAAGCGTTTAGAGGAGGAAAAGAGAATTGGACAGATCACCGCCTAATATATTATGGGCATCTGAGAACAACTTGGACCAACTCACGGGAAACCCTTCACCGGTGGGCATACGGATGCGAATCCGTGATCCCGGCCGAGATCGCCTATCATCTCCACGGACAAAGACACTACACGAAGGTGACAGGAGGCGAACTTAGACATTCCAAGGATGATCTCGGAGGAAGCTCGTAACATATAGCCTTCATAAGAATGGCTAAGTACAAACAAATAATTTCTCAATATTACAATTCTCGAGTTAAGCACTCGTACTTTAGGGAAGGGACTGGTGCTCGAAAGAATGAAGTTAGCAAGCAATTACTTCAAGCGGAAGCGGCTCCAAAGGAAGGACCTTACAAGGTGGTCAAAGTACATGGTAAAGGGGCATATCAATGGGCCGATTTAAATGGCGAAGCTGCCCCCCCTTGGTGGAATGCCTCTAATTTGAGGAAGTTTTACGCTCAGGACAGTCCTGAGACTATTTTTAGCATTTTTTAATTTCAAATAAAATGTATTCAGATATCAAATATTGAATAAAGAAGTTTTATTGCTATATGCATTGTCACTATGTTATTTGATCATAACTAAGCTGCAGGACAGATTCATATAAAAATTTGCCAAGGCAAATCCAAGGAGGTCTGCAGGACAGACCCAACAAACTGATCCGCAGGTCGGATTCAGTGGAAGAACTGAGCCGCAGGTCGGTCTCAGGAAGAAATTTGTCAAGGCAAATCAAATTAAGTCTGCAGGACAAACCCAACAAACTGATCCGCAGGTCGGATTCAGTGGAAGAACTGAGCCGCATGTCGGTCTCAGGAAGAAATTTGCCAAGGCAAATCAAATTAAGTCTGCAGGACAAGCTCAACAAACTGATCCGCGCAGTCGACTCGTCTGATTTAACCGATCTTTGTACATCGTGCAATATCCCTCTGGGGTGATGGGCATAGAGATGGGAACCCCCAGTAGCTGGGGGCATAGTGGTCCATGTACATGCCATACGGTTACAAATTTGCAAGAGGCCGTCTGGGTCGGTTTAGACTAACGCCGGCGTACCTATTGTTTTGGCGGTCATATGGGCTCGAGGCACCGATTTAAGGAGGTAAAGCCAAAGGCGGAGTAGTATCTAGACCAGGATGAGGTTGATTCTGTGGGACACTGCTCGGAATTAATGCGAGCAAAGAATAATAGTGTTCAGGCCCAGAAACGCTCATAGCACCAAACTGGATGAAAGGCCGAGTGACCTCGTTTTTGATTCAGAATGGGACTCAAATTCTCTATCGATTGAGTTGCTAGAGGCAGTTAGCCCTCATAAACTGGGAAAAGTAGGGGAGAATAAGAAATATAGAAGAACAAAAGCAATAAGAATTGGAGACTTACTTGGAAATGCAGGGAGTCCGGAGATGAGCTTTCAAATTAATAGCGAGCGATGGAAGAGAGAGGGACTGATATGAGGGGACGGGTTTATAACCTCCCTCCTGACACTCAAGCGACGTCAGTTATGGAAAAGAGTGAGAAACGCCTCGCAAACCGCGTATGTAATGATGGTCTATTAAATAGGCTACTAGCTGGCACTGTCAAGTTGAAACGCGTGATCGGGCAAGGGTCGGACGAACCGCCAAACGGAGCAGCGATCGACCAACTAGAAGTCAAGCGGATCTGGGGGCTTATGATGATACGACCCGGATTACGCCACGTGTCACCTTTTGGGTGCTTAATAAATTACCACTCGCGAGGTTAGGGCTTTAAGGGCGAACAGAGGCGGATCGTCTACCATGGGAGACCGGTCCGAACTCCTCCTCCAAACCGCGCAGAGACGGTAAAAGATCCGCGGCGAAGAGAGCGCCCAACTTGGGACGTTACAGTTGCGAAATTTGAGCGGAGAATGATCGAATCGACTCGTTGTTATTCCAAGCGAGGAGAATAAATGGAAAGAATCTTTAGTCATAAAGACTCCAATCTTGACATTAAATATATCTATAATTATCTCTATTTGGGGATTGAGTCGTGTTTATCCCAGGGATTAATTATTAATTATAATACTTGCCCACCAAGTAAGAGGCGAGATATGATCTATATAAACGACGCGCTAACGAGGCTACGGATGACTTCGATTCCATTCGATTATTGGATACGTAGGCAACTCCGTAAATATTACGAGAGCTCATCGAACACACCAAACATCTCACCCCTTTACGATAATTTAGGGTTTTAGGGTTATCGGTCGTTGTCACATAGAAGATTGACCCGCATTGATTACTGGACGATTTCCAGCATCGTCAACGACATATATCAAAAAGGCAAAGTCTATATTAGTGATAAATATATATATATATATATATGATATTAATTTAAGACTTTAAAATATTCAACTTGAAGATATCATGATGAGACATTTTAATATGAGAAATAATACACATCGAAATTACACAATCAATTACCATAACAATGATATATTATTGATTTTTGTGACTACTATATTGATTGATCTATGTCATATTAATCAATGATGTAGCATGCAATTGGTTGTAATTTTATTGCGGCTACATCATTTCTATTTTAATATAGTGCCATAAACCTTTATCTCATACACAAAACCCAAAAAAAGAAAAGAA
Organism: Gentiana macrophylla; assembly: GCA_026214975.1. Classification (NCBI taxonomy): domain Eukaryota; kingdom Viridiplantae; phylum Streptophyta; class Magnoliopsida; order Gentianales; family Gentianaceae; genus Gentiana; species Gentiana macrophylla. The sequence continues at coordinate 86,274,485 of CM047809.1, read as the reverse complement.
AAAAGAAACACGTATACAGATGTTACTCAACAATAAATTTGCTTATACCTTAAAAAAAAAAAAACAATGAATTTGCTTTATTAAGAAATAAAACAAATCTCTCCCCCAGAAAACAAATACAGTAACACAAATGCAGGCCATCCTCAGAAAAGGAGAGGAGATAACCGAACTCGACCCGGAGAACCAACGGCTTAGTAATCAAAATCTAAGATCAAGCCATGGAGGTGAGAATGAAATCAGAGATGAATCGAAGATATTGATTCAATCAGAGAGAAATCGGAGCAAAATCATTGATGAGAACGATGTTGAGACTTTCAATTCAAATCAGAGAAATCAGAGCTCTCCTTAGTCCTTCTTCTAGATCTACTGAGTTCTATACTTCAGTCCTTGCCTCCTTGCTTTCTTGGTTTGGTTCCTCACACAGCCACGGGTCTATTGTTTTTGCAGGTTCTTTGTCAAAAGTTTTCGATGATTTATGTCCGATTGGCTTTGTTTTTTCTATTCTTCTTGTTCCGATATGAATCCGAGACGAAGCCATAACTTTGTACCGGTAATGGCCTGAGTCGGAGACGATACGGCCGAGTCGGAGCCGACTCGGCCGAGACTTTGAACTTAGTTAGCGGACACGACTTGGGCTAAGCGATAAAATGAAAATAAATAAATAAAGAAATGATAAAGATGGAAGGGAATTATGTTAATTACCTAAGGCTTTTCTTCAAAGCAGGCAGCACAAGGTCGGGATGAGCATCAGCACAAGAAAGCTTAGAAGTAATGAAAAATTCATCCCTGTTCTTTACCAAGCCCATTTCAACTGCTTGGGACACAGCCTTTCCCAACGCCTCCTCTGTTCCATAGATTGAAGCCGTGTCGAAATGACGGTTTCCTACTTTAATGGCCTCCACAAAAATGGCAACCAGTTCCTCTACGGTTGGGTTGTTGAGGGATTGGGCTGTACCAAACCCCAAAACAGGCATCTTCTGCCCTGAGTTCAACACTATTTCTGGGATTATGACTTTTTCTCCCATTGTTTCTGCCATTTAGATTGATTCAGTTCAAAACTCCTTATGCATGAATATGTTATATATACAGCATGAATATGTTATATATACAGGCCGGTTTATTTATTTATTATTTTTACGAAGGGAAACCCAATTTCCCTTCCTTTACACAATTTTCTCAACGAAGACATTTTTTTCAGGCTGTGTTTACGAGGAAGGAGAGGAGAATTGGCCGGGGTGTGGAAAGAGGAATAATATAATAACCGGAAGTCTTTTTTTTTTTTCCCTTTCTTCCAACCACCGTGTTAGGCTTGGGCACGTATAAAAGATTGCAAGTATGGCGAATATCAAATATATTCAAAGTTCATTAATCTACGTAACTCGTACTTATTGGTTGATGATTGGGATAAAAGTTGAATTTTGAGGGAATTGAAAATATATACCTTTAAGTAAAAAAATTATTTAGTTTATTTTATATATGAAATTTTATTTGGTCCCAATAAACACATACTGATAATGTAGATAAAATATAAATCAAATTAATTTATATTTTTACCCTTATTATAACGATTTTCATTGGTAATTTGGGGTAATTTGGTAAGGTTTCAATAAATTTATCAATTAAAATTTAATAATGTCACTAAATGCCAATTATTTTATTTTTTACGTCCTTTTGATAACTCTCCTAAAATATACACTTTGAGTAAAAATAGTTTATTTTATAACTATTTTTAAACTTACAGCTTTCATTTGGACGGGCTTAAAATTCGTGAGCGGTTATTTTTTTAATATTTATTTTGCATGACCGACGTTTTATTTTAATTTTATTTTGCATGGGACGTTTTATTTTATTTTTTCTGGGGTCGAATTTTCGTCTATTTTTTTTTTTTTTTTTTTATTGGAACCCCATCTATTTTGTTTCAATTACATCGTCCTTATTGGAAAAAAGAAGAGAAATTTTAGTGTGCAACACGTATACCACGTGTAATTCTGATTTGGTATAACTTCACCACTAACATTTTGACATCTCAATCATGTGGCCCACATGCTTTTACCCTACTTTAATACAAACATCACCTTAACGGAAGTTAGAAGAATTACGGAAAGGAGTCCAACAATTTTATCATTTTCAGAAACCTTTTCTCATTCTCCAATCTTCATTTCTCCTTCTTCATACTCTCTCTCTCTTTACTGTTTAATTCTTCTTTTAATTTTCATCTCTCATTCTTTTAATTCAAACGACTTTCTTTCTTCTTCTTTTTTTTTTTTTCGCTTTTGCCAATGTTAAGGAAGAAATTTTTTTACATGAATTCAAAGTCATGGAACATCCCTATTTTTGTCCTTTTTATTGAAGGCTTTTTTGCCCTTTTAATTCTAGTTTTTTTTTTTTTTGCTAGATTAATTCTAGGGTTCAATTTTGCTAGATTTTATTTTTTCGACCTTATATTGCTAGATTTTAATAAAAGACGTTTTTTCTGAAAATTTTGTAAGCCTTGAATCATGTAGATTACAGCATGAGAAAGAAGATCAATTTTAAGCCTATTTAAAAAAAAACAGTCTCTATTAATAACAGTTATTTAGGATAATGTTATAAATTTTCAGAGAGGAGAAGATGTTTTTGACCTTTTTTTTTCCCTTCTGAATAAAAGGCAATATATTAGCATTGGTATTTCATTTACCTTTGATGTATACTATAGACTTGAACACTGGAAAAGAAAAGGCTTAAGCTCAAGATATGCCCTTTTTTTTCTGTGAGAAATTTGACATTGCCATTAGTTTGTTTTGTCATTTCTGCCGCATAATACTGAGTTTTTGAGCTATGTATGTTGATAAACATGTTAATCCGGGGAATAGTGCAATATGAAAGGTATCGAATTTAAGGTTGACATGAATTTTAAGAATGAATTAGAAGCTTATGATGGAGACAATGCATATGGAATTGCTAAAGAATGTGAGATAATAAAGGTAAACAAGAGATTCAACTAGGCAGAAAGTTTAATAGCATGTGATAACTCAGTTCAAATAGATACTACTATATGCTTGACATGCTTTGAAGTTGGCTATAGCCAAAGCTTGACTAAAACATGCTACATATTGGAAGCTAGAAAAGATCAGGAAGAATTTCAAGTTTGAATTGGCAGACATACAATATTCAATGGGGGAGTTTGTCTTGAATACATTTTATGTAAAATCTGAAATGTATTAGGAAATTCATCTTCTTTGGAAGCTTTGGAACTGATGTTTGCAACCCATTACTCACTTTTTGTGAAGTTTTTTTTTTTTTCACTAATACCATCATACCTCATCTATACAAGCAATAGCAAACTAGCTATTGCTTAAAACAAACAAAACACTAATACTCAAAGTCTCAAACAGAGTATATAATTCCAACTATTTTTCATCACAAAATTCTCAATTCCTTTTACATCCATTCACAGCATGCTAATTAGTGATACATAACCTCAAACACTATAAAGGACTTTATGCAAAACATGCATTGTTTTTTTAGACCAAGAAACATGGCATGTTGTAATATCATTAAGTAATCTACAAAGTCCTTCAGTGAGGATTTCTGATGTACTATCATACTTGCTTCCATTGGTCTTGAGATTCAATTATCACTTATGCCAACAGTTCCTTCCTAGGGATGTCAAATTAAATCCAACCCGGTGGAATCCATACCTCACACACCGGGCATTAACATACATCACACACTTGGGCATTAGGTCATACATGCAAGAAGTTGTTAGCAACAAAGTAAAGGCAACTGATATATCACTACAACTTGAAACACAAACAACCCAAAAAGATTATTTTGGGTCATTCTTCCTTTCAGAATAATCTGCAACTCAAAATCAACGAAGAAATGGCAATATTTAGAGACAACGTCCAAGCAACCAACCGTTGTAAGAAATGGTCAAAGCAAGACCAACATTGCAATTTTTGTAACAGAACATTTTAAATTATTACATATAAATATTGAATAAATCATCTCAAACAACATAAATAAGTAGCCAGATCATGAGAATGGAAAAAAAAAATCAAGAAATGTTACATATTGCCGAAATGTATATATTGATGGGTTTATATATAAAAAAAATCTAAAAGCCAAAGTTCATGAAATACCATATGTAAACAAACGGAAAAATATAAAATACAAAATAAAATAAAACCAGAGTTTATGACATAGGTGTTTTTCTTTTTTTGAAATTGACATAGGTGTTAACAAGTTCGATTTTTTATCCTGGGTTGAAAAACGATCCCCATTCTCAAATTTGTAAGGAAAAGAATAACAAATTCAATAAAAAAAAAATTGGTTATTTATTTTGAAAAAGAAAATAACGGGAAAAAGAAAGAAGAAGAAAGACCAAAAGACTCTGAATATTTTTTTTCCTTAAAATCAAAAAATGGAAGTAAGAAGAGAAAGAGGTTCAGATCCCAGCTGCAGGTGTAGATGAGAGAGGGAAACAAAGTTGAGAAGAAAAGACAGAGAACTTTTCCGTACCTTTCCGTTAGTCTTCAAACTTCCGTTAGTGAAATAAAGCAGGGTAAAAGCATGTGGGCCACAGGATTGAGATGTCAGAATTTTAGTGGTGAAGTTATACCAAATGGGATTTACACGTGGTATATCGGTTGTACACTAAAATTTCTCAAGAAAGAAACAGAAACCATCATCGACTGCAAAACCCTTTCTTTCTCCGACGAATTCTTCTCCGATGTTGCAAAAACATAAAAAAACAACATGAAACATCAAACCAACATGTACATGCATTTGGTCGGTGTGTAATATCGGGACGGGCTTATTTTCATTTGTAGATCTGAAAATTTTCCTGGGGAAAATGACTGATTCTTACTGTTGTATATCATCATGAAAACATAAATCTATGTGCAATTCTATTTTACTGCTATGCTTTTTTGATATTGTGGCTTTCTGTATTTCTCTTTGTGCTTGTATATATTTTAAAACGACCATGAAAACATGAATCTATCGGAGAAGAAAGGGTTTTGCAGTCGACGATGGTTTCTGTTTCTTTTTTCCAATCAGGACTATGTAATTGAAACAAAATAGACGGGTTCAAAATAAAATAAAAAAAAACAAAATAGATGAAAATTCGACCCCAGAATAATAATAAAAAAAACGTCTGTCTTGCAAAATAAAAAAAAATATGCGGAATTTTAAGCGTCCGAAGAGAGAGAAAAGTTTGGTCGAATGACGCGTTATTTTAATCCCTACCGATGAAAAATTATCCTACTCACGACAATGATATATCCCATCCGAACGCCAAATCGCCGTCTCTACCGAGTATTTTGATGAGGTTATGCTTGTAAAAATTAAAAATAAGGGTATCTAAAACAAACTATTTTTACCAAAAGGTATATATTTTGAATTTTCGTCAATTTTTAAAAAGCCATACAACAAGTCTTCTATGTAGTTTAATAAGAAACCCCTGGGTCTGTTTGGACATAGACGATACTCAAAACCGTTGCTACTGAAATCGTGTTGAGAACTGGATATTCGGATTTCGTGAGGATTATCCGACTATTGTAAAAGGTAGATTTGTTGGTGATTGAATTATAGCTGGGTAATGCACTATTGTCTGCCTACATACCATTATGGATTTAAGGGATGAAGTTATATGTTAACGTGGTGTTACTCAACGAAATTCTAAAGGTTGGAGAAGATGATCCTATTATAGAACATCCTTGTGGGAGGAGTTAAGGATGTCATTATTGGCGTCATGGCCAATGACCGGGAGCAGTTATAAAGGCGCTCATGAAGTGATCATGGCCATGTAAGCAAGAGTTGTGAGACAGTTCTATGAACGTGGGGTAACGTCGTGTTTGACTGTATAACCATGTCTGAGTTCATAAAGTCTTTCGATGTGGATATCTATAACGAGGTGTGACGTGGCCTTTTCTAATGCTAAACTAGTCCTTAACCGACAGTGTATCGGGTCAAACTGTAGTGCTATTATAGCTGGGTAATGCACTATTGTCTGCCTACATACCATTATGGATTTAAGGGATGAAGTTATATGTTAACGTGGTGTTACTCAACGAAATTCTAAAGGTTGGAGGAGATGATCCTATTATAGAACATCCTTGTGGGAGGAGTTAGAGTTAAGGATGTCATTATTGGCGTCATGGCCAATGACCGGGAGCAGTTATAAAGGCGCTCATGAAGTGATCATGGCCATGTAAGCAAGAGTTGTGAGACAGTTCTATGAACGTGGGGTAACGTCGTGTTTGACTGTATAACCATGTCTGAGTTCATAAAGTCTTTCGATGTTGATATCTATAACGAGGTGTGACGTGGCCTTTTCTAATGCTAAACCAGTCCTTAACCGACAGTGTATCGGGTCAAACTGTAGTGCTAGTATGGTGAGTCAGAGTGTCGAATCCTCAGGGAACTTGGTAATTCTTCTAAGTGTGGTTAAACACCAAAGAAGTCATTATTAACTCGATCTAAACCGCAATTTTATAACACAGATCACTCTTATTCTACTCAACATAAAATAAATGCGTAATTTAAAAGTTATTCTAATATAATATATATAGATATATAAATATATATAGATGTACATAAATTGCAAAATATATATATAGATACAAATATATAGATACCAATATATTTTAGAACTAGACAAATAAGTTTATAGAACTAGCCAAAGTTTAAATAATTGAATTATACGATCTTTCCAAAGAAATGGAATGTGCTCGATCTTTCCTTTTATTTTAGGTCCAATTGAGTAAATGAAACGGTGCACTCTCGAGGTTAACAATTCCTCCTCACACGGCGTATGAAATTGTCATATGTCATTGTCATCGATTCAATCTCCACAACCGCCCATGCTAATCTCGGTTAGTCTCGAGCAGTACTGAGTACAAATCTACCCCGGATAAAAGAGGTTATTCCGTTTGTCGAGACGGCCGATGTTATTCAAAAGGCTCCGGTTGTCGGCGGATCGATTTAACTTTCCGGTGTTAGTTTCAATTAAACCGTTGATTTTAACATTATTATGATCTCGAGCACAATTTTAATAAGATTAATCTTTCCCATGACAAATCGCCCGGGTAGGAAATAGGATTCGTAGTCACGCTTTTACGCACGACCAATTTTACCACCGGTTTTCTATCTTTTATCTCATATCCTAACTTCTGCGGTGGGTTCATCGTTAGGTTATATGGTGCGATTCATCTTGGTTAATTACGTCAATCCGAATATTATCAATACGTTCTGAGAATAGAAAAAGATTCAATTAACTCAATTTTAATCAATTTTAATTAGATGACATTCCTTTACCGAAAAGATCGAAATAAAGCGATTACATAACTCGGCTAGTTATCGAGTTAGCCTAAAACATTATAACAATGAAAAAGATAAAAACAAACATAAATACTTAAGAAAATTTACCGATTACAAATGCTGAATCAGAGTTGTATTCTTCCGGACATTACAACGACTTCAACAACATCGAACTTCCGATAATTTCCCGAGCATTACAACGATACTACGAGATTATTATTTTTGGCGTAAAGCCTATTTACAAACTACCACTAAAAAAAAATAAAGAGGAGAGGAGATATATATATAGGAGATGATTTATATATATTGGTACATCGACTCTGTTTGCAAATGATCTCCTTATATATAGACAAAAGTCCTTGGGCCGGACCGGTCCGAGATCAAGCCGGACTGGGTCGGTGTAATGATTATCTCCACCACTTTGATTGATCAAGATAAAATTAAATATCTCGAGTTACGACCTCCAAAAATCATGATTCAAGAGGCATCGGAAAGCTCTCGGGAAAATCTACAACTTTCGTGAAAGACTCTTCTTGATAATGTCGTTTTAATGAGCCATTTATTTGTCGAAGACATTTACGGATTACCACTTAACCAAATTGATGATTATATATTTTTATATATAATTATTAAACTACTCTAAAATTCATATCTCGAGTTAATCGGACCTCCAAAAATCATGATTCAAGAGGAATCGGAAAGCTCTATTAGGGAAAATCTACAACTTTCGTGAAAGACTCTTCTTGAGATAATGTCGTTTTAATGAGCCATTTATTTGTCGAAGACATTTCTCGATTACCACTTAACCAAATTGATTGGCAACTTGACCACTTCAAGCTATTCAATTGATCATTTAAGCTCGTGGCACTCTCTAAATCCTTCCTTCATCTCTTTTCATAGAGATATGATTAAACTTCAATATGTCGATTCTCGGGTCTCGGTTTATAAATCGCAATAAAATACCACAAATACCCACTTAAAATCTTATTAAATCGACACGATTGAAAATAAGTAATAAAATTTTTGATAATTTTATAATTTATAACTCCGATTTACAATCCAACTCGATTATCTTTAGACGGAAAAATCTAATCCGACTTATTAAAACTTAAACATCATCAACAAACCACCAACAACTATCTCGTAGATGAACAACCCTCTCCTCATCTCGGAAAAATCTAACATCACTCCACTCAGTACACGGTAGCGATATCATCCAAGAATTAGGCATAGGTTTCCCTACTACCTCTCGTGATTGCAAACTCCAACACACGGTCCTTTGAATCAAAAATTCCCAATCGACAAATACACCAATGTCAAAGCATACTGTGAAGCATTTCATTATCACTAAGGCTCCCGAAATCCCAAGTAGGATACACCCTAGAATTAATGAAATGTTTTCACGCCTTTAGGTGTGGAAGTAAAAACACGTGTAGACATTTCGTGATTTGTGTCGAAAAAGTGAAATGCAGACATTGGAAAGACTCATGGACTCTGTTCAAATGATTGTGTGGATTTTGTAAGCCCCATGTTATCTCAAAAAATGCTGCATTGAAACGGTGGAATTGCAAAAATTTGGTTGATAATAGATGAAGAGAAAGGAACAACCACTCCTCTTCATCGAAACAATTTGAGTGATATCGATCATGGGCGTCGTCACGAGAGGCGAGAATAAAATTCTCGAACTATCGAGACATTTATCCTTCCTCTCGGTGTACTGACAAATTTTTTCCAACCAAAACTTTGAATAATAGTTTTTCCCCATTGATCAATCTTATCGACATTTAAACCTTTCTCCAACTGGATCGGAGAATTCGCAAAACGATGGTGTAAAATGATATTCTCATTAGAAGCTTGAGATTCCGGATGATCCGGGATGTGAGGCTCGTAAGAATTGACAGAAGGAGATGATCGGTTCGACATTTTAAAATCAGATGAAAATTTAAAATTAATACAAGAAGGTAAGAAGATAGATAGTGAAAGAAGTGAAAAGAGATGGCAATTGTTGTTCCTGTCTTTACTTCATTAAATAGATAGTAAAAAAAAAAACATACGTGTGTGCATTAGACGGACTCAAGAATGACTCACCCCTTTTTCCTTCACGGCTCGGTCCGGGAATAGGCCGGACCGGTCCGGCCTCATCCAGCTTTTACTGAGGACAGAGGTGAAAGTCAAATTGAATTTTGGTTTTTTTTACTTCACGTGCCTATTACTACCTACTTCCTTGAAGATACTTCATAAGGGTTAATTTAACTTGATACGAACAGATAAAACGACACATTATATTTTTGTAAAATGACGTAGTAATAATACAAAAATTATTTTTGGGTTTTTTTTTTTTTTTTTTTATAGTTTTGATAAAAACTAAAACGATTTAGAATGCAAACCAAATTTTGATAAGACGACTATAAAATCAAAATAAACGAAAACGAAAACAAACCAATATCTAAATGACAAATGTCGAATAAAATGTGCAGTACAAATGTTTAGTCAAACACAATTATTAAATTCAATCTTCTTCATAGTCTTCCTCTGGATCGACATGAAAGCTTGAACTCGGAAACGACTGAGAAGCTGGTGGCTGAACTGTAGTCGTGGTCCTGACTGAACTATCAAGACCCATCGAACTCATGCCAGTCGTGATATGTGCAAACTCAGTGAATCCTCCCCAACTAGACATCGCCGGTCTCGAACACTGTTTAAAATACACACATTTCCACTAGATTGGCTTCCAAAAGGATATGACGATGGATGAAAGCTCGAAGGTGGTGGAATAGGTGTTACCCAATCTGGTAAGGTATAAGGATCTGACTGACAATGTGGATAGGCATGATCATCAAAAGTAGGATTACGAAGCAAGCGCTCGTTCCTTCTAAACCTCTACGAATATCATCACACCACCGCTATTACTCGGCATATAAAGCCATGTTGGCTTGACCACGTGCAACGTCTGACACTAAAGATTGAAATATATCATAGGTGATAGTGTTGGAGAAAGGAGTTTGTTGAGGCTGACTCGAAAAAGATGGAAAAGAAGAAGATGTGAAAACTCGTGGAGCTGGTTGAGTTTGACTACTTATAATTAAAGAGCGTATACTACCATCCGGAAGACTAGTCAAACTCGGTCCAATCAGATTGGCATCTGCCAGAGCTAACTTGTCATTAGGTAGGAATGGTACTCCCAGCCTACGACATAAATCAGAGATAAAACAAGGGAAGTACAGATGACTCCCTGGTCTGGCAATGACAATACTCTCGAAAATCCTTTTAAACATCACCTTACCAACATCCACTCTGACATCGTTTACCATCGCCCAAGCGATACAAACATCTTCCTTTCCAAAAGCAGTATGTTTACGTGAAGGGTAGAGATTATGGCTAATAAATCTTTTAATTGCCCTCAACCCTCTAAAACAATTCCCGTAATTAAATCTATTTTCTACCCACACAGCGGTCGGGTCAAAAGCATTCTGAGCTCTCAGGGCAGTCTGCTCAAAACTTGCAGGATCATCTAGATTGAAAACTACCCTGTAATCTTCCTCATCAGGAAAATCTTCAACTCCTAGAATTGCATTTATTATGGCAGGGTTAAAAGGAATATTTCGCTCGTAAAGTGCAGATTTAGCTTGCATCGAGTAATTCGCTCTTGTGACAATGTAGATAAAACTGAATAAAACTCAGCTACTAGAGTCGTGTTAATCTCCCCTTCTCTTCTGGCTGCTAGTTCTAACCACTGTCGTTTTTTAAAGATATCTTTGACTTCATCACCTAAGTCATCCAAATCTAACCCCTTTTCAACCAAGACATCACATTTACTATAAATTTTATCATACGCTTTCTTAGCCTCAGGTGATGCGGTTTTCTCAAAGCTCACGGCTTCTTCTTCAGGTGATAAAAGTACTGTGCCTACAACAGGAGTTGAAATGGGAATGTTTGATTTTCGCTTTTTAGAGACTTTCCTACTCGACTCAGCCATTCTACGATATTGGTAATGCCAATCAACAACAAAAACAACAAAAAATAAAAATGTCACAACACACTCAAAAATCAAAACAGTTGAAATTAAGCTAAAAAATTATGAAAAATACGAAATTGATAACTAAATAAACTAAATTATACCTTAATATGAAGAAAACGTTGAAAAGTAGGCCGGAAAAGTTGAAAAAGTCGCCGGAATGAAATGTAGCTTGTGTTTGCTCCCTTTTGATTTTTTCAAATTTGTGTAGAAGAGAAGAGATGAAAAGGGGAAGAAATCAAGTAGTGGTAGTGTGAGAAGTGAATTTTTTGTGGAAGAATTGATAAAAATTTCGAGTGGTGGGGTTTGGTGTGTGAAAGTGCAATTTGTTGAAGAAAATTAGGGAAGAAGAAGAAGAAAAGAGAGGTCCCCGTATTTTTATGTTTTTAGACCCCGGACAGGTCCGGATTAAGGGCCGGATCGGTCCGTGAACAAAATTTTTACTTTTTCCGATTTTTTTTTTTTTTTATTTTTACTTTTTATGATTTTTTGATAAAAAATTTAATAAAATTTATAAAATTTAGTTAAAACCTTAAAAATAATTTTATAACAATTTTAAAAACCTAATAAAATCTTTATAACACTTAAAAAGCTTATAAAAATTTATATTAATTCTTATAAAATCTAAATTAAAAACTTTTATAAAACTTTTATAAAACTCCTCAAATTTCATAAAGATCCAATTTTATAAAATTTTCAGAAGTTGTGCGAAAATTTTATAAAATAAAACATAAGAAAAGACTCGAAACTTAAGGGGTTTCTGATTTTTCGATTTCTAAATCTTCCAGAGTTACGATATATTATTTCAATCAACCTAACTCCTAAAAATGAAGCATTTGAATTATCTCTCGGAATTCCATCGGGATTTTCGGATAACCATCTAATCGTTCCTTCCTAACAATATTCAAACACTCATCCCGGGATTTGGTTGTGTTTTTCCCACAGCGTCAACATGTTCACTTTTTCCCTGATTCTACATCTCATGAAACTTTGCCCTTCTTTTCATCGCACTCCTTGATGTTCCATTACATACTTCTCTCAATCTGATCTCTCTCAACAATTTCTTGTTTTGTTCAAAAACTAAAGCTTCTATTTTAAACGCGACATCTTTATTAAGGCCTAACTTTAAAAGTAAAATAAAAACTCCTATTCTATCTAAAAAGGACATCCAGTTTTTTTACGTCTATCCGGTAAAAGACGAAAAGAGTTTAAACATTACTAAAAACACAGAAAAGTAAAGTAAAGATAGATAGCACCTGGTATTCGGCTGATTCCAGTTTCTCTGCTTTTCAGTTCTTTCGTTTTTCTTTGTTTTTTTAATTTAGCGGGGGATCAATCAATAACATTACTTCTTCTTTCAGTGTGATTCCTTCTCACTCCACAAATAACTTTACTCTGTAGCCATTGGCTATAAAAGTTGTATTTCCATCAATTAGTTCAACAACTCCAGTTTTGTAAACCCGTGTTACTTTAAATGGACATGTCCATCTCGATTTAAGCTTACCTGGAAACAACTTTAAACGTGAATTGTACAAAAGCTCTCGATCACCTACATGGAACTCACGCTTAAAGATTCTCTTATCATGGAAAGATTTCGTGCGTTCCTTGTAGATTCGGCGTTTTCATAAGAATCGAGACGAAATTCTTCTAGTTACATTAATTGAAGCAATCTATGATCACCGATGACCTTAGGATCGAAATTTAAATCTAATACCCGAGAAGGCTCGGTGTTCTAACTCAACAGGAGATGACAAGACTTACCAAAGACTAGCTTATAGGAGAGCAACCAATTGGTGTTTTAAAAGTCGTTTCAGACGCCCATAATGCATCATCTAATCTAAGCGCCCGCTTTTACGATTTGAATCAACTGCTTTTTCCACGATTCTTTTGATTTCTCTATTCGACACCTCTACCTCATCCCACTAGTCTCATGGATGATGTAGGCGTCCTAACTTATGCGTTACACCATATTTTTCAACTATCTTAGTAAATGGTTTATTACAAAAGTGTGACCTCTATCACTAATGATTGCCCTCGGAATGCCATATCTTGTAAATATATTCTTTTAAGGAATCGTATGACAACTTTGGTATCATTAGTGGGAAGAGCTTCAATTTTCTACCCATTTTGAAACATAATCTACCATTACAAGAATAAATCTTTTTCCAAAAGATATAAGGAAAGGTCCCATGAAATCTATACCCCAAACATCAAATAACTCACATTCTAAAATAGGTTGCATAGGCATTTCATGTTTTTTAGATACATTTCCCCATTTTTGACACGATTCACAAGATTTAACATACTTATAAGCATCTCTATATAGTGTAGGCCAATAAAAACCACATTGTAAAACTTTAAAAGCAGGTTTCCAACCTCCATGATGACCTCCTGCCTCACGATCATGACAAAATGATAAAACACTTAAAATTTCATTATCAGGCACATATTTCTGATTATCCCATCCGAACATTTACGGAAAAGGTCTGGTTCCTCCCAGTAATAAAATTTCAAGTCATAAAAGAACTTCTTTTTCTGTTGCCAAGTCCAATGAGACGGAATATAATCACAGGTTATGTAATTAATGATATCTCCAAACCAGGGTGATATTTCCTTAGAAGGAATTCTATTCTTTAATAACTGCATGGTTGAAGGAGTATCTATTCTAAATAGTTGTTCATCAGGAAATGAATCTTTAATTTCATTTCCTATTTCTTCATCATTTTCCATTCTACTTAGATGATCTGCTACTACATTCTCACTTCCTTTTTTATCTTTAATTTCAATATCAAATTCTTGAAGTAAGAGAATCCATCTAAGAAGACGAGGTTTAGCATCTTTCTTACTTAGTAAATACTTGATCTTTGAATGGTGCAGTATAAATTATTACCTTAGAACCAACAATATACGATCTAAACTTATCTAAGGCAAAAATTACAGCCAACAGTTCTTTTTCTGTAGTTGCATAATTTAGTTGAGCTGCGTTTAGTGTGTGAGATGCATAGTAAATAGCTTTGAGAATTTTGTTATATCTTTGACCTAAGACAGCTCCTACAGCTAAATCACTCGCATCACACATAATCTCAAACGGCAAACTCCAATCTGGTGCTACTAACACTGGTGCAGTAGTCAACATCGCTTTTAAGGTCTGAAAGGCATCCATACATTTACTATCAAAGTTAAAAGGTACTTCCTTTTCAAGTAAATGACTTAGAGGCTTTGCTATTTTTGGAAAATCGGCAATGAACCTTCTATAAAATCCTGCATGTCCGAGAAATCCTCTTAGGGTTCTTAAATTAACTGGTGGAGGTAATTTTTCAATTACTTCGATTTTAGCTTTATCAACTTCGATACCTTCTTCAGAGATTCTGTGACCTAAAACAATCCCTTCTGATACCATTAGATGACATTTTTCCCAGTTTAGTACTAGATTGGTATCTTCACAGCGTTGTAACACTCGTTCTAAGTGTAACAAACAAATATCGAATGAATCTCCGTATACACTAAAGTCATCCATAAAAATTTCTAAGAATTTCTCAACCATATCAACAAATATAGCCATCATACACCTTTGAAATGTAGCTGGTGCATTCCATAAACCAAACGGCATTCTTTTATAAGAAAAAGTTCCATAAGGACAAGTGAAAGTAGTTTTTCTCTATCTCTGCTTTGCAATGAATATCTCAAATATCCCGAATAACCATCTAAGAAAGCAAGAATACTTATGTCCACTTAAACGTTCCAACATCTGAACTATGAATGGAAGTGGATGATGATCTTTCTTAGTATGATCATTTAGTTTTCTAAAATCAATGCACATTCGATAACCGGTAATCTCTCTTGTCGGAATCCATTCATTCCTTTCATTCTCTTTCACTGTGAAACCTCCTTTCTTTGGTACCACTTGAGTTGGACTTACCCATTCACTATCTCGATATGGGAAAGATTATCCCCATTTCTAATAGCTTAATGACCTCTTTCTTAACAATTAAGCGTAAATTTGGGTTGAGGCGGCGTTTATGTTGAATACAAAGTTTAGCATCTTCCTTCAGAATTATCTTATGAACGCAAATCTCAGGGCTAATACCTCGAATATCGGTAACTGTCCATCCAAAAGCTTTCTTATGCTTTCTTAACATTCTAAGTAATTGATCTTCTTGTTGCTCAGTTAAAGATGATGAAATAATAACCGGTAATAGATTATTAGTTTCAAGAAAAGCATATTTCTGATTTAAAGGTAACGGTTTCAATTCCAGCATTCTTAGATGGATCTTCCAGGTGATGGTTTAAGAAGCTGGTCCTTCTAGTTCTAATTCCAAATACTTATGCCATGATGGTTTAAAAGTAAAACTTCCTTTATCTAGAGAAAGGATTATCTCTTTCATTTCGGTGTCTTTCTCATCTTCCTTATAGATAGACGAGTTAAGCATTCTTCTAATCTGTCTTCAAAAGTTGGTAATCGATTATCATAGACGTAATGAATATCTTCTATAAAAGAACATGATTACGTGATTTGTATGGATGGTTCATAGCTTTGAAAATATTGAAAGTAACTTCATCTTCATTGACTCTCGTAATTAATTCTCCTTTCTCGGACATCTATTAAAGTTCTTCCTGTAGCTAGAAATGGTCGACCTAAGATAAGTGGCGCCTGAATATCCTTCTTCCATTTCCATAACTACAAAATCTACTTTGGAAAATAGAACTTGTCTACTTTAACCAATACGTCTTCAATAATTCCTTTAGGGTATTTAATCGATCTATCTCGCCATTTGCAGAGTCATTTCGATCTTCGTAAGATTTCCTATGCCTAGCTTCTTATAGTCCTCATAAGACATGAGATTTATACTAGCTCCAAGATCACATAAGACCTTTTAAGCAGAAATCCTCCAATCTCACATGGAATGGTAAAACTTCCAGATCTTTCGATTTAGGTGGTAACTTATCTTGCCAAAAGCTATGAGAACATTCTTCATTTAGACATATATTCTCATATTCCTCTAATTTTTTCTTGTTTGATGAATATCTTTTGAAACTTTCCATAAGCAGGCATACTAATTAGAGCTTCGATAATGAGGATATTAATATGAATATGATTTAAAAGTATCAAGGAAACGAGCATACTTCTGATCAGTTTTAATCTTTTTAATTTGATCTTTAGGTGGGTAAGGTAAAGATTCTAAATCTACAACCTTTGATCCCAAAGTCATTTTCTCTTTTCCTTTCTCCTTAAACCTTTGAGTATTACTTGATCGCCAAGTATCATGATCTTGAGTTTTTTCTTTTAAAACATTCCCTGAATCAATCTCTACTTCAGATTCCTTCAGTTCTTCTTGTTTTTCATCCTTGTTTTCATTATCTTCTATTCTAACATGTTCCTTGAATAAAGTCCTTAAATCTTTATCCATGGGATCTTTCAAAATCCTAGGGATTTTTACCCATTTCTCACCTTCATTCTCAGGTTCCAAACTTCTATTCCTTTTCAAGAAATTCTCTATAATTTCTTCTTTTTCATCAGTGAATTTAATTTCATTTTTAGTTTCATCATCTAAAACATTTTCTACTTCATTATTCCCGAAGTTTTCTACTCCATTACTACCACAGAGTTTTCTACTTCTCGTAACTACAACATTTGCCTCTCTTGGATTTCTTTCAGTATTACTTGGTAATCCTCCAGGAGGTCTACTGTTATTACGTTCACCTTCCCTACTCAAATGATCTTCCATGTTCCTTAATGAGGCTTCTATCGTTCTCATTCTGGTATCATGTCCAGTCATAGATGTTTTTATTGAACTCATATCCTTAGTGACCGTACCAATTGAAGTCATCATTGTTTCCATATTCTTAGCTTGAGTAGATACTACACCCATCATATTTTCCATTAGTTTTTCCCATTTTTCAACTCCTTCTGCAGGCTGAGTTGAACTTTGAGTTACTGGTATACTTTGAGTGGTATGTTGAGGATAGGATCTAGGTAATGATTGTAAATTCTGATTAGATGTATTTTCTTGATAACCTTGATTATTATTCATATTCCTATATGAAACTGGATATGGCGGTTGTCCTTACTTACTAGGGTTTTCAGACCATCGATAAGTAGGGTGATCTCTTCTAAAAGCATTAAACGAGTTTGAATATGCATTGTTCAAATTCCTATGCTGCTGAAGAAAACTCACCTCCTCTCTTGAATATCCTGTTGGTTCTTCAATCCCTAATGGCATATTATCCTGATTCGAGTATTCAGTTGGTGTACTATTTTCTGAACTTTGGTTTTTGTTAGATTGTAGGCCATCAAATTTCCTACTCAAATTTTCTAAATGTGCTAGAACTTCCGTATTATATGTACATTCTCCTGCAAAAGCTACTTTTCTGGTGCTAGAACCGGTTTCCCACATTCTGTTGTTTTTGGAAATCTTTTCTATAGCATCGTAAACTATTTGAGCTTCACTCATCATTAAAGAACCACCACATGCATGATCTACATTGGCACGTGAATCTTTTCTTAATTTACGACAGAAAAGTTGAATTTGCATATCTAAGGAATAACCATGGTCGGGACAGGCTCTTTAACAATTTTTAAATCTTTCCCAGGCATTCCCGAGCGTTTCTTCAGATCCTTGTCTAAAGTTAGCAACCTCGACTTTTAATTCCAAATTTCGTCCAGGAGTGAAATATTGTTTCAGAAATTCAGTTTGAATCTCCTCCCAACTAGTGAGTGAATGATGTGGAAGAGACATAAACCAATCTCGGGCTCGTCCTTTTAAAGAAAAAGGAAACATAGTCATCCTCGTTAATTCCTTATGAGCACCTTGACTTTTGGCTGTATTGCATAGTTCTTCAAAAAGATAGAGATGATGATGTGGATCTTCATCATCCTCTCCTAGGAATTGGGCTCTTGCGTCAATTAAACCAAAAAGATGAGATTTAATCTCAAATTATTCGCTCCTTCATTAGGTAAAAGTATGGGATTATTAGTCCGGTTTCTTCTTATGGTTTGATCACGAGATAGGTCTCGGGTTTGGTGGGTTATTACGATTATTCGGTTCGATTCGATTATTTCTATTATTATTATTATTATTAGGGTTAACAGGGTTTTGTCCATGCCCTAGAGCATGTTCGACCACTTGTTCGGTGTTTCATCACCGATTTCGCCATTCTCGTATTTTGTTTGAAGATGATTCTTGGTCGGGATTCCCACGACTAGTATGACCTCGTTTACTCTCTACTCTTAAGCGCCTTTCGTAAGTGTTTATGTCGGGCTTATAAGGAGTGAGTGGGGCCTTACCACTTACGGTCATCAACTAACGAAAATAGAAAATAATACTGAAATTGATAGTAGTAGAAAAATTGGTAACTTACATAAGGTAAGTACCAACGAAAAATAAAATAGAAATGGGATAAGAAAAGTGTTGACTTATTCTCGAGAATTTTGAGCTAATACAAGTAGTAACCATAGACACAAAAAAGAAATTAGCGACGTATCCTCGGCAACGGCGCCGAGAAAGTCGACGTGGCCTTTTCTAGTGCTAAACCAGATCCTTAACCGACGATTGTATCGGGTCAAATCTGTAGTGCTAGTATGGTGAGTCGAGTGTCGAATCCTCGGGAACTTGGTAATTCTTCTAAGTGTGGTTAAACACCAAAGAGTCACATTATTAACTCGATCTAAACCGCAATTTTATAACACAGATCACTACTATTCTACTCAACATAAAATAAATGCGTAATTTAAAAGTTATTCTAATATAATATATATAGATATATAAATATATATAGATGTACATAAATTGCAAAATATATATATAGATACAAATATATAGATACCAATATATTTTAGAACTAGACAAATAAGTTTATAGAACTAGCCAAAGTTTATATAATTGAATTATACGATCTTTTCCAGTAAACGGATTGTGCTCGATATTTCCTTCTATTTTAGGTCCAATTGAGTAAATGAAACGGTGCACTCCTGAGGTTAACAATTCCTCCTCACACGAGCGTATGAAATTGTCATATGTCATTGTCATCAGTTCAATCTCCATAACTGCCCCATGCTAATCTCAGTTAGTCTGAACAGGTACCGAGTACAAATCTACCCCGGATAAAAGAGGTTATTCCGTTTGTCAGACGGCCGATGTTATTCAAAAGGCTCCGGTTGTCAGGCGGATCGATTTAACTTTCCGGTGTTAGTTTCAATTAAACCGTTGATTTTAACATTATTATGATCTCGAGCACAATTTTAATAAGATTAATCTTTCCCAAGACAAATCTGCCCCCGGGTAGGAAATAGGATTCCGTAGTCACGCACGCCAAGACGGCCAATTTTACCCTCGGTTTTTCTATCTTTTATCTCATATCCTAACTTCTCTGGTCAGTTCATCGTTAGGTTATATGGTGCGATTTATCTTGGTTAATTACGTCAATCCGAATATTATCAATACGTTACAGAATAGAAAAATATTCAATTAACTCAATTTTAATCAATTTTAATTAGACAACATTCCTTTACCGAAAAGATCGAAATAAAACGATTACATAACTTCGGCTAGCTATTAGAGTTAGCCTAAAAACATTATAACAATGAAAAGATAAAAACAAACATAAATACTTAAGAAAATTTACCGATTACAAATGCTGAATCAGAGTTGTATTCTTCCGGACATTACAACGACTTCAACAACACCGAACTTCCGATAATTTCCCGAGCATTACAACGATACTACAAGATTATTATTTTTGGCGTAAGGCCTATTTGCAAACTACCACTAAAAAGAAAATAAAGAGGAGAGGAGATATATATATAGGAGATGATTTATATATATTGCTACATCGACTCTGTTTGCAAATGATCTCCTTATATAGACAAAAGTCCTTGGGCCGGACCGGTCCGAGATCAAGCCGGACTGGTCCGGTGTAATGATTATCTCCACCACTTTGATTGATCAGCATGTGCTCCGTATGATTATATATTTTTATATATAATTATTAAACTTCTAAAATTCATATCTCGAGTTCTGGACCTCCAAAAATCATGATTCAAGAGGCATCGGAAAGCTCTCGGGAAAATCTACAACTTTCGTGAAAGACTCTTCTTCAGATAATGTCGTTTTAATGAGCCATTTGTTTGTCGAAGACATTTCTCGATTACCACTTAACCAAATTGATTGGCCACTTGACCACTTAAGCTATTCAATTGATCATTTAAGCTCGTGACACTCTCTAAATCCTTCCAGAGATATGATTAAACTTCAATATGTCGATTCTCGGGGTCTCGGTTTATAAATCTGCAATAAAATACCACAAATACCCACGTAAATCTGACACGACACTCCGATTTACTAAAATCGGTACGAAATTACAGCTTTTTACTATTATTACTACCAACTACTCTAAATTATAAAGATTAATATTTCATATCATTTATATCATAATTTCATATATTTTATATAGAATTCGTTGATAAAACATAATAATATAACGTATATTTAATCATATAAAAGTAGTATATCAAGGTGAGCGGACATCATGTCGGTGATAAGAGTTGGTAAGTAATCTTAACTCCAAATTGGCTTTGTGTATCAGGATACGACATGTACCAAGTCGGTGGCTCGGAAGCTTTTATCGCCCCATGGTGGCCACCTGGCGTTGTGCTTCTCCACAAGCTTTCACCCAGACTGACAGAGCGAGTGAATGCCTTGTTGGAGTTGAGGTGATGTGCCTCCACTAACTCGGATGGGTCGGGTATATCCCTCGGATTTTTGGACGAGGTTTGTTTAGAAGATCCGGAATAGTCAAATGGGTGCCATGTTTGTGATTCGGGTCATACCCACATCAAAAGCCCTCTAGAGATGAGTGAGGACGTAGGTCGTAGGTTAGGTATGCCCAATAAAAAGGTGGCATAAGACCTATGGTTGTATACCAAACGTTTCTAACGTCAACACTGCTTGTATTCGAAATTTTAAAGACCTTATGCTCTTCTCCAGACATCTCTTAATATCCTTTGGAGATCCTATACATATTGATGATTGCTTTAACAAACGAGGCTTTTTCGTTAGTGACTTGACGGTGTTATCCTTTCCATTGGGGAACTTTTTGTATCCTATTTTCACATACATTATAATGGATGCCCTTTTTGAAATTCAAAATAGCTTATTTTTCTTCCGAAAAATCTTCTTCAAATATTCTAATTGATTCACGAGGATTATTCTCGGGCATTTAGAGAGTCATTCATCAAACGGACTCTTAGCCTTCACTTGGATATGAAAGTAACTCTTGGGGTTTGACCATCGCTTCAAACAACTCCGCACCCATTTTCATTCTTTTTCGATTCAAGATGAGTACTTCCTCTATAAACATTTCAGTCGGGAGGAAACCATAAGAATCTGACTCTGATGATGGTGAATATTAGGGAAGGCATGTACATACTCCTTCCCACTTTTGTCCCTCATGGGATATGCATATTACCAATCGTATCTCTGACCCAGGGGTGGCCCGGCGATAGGTTCAGGGGAGCGCACTTCCCATGGATGACTGCTATGTTGCCAGGTTGACTGACTCGAAGTTGGCTGACCGATCATACAAGGACATGGCTTAAGTGAGTTGTCCTGCTTTATTCCTATTGATATTCCTTCTCAATGTGTTCTTTTTCTTGACATGTTTTTCATTCTTTGCAGAACTTCCTAATGCAGATAGAGATGTGGCATCATCTGTCCGGAAGTCTCAAGCACGGATTTTTGCTTTGGAACTTGAGAACGCCTCTCTCCATTGACGTCTTTCTGAGGCGGAGAAGGCTAAGGAAATTGAGGAGGAAGCTAACCGGGAGTTGATGGATCGGTACAATAAATTGGTAAGGGAGCATACCGATCTTAGACATGAGATTCTTTCTGAGCTCAAATTCGCCAGAGAGGATTCAATGCGATTAAAAAAAGAGGCAGAAAGAGTGCGCCAAAGAAACCAATTCTAAAATCATGATGCTGAAGATGGTTATGCCAAGATCAGATGGCAAAACATCAAAAAGATGTTGAAGGCTTGTTTAGGGTGATTTTATGTGATTTATATCGTTGTATTTCGTAACAAATTCCTCCATATTCCTATAATTTGCATAGAAATTAAAGGTTTAAGCGAATTATTGAGCAAATGAGTTTTAAAAGTATTAAAGTGCAAAATCGAGCTAATTACGTGGTTTTATTGGTGTTTTCTATCTATATGTATGATTTTACATTTTGCATGTTTTTGTCGTGTTGTAGGTACGTTTGCATGGCATAGGATGAGCTAAAAAACATATTCAATTGAAGGTTAGATAGAAGGAGAAAGATGCAAGTGAAACTTGGAATGAAGATTTGGAAAAGCCGAACGAGCGTTCAAAATTATATAGACGGGCGCCCATCGCCTCAAACGTGAGTCCATGTGTGTGATGGATAGAAAGGATAAATATGGGAATATCTTTATTTCTATTTTATTAGGGTTTAAGCTTTTCTAATAATAACCCTAAGTCGGAAAAACTACTTATAAAAGGGGCATGCTCTTTATAAAATAAAGAATGAATCAAGTAAATGATTGAGCAAAAACGAGAACATATACACACGGAGACGAACACAGAATGCACTTGAAGAAAAGAACGAGAGAGCCAACCACATTTCTTCTTGACCGAAAGTCCTCATTTATAGTAGGAATGCATGTGACTTGAATTTGAAATTCAAATGTGTATCGGCGAGGTTCATTAGTCTCATTAAAACCAATCGATCTACTGAATATCATATTTTTGTCGCAAAATATAATGCAGCTGGTGATTCCTTTATCCAACTTTTATTTGTGAAGTTAGATTACATCATTTTGAATATAACTAAGTTCCAAACATCATCCAACTTGTGGAACTTAGACCTTACACAAGGTATATGTAATCAATTTAGGTCATCACAGACTTGCCTAGATCATCGATTCCATATCCTTGACATTAAATACTAAGTTTGATCCCTTAGCCATATTTTAATTTTTATTTTTTGATCAAACCTATTTATTTTTTAGTTTATTTTCTTGTTTCCGACGATGAATAAAGAAATAAGTCCAACATTAGGGTTTAAGCTTTTCTAATAATAACCCGATCAAGCTACTGTGAAACGAGAACATTACACGGAGGCGAACACAAACCAAGAACGAGGAGCCAAACTCGATTTCAATTCTTGGATGTTTTGTAAGTTTAATTTAAAGTTGTCTTCTTTTTCTATGATTAATTGTTATTTTGCAATTTCAATCGATGGATGTCTTTGCATGTTGATTTTATTTCAATCGATGGATGTCTTTGCATGTTGATATACCGTGATGACGAGTCGGTGTAAACTTGATCACCATAGGAAAGAGTAGAGCTTTAACCTATTTAACGAGAGTTGTTAGGTTAGGAGTCTAGGTTCATCATGAATCACAATTTTAGTTAATTCATTACAAGGTTATCTTAGAAAGAGATTGAGGGATATCATCATCACCGGAAAAGATGAGATTTTGCATTCGTTTATTTTATCAAGTTGTACTTGTTCTACCTTCATGTTTTATGCTGCAGGTTAATAGAACTTAGAAATACGAGAGTTAATAAGGAGAGTAGCAATAATTATTCCAACAAACGAGAGTTGAGGGATAATGTTGTTAGATTAGAGTTTTTAAATCCGTATCTTTGCTTTGTAAATGCGTTAGTTAAACCGAGAGGTAAACTAATTAATGGCGTGATAAATCGAGAGAGGAAACGCTTCTTTAGATAAGATTTAAATCCAAGGAAACTTGTGAATGAATGTTTGTATTTCTTATTACTTTCGGTGGGGTGATGGATGCGGGAATTGGTGGATCATTGCTCGTTCGTTATTTGTTCAGTGTTAGTTATTATGTTTCTTTGGTTAGTAGAATAAGTTTTATTTATTTTGTTCGCAAATATCGTTTCTGGCTTTGGGTGACAATCCTCTGTCGATTTATTTTATCGCTTTTAGTTTCGTTTTAGTAGTAACAATTTAGAAGAATTAATAAGATTAGATTCAACATCCCAATTCCTGTGGATCGATAATTGTACTTACCCTACTATGCTAGCAATTACCCGATATTCGGTCGGTTAGGAGTTAGTTTGCATGTTAGGTATAGGTTTATAAATTATTTTTTTGTTTAGTGATGCAAAATCCTCCGAACAAAAGTGGCGCCGTTGCCGGGGAACTCGGTGTTTTGTTGAATCTAATTGAGTTAATTTTTCTATTTTGTTACGATTCAATTTTTTTCTTTTCTTTCAATAAAAGTAGCGTCACACAAATTGAGAGTTTTTATTTTTGCCATGTTTCGATGACCGTTGGGTTAAGAATGTGCAAAATTTTTTTTACTCGATTTGTGAAACGTGAAGTGTAACCTAATCTGTAACCTAGTGTGCTCTGTGCTTAAATTTATCCGTCATTTCTTGTATGTGTGATTTGATGATCCGAATTGCCATGAGTTTAAGATGTCGATCTAGGGTTTTCGGGTGTGCTTTACTAAGTTGCGAGTTGTTTGTATCAAACTTTCAAACGGGCGTGCTCGCTCATTGAACGCCCGCCCAAAGGTAAAATTTCCAGGCAACCGCCCGTTTAGTATGTTGAACGCACGTTCAGGTTCCAATTTTTCTTGACTTGATCTTTAATGCTTTATTTGACGTGGATACTTTCATACGAGCTTCTGTGGCTAATTATTTTTACGTAGGTGTTCTGAACTTGCATGTTTACATCTTTCCATCTACCGATCCATGTTAAATAATTGATTAACTTATATATACATGATTCATCTATGCATGTTATAGTTAATGTCGGTTCTCGTATGCTATAACTGTTCTTATTGTTATTTAGTAGCTAATGTCGGTTTCCGTATGCTACATATCGTTGTGATGAATCCTGTGAGCTTTGAGACTTATGTGTTTTCTTGTTATTTTTGTAACTCATATGGGTAGCTAATGTCGGTTTTCCGTATGCTACCATTGCATCTTATGAGTTGTATCTGTTTAGTATAGCTAACTATTGGTTTTCCATAATGCTATCACCTTTGATGAGTCTTAAGGCGCGCTTCACACCTTGCATATAATGAATAATCATCGTTTATCGTAAACTATCATTATTTGGTAGACGCGTTTATGATATACATGTCGTGTTGCAAATGAGTGGGCTAGTTTTCTTTCTTTTATTTTCTTTTATTTTTGCATATCATTTAGTTGCATATCATTTAGTTGCATGTCATTTAGTTGCATTGTTTTTCTATTTTTCACCTTGGTTTGAGAGCGTCAATCTTATAGATCGAGAGATGAGATTGATAGGCGAATTATCTACGAGAGTAGGAATTCATACCTCCGTTAGGTGGACCACATCTTTAATTAAATCATCACAAGATAACTTTAGAGAGGAAATTAAGGGTTGCGGGATCGGAGGAATATTTGCTTGTTCGATTGTTTAATCACCATGATCATCGTTTTTATAGTTGTTTATTGTTTTCTTTTTAGTTTATATCTTAGATTTAAGTTCGCAAATATCGTTTCCTGGCTTTGGACTGACAATCCTCTGTCCAGTTTATCTTTTCGTTTTGTTATTTTTAGGTTTTAGTAATAATTGGTATCAATCTTAGGAAAATTAATGAACTAGATACCCCGATTCCCTGTGATCGACTCCGGTATTAGCCTCTTTACTATGATCCTTGCACTTGAGGTATATCGGATTTATAAATTTTATTACTTGTTTATTTTTCATTGCATAAAATCCGAGACATTGTGAATAGATGATATTTTCAAGGTTATACTGCAGTGTCAAAGTTTGAACTTCAACAACTATACTGAAACTTCAATCATTATGCAGTGACATGACATTTTTATTGTTGTGAATGCAGTGAGATGATATTTTCAAGATTATAATGCAGCGACATCAGAGTTTGCACTTCAATAACAATACATTATGCAGTGACATGACATTCCAATAGCATTTACAGCAATATTGTGGCAAGCACGTAGAGAAAACACTTAATGCAATCAGAATATAGTGACATCATCTTTTATACTTCAATAATGAAACACAAACTTGTATGAAGATGCAGTGACATGATTTTTCAATAGATAAAACAATTATAACTCTTTGTAGTAGCATTTCAAGTACAATTTCAAGCGAAGCTTCTGTTCTAATTTAGTAACATGCACTCATTGACTACCCTTGTGTCCTATTATTGACTTTTCTACTATTGTATTTCAATTTTCCAACAAAAAAAAATCATATTTTCTTCCAGATTGACATTATGTTTTGTTCTATTGTTGCATGCTTAGTGTTAATGTATACTTACTCAGTTTTCTTTGTTTTTGTTGCTCCCCGTTTCTTCTCCGCTGATATTACTTGCTTTCTTCTCACCAGTGTCGATTCTCTGTAGTGACGGTATCAATTGAACTATAGTAACTTCTCCTCTGATTTCGCTGCTTCTTCTCTCCGATTTGGCTCTGATTTCGCTGCTTCTTCTTGCCGTTCGTTATGTCAATATCCTTGAGCCGTTTTGTGCGTTCACGTCGCGTCGTGTTTGAAAATGGAGGTTTCGTTTGTGTAACTGTTGAAGCATTGAAGCGGGAATAGAATAGGGGTATTCTGGTTCGTTTCTGATTTTTGTGTCATTATAACCAATGAAATGTTTTTGGTGTCTTATTTACCTATTTAAGTCAAATTTGTGTCCTTATGGCCCATTCTCTTTTATCAATTACATATTCCAAATATTTATGTCTAAGATTAATTCCATTCAATCTAATAAGGTGCATGGACCACCTAATAGAAGAATAATAAATTATTCTTACAATCCCCTGTATATGGCCTAGTGGTAAGCGGATGGGGTGGTGTAATGCCACGCTGGACCGAAAGCCGGAGTGTGGGGGTTCGAGTCCCGTAAAGGGCCGGCCCCTTTCGGTTAGCAGAAAAAACAACAAGCCTCTTCCCCGAGCTGCTAGGTCCCTGATTAACCTCTCTCGCACTGCACTCACGTAGGAGGATCGGGGCGAGGGACCTTCCGGTAGGGTATAACCGTTTTTAATAAATTATTCTTACACAATTGACTAAAAGCTCAATAAAAGTAATTATAAAAGTGAATGTCTTTTCACATATCAAAATATCTTAGCATACGTATTTTTTTTTTCTTTCCAATTTTATCCTTAATTTTGTGCATATTTATTCTGATCCGAATTTAGGCAGAATGTTGATTTTCTCTGCCCGAATTTGGATCAGAATGTGTGAAATAATTTTTTTGACCGGAACAGGGTCTAAAAAACACTTAAATTCTGACTGAAATTAGATTAGAATAATCAACCAAATTCCGATTTATGTTGTGTTAAAATGGTGTGTGTTGTTTGAAAAGATGCTCCCTTATAAAATAAAGGGTTTATTCTTAAAAAGGACGATTTGATAGTATAAATATTTAAACAGGATAGTGTAATTTTTTATTGGGAAAAAAGACAAGTGTTTATTCCATTATAATTTAAATTCTCTTATATTTAATTACAAAAATGTATATCTTTTGATCTGAACGTTAAAAGATCGTAATTCTTTCACAATATTTTTCTTGTTTTCGTTATCTTTATTTAGACATCCAATTTGATATTTTTTCGATGTCATTTCGAAGCCATTTTCGTCAAAAACAACGAAACAATTGAACAGTGGAATAGTGAATTTAAAGTCAATTTCACTGAACCAAACAGTGGATTTGGGGTAACGAATAGTGAAATTGTCCTTATCACCCAACTTGTATTTCTACTGTCCTAATTTCTATTTTTTCACTCTTATTTGTCTTTTTAAACCACCCAAAAATAAATCCTTAGTTGTCACCTTTGTCATTAATGTTCCACTTTCATAGACTATATACAATTGTAATAAATGCATTTGTGACACTTAAATAATTAAGATAACATAATTTTGACGAGTGTATTAAACTTGTCTCAAATGACAAGGAAGAAGGGGAGTAAGGATCCTGTCAAGTATTTGAGGAAGTGTTCTCTCAAAGTAGAATTGATCTAACCATGCATACACCTAAAATGTGAAAATAATCTAACCGTAGATTTTTATTTTTATTTTTAAAACTACGTCGTTTTGGTGTTAATGTATAAAAACAACTGCACTTAACCTATTTGAGAGGATCATTGCTCGGTAGGAGAGAGTAGAATAGATGATGGAAGGAAATTGAAATAAAAGTCCAATGATGTAAAAATCAAATTCATGTAGTGAATCAGACATTGTACCGAAAAAACAAAAGATAATCCATGTCTCAAGGTATTATTGCATGAAAATAAGGATCAAACTCAAAGTAGGCAACTTAGTAAATTACTTTAATGGATAGTCAACACAGGGGAAAAGAAGAAAAGAAAGTTCACAAGTCTCCGTCCCATAATTCTTCAACTGACTTGTATTGGCCACCACCAATGACGTGTTCTCCAAGATAGCCCCTATGCTGAGGGATTTGGGTGATTTGGTCAACTTCTTCTTTGCTGAGTTCCCAGTCAAATATTTGGAGGTTCTCTCTCATCCTCTGCTTGTTATAGCTCTTCACGATAGCAATTGCCCCTTGTTCGTATATCCATCTAAGTGCAACCTATATATATAATTAATTCATGCAAAAAGGAGACATTCATGATTCAACTTTTTCAAGAAAACCATTATGTACTACGTATGGAGTAGCGATACACCGATATAACTTCAAATGCAGAATATAAAGCCATTATAAAACACAAACACAAATACACATGTGCATGAATGAATATATATATATATATATATATATATATATATATATATATATATATATATATATATATATGTGTGTGTGTGTGTGTGTGTGTGTGTGAGGGATCAAAAGTGTTACATCGTATTACAAGTTTATAAGTATTAATTTAAAAATCTAAGTACGGTTAGGGGTCAAAAATTAACAGGTCAGTTAGTAGATATTACTGTATAATTTTTTTAAATATTATAAAAAAAATTACACATAAATATCAATTTTTTTTAAATTTAGGGGTCAAAATGATCTATTGAAATACATGACGCCGCCCTTGTTCGAGAAAAACTATTATACAACAGTGATTTTATGGATGACACCAAATGGAGGGGTGATATGTGTTTTTATACACCCTCTCTCACATAGTATGAGTGTGTAGGAGTGAATTGGACGCATTTCACTCATCCACTTAGTATCATCCATCAATCACCGTTGTATAATAACTCTTCTCGGTTCATCGATAGGTGCTATGACAGAAAGATAGTGTAATGCATTGATCGTGACACTAATTAGGAAAGATATTCACTTCTCATACTAGTTAAATATTGGTTTATTATTTTATATAAGTTTATTATAAGCTACTAAACTACAATATTTGTACCGTACACAGATGGTGATTGGAGAATTTATATTATACAAAGTAAGGGACACCGGTGGTGGTCCTTATATAGTATTTATACTCAATTGATACATTTTATACATATAATTAGTGTCCTTAATGATCAATTTGTGTTTTTTTAGTATTTATTAAATATAAAGGGAGATTTCGTATGATACACAAGCTATTCTGACTGAATAAGAGGGAACATGGTTAAATTAAATGCTCTGATTTAATTTGAGTCGTATGTTAAGTGTTTTGTATATCAAATTTTTCATTAAACCAATTTTATATATTCTCGAGGAAAATTTACCACATACTTTATAAGTTTGGGACAGAAAAAGTAAACGCGAAAAAAAATAAAAAATTTGAAGGGTAGGGTTAGGTAGATACAGACCTGTGCAAAGGTCTTGTTTTTGGAAGCTGAAATATTTTTGAGGACGTTGCTTTCTTTCACTGCTTTATTGCCCCAAATTGAATCATACGCGCCAAGTGGGGACCATGCACTAATGGTAATCCCTTTCTCCTTGCAAAATGGAAGCAATTTCCTTTGCTGCCATACCACACTCATTTCCACCTACAATGCTTTGTCTAATCATTTGCACGACAGTCTCAAATAATTTATAGAATAATGTCACACAAAAATACAATAGGATACAAGATACGTCACCAAACGGAAGTACTATCCGTGCATAATGGCTGACACAGAATCTCGGGTAAGAGGACGATAAAAAAATTTAAATGACAAATAAAAAGTTAAGGAAGGCAAACAAGATGCATACTACACATATTAATCGATTTTTTTTCGGATTGAGGGAGGACAATTGCCCCCTATAATGCACGGATACTCCATCCTGCAAGCGTATCCCGTATCCGATACGTATTGGATATCGATACTCAGGATACTCCATTGGATACGTATCTGGGTCAAATTGTAATTTTTAAAAGTTGGATACTTTACCGGGTACACGTATCTTGATTACATATACGGGTATCCGAAAAACATGATACTTAAAGAATGAGTTTGAACCTTAATATGTGTAAATGAGCACACACACACACACACACACACACATATATATATATATATACACACACACATATATATATATATACACACATGTATAGTCATTTTATTTTAATTATTTACAGTTTAGTCCTTATATTTTTATTATTTACAAATACATCCCCATATCCGCATCCTATATTTTCATAAAATCCCGTATCTGCGTATCTCTTATCCGTATATCCCGTATCTGTACGTAGGTCCGCCACTATCCGTGCATCATAGATAATGAGCATGTTGGTTAAATAAGAGGTATACCTGATTAACCGCTGGAGGGATGGTAGAATTTTCAAGAAGAATGGAGAGTTTTTCACAAGTGAAGTTGCTTACACCTACAGATTTTGTCAAACCCAATTTTTGGCACTCCTCCATCGCCTTCCATGTGCCATGGATATCGAACGGGAGGAGGTCTTGCTTCTCGAAATCGAATTTGATCAAATCAAATCCGTTCCTTATTCTTACAGGCCAATGAATCAGATAAAGATCCAAATAATCTAGCCCCAGTGTCCTGAAAAAAAAATCGTAGTAAGGTTGTTAGAGCACTTGCAGTAGATACTGTAAATCATTTAAAAACTCTATTTTAGAGATTTCAACATGAAAAATAACACTGCAGCAGATACTCTATTTTCTACTGTAAACTACAGATTCTGTAAAATTTTCTTTACATCTACCGCATTCTTACAGATTCTGTAAATTTTACTTTATGTCTATTGCATTATGTATAATAGAGAATCTGATGCATTTCATCTTAGATAGAGATTCTGTAAACTAGAAAAATGCATGTTTAAAACTGTAAAGTAGAGAATTTGTTACAAGTCACTGATGCGAATGCTCTTAGGTCCATAGTTTTAGAAGTTTTTTCGTTTATTTTTATGATTCAAGTTTAGTTATTTTTCATTGTTTCCTTATTTACTCATTGTTTCTTTATTCTCTAAAGTCCATAACCGTTCCTTATCCTTATCCTTATTTACAGGGGCGGCTTTATGTTGAAGAGATTGGGTCACTTGACCCCGAACTAAAGGAAAAAAAAATTATATGTATTTTTTTTACGTTCTTCGGTATATCTTTCTCGATCCCTAACCCGTATCATTGTGCTCCCGCAACCACCATTTGCTTATTTACACATATAGGTCTTTTACTTTTTGTATTTTTCCTCAAAAGAATTGACCCCTGCTGAAACTACCTTTATAAATTTACAATATCAAAATCGACTCATTGAGTACTCTATATAACTCGTTTCTAAGTTCGATTATTTTTTAAATTGATTTATTTTCCATAAAATATGACAAGATCGAACTCGAGTAGTCAAATACTCGATTAGACTAATAATTTTTTTACTTTTCAAAATGTTATTTAATATTAAATTTGTAAATATATTTAATTAAATAATTATTTAATATAGTTCGATTAACTTACGAGCTACTCAATTACTATATTTCGAAGCACGAATTCAGTTCGGTTAGTTATTTTAATAGCTCAATTTAATTTCGAACTCTAAAAATTGAAACGAGTTAAACTTTTTTATATAAATAGAGGTAATTCACAAAAAGCTCGATTAATTTACGAATCTACAATGAATTAACAAATCACCGCAAAAAAAAAAAAAAAAAAAAAAAAGATAATTTGATTCAGGGGAGTGATAGAGCTACTCCTTCAAGTATACACCACTTTTACACCATCATCATCTCACCGGCCTCATGTTTTTCACTTGTAAAAGAAATTTAAAAAATCACAACACAAAATTATGTTGGAAGTAAAAATGGTGTACACTCTATCATTACCCTTGATGTCAGTTTGACTAACCAACGTTCCGTTTCCGTAATATCCGGTCCCCAAAAGGAGTCCGGATCCCCTACGGTACAAGGTGAGCGGTATAAATTGTTGTGCATCGTTCCGTCCGAATTTTAGACGGGAGCACCATGTCACTTTTTTCCCTTCCAAATTTAATTCACTCTTTTACCGTCGAAATTTAGATGGATCCGTCGAAATTTGGACGGATCCATCCAAAATTCGAACGGAAACAGTACACAACACTTTATATCGCTTACCTTGTATCGTAGGAGATCCGCTTCCCCCAAAAGCCACAAGAAAAAAAAAAAAAAAAAAAAAATAAGAAAAAGAAAGAGGAATGTCCAGAAGCGGAGGCCACGTGGTCGATTATTGTGCCTTGTTGAAAAACCACTTTACCAAAACTTACCCTGAATAAAAGTACTAGCTCCGTTTTAAAATATAAGTCATCATAGGTGTTTTATACAGATTAAAAAATTGATTGAATATCATAAATTTAATGATTAATGTTTAAATCATTAATACAATAATTGTTAAGTAATGAAAAATAGTTGGATTGATAATAAATTATGAGTAAAATAAAAAAAAGTAATAAATATTCTATTGGTAATGTATAATGACTAATATTATAACATAAAAAATAGAGTAAAAAGACTTACTCCCTCCGTCCCATTTTATTTATCATGTTCGACTTTTTTAAGAGATTTTGACTAGCGTATTTAATGTTTTGAATCTCATTAAATGATCTAATATTTTTGCATATGATAAAGTATTACTTAAATGACATAAATATAAAAATATTAAAATGAAAAGAAAAAAAAAAATAAATGATAAAGATGGAAGGGAATTATGTTAATTACCCAAGGCTTTTCTTCAGAGCAGGCAGCACAAGGTCGGGATGAGCATCAGTACAAGAAAGCTTAGAAGTAATGAAAAATTCGTCTCTGTTCTTCACCAAGCCCATTTCAACTGCTTGGGACACAGCCTTTCCCAACGCCTCCTCTGTTCCATAGATTGCAGCCGTGTCGAAATGGCGGTTTCCTACTTTAATGGCCTCCACAAAAATGGCAACCAGTTCCTCTACGGTTGGGTTGTTGAGGGATTGGGCTGTACCAAACCCCAAAACAGGCATCTTCTGCCCTGAGTTCAACACTATTTCTGGGATTATGACTTTTTCTCCCATTGTTTCTGCCATTTAGATTGATTCAGTTCAAAACTCCTTATGCATGAATATGTTATATATACAGCATGAATATGTTATATATACAGGCCGGTTTATTTTTCTATTATTTTTACGAAGGGAAACCCAATTTCCCTTCCTTTACACAATTTTCTCAACGAAGACATTTTTTTCAGGCTGTGTTTACGAGGAATGAGAGGAGAAGTGGCCGGGGTGTGGAAAGAGGAATAATATAATAACCGGAAGTCTTTTTTTTTTTTTTTTTTTTTCCCTTTCTTCCAACCACCGTGTTAGGCTTGGGCACGTATAAAAGATTGCAAGTATGGCGAATATCAAATATATTCAAAGTTCATTAATCTACGTAACTCGTACTTATTGGTTGATGATTGGGATAAAGTTGAAATTTTAAAAAGCCATACAACAAGTCTTATTTGTAGTTTAATAAGAAACCCCTGAGTCTGTTTGGACATAGACGATACTCAAAACCGTTGCTACTGAAATCGTGTTGAAAACTGGATATTCGGATTTTGTGAGGATTATCCGACTACTGTAAAAGGTAGATTTGTTGGTGATCGAATTATAGCTGGGTAATGCACTATTGTCTGCCTACATACCATTATGGATTTAAGGAATCAAGTTATATGTTAACGTGGTGTTACTCAACGAAATTCTAAAGGTTGGAGAAGATGATCCTATTATAGAACATCATTGTGGGAGGAGTTAAGGATGTCATTGTTGGCGTCATGGCCAATGACCGGGAGCGGTTATAAAGGCGCTCATGAAGTGATCATGGCCATGTAAGCAAAAGTTGTGAGACAGTTCTATGAATGTGGGGTAACGTTGTGTTTGACTGTATAACCATGTCTGAGTTCATAAAGTCTTTCGATGTGGATATCTATAACGAGGTGAGCGGACACCATGTCAGTGGTACGAGTTGGTAAGCAATCTTAACTCCAAACTGGCTTTGTGTATCAGGATACGACATGTACCAAGTCGGTGGCTCGGAAGCTTTTATCGCCCCATGGTGGTCATCTGGGTTCTACGTTGTGCTTCTCCACAAGCTTTCACCCAGACTGACAGAGCGAGTGAATGTCTTGTTGGAGTTGAGGTGATGTGCCTCCACTGACTCGGATGGGTTGGGTATATCCCTTGGCTTGTTGGACGAGGTTTGTTTAGAAGATCCGGAATAGTCAAATAGGTGCCATGTTTGTGATTCGGGTCATACCCACATCAAAAGCCCTCTTGAGATGAGCGAGGACGTAGGTCGTAGGTTAGGTATGCCCAATGAAAAGGTGGCACAAGACCTATGGTTGTATACCAAACGTTTCTAACGTCAACACTGCTTGTATTTGAAATTTGAAAGACCTTTATGCTTATCTCCAGACATCTCTTAATGTCCTTTGGAGATCCTATACATATTGATGATTGCTTTAACAAATGAGGCTTTTTTTGTTAGTGACTTGACGGTGTTATCCTTTCTATTATGGAACTTTTTGTATCCACTTTTCACATACATTATAATGGCTGCACTGACATGATATTTTTCAAGGTTGTGATTGCAGTGACATGACATTTTCAATGTTGTGAATAGATGATATTTTCAAGGTTATAATGCAGTGTCAAAGTTTGCACTTCAACAATAAACAGAAACTTCAATCATTATGTAGTGACATGACATTTTTATTGTTGTGAATGCAGTGAGATGATATTTTCAAGATTATAATGCAACGACATCAGAGTTTGCACTTCAATAACAATACATTATGCAGTGACATGACATTCCAATAGCATTTACAGCAATATTGTGGCAAGTACGTAGAGAAAACACTTAATGCAATCAGAATATAGTGACATCATCTTTTATACTTCAATAACGAAACACAAACTTGTATGAAGATGCAGTGAGAACCCAGTGTGGAACAAATGGAGGTAGTAGGCACTAATGTACAATCTGAGCAACCTACTGACCTGGAAACATCTGTTGAGGAGACTCTTAACTTGCTTGTTGAGACCTTTGGAGGTCAGCAAGGTACTCAACCTGCTTCAAGGAAGCCCTCAATGCCATATGAAAGGAGGGAGCAGACATCCAAGAAGGATAAGGTAGATCCTAACTTCAAAAGAGTGCAAAGATATTTTCAATGGAAGTTTGGATTCTACAAGAAACAAAACCATTCTTGATCAATGATCCATTTGAGTGGGATTTGAAGAATGGGCATTTGAGGGTGATTTGGTGTGGATGAAGGAAAAAAAGCCAAACCTGTTGGAATTAGTAGATACAAACTACGATGATCGTTAGTAAACATAGGCGATTTGATGGATACACGTAATAAAAATAACTAGATTGGATGAAGGGGAAAAAGAGTGATCTCAAACTTATGTTCAAGGATCCAAAAGCACACATCTTCCGTCACGTGTGATCCAAGCAACTCCGGTGATGATTCGAATCCTTCCGATTACGAAAATCTCCAAGATGAAAATTTCATATATTGACCTAGTCAATATTAATTTTTCCATCACACAATAATTGGGCAAGATTATGGAAAATGTCTTTTTCCACATATTTAATTATTTAATTTAACTAATTTAATAGTTCACTAAACAATTAATTCACATATCGTTTTAATAAAATCCAACAAGAACTAAATTAATATTATTAGGATTCGACGTCCGAGAATAGCTATGCTATATTAGGAGGCACGTCGGGGACCATGGACTAATAATCAGCGGCTCCGATAAATCAAATAAATAATTATCTTACGAACAGAATAATTATATTCGATAAATCAATCACGGGAATATGCCACCATAATCCCGTGACTGCACTCCTCCGATTATGAGATTATATTTATCTCCTCACGAGAATAATAATAAGCGTCCATTGATATAATCATTACATATGGATTAATCCTCCATAGACTGTTCATTCTAAATCGGGAAGTTACCGTTAACCCTTTTTAGAACCTCTTATCCGATGATCCCCAGTGATTACCCTGGGGAGATTGTCACATCGGTGGAATAATAAAATGGGACATCATTTCGATTGTAGCCATTGGTCAAAGATCTATCGATGGTGGCAAAGGGACAACTGATGTAGCCATTGGTCAAAGATCTACTGATGGTGCAGCAGATCAATCTGCTGATGCTGGTGAGTCTGCTGAAGATCAGCAGAATGAAGATTTGGATGATGAGAGGGTTTGTAACAAAATTTTTGTTGTCCTGCAATATATATAAAAGAGAAGACAAGAAAATTTGTAACAAATAATTTTTATTAATATCAAGTAAAAGCGGGTACAATCTCTAGCAAACTCCATATTTCTACGGGATAGCCTTTGATTCTCCTTTTGATTTTTGCCGAGGGTCGCGGGGACTTGTTCTCGGACTTTGTTGGAATTATTCCGATTTGGTGGGAAGAACGCCTTGTTTATTGAAGATCTCCGAATATGGCGGTTGACCTTCAAATGTTGGTTGAAGAACTCCGGACTTGGCGGAAGGATCTTCGGATGTTGTTGGCGAAGAACTCCGGACTTGGCGGAAGGATCTTCGGATGTCGCTTGAAGGTTGCTTGAAGAACTTGAAGGCTTGTGGCTTCTTAGATCTTTGCTTCCTTCTTCTTGGTGTTGGAGCAGAGGGCTTGATGACTTCTTTCACCCATTTGTTGTTGTAGATCTTCTCCACCTTCTGGTTATTGCTTCCTTAGCTTTTCTTGATCTTGCTTGATGATTTGCAAATGACTAAGCTAGGCCCTCCTATTTATAGGTGTGGAGTAGTCAAAGGATAAACAAATGATGATTATCTCTTATTTATTTAATTTAATAAGATAATAATTTCAAGCTTTTATCCTTTAAATTTCTTATTTATCTTATACTTTTTATTGAAAAGATAATAAGAAATTCAATTTACTATTATCTCTTTTATTTTATTTATAGAAATAATAATATTTTAATTATCTTTTATATTTATTTTTCTAGAAGATAATTAACAACTACATCTTCAAAATGGCTCTTTCCCGAACCTTTCCAAAAAAAAGTAGTACGTCGTCCCTTTTTTTTAATATTTAATTATCCTTTGCTTCATAATTTTTAAAGGATAAAAGAAAAATATATTTGATTATTTTTCTCCAATTAAATTGGGGAAAATATTAAATAATTTAATTTCTTGGACAAATGTCGACATGTAACATTTTAATGCCCCCTCGAGACTCGGTCGCTGATTCAACTTATCTCAGTAACGAGTCTCGATTTTCTTATTTTTTTTTTTTTTTTTTCCAGTTGTAGCCGGGCAGGTCCAAATTATGGCATGCTACTCCTCCCATGCAATATGCCCGTTGCATGTAATTCCGGAAACGTTTTTTCGGCGGACGGTACTTGGCATCTACAACTCTAATCAATCCTTTATTGATTAGGATGTTTATCCCTTTTTACTTCGATGAGGCTAAAAATAAGATTGACATGAATCACTTCAACCATTATCCCATTAGGAGGAGGAAGTGTACCGCATCCAATATATGTCTATATAAAGAACTGGAAGGCCGCCCCTTCATGCATTCCTTCAGTCTATCAGCGTATTTCGTCAAGTGCTGTGAAAATTAATCCAAATAGCCACTTCTTCAAACTAGTTTGTCGACAGCCAGCTCCTTGGGACGACTACTCAAGCCGCTACTGTAATATTCCTTCAAGTTCAGGTTCGCAAAAGCTTTCAAGCTATAATTTTTTGGTTTTCTGATGGCTTTAAGTAATTTATTTATTTATTTATTTTTCCGAGTCAGAACCTCGTAGGAGATACTTTAGTCGAAATTGCCACCACTTGTTTCAGTAGTCTTTTAACATCAGACGGTGACTCCTAAGGTGCCTCTTTTTGAAGTAAAGCGCCCTTTTTTTTGGTCCGAGCAGTACCTTTTTTATTTGTTCCTCCCGTTCTCGCTTTTTTTTTTTTTTTTTTTTTTTTGGTAACAAATTGACTTCACCAGAATTGTCCGTTTTCCTTCCCTGTGCCATTGTTCACGTCGGGCAAACAATGTTGTTGTTGTTGTTTTTTTTTTTTTTTTTTTTTTTTTTTTTTTTACTTGCAGCTTTAGTTATTAACATCCAACATATTTGTTTGCAAACACACAGGATCATCCAAACATCTTGTCGGTTGAGTTTAGGATAACTTATATATATATATATACTAGCCATTAACCCGTGCATAATGCACGGGTGATATAAAATTAAGAGACAACTTATAAACTTGAATACTTAATTGAAAAATAACGCAGCCAACTTGATACTATAACCAATTCAAAATATCATCAAGCTATCAGAGCATCTCCAAGGAGGAATGACTGAGGACTATTGCACCATTTGAGTGCAATGGTGTTACTCCAATGTACACTTTTCTCCCCATTTTACCAAATCCCTTTCTTCTATCACCATATTTGTTGTCGGGTTGATGCGACACCATTTGCCACTTTAGTCACTGCAGCATTTTCTTTTTCTTTTTTATTAATTCAATGTATTAATATAGAATATTCTTGGAATTTTTTTTTTTGGTGTAAGATTTGGTATAAACGGTTGGTGAATAATGAAGTGATTTTACACCATTTTGGTGTTTTGGTGTAAAAAAAAGGGGGAAAAACCCCTTTGGAGATGCCCTTAGTTGAAACATTTCTACAACACCAACATTCATAATGAACATATAATCATTTCTTCTCCAGACATGAAGTAGTCTGATGCTATTAGTAAGTGAAAAAATAAACATAACAGTGTATTATACACTAAGCATGCAGAACTCATTACCGGTCTCGTATAAAGAAAAATAGTACAACAATTTGACATAGCTATGAAACCATAGCAAGAATGATCTATAATGTAGAAAAAGTTGGAAAAGCGGTTTTGGGATCAAAACAACTCGAAAGCAAATCCCAAACTTCACCTTGATTAATTAATAAACCCCAACATGTTCCGTGATTAATGATTGATACAATGGTTCAAACTTGAATCAAAATTATAGAGTTCAATTATTTCACTTTGATATTTTCACTAAAGAACTTAAAAAAACACTTCAACACTTGACAGATTTTTCTAAAAACGTATACACTAATTGGTGCTTCACTTTTCTTCGGCTAAATGTTTTGCCTGCATTGAAACATACACAATTTAACATCGTGTCAGTTGGGCACATGAAGATGGAGGGTTGTGTACAAATAGGGATATAAAACTGAATGAGCAAAAAATATTTCTCGCATTCTTAACGGTATAGAACTTTACACTCACAACTCGGATACACATTTTTCTCACAATTTACTAAATTACACTCACAACAATCAGTGCAAAAGTCTCAAATGTTTGCACCAACTGCTTGATTTCTTGCATAATGAGGAATATTCATCGCACAATGAAAAAACTCACCATACCATCATTGTCTCTTCATCCATAACCGCATGGTCTGCACTTGTTATTACATATCCCGTCAGCACGTGTCTAAAACATTGCATAATTGAAACAAATTGAGTGGCTGAAAACGGTGAAATTTGTGACCGTTTAAATATAGCACATATTTAATGGCATAAGTAACTCAAAGTGTTCAGATATGACTTATAACGCTCCTAGCAATTGATTTGGGATAAGTGGGTAAGCCTCAGATAATCTATGTCTCTAGGGCCACACATTAGTTGTTATCCAACCATAACAAATAGTCTTCAACCCAAAGAATCTCGCCTTGAATAAATCTGAATTTCCAAAACATCCCGCACCATAAAAAAGCAAACATAAATTCATAACATCCGTACTATGATTACACCAAACAAAAGTCCATACTCAAACAATTCAGAGAGCTTGATCCAAACATTTTAACTATATCACATAGAACGGATTCCCAAATGGATTTGGTTGCGGCGCAGCCGTAAAAGTCAGTGGTCTAGGCATACCAGGTTGCACCCCGGGTTGTGGTCTTAGATTATCATACATTTCTGCATCAGAATACAATAAAGGAAAAGAAATTTGTTACCGTCTCTTATCTGAGAAAAGAAAAATCAGCCAGGGATTCGAAAATGATGTATAAATGCAGATCCTAATACTATCGATATACCTCAAGTATAGTTGCGGCACGTATAGTGCTGCACGGTTTATGCAACGGCAGGCGGAGGTGGTAGCGTCGGCAAAGATGAACGACCTCGGCCTGCTTGCACATGGTATCAATATTAGAACCTTAGGAGAGAATGTAACCTATTTTAGAAACTTATATACCGCATGCATGTATCATCATAATCTCATGCCATCTTTCTGATGTATAAGAGCAGAGCGGCAATGTCGGAGGGGGCCTATCCTCAAACATTTCAAGAGCTGTATAAAATCAAAGGATATATCACAAAATGCCAAGAAAAAAGAATTAATATAAAAAATGATTAAAAAAAAAACATAAACTCAATTGAAGAGATCGAACATATCGGAAAACAAAAGTCGGCC
The DNA here is from genome assembly GCA_026214975.1 of Gentiana macrophylla. Lineage (NCBI taxonomy): Eukaryota > Viridiplantae > Streptophyta > Magnoliopsida > Gentianales > Gentianaceae > Gentiana > Gentiana macrophylla. Next base: position 86,233,319 of record CM047809.1, on the reverse strand, counting down.
CTATTAGCTATTAAACAACAACAAAAAAAAAAAAAACCGTTTTGTAGTGCAAAGTGGCTAGGACAAAAAGGCAACAATTAAGTTTTGATCGATAATAAAGCAACAACATCAACAAATGGATCAAGGAAAAAACAATGTCTCACAAAATCAAATAAAAATAGTACCTTTTAACGATAAAATAAAAATAAAACAATGTTGTTACCTCTATCGCCCGATAACCGTGTTGATTTAAAATAGAAGATATTACATGAAAGAATAATGAAAGAAACCCACGATGCATCAAAGTAATTGAGTGGGAAAATAACAATAATTCATAGTACAAACATATGCAACTAAAGGAACTAAAGCCTCTAAAAAACAACAACAACAACAATGTCTAACAAAACAAATATTTAATACCTTTATCGAAATCAATGGCTGAAATGTATCTTTATGAATAACAAAATATGCTAAAACTCAAACATCGATTGTTGTCGAGAATGGCAAAAATGAATTGAAATGGAAAGGAAAAGAAACAATTCAAAGCACCTTCTACAAAGAATACAACATAAGTACATAACGCAAGCATGCGATGATGTACACGGTGCCTCCGATTGTGAGTGCTGATTCACCAGCGGGCATTTGAACACTTTACTCATGATGAAACAACACAATAGCCCTAGCCAAATCGAACAAAAATCAAAACCAATGTTGAGATATGCGAACCTGATAAAACGAAAAACCAAAATCAAACTTGAGATTGTTGGGAATTCTACGCAGCAAAATATATGAACAATACCTGCAAAAAATTTGAAAAACGCACAGGATCATCAGTAAAATTTGAAAAATGAACAGGATCTTCAAGGTGGAAGCAGAGAGGCTTTGTTGTAGTGATCTGATTTATTTTTTGAAGGTGTGATCCGATATTGATCTGATTTATTTTTTTAAGCCGTGATATATATTTGATTTGCTGTTGTGATCTGATTTTTTACGCACATGATCTTCAGTTTGAAAGAGGAGAGGGTTTGTTGTAGTGATTTGATTTTTTTTTTAAGGTGTGATCCGATATTTGATCTGATTTTTTTTTTAAAGCTGTGATCTGATATTTGATTTGTTAGAGTAATATGGTTTTTTTTTTGTGATTCGATATTTGAGTGGTTGTTTTTTTTATATTATATTATAGTATATATATATATATATATATATATATATATATATATATATATATATATATATATTTGCTGCAGAGAATCGCATCATGGAAATTATCCGGGAAGTGACACAAAATAACCAAAAGCACTTAGTGGTTGCACATCGTCCCGAAGACGCAGATCAAATTGGGTTTCAGCTTGCGGTTCATCCACCTATGAGTGGCTCTCGTTCTGGCGACTTAACCCAAGGTATCGACACGACGACACGGCTTTACAGAGAGTTGAGGCGGTCTAATGGCCATGTAGAGTACATGTTATGCCCTATGGCGAATAGCAGGATGGCTCGGAATCATACCTTTTCCACCCTTGGTCGGCGAATTATTGACGGCGAGGTCCAATGGGGGACCGTGTTAAAACCACCGGAGTCTTCAACTTCATAGAGCGATATTGGGAGTGGCTCGAAGACGTGCTTTCCCGCAATAAGAGCATTTTGAAAAGGACCGGCTTATACGATGCCTTGAGCGCATCGCTCTTCAGCTACTCTAGATGCCCAAGCACTATCCGAGCTTTCTGCGAGATATGGTGCCCAGAGACCAACACGCTTCACACTGATGCTGGAGAGATGTCCATCTCGTTGGCGGATTTATGGCACATTGGTGGACTTCCTGTCACTGGAGACCTGTACGAAGAGGTCATCCCTAGCATTGACGAGTTGACTGGTTCAGGTGCTCATCAAAGGGCGAAGCCCCTTCCCGTGAGCTGTCAGCATCATTTTGATGCCTACCTTCACTGCTTGGTCGGCGTTTATGATTATGAGAATCCGGAGGTTCCCCTCTCCCGCTGGGTTGATTATTGGTTTAAAAAGCCGACGGTGTACAAAAAGCCCACCCCGGAGAAAAAGGGAGCGTATCGTCCAAAGGATACTCAAAAATCCTAGTGGCGACATAGCTGAAAATTCTCGGCGGTGGTCCCAAAAAGATGAAGAGTTGTTTGCCCGCCTTCATATCGAAGAAAACTCAAGGGATGAGTCTTTTCTTTCCGCTTTTATCGCCGCTCGTTCGCCCTCCCGTCTAGTGATGCGACGATTAGGCCTTCGAATTTTAAAATGGCAAGCCTGATTGCCCATGGGAGGGTTCATTGTGTTGCTGTTCCAGTGTTGGCCAGCATATATAGAGGGCTAAACATGATTTCACGCTCATCTGCCCCGGAGCGAGGGGATTCTTGTCTTCCATGGCATTATGCCATTGGGTGGATCGCGTGTTATTTTGGGACTCATCATAGAGTGTCGTCACCTTTTCCGGGACCCATGATGGTTTCTTACTCAGGCGTAGGAGGAGCCAAAAACCATAATGATCATGAAGGTAGAGACCTTATTCACCATGCTCGTGGCGTCGCTTGGTGGGCATCTGTTCCAAAAAGAAACAAGACAGAGCTTAAGGTTGATGATGGTGAACTGATCACTAGAGATCAAGTCTTCCTTCGGTCGGTGCGACCTAGCTTTCTGGTATTTCATCGAGATGGAGCATGCTTTTCTGAGCCGTATAGCCCATATCGGTTCGCACGGCAATTCGTGATCCTCCAATGTGTTCCTAAGGACCTTCCTGACGATGGCCGCCGTATCACAATTGAGACGGGAAGACAATTATGGGAAATGTATTTTACTTCTAACTGTTGTCTCAAGGTTGTATTTCCTGCGAGTCCTCGGGAATATGATAGTCACTTCTCCTTCAACTTTGGCGAGTGGTGGCCGAAAGTGCATGGCACATATCTGCTTGATGGAAGGTCTTCTCTAGTCATGACTATTAATAGGGGCGCTACTAAAGCAAAACAAAGTACCCCCATAGTAAAGATAAAGAATGTCGAACCTCCAGAACTTCATAAGGAACCACTTTCTTCAAACCCTCACTGTTCCCTGAAGCCGGTCGAAAAGCACAAAGATGTCCGTACAGATTCGAAGGAAAAGAAACGACCAGATGGTGCAGTGGTTCTTAGCGGCAGCTCTTCTCCTGGTGACGTAAATTGTAAGCGTCGAAAGACGGGGCAGGGAAACAGGTAATCACTTACTCCTTGAAGGATAGCGACGTTAATTGGTCAACTCTCTTTGATGGCGTCCCGCCTCTGAGTCATTTTAGCGCCAACTTTTCAAGGATTGTAAGACTTTAAATTCATTAATAGATTTGTCTTTATTATATCTATTGCTTGCTCAATTCGCCGCCTTTCCTTTTTCCTTTTCTTATTTGCAGTTGGACAATGAACCTCTTTATGTGGCTAATCTTCCGCAACAAAGTGAGCCATCAACCAACGGTCCCGGCGCCTTCAACTTGGAAGTTCAAAAGGTCGGGAAGGAACACACACTTTCGATGGTAGTTGAAGATGGCGGTGATACTATACCACCCCCGCTTACTCAGGAGAGAAGCGACTTTGGTACCAATCCTATGGCCAATGTAGAGGCTACTGCTGAGAGCGGCACTCAGATCCTTGATGGTGATATTGAGTTATACGATCAAGGCGTGGATGAAGAACTTTCTACAACCCTTTCCATGAGTGGAGAGCGCGTCATACCTGCCCCTTTGGCCTCACTTCCCCGAGGGGCAGAGGTTTCAGAGTTCAAGCCAAGGGACGTGATCTCGAAGTGTCGTCACCATTTTCTTGAGGCGCTATGGGAATCTATCAGGGACAAGCTCTCATGCTGCGCCATTGACAAGCTATCTTCCGTTAAGAATGGTGTCTACGAAATATTCTCGGAGATGGAGAATACCAAGGCGTTGGACCTTTCTCATTTGAAGACTCGTCTGGACACACTTTTTAGGAATGCCTCATACTACGGAGCTGCTCTAGAAGATGTTTAGAGGCGGCTTCCTGAAGAGGAGCATGATGCGAAACTTTCAGTTCTTTGTGAGCGTCTTTCAGAGGCCGAGATGGCTGAGAAGGCATATCTTCAAAAAGTTCAATCTTCTCAAGCCAAGCTTTCAGAGATCCGAGGTAGGAAGGAAGAACTCCAAAAGGAAGTGGCCGCCCTACAGAAAGAAGAGGATGAGATTGCTTTGTCACTCAGCAACTTCGATGAGGGATTACAAGGATTGACCGCTTGTGCATCCCAACTGAGAGTTGAGATTGCTGACTTGGAGGACACATTTCCGTTACAGCCAGAAGAAGTTGATGTTCTGAACAAGATGAGGGAGTTACTAAAGGCAACCGACGTGACTTGGAAGACTTCAAGCTACCCGTTTAGATCCCTTTTTTAATTTTTTTCCTCTTGAGATTTCATTTTTATCCTTTTTTACTTGTTCTTTACTTTCTTCCTGGATGTAATAAAACTCTATTGATATCAATAAAATCTTATTATTGTTCTCATCTTCTTGAAGGGTTTTTTTTTGGTTTTCTTGGTATGACTGGACTTGGAGTAACTTCTCAAGCTGCCTACGTACCCTGGGAATGCTTTTAGGGGATCAAGTCAAACGTAGTTCATCCTCTTTTTTTTATTTAATTATTGTTTTTATTTTTTATTTTTTTGTTTTTGCTTTGAGGGGGTGATGTAGTTTAGGCTCGCGCTTAGGAGCATAGATTGTGCAGTTTAAGCTCGTACTTAGGAGCATTGATTTGATCATGCATAAAATTTCTTGAGAAACTTGCCGTTGATTGGGCCAAATTTGACGCCATCTTTATCCACCAATTTGTATGCACCATTTGTGTAGACCTCTCGAACAATATAGGGGCCATCCCATTTTGATGTAAATTTGTCTTTGGATTTGTGTGTTATGATGATAGGTCTTCTTACTGCAAGGACAGTATCACCAATTTGGAAGACTCTTGGGCGAACTTTCTTGTTGAATGCCTTTGACAACCGTGCTTGATAGCATTCAAGATTCTGCTGAGCTTGTAGCCGTTTCTCATCTAAAGCTTCCAACTCTTCAAGCCGTAAGCGAGCATTATCTTCATCTGAAAGACCTTCTTGTATGGCAATCCTCAATGAAGGTATTTGTTGTTCAAGGGGCAGTACGGCCTCTACTCCGTAAACAAGCGAATATGGTGTGGCTTGTGTTGGTGTTCGATAAGTTGTGTGGTATGCCCAGAGTGCTTCGCCCAGACGCTCGTGCTAGTCTTTCTTGTACTTCGCCACGATTTTCTTCAACAAGTTGCATAAGGTTTTGTTGAAGGCCTATGCAATTCCATTGGCGATTTGTGTTGTTTAAAGTTGAATTGCTCGGTCAACTTATTCATCAAGCTATTCACAAAAGGCTTCCCATTGTCCGTGATGACGTAGAGTGGGACTCCGTTTCGATAGATGATGTTTACCCGGATGAAGTGAACTACATCTTCCTTTTTTACTTGTCTCAATGGGACGGCTTCTGCCCATTTTGAGAAGTAATCAGTTACGGCGTTGCCCTGAAGACTTTGGTAGTTGACCAACCACATCCATTCCCCAAGCGTCAAAGGGCCAAGCTGCTACAGTTGGGTGCAGTGGTTCCGGAGGCTGATGAATGAAGTTAGCATGGAACTGGCATGCTTCACATTTTCGAGCGTAGTCCATGCAATCTTTCACCATGGTTGGCCAGTAATACCCCATTCTTTTTATGCGAAAGTGGAGCTTTGGACCGGATTGATGGGCACCACAGATCCCGGAGTGAGCTTCCCCTATACCATGAAGAGCTTCGTCTTCTCTGAGGCAACGAAGGAACACTCCTTCAAAGGAACGGCGGTACAATGTATCATTGTAAAGGATGAAGCGTGGAGCTCGACGTCGCACATCAGTCTTCGTCTTTGGGTCATCTGGGAGCCTGCCATGCTTTAAGTATTCTATCAGAGGGTGTCGCCAGTCTTTTTGGTCTATCTCGTAGTCACACACGGCATGACTATCACTGTCATTATTCTTATCTTATTCAAAGTATGGAGGAACCACCCATTGTTCACAGATAGGGACTTGCATCTTTTCACCACCTATCGCCAGAGTTGCAGCCAAATTTGCAAGAGCATCGGTCTGCTTGTTTTCTATTCTCGGCACATGCTCGATGATGACGTCGCCAAGGTAATTGATGGTCTTCTTTGCGTAGTTGTGGTATGGGACTAACTCAGGTTTCTTTACATCATAGGTACCTTCGATTTGGTTGATGATCAACTTGGAGTCCCCATAGACGTTTAATCTGCATCGCTTCACGTCCATTGCCATTTCAAGTCCTAAGATCAAGGCTTGGTATTCGGCAACATTGTTAGAGCAACATTCTGTTAACTTGAAAGAGTATGGCAACACTTCACCTTCAGGGGAAACAAAAATAACTCCAGCGCCGGCACCACTTCTTTGTGCTGCTCCATCGAAGTACATTTTCAAATGCGGGAGCACTTCAATCACCATGACATCTTCATCTGGCAAGTCATCCGACAACTCCCACTCTGCAGGTATAGGATGGTCTGCCATGAAGTCGGCAAGCACTTGTCCCTTTACGGCCTTTTGAGGGACATAAATGATTTCAAACTGTTGCAGTTGAAGGTATCATCTTGCCAATCGATCTGATAACACCGGTTTGGACATGACGTACTTCAGTGGGTTTGCTTTTGATACTAGATGCACGGTGTGAGCTTGAAAATAATGCTTCAACTTCTGGATGGCAAATATAAGGGATAGGCAGAGCTTCTCGATTGGACAGTACTTTAGCTCGTGCGGGGTCATCGTTCTGCTCAAGTAATATAAGGTGCTTTCTTTTCCGTTGTTGTTTTCCTGAGCAAGCAGTACGCCTACTGATCGTTCTTGCGCAGTGATGTAAAGGATCAAAGGTTTACCTTTAATGGGGGCCGTCAAGACCGGAGCATTCATCAGATATGTTTAAATGCTCTAGAAGGCTTTCCTGCATGAATCATCCCATTCAAACGGAACTCCCTTATTCATCAGGTGGCTGAAAGGTTGGCATCTTCCAGAAAGATTTGATATGAACCTTCGTATGTATGCTAGTCTCCCTTGCAGGCTTCTAAGTTCATGAAGATTACGAGGCTCGTGCATCTTCATGATGGCTTCCACCTTGGATCCTGAACTGACTCCAAATGCACACTTTAGAGGGTTCATTTTTAGTTGGAACCTTCTAAGCCTATCGAAGACCAGTCTCAGGTCACTTAGATTGTCGGCTTTCTTCTTCGACTTGACAACCAAGTCATCCACATAGCATTCAACGTGTTGGTGTAGTATGTCGTCAAAGATCTTCTGCATCGCGCGTTGATACGTTGCCCCCGCATTTTTCAGACCAAAAGGCATCACCTTATAACAGTAAATCCCCTTGGGTGTCCGAAATGCAGTAAGTTCTTCATCTTCGGGAGCCATAAGGATTTGGTTATACCCTGATGAGCCATCCATGAAAGATAGCGCTTCGTGTCCTGTTGTTGCATCCACCATGAGTTCGGTGATAGGCAAATGGAAGTCGTCCTTTGGGCATGCGTTGTTTATGTCTCGAAAATCCACACACACGTGAATTTGACCATTCTTCTTCCTCACGGGGACGATGCTTGAAATCCATGTTGGATATTTGACCTCGCGGATGAAGCTTGCATCAATGAGCTTGTTGACTTCTGCCTCTATAAGTGGCACGAGGTCTGGTCTGAATCTTCTTTGTGCCTGCTTGACAGGGCGTGATCCATTCTTTACAGACAACTGATGGACGGCTACCTTCGGATCAAGGCCAGGCATCTCTTTGTATGTCCAAGCGAACACATCCTTGTACTTATGAAGGATTTCAAGGTACATGTTTTCTTCTTTACTGGTTAGAAGGGCGCTGATATAGGTGGGCCGTGGCTCATCTTCGGTTCCAAGGTTGATTTCTTTTAGCTCATCAACTGTTGACTTGACCCCTTCTTCTAGTTCTGGGGGTGCTTCTTCGGCATCTTCTTCTACATCATCATTACTCAGAGTAATATGATGGATGGAGGCATAATTGAGCTCTTCTTGGGTCAAATATCCCGCATCTTCAAATGCTTCACCTTTCGGTGGGAAGCCTTCTTGTTCCGCAATGTTGGTATAGAAAGAGGAGCCTACACTTTCTTCAGGCTCATCTTCTTGATGTGCCAAAGGCACATCCTCCGTATTTTTCTTGGACTGATTACCAGTGTATCTTAGGATCAAGCGCTTACCGTTGTACTAAAACCAATTGGTGGTAGTAAAGGCGCAACTTTATTTCCTTAAATCACACCATTACAGCGCCATGGGTTGAACTAACATGGGAGGGCAGAGTGTTGTACACCCAACAATCCCCCCCCCAGCACCTGCTACCCACATTCAACCGGGACACCCGTAGTATGCCCTGGGCCGAAATGGTTTACCACAGAAATGCTGTTGCCAGGATTCGAACCCATGACCTTCTCTGATACCAATTCTTAGGATCAAGCGCTTACCGTTGTACTAAAACCAATTGGTGGTAGTAAAGGCGCAACTTTATTTCCTTAAATCACACCATTACAGCGCCATGGGTTGAACTAACATGGGAGGGCAGAGTGCTGTACACCCAACAGTGTAAACCACCGTGCGCATTTTAGCCTTCATTATATTCCCACAATGGATGAGAAGACACGTGCGACGTTTCATTCTGGATGGGATCAGACTCTTAATTTCTTTAGAGTCAATGTTTTCCATCACTTTTTCGGAAGCATGCCTGCGTGTTGGTCGTCTTCGGCTCTTGACACCCCTATGTTTTGGTGGATTCTTGGTTATGACAGAAAGCCTTTCAAAGACAGAGACACACTCTTTCTTAGGTTGTAACCTCTCAAACACAGATGCCCTTGGAAGTAGATGCTCTGGAACATTTTTTTGAAGATGATTCATCTTCAATTCCAATATAGTTGTTGGTTTCCTTCCTTATCGAAATGCGTACTAGGCCCGTTCGGGACCCGATGACTGGAACTTTTACTTTCACGGCTTTGTGTGCCTTTTCATGTTCTTTGCCCTTTGCCCCCACTTTTATGGTGGGGCTCCGAGATCCGTTTGATGCCTTCGCAAGAAGTTTGTAAGCGATAGGATCAAAACCTTCTTTTCACGTGGCCGGTAATGGACCGTGCTCTATAATCGGACCTTCTTTCGGGCGAGTAAACCCCTGTAAAGGAGCATTCGTATTTACGATGTCAATCTTGGGAAGTGGTAATGTTAATCCACTCAAAGCCTTGGACTTTTGAAGTGGGTGACCATCTTCATTCCTCTTCATATTATGTTGAGGCACTGAGGGTTTTACCCCTCCATGCTTGCCTGTATTTTTCTCATTTGCAGCTTCTTCCTCTATTATGTCGGCCCACTTTTCACTTCTTTCCTGGGGCTTGCAGGCGTTGGCTATTTTCAACGGAACCGGCTTCAAGTAGAACTTGGCATCCGCAAAGTGGGTTTCGGCCTCGGTGAAAGGCTTGTCATCAGCAATGACTTTTCTCAGTACACCATTGCGCCAGTATTTGAAGCATTGATGAAGGGTTGAAGGGACGATCCCATTCTCATGTAACCATGGCCTTCCTAGCAACATGTTGTAAGATGTCCTGGCGTCGATCACATGGAACAACACGCTTGAATCTAATTCATCGATCAAGATGTCGAGTCTTATCACTCCGATGGATCTTTGCCCCCCTTGGTTGAATCCTTGGATCATCAGGTGGCTGTCAGAGAGTTCGTCCATTGAAATTCCCAACTCTTTCATCACTCGGAGTGGCAAAATGTTGACAGCCGATCCTCCGTCTAACAATACTCGGTTGACTTTCTGCTCGTGAGTGTAGGCCGTGACAAATAACGGGCGATTATGAGGTGCTGCCCCTAACAACATATCATCGTCTGTGAAGGTGATCTCGATCGTGCAAGTGATCTTTGCTTTGTGTGAAGACTCTTCTTCAGTTGGCGAGTCTTCCTCCTTGTCTTTGTCATCTTCTTCCACGTAGGTAGAATGACAGGAGACAACTTCTTCCTCTGCATCCTTTTCAATATGCTCAGCTTCGAAAATCTTCTTGGGCATGTATTCTAGTAAGGTGACTGGAGTGCGATGAATTTTATACTCGGCGTTTTCCAGAGGAAACTCATCTGCTTGGATTTTCCCCTTTCTTGGTTTCTTCTTAGTTGTCATAGCCCTTCGGATTCTCTTTGGTTTGGCTGGCTTGGATTGGTTGGCCCTTGGCCTTATTGACTCAAGGTGAGGTGTCACTCTCTTCTTCTTCTTGCGAGTTACTAGAATCCATCCATCCTCATCTTGTTTCAGTTTGGTGGCCTTCGTGGCTTTGTCCACTACTTTTGTTTTTCTGTAGGATGTTTCAGTGTTTTTCTCATAAATTTGTGGAATCACCGGAAGCTTAATCTCGACAGGATCGAGTGACCCAAATTGAATGGTCATACATTGACCATTAACCGGCTCTGCTATAGTGACTTGATTCGTGCTCGCTTGCTCTTCCTCAAGAACTATATTTCCTTCTTCAGCCAATCGCATAACTTTGTCCTTGAAGACAAAGCACTTTTCAATGGGATGCCCAGTCAGGAGATGGTATTTGCAGTAGTTGCCTTTGTGAGCTTTAGCAGCGTCTTCAGGGCGCTTTGTTTCTGGAAGCTCGATGAGTTTTAGTTTGAACAACTCATCAAAAATCGCGGTCACATCAGAATCAAAGAAGGGATACTTCTTTTGCTGCCTTTCATTCAAGGTTAGCCTACTTCTTTCATTTTGTCGTGGCTCAACCTTCCTCCATTCAGGTTGTTTTGACGCCTGGTTGTTGACTTTGACAAGCGCCACCGTTGTAGCCTTAGACTCTTTCTTTTCTACCTTGGGCGTAGCTTTGACGGATTTCTTGAATTCATGTTTTTCTTTCCCGTTCTTAGGGTCTTGGACAGGGGCCTGACCTCCATTGGCGGCAATGCTCAGCTCCATGTCGTGGGCGTGAGTGGCCAACTCTTCAAAAGATCTTGGCAGAATTCCCTTGAGGATGTACTGCAGTCCCCAATGCATGCCTTGGATGCACATCTCAATTGCAGAGGCTTCGGAGAGTTGGTCTTTGCAGTTAAGGCTTAGACTTCTGATAGCAAAATAACTAACCGCTAACTTTGACCGACAGAGTATCGGGTCAACGGTAGTATATTGTTGTCAAGGTCGAATCCACATGGAGTAATGTCTGAGTACCAAAGCCGACGTTGAACTTAGTTTAGGTCAAAATAATGGTGGGAAGGTATTATACTAATGCAAAAGTAAAGATTAAACTAATGGTTTTACTTATATGATTAAAAAACATAGCCGAACTACGATCCAGCGGGTTACTTTTACCCCACAGGAAAGACTTGACAAGGAGCGTGTCTTTACCAACCTACCTATACAATTCAGTTTATATGACATCCACGGGTGCCAACTCTTAATTCTGGTGTTAAGGTCTGAACAACTCTCGCTTAACACCCTACGCTAGGCTAATTAACCCTCCCTTTAGAAATCCAACTAACCTAACATGGTTTACCAGAATCTAGAGCCGCTCGGAAAACCGATGAAAACCTACATAGGGCACAGTCCTAACAACTAGCTAGGTTGTCAATCTAACAACTAGGCTGTGTCTACGTAATGATCCTAAAACCCCTTATCCAACATCTCACCGCAAAATACATCTATAAGTTCGATGTGTGTGTGACAGTGAACTAGGTTGTCGATCTAATTCAAAGCTATAATCTTTATAAGAACAAGTTTTAGAACGTGGATTAATCATACAAACGTTTAATTAAACACTACAAGACTCTCGCCTAATCCCCTTGTATGTTTCACCCATTTCACATAATTCGACTACACAACGGATTAGCTACTCATGGTAATAATAAAAGTACAGAAATTTATGAAAAAATTAATAATAAACATGATAAAAAGATTGAATAAAGTTTACCAAAAGTAATCGTAGCAATCCCCCACTCGAATCGTCACTTCATTATGTTCCAATCGCAAAATAAAATAAATAAAGGGCTGATGTTCTTGCAGAAATTGAAAGAGAAAAACAATAGATCTAAACCTAAGAAAAAAGATAAAAACTGCTGTGTAAAAAGAAATAAAATCTGATGTAAAAACTGTGTGTTAAAATTTGACCTAAGTGGCTTTTTATATAAATCAATAGTCTCCTTTACATTTTCCGTCTACTTCATTCATTGATTGTAAAGGGCGTGGGCCCCACTTCTCCAAAATTTTCTATTGGTTGAGACATGACCCCACTTTCATAAAGTGTCCCCTTCAATAGTCAGATCCCTCCGTCTTTTTTAATAAAAGAGTGGAACAAAAATAGTTTATATCACACCCTAGATGTGATACTTGCTGTTTTTTGCACGGTATTTAATTAGAGTTATTATTTATTTCTCAAGCACCCGAATTTGAATCTTGTGTAATTTCTTCATACGAATTCCGTTTTAGACGATTTTCGTACCGTTGCGATCCTCGTCACGCCCTCTATCACGCCATATCTGTAATAAAAATAAACCACATACCCAAGCTTGACAAACACCAATAAAACACACCCAAATCACCCAAAAATATCGAGATTTTCGACGTAAACGTCTTATCGTCTCGTGATTCAACTCATGGTGAAATGTGCCTATAAAAACACTTAACTACCCCAAAATTACATCGAATAGGCTACAAATAGGGGGTAAAATGCACACGAAATTATAGCAAAGTTGACTCTTATCAACTACCCCCCACTTAGAGTTTGCTCGCCCTCGAGCAAATCAAGCGATTCAGCAATAAATCATGAGGTCAACGTTGCGATCATTTGGGAAACCAAAATATCAATGAGTACAAACTAGTCAACAAGCGAATAAACGAGAGCCAAAACAAATATTATCATGGAAATGGAATGTGTGTGTCCATAGCTTCTCAATCATTCATCACAGTCAACCGGCTCAGATTATAAATGCATGACTAATGGCGTTACACCATAGGCTTATACTTCATAATCATCTCCACTAATCTGGGTCAAATCAAGGCTGACTAAGGTCAAGCAGGACTTGCACGGTTGTAACGTTAGGCTAGGGACAGGGTTAAACGAAAGGATAAAAGGAATATCAAAAGAGAAAAATGAGTGAGTCTAATCTAAACATCTTGAATTTGCCTCATAACTCACCTTCTTAGCTTGATTCGAGCAATCTTTCTCCTTCTTTACACTCATTTCCAAACATAATTCAATGAAAACTTGTCCACCAATGCCACTTTGGAAGAATTAACACATAGCCCTTTTTTCGGCAAATTTGACTTAATTTAGATATTTTTTTTATAAACCAACACCAACACTTTTTGCTACCTTCTCCTTCGTAGTACAAAAGATCCACCAACACCATAATTTGATACACATCTTCGCCACCCCACACTTGTGCTAGCAAGTGTGCCAAAAATAAGATTAAAACTCACTCGTAGGGTGCCAAAGAAACGTAGAACACAAATAAAGGCTAAGGGTCGGTAAGTATAAGCTAATCAACGAATGGCTAAGTTTCTGTGGAAATTATGTACATGGTTGGCTATTTGGCTCTGGTTGGGTCAAAGAAATGCCAGGACCGTCATCCCTTAATCTACCAAGATTGACCTTTCTATTTTGCCTCGAAGTTAATGATATAAGTTCTAGGTAACATATTAATGTCTATGGCAACTATAACCATTCACTAATCAACCACAACTCATGAAAGCAAAGCTATTACGTGCATAAGAATTCTATTTCCACTACAAGATAAAGGTTTGACTCGCATACATTCAACTCTTGACTAATAATTAACCAAAGAATATAGTGACTCGCATAGGATACACAACGTCAAAGTCATGAAAAATTGTAAAAATAGCTCAATTTTCACTCGAATGGACCAAACACCAAGCCTGTAACTTATTCAATGCATTAAATTTAACATAAGCAGCCAAGTGAAGCTAAGTATACCACCCCCCACTTAAAATGGAACACCGTCCTCGATGTGTGAGTGATAAAGTAAAGAAAGAAAGACTTAGCTGAACTGGCAATAGGGCGGAACTCTGTGAAGTGACAACCTCTAATGTATCTCCTAGGGTACCTGTGCAATCATAACATAGAAACCAAGAATCCACTACAATGAGAGGCCGAAACCTCGAGCGTAGGTAAGAACAAGTATGGAGATGTATATAACAAATAAAATATGGGTTATCACAAAGCATGCAACGAAATTCGAGATGCGTGGTCAAATTTTCATCATTTCTCAAAAAACAAACCTAAAAACCTAAGAAAAAGTGGGTTGCCTCCCACCGAGCGCCTTTGTTTTACGTCGTTGGCTCGACCAAGTGACACTTAAGCAGACTCAAATCACTTAAGACTCAAAACAACTCAAACCAGAATATTTCACATAAGCATTAAAACTCATCAACCAAAATCTAGACTCAAGAAGACCAATAGCTTAAGAAAAGTGAACAAAGCGAGAACCATGGAAATTGAATTGTCTAAAAAATTACCTCTTTTGGTCCTTGATGCTACCTCTTCCCGATGTGGTCTCTTTCTCACACTTCTTTGAGCTGCATTCACCGGAGGGAGTGAAAACTTGATCTCATAATACTCATCATCACAAGGTGGATGAGTAAAGTAATCCGGGACCATCGTATCAGGAATCACCAATCCATCCGGTGGCTTCAATTTTAGTGGCTCATCAACTTGATCTCGATCCACAAGTGAGGTTGACGGTAGAATGAGCGATCCCAACATCTCCTTAGTCTCGATCTCCACATAATCGACGACCACAATCGAATATACCATACTCTCTGTCAAGTCATTATATTGTATATCATGGGAAAGCAGTGTACTTGGTAAAAGTTGCACCTCTTCCATCTCCAAATCTTGTAGTTCCTCTTTATCCCAAAGCGTTTCATTACCAAATATTTCTTGCTCACTCAAAACAATAGTCGATTCCACTGTACACTCCACCAATGTATCATCAGATATTTCAATAGAATGTGATGGTGCTATGGGCGATCCCAACTCAGTCACTTGCTCTGTCCTAAAAATCGTGAGATCCCTCTGAATAGAAGCTAACTCCTTTTGCATAGCTTTCAACTCAGTTTCCATCCTCTCTTGTTCTGCTGCTTTCTGTGGTTGGGCAACTCCCAACTCTCTACCACTAACCGATTCATCAACCTCACTCTCCACCTGAACTTCTTCACTGTCAACTTCCTCTGCAACATTATTCACCCTATGTGCACAAGCCTCATTTTCATGTTATAGCTCCCGGGCTTTCTTAAGCGAGAGGAGATCTTTGGATATGTCTAGCAACATGTTCTTCCTATGTGCCCATTCTGCTCTAGTCGTGGAGGTTCTATACTCACCGCGCACACTCCTTCGGTTGAGCGCCCAAATCCGATCCATAGATTCCGTGACCTCCCTTTGCAACTCATCCATCCGCTTCTCCTAGTCAGAACTTTGGTGTATCCGTACTCTCTCGACTTTCGCCACAGAAACCCTCTCTGCCAGCTCCTCTATTATCTCAACTTCCCGTTCTTCTTCAGCATAACCGGGATCAATCTTGTATTCCTCTTGTGGTTGAGATACAGAATGGTCATACTGACTCTATTGCTGCTTTATAAGTTGTTGCAGGAGTTTTTGGGAAACATGGTCTTGATACCCCTCATCCCTTAGCATTTGCAACACTCGGTTGACATTCGCTTGGTTGAACTCCGGTTTAAAGTTTTGGCAATTCTGCTGAACCGGTTGATATTGTTGGACTGGTTGAAAATCACCAATCCCATTCCCCTGATTCCAATCTTTCCCGTTCCTACCAAACTGTCCATTACTGTTTCCATTCGAATAACCGTAGTATTGATTCTGGTTTGCACTTGCGCACTGATAATCCCAAGAACTCTGGTCACTCTACTGCTGATATATAGGTTGAGGCGCATACCATTGTTGTGCATATTGGTTCATTGTCATCCCTTGTTGTTCAGGTTGGTAGTGTGGAGGTGAGACTCTATCCATTGTAGCATACACTGCAAGATCTCAGAAAACAACACCACACAATCAAAGTATCTCATCACCACCACCACAGCAATAGGTGGTGTGACGCTTCAATATACGAACTCCATCAAGAAAAGAAAAGAAAAAAATAAAAAAATAAAAATAAAACGACCTAAGCCCAAGCTTTCAGTCAACTTGCAAGATATTCACGTTACTCCCCGGCAACGGCACCAATTTGATAAGTAGAGATTTCGTAATCCGGCTCGATCAAATACAATTTATAAAACTCAAACCTTAAGAAAAACTCACTTTTTAACCGGCAGTGAACCGGGTCGATCGTAGGTAGTGCGTTCAGAGTCCGAGGTCGATCCCACGAGGAGATTGATTTGAATATAAAACTTGTGTTAAAATCAGAGGGTAAAGAGTATATGAACAAGACAAAAGATCGAAGCTTTTATTATTTCACGACATACACAAGGATCTGAATCAAGACTTTTATCCAGAGTAAATTTCATCAATCTAATGATCTACACAATCAAAACCATATTGAGAGAAAACAAATCGAAATCAGGAATACTCACAATAATGAAGATCAAAATATTGCAGATCAAGACTTTTGAATCCCAAATCAGCAAAAGCTATCGGCCTTTAATTCATACAATGATCCCAGGCACGAACTCCACCAAGCTATCGATCGAATATCGTATTCTACTCTATTTATATAAAAATCTAAACTAAGAAATTGAAATACGGGGCCTAGTCCAGAGCTGTAATCCGACTATTTAAATGTCAACCTGTCATAACAGCCGCCGAAGCGGCTGGGTTGAGCACCTAAGCCGGCCTCGAACTCAGTCTAGGCCAATAAAAGTCAGAATATCAGTTTCGTAGGTTTAGTTGCTCTTAAGTAGGCAGAAAATCGCGACCTTGACCTAGTTGGGCCGACCAACTTGGCCCATTTAACTCGTCTTCAGTAAATTGGTGATAACTTTCTGTGTAGAGCTCCGATTTGACCGATTCTAGATGCATTGGAAAGGTCGTTCTATTACCTACAACTTTCATGAAGATGACTTGACCAGAAAATGCATCCAAGATAGGTCAAAATAAACATTAACAAACAAGCATGGTGAAATACTGTTGTCGGCGCCAAACGAGCATTTGCCTCATGTCAAACGCCCGTCTACCTTGAAATCTGATTCTTGATTAGGGTTTCTTGATATTCGAATGAGCGTCTGGCCTGCCTTGAACGGTCGTTTGTCTTATACGAGCTTTCTTGAATCGAGCTGAACCTACCCAAACGCCCGTTTGGGGGTCATTTGGACGCCCGTCCAGCTGAAAACCCAACTTTCTGAATGAGTGTCAGCTCTGTGAACGCCCGTTTGGAATGGACAAATGCCCGTTTGAGGTGGGCGTCCTGCAAACGCCAGTTTGGGTATGGCAAACGCCAGCTTGCCTTGATTTTGCTCCAAACTTTACTTTTCTCAACTTCCATGCCACACTTGTGCCTTGATATACTCTTTCACTTTAAAATATCACCTTCCGGGCCTCGAGTCACCTAAGTCCTGCAATAAACACACTAACAAAACACCACGCATAATTCTGCAAAACAAAAGTGCTCGGAAAAGAGTCAAATATCGCTAAAAAAGCGGAGTTCCCTATCGATGTGACAATTTTGCCCCCCGTGCATATAAATCACGATATTACTCTTGAAAAGGCCTAAATCTACCCAAAACATGCCAATAAAGTGATAAACGGGGGCTAGATCACATACAAAAGTGCAGTGAAGTTGACTCCCATCAACTTCTCCATCTATTGATGTAATCAACAACTTTCTCTTCTTTCCATTGGCGAGAGTTAGTCAACTCCACCATGCTGACCGACCTACGAGTGCTGTAGAAGCGGTTGAGAAAGGCTTGCTCAAGTTGCTCCCAACTATTGAGAGAGGCAGGGGCAAGGTCGGTGTACCAGTCAAAGGCGTTTCCTTTGAGGGAGCGCACAATTGTTTCACCAGGTGATCTCCATAGGTCCCGGCATTGTTGCAAGTCTCGATAAAGTGAGCCACGTGTTGCTTGGGGTTGCCTCTCCCATCGAACTGCTGAAACTTTGGGGGTTGGTAGCCTGCAGGCATCTTCAAGTTATCAATCCTTTGTGTATAAGGCTTGACATAGGTTTGAGATGATTTAACGGTCCCTCCAATTTGTCATTGATGGTACCCATGATGAATTTCTACAGCTGGCTGATTGGAATGGTGCCATCAGGGGAGATCTTCAAGTCGCCTATAGATGTAAGAGGCCCGGCGCTTTGATTGTGTGAAGTGCCTTTTCATGAAGAATGTTCAAGTTTTTTGCCTGAGTAGAGGACTTAGCATTCTCCTAATCCTTCGAAGATTCATCATTTTCCTCGCGATCATCAAACAACGTTTCTTTTCCTTTTTTGGATTCCATAGGGGAATCAAGTCTGCTTGCCAGTTTCGCGATTTGAAAGTCTTGAGTTTGAATTTGATTTGCGAGGGATTCGACAGCCTTAGCCAAGTTGGCAATCTACTCCTCGAGGGTGGTGGAACCCGTCATCATGACGTCCGCAGTCATCGGCGATGTTGGCCTTTCAGAAGTTGTTTGTGGGAAGAGGGTTCTTTGCCCACGTGCCTTAGCCATGCTCCAAGTAACCGGGCCAAAGTGTTGTTCTTGAGATGAAGAGTCAACAGCAGCTTTGATGATTTTTGCCTTTGAGGGAGCAGCCTTGGAAGTAGAATCCTTCTTGGCAGTGACGTCATTTGGAACAGCAGTCTTAGGAGCCATTCGTTCTTGATTTTCAGCAAGGAGAGATGAAAGGAGAGATTGGTCCCACCGGGCGTGCCAGAAATTTGTAACACAAATTTTGTTGTCCTGCAATATATATAAAAGAGAAGACAAGAAAAGTTGTAACAAATAATTTTTATTAATATCAAGTAAAAGCGGGTACAATCTCTAGCAAACTCCATATTTCTACGGGATAGCCTTTGATTCTCATTTTGATTTTTGCCGAGGGTCGCGGGGACTTGTTCTCGGACTTTGTTGGAATTCTTCCGATTTGGTGGGAAGAACGCCTTGTTTATTGAAGATCTCCGAATATGGCGGTTGACCTTCAAATGTTGGTTGAAGAACTCCGGACTTGGCGGAAGGATCTTCGGATGTCGCTTGAAGGTTGCTTGAAGAACTTGAAGGCTTGTGGCTTCTTAGATCTTTGCTTCCTTCTTCTTGGTGTTGGAGCAGAGGGCTTGATGCTTTTTCTCTGACTTCTTTCACCCTTTGTTGTTGTAGATCTTCTCCACCTTCTGGTTATTGCTTCCTTAGCTTTTCTTGATCTAGCTTGATGATTTGCAAATGACTAAGGCCCTCCTATTTATAGGTGTGGAGTAGTCAAAGGATAAATAAAATGATGATTATCTCTTATTTATTTAATTTAATAAGATAATAATTTCAAGCTTTTATCCTTTAATTTTCTTATTTATCTTATACTTTTTATTGAAAAGATAATAAGAAATTCAATTTACTATTATCTCTTTTATTTTATTTAAAGAAATAATAATATTTTAATTATCTTTTATATTTATTTTTCTAGAAGATAATTAACAACTACATCTTCAAAATGGCTCTTTTCCGAACCTTTCCAAAAAAGTAGTACCTCGTCCCTTTTTTTAATTTAATTATCCTTTGCTTCATAATTTTTAAAGGATAAAGAAAAATATATTTGATTATTTTTCTCCAATTAAATTGGGGAAAATGTTAAATAATTTAATTTCTTGGACAAATGTCGACATGTAACATTTTAATGTGTTACATTTTTTTAATGTCTACAGGGTTACTGATCTTAGTGAGCCTGATGTCAGTTCAGAGGATTCAGTTCAATATCAAGACTGGGTTGACACTGAGGGCACATTATCCAAAACTGCCAATACTCTGAGAAGGATTGCCAATGCTGAAGGATTTCAAGAAGAAAATAGGGCTGAATTCCCTACAATCCTTGTACAGAGGGTGCTAACCAGTGAGGATCAGACAGTGATTGCACAGAGATTGGATATGGTGATGGGATTTGAAGGATCACCTGTGATTGAGGAGGTTCAGGCTATTGAGGATCAGACTGCACCTGAACAAAGGTTGGAACTGGTGGTACAGGTTGCTGAGGTACAAACAGCACCTGAACAAAGGTTGGAACCGGTGGTACAGGTTGCTGAGATACAAACAACACCTGAACAAAGGTTGGAACCGGTGGTACAGGTTCTTGAGGTACAAACAGCACCTGGACAAAGGTTGGAACTAACTTTGGGTTTGGAGGAAACCCCTGCTGTTGTTGTTGAATAGGCTGCTGTAGTGGAGCCTGTTGGAGGAAAGGTCAATGAAGGGAAAGATAGTCAGCAGACTGTTGTTATTGATAAAGATGTACAACTGCTGGACTATGACTACAGTGATGAGGAATTTCAAGTGCCTGAGGAAGAACCTATTGATGATGAACCTCAACAGGCATTTGTGCCAGTTTTTGAAGAACCTGCTCTTGATCCCATTCTGGAAGAATTCCAAGGACCTAACCCTGCTGGAAGGGATATGAGCTATGCCATGGTTGTCAGCAGACAGAGGGCACAGTACAATGTGGAGGAGACTACTGATGATTGCTGGACATATGGATGGAGGAATGGCTGGTGGGGTACCAGCACATGTCTTGGAGGAGTTGAGGGCTGTCATGAGTGATATTACCAGTTTAAGAACTCAACTTGACAGGCAAGAGCAGAGGTTTGAAGATTTAATTAATCTGGTGGAAAATAGAGGGAGGACTACAAAAACAGTTGCCTCCAATATTACTTCCACTCAGTATGCTCTTGTTGACCTTACCCAAGATGTGAGAGGAATTAAGCAAGGTAATACACTGAAGGACAAGTTTTGAAAGACCAATTTACACCTATTCATCAAAAACTTGATAAACTTGCTGAGACACCCAAGCCTACTGTGGCTGAAGCTGCTGGAACACTTCACCCTGCTGGATTGGATCCTAAGTTTACTGAGAGGATCAATCTACTGGAGCAGACTATGCAACAAAGGATTACTGCAGTTGATACTAGAACTGAAATCATGGAAGGACAACTGAGTAATCTAGTCATCACACATGAGAGTGTTCATGGCCTACTGTCCCGTTTTGTTGATGATGTCAATAAGGGGGAAGAGAGCCAAACAGTAGTAGCAAAAGAGGCTGCTAGAATATTGGCTAAGAAAAGATGGGAAGATGACACCAATGCATTCAGAGAATCTGCACCTGGCAGACTTCCACTCACTGATGATCTTCTCAGAGAATACAAGAAGGTATACAACAGCAAAAGGAGACCTTATCATGACAAGGGCTTTCATGAAGGGTTGAACTCCTTTTTGGGACTCAAGTTTTGGGAAACAAGAGTCAAGGCCTTGAGAGCTGCTCACAGAGGTGGAAGAGGTGGCTCTAAACTCTAAACTGGCTTTGTGTATCAGGATACGACATGTACCAAGTCGGTGGCTCGGAAGCTTTTATCGCCCTATGGTGGTCACCTGGGTTCTACGTTGTGCTTCTCCACAAGCTTTCACGCAGACTGACGGAGCGAGTGAATGTCTTGTTGGAGTTGAGGTGATGTGCCTCCACTGACTCGGATGGGTCAGGTATGTCCCTCGGCTTGTTGGACGAGGTTTGTTTAGAAGATCCGGAATAGTCAAATAGGTGCCATGTTTGTGATTCGTGTCATACCCACATCAAAAGCCCTCTAGAGATGAGCGAGGATGTAGGTCGTAGGTTAGGTATGCCCAATTAAAAGGTGGCACAAGACCTATGGTTGTATACCAAACATTTCTAACGTCAACACTGCTTGTATTCAAAATTTGAAAGACCTCTATGCTTATCTCCAGACATCTCTTAATGTCCTTTGGAGATCCTATACATATTGATGATTGCTTTAACAAATGAGGCTTTTTCGTTAGTGACTTGACGGTGTTATCCTTTCCATTGGGGAACTTTTTGTATCAACTTTTCACATACATTATAATGGCTGCACTGACATGATATTTTTCAAGGTTGTGATTGCAGTGACATGACATTTTCAATGTTGTGAATATATGATATTTTCAAGGTTATAATGCAGTGTCAAAGTTTGCACTTCACAACTATACAGAAACTTCAATCATTATGCAGTGACATGACATTTTTATTGTTGTGAATGCAGTGAGATAATATTTTCAAGATTATAATGCAGCGACATCAGAGTTTGCACTTCAATAACGATACATTATGCAGTGACATGACATTCCAATAGCATTTACAGCAATATTGTGGCAAGCACGTAGAGAAAACACTTAATGCAATCAGAATATAGTGACATCATCTTTTATACTTCAATAACGAAACACAAACTTGTATGAAGATGCAGTGACATGATTTTTCAATAGATAAAACAATTATAACTCTTTGTAGTAGCATTTCAAGTACAATTTCAAGCGAAGCTTCTGTTCTAATTCAGTGACATGCACTCAGTGACTACCCTTGTGTCCTATTATTGACTTTTCTACTATTGTATTTAAATTTTCCAACCAAAAAAATCATATTTTCTTCCAGATTGACATTATGTTTTGTTCTATTGTTACATGCTTAATGTTAATGTATACTTACTCAGTTTTCTTTGTTTTTGTTGCTCCCCGTTTCTTCTCCGCTGATATTACTTGCTTTCTTCTAACCATTTTCGATTCTCTGTAGTGACGGTATCAATTGAACTATAGTAACTTCACCTCTGATTTCGCCGCTTCTTCTCTCCGATTTGGCTCTGATTTCGCTGCTTCTTCTTGCCGTTCGTTATGTCAATATCCTTGAGCCGTGTTGTGCGTTCATGTCGCGTCGTGTTTGAAAATGGAGGTTTCGTTTGTGTAACTGTTGAAGCATTGAAGTGAGAATAGAATAGGGGTATCCTAGTTCGTTTCTGATTTTTGTGTCATTATAACCAATGAAATGTTTTTGGTGTCTTATTTGCCTATTTAAGTCAAATTTGTGTCCTTATGGCCCATTCTCTTTTATTAATTACATATTCCAAATATTTATGTCTAAGATTAATTCCATTCAATCTAATACGGTGCATGGACCACCTAATAGAAGAATAATAAATTATTCTTACAATCCCCTGTATATGGCCTAGTGGTAACCGGTTGGGGTGGTGTAATGCCACGCTGGACCGAAAGCCGTAGTGTGGGGGTTCGAGTCCCGTAAAGGGCCGGCCCCTTTCGGTTAGCGGAAAAAACAACAAGCCTCTTCCCCGAGCTGCTAGGTCCCTGATTAACCTATCCTCGCACTCCTGTGGGATCGGGGGCGAGGGCCCTTCCGGGTAGGGTATAACCGTTTTTTAATAAATTATTCTTACACAATTGACTAAAAAGCTCAATAAAAGTAATTATAAAAGTGAATGTCTTTTCACATATCAAAATATCTTAGCACACGTATTTTTTTTTCTTTCCAATTTTATCCTTAATTTCGTGCATATTTATTCTGATCCGAATTTAGGCAGAATGTTGATTTTCTCTGCCCGAATTTGGATCAGAATGTGTGAAATAAATTTGTTGACCGGCACTGGGTCTAAAAAATACTTAAATTCTGACTGAATTTAGATCATAATAATCAACCAAATTCCGATTTATGTTGTGTTAAAATGGTGTGTGTTGTTTGAAAAGATGCTCCCTTATAAAATAAAGGGTTTATTCTTAAAAAGGACGATTTGAGAGTATAAATATTTAAACAGGACAATGTAATTTTTTATTGGGAAAAAAGGACAAGTGTTTATTCCATTATAATTTAAATTCTCTTATATTTAATTACAAAAATGTATATATTTTGATCTGAACGTCAAAAGATCGTAATTCTTTCACAATATTTTTCTTTTTTTCGTTATCTTTATTTAGACATCCAATTTGATATTTTTTTGATGTCATTTCGAGGCCATTTTCGTCAAAAACAACGAAACAATTGAACAGTGGAATAGTGAATTTGAAGTCAATTCCACTGAACCAAACAGTGGATTTGGGGTAACGAATAGTGAAATTGTCCTTATCACCCAATTTGTATTTCTACTGTCATAATATCTATTTTTTCACTCTTAGTTGTCTTTTTAACCACCCAAAAATAAATCTTTAGTTGTCACCTTTGTCATTAATGTTCCACTTTCATAGACTATATACAATTGTAATAAATGCATTTATGACACTTAAATAATTAAGATAACATAATTTGACGAGTTTATTAAACTTGTCCCAAATGACAAGGTAGAAGGGGAGTAAGGATCCTGTCAAGTATTTGACGAAGTGTTCTCTCAAAGTAGAATTGATCTAACCATGCATACACCTAAAATGTGAAAATAATATAACCGTAGATTTTTATTTTTATTTTTAAAACTACGTCGATTTGGTGATAATGTATAAAAACAACTGCACTTAACCTATTTGAGAGGATCATTGCTCGGTAGGAGAGGGAGTAGAATAGATGATGGAAGGAAATTGAAATAAAAGTCCAATGATGTAAAAATCAAATTCATGTAGTGAATCAGACATTGTACCGAAAAAACAAAAAAATAATCCATGTCTCAAGGTATTATTGCATGAAAATAAGGATCAAACTCAAAGGAGGCAACAAAGTAAATTACTTTAATGGATAGTCAACACAAGGGAAAAGAAGAAAAGAAAGTTCACAAGTCTCCGTCCCATAATTCTTCAACTGACTTGTATTGGCCACCACCAATGAAGTGTTCTCCAAGATAGCCCCTATGCTGAGGGATTTGGGTGATTTGGTCAACTTCTTCTTTGCTGAGTTCCCAGTCAAATATTTGGAGGTTCTCTCTCATCCTCTGCTTGTTATAGCTCTTCACGATAGCAATTGCCCCTTGTTCGTATATCCATCTAAGTGCAACCTATATATATATATAATTAATGCATGCAAAAGGAGACATGCATGATTCAACTTTTTCAAGAAAACCATTATGTACTACGTATGGAGTAGCGATACACCGATATAACTTCAAATGTGTGTGTGTGTGAGGGATCGAAAGTGTTACATCGTATTTCAAGTTTAAAAGTATTAATTTAAAAAATTTAAGTACGGTTAGGGGTCAAAAATTAACGGGCCAGTTAGTAGATATTAGTGTATAATTTTTTTAAATATTATAAAAAAATTACACATAAATATCATTTTTTTTTTTAAATTTAGGGGTCAAAATGATCTATTGAAATACATGACGCCGTCCCTGTTCGAGATACAACAGTGATTTTATGAATGACACCAAGTGGAGGGATGAGATGTGTTTTTATACAACCTCTCTCACATAGTAGGAGTGTGTAGAAGTGAATTGGACGCATTTCACTCATCCACTTAGTATCATCCATCAATCACCGTTGTATAATAACTCTTCTCGGTTCATCGATAGGTGCTATGACAGAAAGATAGTGTAATGCATTGATCGTGGCACTAATTAGGAAAGATATTCACTTCTCATACTAGTTAAATATTGGTTTATTATTTTATATAAGTTTATTATATGTTACTAAACTACAATATTTGTACCGTACACAGATGGTGATTGGAGAATTTATATTATACAAAGTAAGGGACACCGGTGGTGGTCCTTATATAGTATTTATTCTCAATTGATACATTTTGTACATATAATTAGTGTCCTTAAAGATCAATTTGTGCTTTTTTTTAGTATTTATTAAATATAAAGGGAGATTTCGTATGATACACAAGCTATTCTGACTGAATAAGAGGGAACATGGTTAAATTAAATGCTCTGATTTAATTTGAGTCGTATGTTAAGTGTTTTGTATATCAAATTTCTGTCAGAAAACCAATTTTTATATATTCTGACAGGAAAATTTACCACATACTTTATAAGTTTGGGACAGAAAAAGTAAACACCAAAAAAAAAAAAATAAAAAAATTGAAGGGTAGGGGTAGGTAGATACAGACCTGTGCAAAGGTCTTGTTTTTGGAAGCTGAAATATCTTTGAGGACGTTGCTTTCTTTCACTGCTTTATTGCCCCAAAATGAACCATACCCGCCAAGTGGGGACCATGCACTAATGGTAATCCCTTTCTCCTTGCAAAATGGAAGCAATTTCCTTTGCTGCCATACCACACTCATTTCCACCTACAATGCTTTGTCTAATCATTTGCACGACAGTCTCAAATAATTTATAGAATAATGTCACACAAAAATACAATAGGATACAAGATACGTCACCAAACGGAAGTACTATCCGTGCACAATGGCTGACACAGAATCTCGGGTAAGAAGACGATAAAAAAATTTAAATGACAAATAAAAAGTTAAGGAAGACAAACAAGATGCATACCACATATATTAATTGTTAAGGGTGTTTTTATATGTTTTATAAGGCTATATTTTATGATAATTTCCCCCGTATTTGTATTATTTGCA
Source organism: Gentiana macrophylla (assembly GCA_026214975.1). Classification (NCBI taxonomy): domain Eukaryota; kingdom Viridiplantae; phylum Streptophyta; class Magnoliopsida; order Gentianales; family Gentianaceae; genus Gentiana; species Gentiana macrophylla. Next base: position 86,206,836 of record CM047809.1, on the reverse strand, counting down.
TAAGAAAATAAGTGTTTAGATGGAAATATTGAGCATGTAGTGTTTTTAATAAGTTAATCGCAAAATTAGTCAATTTATGCGTTTTATTGATGAATTTATATTTAATTGGACATTATTACATTTTGCGATATTTTTATGTGTTATAGATGCACAAATTCGAGCTCAAGAGGTGATTTAAAGATGATAAAGTCAGATTTAATTAAAGAGGAAGAGATAATGATGATTTACATTGAAGAAAAAGGGATAAGTATGGAAAAATCAAGATAAAGTCGAATTTGAACGAACGTCCAAGTCCCGTCCACATGGACGGGCGTCTGCTTGAAAATGAACGGGCGTCCGGCCTGATGAAATCAATATGTGAGTTTTTCCAAGTTTATCGGATTTGGGCGGCGTCCACCATCTCCAAACGCAGCGCCCATTTGAGAAATTTGATACTGAGAGAGTTTGACGCCGAGTGGACGGGCGCTGAAGCAAGTCCAAATCCATCTGGACGGGCGTTCACAAGTATGGACGGGCGTCTTTCGGCCGACTTAGCAGCGCCACCTTTGTTTTCTATATATACAACGCGTTTTCTCTACCTTAAGGATACTATATACTCATTATTCGAAACCCTAAACCTAGGGGCGGCTTTAGGCTGCATTTTTACTTCTTTTATTCTAGTTTTTTATGCTCCAAATTCTAGATTAAAAGTAGGCAGTTTTATGTTAGTTTTTTCTGCAATTTCGAGTTTCCAGAGGATGTTGAGAGGCTAAGCTTCATCAAACGAGCATTGTGAAGCCACCCAACATGTTTTGATTCCGTTTCTGTGATTATATTGTGAGTTTTACCGAAAGTTGTTTCTTTTATGCATGTTTATATTGTTTAATTGCAATTGTATCGAAAGATTTGCATGTTATGATTGTTTTATGTTGATGAAATTCTCTATAAACCTTAGATCACCATGATAAGGAATAGTTGTTTAATCTATCATAACGAGAGTTAATAGGTTAGATTGCTAGGTTAAAGTTTACACCTTTGATTAGTAAAATCGTTAATCTTAGATCGAAAGATATAGATTAATAGGTGAATTACCTAAGAAATTAGGGTTCATGTTTTAGACAAGGTGAAATCACAACTTGGTTAGAAAGCATAATATAATCGAGATAGGAATTGATACTTGTTAGGATAGGTGGATCAATCATTTCGTTTGTTCGTTAAAACTTGAATTTAATCCCGTGAAACTTGAATTGTCTAGATTAGTTACTTTTATTTCATATTCGTTTAAGTTTAATAGTTATCAACCCGTATCTTTCCTGGCTTTAGATCATATCTTCTGTCCAGTTTTACGTTTTAGTTAAGTTTGTTTTCAGTTTCGTTTAGTTTTATCTGCTGTTTAGATTAGTTTTCGTGACATAATTTAATTAGACAAAAACTAGGGTTAACAATCGCCAGTTCCCCGTAAGATCGACCCGGTATCAACCTCTATACCAAGATCCCTACACTTGGGGAATACCGGATTTATAAATATTTATTACTTGTTGTTTTGTTAGATAAAATCCGTGAACAAGTTTTTGGCGCCGTTGCCGGGGAACCGGACGGTTGCCTAGTTTTTGTTTTTCGTTTTTCTTGTTTATATTTCGTTTTAATTCCTGTTTTTAGTTGATAATCGTTTAGGTTATTAGGATATTAGGGTTTTAGTTTAGGGTTTAAGGTTCTTTCTCTCTTGTGATTAGTTTTCTTTTTTCTATCTATCTATCTCTCTCTCGTTTTTCTCTGCTTTTCCTTACCCCTTTTCTTTTCTACAAATTTTTCGCTTCGTTCTAGTTTTCCATTTACCAAACGGGCGTCTGGGATCTTGGACGCCCGTCCGTTGGAAAATTTTCAATCCTGTAGCGTTTTCACTCACTTAGACGAGCGTCCATAAAATTTGGACGCCCGTTCAAGTTTTTCAAGACAGACAGCGTTTGGGCATCCGAACGCCCCTCGGAGTCAAAAGTTGAAGCGAGACGCCCGTCCAAAACTTTGGGCGCCCGCCTGCTTTCATCTTTTCCCTTAATAATCCTGTTTCTTTTTCTTCCTTTCCTTTCTTTTCTTTTATTAGGCTTTTAATTTTTAGTTTAGGCTTTTAATTTCTTAGTCTTTAGGTTGCTTTCATTTGTTTTTGGTCCGGTTTATGCAAACTCGAGTCAAAAGGACCGTTACTATATACCATCGACCCGAAAGCGAACCGTAGTCCGCCAAGCAGGAGGATTTTCCGTTCTGCGGTTACGCATGATGAGCCGAGCAAGATCTTGAGGATCACCTAGCAAGGAAATCATCGATTTTGTAATAATGGCTGCTAATGATAGACGTGCGTTGGCGGACTACGCCATGCCTGGCGCGATCCACGAGCCAACCCGGCTATCATCCTACCGCCATTAATGCTCGGACCTTTGAGCTAAAGTCGGCCTCATTCGGATGATGCAGATGCATCAATCTTTCATGGGTTTCAGTCGGAAAATCCACACACTCACTTGCATACATTCTTGGAGATATGCGGCACCACACGCATCCAAGGAGTAAGTGAGGATGCCATCAAACTGAAACTCTTTCCTTTTTCGTTGAAAGGAGAAGCTAAGGAGTGGTATAGCTCTCTCCCAGCTGAATCTATAAATACTTGGGCAGAACTCGAAAAGGAGTTCTTGAGTCAATATTTCCCACCTTCCAAAACTGCCCAATGTTTGAACGAGATATTCACTTTCTATCAGAAAGAGAATGAATCCTTTTTCGAGTGTTGGAAAAGATTCAAGTCTCTGCTTAGAAAGTGTCCCCACCATGGCTTGCCACTGGAAAGGCAAGTCAACACTTTCTTTAGTGGATTGACCGAGCTTACAAAAGGCATGGTCAATAGTTCATCTGGTGGGGCGTTTCTGAAGAAAACGCCTGATGAGGGGTGGGCACTGTTCGAGGACATTGCCAAAAACAACTATGCCCCTCTTATCCAAAGCCATTTCAGCACACACCCTCCTCCTAAGGTTGAGGAAGTCAACATGCAAAGTTTGATCGCCATCCTTGTAGAAGCGGATGGCAACTTCTCAAGTTCCAAATCAAATGAATCAAGCTTTTCTTTTCCACAGAACCCTCAGGTTCTATATTGTGAGCTAGTCTTTGTCGATCGCCACATGATCGGCGAGTGTCAATTCAATCCCCCTGCACCTTATCAAGTGAATGTTGTTCATGATTATGGACAGTGTAATCAAGTCACATGTCAGAATTGTGACAATATGGGGCACACTTCTCGATTCTGTCCTATGAACGGACAGAGTGCTGAAGTGAATGCATTCTATGGCCAGAACAACCAAAGGTCTAATCAAGTTTCTGGCCAGAATAATTTCCAAAACCACGGGTTTAATCAATCTTCCAGTTTCAATCCTAATTCGAATTTTAATTCGAATCAAAATTTCAATAGAAACCCTGGTTTTAATCAGAACCAAAATTCCAATTTCTTAAATTCTACTCAAAGGTTCAATCAGAATTGGCCCGCCAATTCTAATACTGTTGTCCAAAGTCGGCCCAGCCAGCCCTATTCTCAAAATTTCCAAAACTCTCAAGGCCCCTCCCAATCTAACAATCTTGAAGCTAAATTGGAGGAGCAAAATAAAAGTATCCAACTCCTGATGACTACAAATAAAAATCTTGAGAGACAAATTGGGCAACTGGCTGAACAGTTAGCTTCTAGACCCACGGGGCAATTGCCCAGTTTCACTGAGAAAAATCCAAAGGGCGGTCAAGTTGCTCAAACCGACTTGAACAATCGCCAATGTACTGACCTCGTACCATCAATTCCATACGGTAGAGAGGAGGCCAGTGCAATGAATTTAAGAAGCGGTACTCAAGTTAGTGGTCCTTCCCACCAGGGAAACCATCAGCCCCTCCCGCCATTGATAAAGCGAGGAGGGAAGTTGAGCACCTACACTCCCCCTTGGCCGAAAGAGAATGCTCGTGTGGTGATCCCCGAGAGGTGAAAAAATTGGAAGTCCTCGGTGGTGATCCACGAGGAATGAAGAAACAAGTGGAAGTCGAGATCGATGATCCACGACTAATAAAAGATTGAAAAAGCTGTTCGGTGGAAGGATCTGGAAGACAAAGCTGTCAGTGCATCTTCAAAGAAAAACTTTTCTGAGAGTGATCTGAAAAAGCTTCCATTTCCACCAAGAAATAGCAACATCCCTTTAAGTGAAGATAAGAAGTATGAAAAGGTGCTGAATCTTTTGAAAAATACTCAGGTAAATCTTCCATTATCCGAGGTCTTGGTTGAGATGCCTAAGTATACAAAAATTATCAAGGATGTTGTTTCTTCAAAAAGGAAGTTGTCAGACATGGAGAGGCTGATTGGTGAGGATTGTTCAATGATCAATTATGAAAACTTACCAACCAAGAGAGGTGACTCTGGAAAGTTCGTGCTTACAGTGTTAATGGGAGGCCTGGTCTTCCCTAACTCTTTGTGTGACCTGGGTGCGTCTATAAGCCTCATGCCATTGTCTGTGTGTAAACAGCTGGGTTTAATTGATCTTCTAGAACCCACTACCATGAATTTGCAATTCGCTGATAGATCTTCTAAGAAAGCAGCGGGAATCTTAAAAGACGTACTAGTTCAAATCGATCGATTTACCTTTCCCATTGACTGGTACGTCCTGGACATTGAAAATGATGAAAATGTCCCCCTGATTCTTGGAAGACCTTTTCTGTCTACAGCCAGAGCCCTCATTGACTGCGATGGTGGGCGAGTGACGATACGTGTTGGTGATCAAGAGGTGAGCTATAATGTTTCCAAATCCATTCAAATACCCTCTGGTCCTCCAACCGGTTTTTCCATTGAGGAGACGTCTGATGACTTCGATGATTTGATGGAAAAGCAAGTCATGGTTGTTGCAACGGAGTATGAGCGACTGGTTGATAATTTGAATAATCATGGTGTGGTAAGTCACAGAGCCGTTAAAGTTGAATTTAAGGATGAGTTCTTTGGAAGGTGAAGCTTTGGCGGTGGGACCGCTCGATAAACTCAGCGATGTTGAGTTGAAAGGTGGAGAGCTCAAATCTAGTTTAGAAGACCCCTGCAGATTTGGTGTTGAAGCCGTTGCCTAAACATCTTAAGTATGTGTTTTTAAGAGAAGGTGACAAGCTTCCATTGATTATATCCGCCAAGTTGTCTCGCAGAGGAAATGAAATTAATCAACGTCTTGAAGAAAAATGAAAAGCCTTTGGATGGCAAGTAGGAGATATCGAGAGGATATCTCTTGACATCTGTATGCATAAGATCAAGACAAATGAGGGTGCGAAATGTGTTAGACACTGACCAGAGAGGAGGCTCAACCCTCATATGCAAGAGGTGGTTAAGAAAGAAATCATCAAACTTCTAGACATGGGAATCATCTATGCCATCGCTGATAGTGAATGGGTTTCCCCGACTCAGGTAGTTCCCAAGAAAGGTGGAATTAAGATTGAGAAGAATGAGAAGGGAGAGGAAATAGCATTGAGACTTGTCACTTTGTTACTGAGTGCAGATCGATTATAGGAAGCTCAATGAGGTAACCATGAAAGATCACTTTCCTTCCATTCATTGACCATATGCTTGAGCGTCTGGCGGGACACGATTCTCATCGCTTCTAGATGGATATTCAGGATACTTCCAAATACCCATTGATCCAGGTGATCAAGAAAAGACCACTTTCACCGCTTCTTATGGTACATTCGCACCGCGCGAATGCCATTTGGTCTTTGCAATGCCCCAGCTACATTTCAAAGATGTATCTTTGGCTATTTTTGACGGGCTCGTAGAAAAGTGTATGGAAATCTTTATGGGCGATTTTTGGTCTTTGGTCGATCTTTTGATGATTGTCTTGACAACCTTGACCAAGTCTTATCCGGATGTGTGGAGAAGAACTTAGTGCTCAATTGGGAAAAATGCCATTTCATGGTTGATGAGGAATATTTCTTGGCCACAAAATCTCCGCCAAAGGTATGAAGTTGTGAGGCAAAAGTAGAAGCTAGCGAGAAGATGAATTATCCCAAGAATGTGCGTGAAGTGAGAGGCTTTCTTGGACATGTCGGTTTCTACGGAAGATTCATTCAAGACTACTCCAAGATAGCCAAGCCCTCGTCTACTTTACTAAAGGAAGGCGTTGAGTTCAATTTTGATGAGGATTGCAAGCAAGCGTTTGAGGAGCTTAAGGACCGTTTAATCTCTCGCTCCAATTCTTATATCGCTTTGATTGGAATCTACCTTTTGAGCTTATGTGCGCGACGATCCAACTATGCCGTTGGTCTTTGTTTTAGGAAAAATCAAAGGAAATTCCAGCCAATCTATTACGCTTGATCCACACATTGAACCCTTCTCAAGTTAACTATACTACTAACGAAAAGAAATTATTGGCGTAGTCTTTGCTATGGACAAGTTTAAATGAGTTACTTGTTAGGAGCTCAAGTGATTGTGTGGGTGATCACGCCGCTTATGCGATATATCGATGACTAAGAAAGAGGCCAAACCACGACTACTGCGTTGGATACTGACCCTACAAGAGTTTGACGTTCAAATTAAAGACAAAAAGGGCAGTGAAAACGTAGTGGCTGATCATGTCTCACGAATGCTAAGTGAGGAAAAGGATGACCCTGACGATATAGATCTTTACTTTCCTCTGGAAAACATTATGCTTATCGATGGTTGCGCTCCAGATGTTCCATGGTATTCTTCCATTGTAAATTACCTTCATTCCCGATATCTCGATCCAGAATTGTCCTATCAGGAGAAGAAAAAGTTCTTCTCGGATTTGAAATCTTCGTTTGGGGACGAACCTTATACATTTAAGATCTCAGTAAAGATGGTGCGCTTAGAAGATGTGTTCAGAATCGAGCAACGCGATATCATTGAGCAGTGCCACAGTGGACCCACTGGAGGTCACTTTGGTCCTTGGAAAACCGTTGCTAAGATCTTCCAATCCGGTTTCTATTGGCCCACGATCTTTAAGGACACAGAAGCTTTCTGTAAAGCTTGTGATAGATGCCAAAGAACCGGTACTCTGACAAGGCGTTTTGACATGCCTTTGAAACCCATCCTAGAATGCGAAGTCTTTGATGTATGGGGTATCGATTTTATGGGACCATTCCCATCATCTTGTGGTAACAAATACATCTTAGTCTGCGTAGACTACGTGTCTAAATGGGTGGAGGCTCAGGCCACTCCTCACAATGATCATAAGACGGTCATGAAATTTCTAAAGAAAAACATCTTCGTGAGGTTTGGATGTCCACGTGCCTTGATCAGTGATGAAGGGACGCATTTCTGCAACCGACCCCTAGAGAAAGTTCTTGAAAAGTATGGTGTTCGTCATAAGACTGGCACACCATATCATCCGATGACTAGTGGTCAGGTTGAAAGGAGCAACCAAAGTATTAAGAAAATCCTGGAAAAAACGGTCAACGGTCATAGAAAAGACTGGAGTTTGAAGTTGGATGATGTACTATGGGCATACTGGGACCGCCTATAAGACTCTGCATGGGTACATCTCCATATCAAGTGGTTTATGGTAAGCCATGTCATCCGCCAATCGAGTTAGAACATAGAGCTTATTGGGCTACAAAGTTTCTGAACTTTGATTCCCAATCTTGTGGTAAGCACCTATCAAGTTAGATTGCATGAGTTAGATTTAATTCGGACTCGTGCCTACGAAAGCGCCAGGATTAGCAAAGATAAGATGAAACTCCTCCATGACGCCAAAATTAAGAAAAGAGAATTCCATGTAAGGGAACAAGTTCTTCTGTATAATTCCAGGCTACATCTGTTCCCTGGTAAGCTGAGGACACGATGGTCCGGTCCCTTTGAGATTCTCCAAATTATTCCTGGAGGCGTTCTAGAACTACGCGGTTATGGTGACCAACCTTTTCGAGTGAATGGTCAAAGGTGCAAGTGTTAAGGGTGATTTTGTACGTTTTATAAGGATATATTTTATGTCAATTTCCCCCATATTCGTATGTTTCTCATATAAATTGAGCTTTATATTGAAATATTGAGCAAATGGGTTTTAAAAGTCTTTAAGTGTAAACTTGAGCTAATTTCATGATTTTATTGGTAGTTATCTATGGTTTTACACTTTGCGTGTTCTTATGGTTTTGAAGGTACATTTACATGTCATGGAGAGGGATGAAAGGAGCTTAAAAGATGTTCAAATGATGATTTTCATGGAAGGAAAGAGATAGAGATGAAGTTGGAATGAAGATCAAGATGAATTTGGAAGAAAAAGGGTCTGAACGGGCGTCCAAGTCCCGTCCAGAGTGGATCAGCGTCGAGATAAGTGGGTCAAGCGCCCAGAGAGAGAAATTTGATCTGAGAGTTTGGGCGCCATAGTGAACAGCGCCCAGAGGCACCAGACTGGCGTCCAGAAAGTCGGACGGGCGTCCACGGCCGACTTAAGCAGCAGCCGACCTAGTTTTCTATAAATACCAGCGCGATTTCAACCCTAAAACACACATTATCGACTCTTATTGATACATACTCATAAGAAGGAAAAACCTGGCGGCCCTGACCCTTCAGGGAGGAAAGGTGGGGTTGCGGATTAGTTAGGTTTTTATTTTCGTTTTCTTTTCTTGTTTGATCTTGATGATGGCTTGAAGCTGCGAACTTGGAGCAGCCATGGGAGATTTTCCAGCAGCATTTTTATTCTTTCTTTGGATAATCTTGTGAGTGATTTTATTTAGAGTTTGTATCTCTCATTTGTTTATTTGTTTATGCAATCGATATCGGAAGATGTATTGCTATTTGATGTTTTCCGTATGATGAAAATCGGTGTAAACCTTAGATCACCAAAGGAAAGATTATACTTTTAACCTTGACATAACGGAAGTTGATAGGTTAGATTTCTAGGTTGTTAGATCTAATAAATCTTGCACCTTGTTTTGAGAGCGTTAATCTCTATAGATCGGAAGATGATGAGATTGATAGACAGATTACTTACGGAAGTAGGAATTCATACCTTTGATTAGGTGAACCACAACTTTGATTGAATCATCATAAGATAATCTAGGGAAGAATTAAGGGTTGCGGGATGGTGGATCATGTTTGTTCTATGTTGATTTGCTTCAGTCATTATCATGATAGTTGGTTTTATTGTTTTCTTAGTTGTAGTTTTATTTTATTTGCTTTTGTTCGCAACGATATTTTCCTGGCTTTGGACTGACAATCCTCTGTCCAGTTTATTTTCCGTTTTAGTTTAGGTCTAGTAATAAATAGTAGTGGCAATTTTAGAAGAATTAATAAGAACTAGATTAAACAACCTCGATTCCCTGAGATCGACTCCGGTATTAATCGCTATACTACGATCCCTACACTTAGGGAATACCGGATTTATAAATATTTATTACTTGTTGTTTTGTTAGATAAAATCCGTGACAGCAAGCACTATATTGGTGAACCTAAAGAGAAACCTTTGATTGTTCGTTTCCTCGATATCCTCGGGTGTGGTGCTACAAAAGTCGAAGAATTTGACGAGTTTTCACCCGACCTGTTTTCAGAGGATGGCGGTAGTGGTCGATCTGAAGAAGTTCTAGCAGGTAGTTGGGATATGGAAGAGTTTGAGAGGGAGCGTCAGCTGAAACGTCATCAGAAGACTTAGAAGAAGAATAAGTCAACCATGGGGAAGTTTAAACGTGTTTGGAAAGCTATCAAAGATTTCACCCCATGTGTTAAGTCTCGTTTCTGCTGACCGAACCATCGATCAAAGTCTGAGCGATGTAGTAGAGTGGCGAGAAAAGTCAAATGGCCTGATCCATGCTGAGCTTAAACAGTGTCGAGCTAACGACATTAACCAAAAGCGCCACTAGGAGGCATCCTAGATATCGTTAGCTTTAGTTGTTTTTGTTTTATGCTTTTTATTGTTTTAGTTATTTAAGTTTAGTTTACTAAGTTTTCTTTTTGTTGTATCTGTCAGTTAGTTGTGCTTTCTAGATATGGATTTCGGAGTTCTACCAGAGGAGTTACCTTTCCTTAGGAAGATCCCACTTATCACTGTAGATGACGGACCGGGAGGAACTATAGTGTTGCACGTAGACTTTGATATTAGTACCCGCATCAGGATTGTCACCTATGTTCTTATTGTTCCCCGCTGTTCGGGAGGTGGAGACTTCACTCTCGAGGAGTTTGCGAGGCTCTCAGGACGTCCGTACACAATCTTGAATGATCCGATGCTGACAGATTTAGCGCTAGTGCGGCAAGCTGAGCATTTTCGAGGTGTTGACGTAGCTGGTGAGGACTGGGGTCTGCAGGATGAATATGATTTCCCTCCGGCGATTGACATGCTCCGCCGTCTTATCCGGGTGATAGATTGGTCGAAAATTTACGATGACTAGCGTTCTTAGGTTGTTTCGTCGAGCTCACGACGTAAAACAAAAGCGCTCGGTGGGAGGCAACCCACTATTCCTTTTGTTTTTATTTTTCTTTTCGTTCTATGTATTTTCTTGGTTTTCATATTGTAATTTTGAAATTTTATTTAAGTTTAATGAGAAACGGCTTATTTGAATTTAAATTGCATGAAAATTTGATAATTTTGTTGAGAAACTGCATTGGACGCCCGTCTAGAGGTCTGGACGTCCGTCTGCCCTGTGTATCTCTTGGACGCCCGTCCAACATTGTGGACGCCCGTCCGATTATTTCCTCCAATCTCGTTCGGATTTTCAAATGTTTGGACGAAGCGTCAAAAGCAGGACGCCCGCCCGATTCATATAATTTTCGGTGGACGCCCGCCCACCGAGTTGGACGAGCGCCCCACATCATCTATATATACCCCCCTCCGTCCATGAACCCTCATTTTTCTAGATTTCAAACGCGAAAACCGACTTTTCCCCTCTTTTTGCCCTAGAATCTTCGATTCTAAACCATTTCAAGCGATTCAAATTGCTATAGACCGCTCTTGCTCCCCTCTCTTCGATTTTCAAAGCCAAATTCCCCAACACACCATCTTTTTGGAGAATCAGAGCCCTCTTCAGTCCGACTTTTTGAGGAAAAAAATCCGATTTTGGGAGCCAAATTGGTGTTGTTTGGACTGATTTTCTTCTCGATCAGCATCTACTCACCTTACTTGGTAAGTTAGTAACAACTTTTTTAGATTTTCTTCACGTTTTTGTGAGTTCGATCTTTGGGCCGGCTCGTTCACTTGAATATTACCTTAATTCATTTTTTTTTCTTCTGGTTTTGTGGTTTCTTTCTACTCTGTTACTGTGCTGTGGTGTTGTGATGGATGATGCATGGGTTGTTTGGTGCTGCTGATGGTTGTGGTTTGTGGTTTGGTTGTTTTGACATCCCGATTTGGATGTTAAACGGGTGCCTTGTTTTGATTTGGGATTGTTTTGGTTTAGTCTAGGATTGACTCATGGTCCATAAGAAGGCGGTAGTCAAGAGACATGGTAAGGATGTGGCCAGGGAGGCCGGAAAGAAGCGTAAAGAGTTTGACCCCACCTTAGTTGATCCAAACCGAGGTGTTAGCATTCGAGAGCAATCCCATAGAGCCACCCAAACTAGGGCAACTTTGAGGGATGAGCCAACCTCGGAGTCTGAGACGGATGATGATATTCCATTGGTACGGATGCCTAGGGCTCAGAGATGTGGAGCATCGTCTAGGGTTGAGGAGGCTGTGGATGCTACTCGGGAAGAGGAACCGGTTGAACCTAGGGCTGCACAACCTCGGAAGAAAGCGAAAACCGTAGCCCCTATGCCTATGCCTCGTAGATTCGTGAACCCTAGAGCCCACGACGCTTATATCAAACATTATTTCTCGAGGACTATGTTGATTGAGCGGGCTACATTGGAGACTAAGGTAGATCCGGGGTTCGTCAAGTTGCTAAAGGACCGGCAATGGGATGCCTTGATGACTATCCCGGCTACCCTGGTCAATGGCTCCCTAGTTCGGGAATTTTATTCTAATTGCTCGGAAACCGACTTGGAGACGGGAATAGTTGTGGTTCGAGAGGTGGAAGTTCCTTTTACGCCGGATGTGATTAATCAGAATTATAACTTGGCGGCTTTTGAGGGTCGGGATTATAAGGAGGAGATCGTTCATAGGCGAGTACGGGGCAGGATCCTTTGGAGGAGTTGAGGTTGAGAGTTTGCCCAGATGTGGCTTGGACGTTGAGACCGGGTGGAGACCGGAAAGAGTTAGTCACCACTACCTGGACGGAGGACTGGAAAGTCCAGTGTAGGTTCGTTCAAAGTCGGTTGTTGCCAAAGAACAACTTGACGCATTTTCATATTGGTGACCTAGGCATGCTATATGCGTTGACATTTGGCCTAAATGTGAATGTGGGACAAGCGTTATACGATGAGGTGGCTATCAATCAGAAGATTTATACGCGTAGCATGATTATCCCTCACCTGATTCACAGTTTGTGTATTGATGCCGGTGTGCCTGAGTATGGAGCGGATCATAAACCGAAGAACCCGAGGCCTATACAGAGAGAAAGGGGTAAGTCTTCGGGACATTCTGAGTCGGGGGCACCACGTGAGCCTGGTTCTTCGTCAGCACCGCCTCGAGCATCCTCCCTTCCTACTTTATCTCCCTCGGTCCGGATGAGGTTGAGTATGGCCAACAGTGTTCGGGACTGGATGGAGGATATTCAGACTTCTCAGAACAACATCTTGACCATTTTACGGTGCATCAGTGAGGACCGGAAGCCGAGGGACGACAGAATCTTCGATCCGAGCACCATGGATTATATCTATTCTGATGAGATTGAGCAGGCCATTGCGGATGTTCTGCACGAGTCTGAGTCGTCTACTGATGCGGAGCGGCCTGACTCTCCTGCGGGTGGAGCACCTCCGGCTGATGATTCTGCGGCACCGGGGCAGTCATGATTTTATTTGTCCATTTTCGATTTTGCTTTGTCCTAGATACTATGATTGTATATTCTTGCTACTTTTGATTACGTGATTCGTTGTACTCCTCGTTTAGCTACTATTTATTCTTTCCGATGGATCATGTAAGCCATAAGGCATCAGTACTTTCATTTCTACTTTGTTTAAACTTGTGGATGTGTTTAATGTTTCATCTTTTGATAATACTCGGTTTTGCTATATCTTTTCATTCTGGTATACTTCCCCGTTTTCCCCGAGATGTTTCCGTGTTTGTCAAGTCGTGCAGGTATATTTTTAGCGGTTTTGTCGAGCTACATTGTATGGTTACGAGTTCTAAGTGTCACTACGTAGGCTCGGCCCGACCGACGATTCGAGTATCTGTTAAAATCACTAAGTTCTTTCTATTTACTTTCTGCACAACATGAGGACATGTTGATATTTAAGTGTGGGGGAGGGGAATGATCATGATTTGATATGTATCTATACAATTGCTTACGAGTCTATGCAAAATGAGCTCGAATTTTCAAAATTTTTCGACATTTTTTGTTTTTGTTTTGTCCCGAGTAGGCAGTTCAATTCAATGTTCGTTATTTTTATAGTCATCTAAGCTATATATCATATGTTTGATAAGTTAGTTGTTTCACCTGAGATCTATTTTTCACGCGCCATAGTGAATGATGAGCTAATTTATAAAGTTATACCCCTTTTTGACGAGTGATTTCTGATTTTCTTATAAGTCATGTGCTTAGTGCTACGTATATATCTTGAGATTTATGATAGTTTGTATTTAGATCCGAAGTATGATATACTGTGAATATCTAAGGTTTGAATGTGATAAGTAACACGTAGCTTACTGTCAAATGAAAAAGTTGAAAAATATGAAGTAATTGGGTGTGTCGAAAGCTAGTCGATGATTTGAGTGCAATAGGGTATACCACGTATGTCCTATACCACTATTATGACTAAAAGCTCACGATAGTTAGGAAAAGCTGCCTTATGATTGGAGTAAGGTAGGGTATATCTCGAATGTCCTATTCTGCTATGACAGGGCAAGAGCTCATTCTAATGTGCGTTTAAAAAGTGAACTAGTTAAATCAACTAATGAATTGTTATGAAATGGATATAAGACTTAGTTATCGTATATCTTATCCCCAGTATGATAGATATGCTGTAGGGATTATCCTCTGAGTATTTCAGAAAGGCCCTAGATATATTCGATCATTCTTTTCGGGATATTTCACGTTTGTAGAGTACATCTTAGAGTGTCATTTATCTCTAGTTTGAAGGGGGTATTAGCTAGTTTTGCTTTGAGTTTCTCAAGTTTGGATTTAGTGGAAGTTCTCTATGGCTATGCACACACACAGTGGTGAACTTCTGATTTAATTGGATCCATGTTATATTGTCTAAGATGTCTGTTTTCGTTTCGAGCCCTAATTTTCGTTTTGTTTTGCTCGGGACGAGCAAAAGCTTAAGTGTGGAGGAGTTGTTAAGGGTGTTTTTATATATATATATATTTTTTTTTTTGAGAAGTTTTTATATGTTTTATAAGGCTATATTTTATGATAATTTCCCCCGTATTTGTATTATTTGCATAAGAAAATAAGTGTTTAGATGGAAATATTGAGCATGTGGTGTTTTTAATAAGTTAATCGCAAAATTAGTCAATTTATGCGTTTTATTGATGAATTTATATTTTATTGGACATTATTACATTTTGCGATATTTTTATGTGTTATAGATGCACAAATTCGAGCTCAAGAGGTGATTCAAAGATGATCAAGTCGGATTTAATTAAAGAGGAAGAGATAATGATGATTTACATTGAAGAAAAAGGGATAAGTATGGAAAAATCAAGATAAAGTCGAATTTGAACGAACGTCCAAGTCCCGTCCACATGGACGGGCGTCTGCTGACATGAACTGGCGTCCGGCCTGATGAAATCAATACAGAGTTTTTCCAAGCTTATTGGACGAAGCGCCCACCATCTCCAAACAGCGCCCATTTGACAAATTTGATCTGAGAGAGTTTGACGCCGAGTGGACGGGCGCGCTCAAGCAAGTCCAAATCCATCTGGTCGGGCGTTCACAAGTATGGACGGGCGTCTTTCGGCCGACTTAGCAGCGCCGCCTTTGTTTTCTATATATACAGCGCGTTTTCTCTACCTTAAGGATACTATATACTCATTATTCGAAACCCTAAACCTAGGGGCGGCTTTAGGCTGCGTTTTTACTTCTTTTATTCCAGTTTTTTATGCTCCAAATTCTAGATTAAAGTAGGCAGTTTTATGTTAGTTTTTTCTGCAATTTCGAGTTTCCAGAGGATGTTGAGAGGTTAAGCTTCATCAAACGAGCATTGTGAAGCCACCCAACACGTTTTGATTCCGTTTCTGCGATTATATTGTGAGTTTTACCTAAAGTTGTTTCCTTTATGCATGTTTATATTGTTTAATTGCAATTGTATCGAAAGATTTGCATGTTATGATTGTTTTATGTTGATGAAAGTCTCTATAAACCTTAGATCACCATGATAAGGAATAGTTGTTTAATATATCATAACGAGAGTTAATAGGTTAGATTGCTAGGTTAAAGTTTACACATTTGATTAGTAAAATCGTTAATCTTAGATCGAAAGATATAGATTAATAGGTGAATTACCTAAGAAATTAGGGTTCATGTTTTAGACAAGGTGAAATCACAACTTGGTTAGAAAATGCAATATAATCGAGATAGGAATTGATACTTGTTAGGATAGGTGGATCAATCGCTCGTTTGTTCGTTAAAACTTGAATTTAATCCCGTGAAACTTGAATTGTCTAGATTAGTTACTTTTATTTCATATTCGTTTAAGTTTAATAGTTCTCAACCCGTATCTTTCCTGGCTTTAGATCATATCTTCTGTCCAGTTTTACGTTTTAGTTAAGTTTGTTTTCAGTTTCGTTTAGTTTTATCTGCTGTTTAGATTAGTTTTCGTGACATAATTTAATTAGACAAAAACTAGGGTTAACAATCGCCAGTTCCCCGTAAGATCGACCCGGTATCAACCTCTATACTACGATCCCTACACTTGGGGAATACCGGATTTATAAATATTTATTACTTGTTGTTTTGTTAGATAAAATCCGTGAACATTAATCGATTTTTTTTTCAGATTGAGGGAGGACAATTGCCCCCTATGATGCACGGATACTCCATCCTGCAATCGTATCCCGTATCCGATACGTATCGGATATCGATACTCAGGATACTCCATTGGATACGTATCTGGGTCAAATTGTAATTTTCAAAAGTTGGATACTTTACCGGGTACACGTATCTTGATTATAGATACGGGTATCCGAACAACATTATATACTTAAAGAATGAGTTTGAACCTTAATATGTGTACATGCACACACACACACACACACACACACACATATATATATATATATATATATATATATATATATATATATATATATATATACATGTATAGCCATTTTATTTTAATTATTTACTGTTTAGTCCTTATATTTTTATTATTTACAAATACACCCCGTATCCGTATCCTATATTTTCATAAAATCCCGTATCTGCGTATCCCATATCCGTGTATCCCGTATCTGTACGTAGGTCCGCCACTATCCGTGCATCATAGATAATGAGCATGTAGGTTAAATAAGAGGTATACCTGATTAACTGCTGGAGAAATTGTAGAATTTTCAAGAAGAATGGAGAGTTTTTCACAAGTGAAGTTGCTTACACCTACAGATTTTGTCAAACCCAATTTTTGGCACTCCTCAATGGCCTTCCATGTGCCATGGATATCGAACGGGAGGAGGTCTTGCTTCTCGAATGTTAAAAAATCAGCTCCGTTCCTTATTCTTACTGGCCAATGAATCAGATAAAGATCCAAATAATCTAGCCCCAGTGTCCTGAAAAAAGGAAAAAAAAATCGTAGTAAGGTTGTTAGGTCCATAGTTTTAGAAGTTTTTCGTTTGTTTTTATTATTCAAGTTTAGTTATTTTTTATTGTTTCCTTATTTACTCATTGTTTCTTTATTCCACTAAAGTCCATAACCGTTCCTTATCCTTATTTACAGGGGCGGCTTTATGTTGAAGAGATTGGGTCACTTGACCCCGAACTAAAGGAAAAAAAATTATATGTATTTTCTTACGTTATTTAAAATTTTATACACCAATTATTATCAACTAACGTTTATTTAAATATTGATTTCTTGACCCGTAATCATTTTTGAATTTTTAAAATTAATACTTATAAACCTGTAATACGGTATATCTTTCTCGATCCCTAACCCGTATCATTGAGCTCCCGCAACCACCCCTGCTTATTTACACATATGGTCTTTTACTTTTTGTATTTTTCCTCAAAAGAATTGACCCCTGCTGAAACTACCTTTATAAATTTACAATATCAAACTCGGCTCATTGAGTACTCGATATAACTCGTTTCTAAGTTCGATTATTTTTTAAATTGATTTATTTTTCATAAAATATGACAAGATCGAACTCGAGTCGTCAAATACTCGATTAGACTAATAATTTTTTTTTCTTTTCAAAATGTTATTTAATATTAAATTTTATTTAATATAGTTCGATTAACTTACGAGCTACTCAATTACTATATTTCGAAGCACGAATTCAGTTCGGTTAGTTATTTTAATAACTCAATTTAATTTCGAACTCTAAAAATTGAAACGAGTTAAACTTTTTGTTTATAAATAGAGGTAATTCACAAGTAGCTCGATTAATTTACGAATCTACAGTGAATTAACAAATCACCGCAAAAAAAAAAAAAAAAAAAAAAAATTGATTCAGGAGAGAGATAGAGCTACTCCTTCAAGTGTACACCACTTTTACACCATCATCATCTCACCGGCCTCATGTTTTTTCACTTATAAAAGAAATTTAAAAAATCACAACTTATGTTAGAAGTAAAAATGGTGTACACTCTATCATTACCCTTGATGTCAGTTTGACTAACCAACGTTCCGTTTCCGTAATATCCGGTCCCCAAAAGGAGTCCGGATCCCCTACGGTACAAGGTGAGCGGTAAAAGTTGTTGTGCACCATTTCCGTCCGAATTTTAGACGGATCCGTCCAAATTTGGACCGATCTGGACGGATCCGTCCAAATTTAGACGGGAGCACCATTTCACTTTTTTCCCGTCGAAATTTGATTCACTCTTTTCCCGTCGAAATTTAGATGGATCCGTCCAAAATTCTAACGGAAACGATACATAACACTTTGTATCGCTTATCTTATACCGTAGGGGATCGGCTTCCCCAAAAGCCACAAGAAAAAAAGTAAAAATAAAACAAAACTAAGAAAAAGAAAGAGGAATGTCCAGAAGAGGAGGCCACGTAGTCGATTATTGTGCCTGTTGAAAAACCACTTGACCAAAACTTACCCTGAATAAGAGTACTAGCTCCGTTTTAAAATATAAGTTATCATAGATGTTTTTATACAGATTAAAAAATTGGTTGACTATCATAAATTTAATGGTTAATGTCTAAATCATTAATTTAATAATTGTTAAGTAATAAAAAATAGTTGGATTGATAATAAATTAGAAGTAAAATAAAAAAAAGGTAACGAATAACGACTTATATTATAACAAAAAAAAAAAAGAGAGGAAAAAGACTTATATTTTAGACGGAAGTAGTACAAAGCAAAGCGGACACGACTTGGGCTAAGCGATAAAATGAAATAAATAAATAAAGAAATGATAAAGATGGAAGGGAATTATGTTAATTACCCAAGGCTTTTCTTCAGAGCAGGCAGCACAAGGTCTGGATGAGCATCAGTACAATAAAGCTTAGAAGTAATGAAAAATTCATCTCTGTTCTTCACCAAGCCCATTTCAACTGCTTGGGACACAGCCTTTCCCAAAGCCTCCTCTGTTCCATAGACTGCAGCCGTGTCAAAATGGCGGTTTCCTTCTTTAATGGCCTCCACAAAAATGGCAACCAGTTCCTCTACGGTTGGGTTGCAGAGGGATTGGGCAGCTGTACCAAACCCCAAAACAGGCATCTTCTGCCCTGAGTTCAACACTATTTCTGGGATTTTGACTTTTTCTCCCATTGTTTCTGCCATTTAGATTGATTCAGTTCAAAACTCCTTATGCACGAATATATTATATATACAGGCCGGCTTATTTATTTATTATTTTTACGTAGGGAAACCCAATTTCCCTTTCTTTACACGATTTTCTGGGTTGGACTTACCTGGTTCCTCCATTTACGGAGTGGGCCCAAAATATAGTGTGTAGTTTCAAATGATGTGCCACTGAAACAAAGTTTATATATACCAAAAAAGCTTTTGAGGCTCCGGTATTCTTGTTTTATATTTTGACCTATAATTACATGTATGAAATTAAATTTACAAAAATATATGTGATACGAATATACGGTTCAATACACTTTCTTAATGTCTCGATTTTTGCACACTTGAGTTTGTCGATTTAAACTCAAGCGTGCTGAATAAACAAAGAGGTCGAGCCTAGGCCCCCAAAATTGTTAGCATTTTAGGGTCTACTCTTACGGATGGTGTATTGAATAAATATTCAATTCATTACTCATTAATGTTGGGGCATTCTTCACACTCTTAATGTATAAAAAAATATAAGAAAGACATTTACTACCACCAATTGGTTTTAGTCTGATAGTAGCGTTTGATCTTAACGTAGTATCGGATAGGAGGTCAGGTGTGAGATCCTACCTGGTATCGACATTATTTAATAAAAAAAAAAATTGCAAAGTATTGGAAAGATTGCTTGTAATAAAGCCTATCCTCGACCCCAAGGTCCACCTGAGTCTAGTCGAAGAGACAATGTTCGGCGATCCACCTTAAAGTACTAAATTCTCAAGAAAAGGATTGAGAATTAGATCTTTATTCAAACATTACTAAATCCAAGAAAATAAAATAAAATGTCGCGACTCCAAAATGAAAGAACATCGTCAAACTCTTATTACACTGGAAACATGAAACTCAAAGGAACTAAAAACAAATATCAAGCTTGACACTTGTTTGTCAGATCCACATTGAACTCCTCGTCTACTCTCTCTCCCGAAGCGACCCTCAAGTTACTCGCTTACCTCACCACCCTGGTATTCTTCCTCCAAACCTAAGAAAACATTTCACAAGCGTGTGAGCAAAAAAAAGCCGAGTGAGTTCGGTGTGTGCCCGTGAATCTTTTATACAAAAATAATAGTTACAAAGGCGTTAGATGTTACAACAAAGGCTTTTTCCTTACCTGCACTTAATTGTTGTTAGTACATGGCAAAAATATGATATTTGCAAAAATATAAAGCAATTTTCTTGAAGTTAGGCGTACTCAAGTCGGACACGGTTTACCTTAGCGGTGAGTCATTACCACCCTACCCAACGTGTTTTCTACCAAGACTTCACAAGCAAGCAAGCAATTGCACGACAATTCCGGCCGATTGTCGTGGAAAGGATTGAAAGTGAACCTCCCAAAAGGCTCCAATCGCCATCGCCGCGAACGCGACATGAACCTCCCAAAGGCTTTCCGGCCAGGCACATGGGACGAACGAAAAATCTCGAACCATCACATAGCCGTCGATGAACCTTGCTTTCCCGGCCCGAGACCGGCATGGGACATCGGTGGAAAATTTGGTACCATAATCACTAGAGTTTTTCGCATCCGATGAGGAACAAGTTTGGTTAGCATAGACCGACCTCTTCATTAATCATCATACACAATTTCCACAAATTAATTCCTGTCGCAAAGGCCACCATATTTACTAAAAGAATAAATCAGATGATACATCCATACATATATATATATATATATATATATATATATATATATATATATATATATATATATATATATACGTGAAGCATTAGCATCAAAAAAAAAAAAAAACCAGTTGTCCATAATATTAATAAAGTATTGGCAAGTTGCAATATTTGTAGGATATATATATATATATGCTGATAACATATAGATGTACTTCTACTATGCAGAGAGAAAATATATATATATATATATATATATATATATATATATATATATATATATATATATATATATATATATATATATGAAAGCAGTAAATATATATATGCATATAGGCTACTAGGCTAGTACTGTTTGTTTCAGAAAAAAAAATCGTAATAGTAGTACCACAGAGCAAAATAATTGAAATAGTGATCGAAAGTAGAACGGAACAAAAATAGGATTTAAGAAACAGAGCGAAAAAAAAATACTTAATGGAGCTCACAGTCAATGATTAAACTCTCATTTATTTTTCCTTCTTCTATCTGTTGAAGAAGAGTCACTTTTTCTCTTCTTTTTTTTGTGTCTTTATGGAGTCAGTCGCATGTCCTACTTATATAGTCTTAAAACACATGGATAAGTCACTAATTTAAATTTTGATTTAACAACTTATCTCTTATCTCTTAATTTTGATATTTAATTTTTGTAACAATCTACACTTTATCCTTAAATTAAACACATTATCTCAAAAGAAATCCTAACTACTTCCTGCGGCACTATTCAAGGTTCATCATTACTTTTGAACTTAAAACGGAGAGATAGACACACACACACATATATATATATATATATATATATATATATATATATATATATATATATAGATAGGTATGTACAAACCCAATCATTATTGTTGAAAAGAAAAGAGAGACGTGTGTAGATATATATATATATATATATATATATATATATATATATATATATATATATCTACACACGTCTCTTTACTTTAAACAAACAAATGTAATAGATATATATATATATATATATATATATATATATATATATATATATATATATATATATATATATATATATATATATATCTACTATGCCTCTCTTCTTTTAACAATAAGAGACGTGTGTGAGATATATATATATATATATATATATATATATATATATATATATATATCTACACACGTCTCTCTTTTCTTTTCAACAATAAATATATATATATATATATATCTACACACGTCTCTCTTTTCTTTTCAACAATAATGATTGGGTTTGTACATACCTATATATATATATATATATATCATTAAATTTTTAGAAGAAAAGAAATAAGTTAGTCATATAATCATTATTTTGAAGTTATTTTGAAACAAGAAAAGGGGTAGGCGGTGTTTGTGTGGATATATATATATATATATAATAATAATAATGATTGGGTTTGTACATACCTATCTATATATATATATATATATATATATATATATATATGTCTATCTCTCCGTTTTAAGTTCAAAAGTAATGATGAACCTTGAATAGTGCCGCAGGAAGTAGTTAGGATTTCTTTTGAGATAATGTGTTTAATTTAAGGATAAAGTGTAGATTGTTACAAAAATCAAATATCAAAATTAAAAGATAAGAGATAAGTTGTTAAATCAAAAATTTAAATTAGACTTATCCATGTAAGTTTAATCTTATAAGTAGGACATAGAGCGACTGACTCATAACACACAAAAAAAAGAAAAGAAAAGTGACTCTTCTTCAACAGACGATAGAAGGAAAAATAGCGAGTGAAATTATTGACTGTAGTCCATTAAATATTTTTTCGCTCGTTTCTTAAATCCTATTTTTGTTCCGTTCTACTTTCGATCACTATTTCAATTATTTTGCTCTGTGGTACTACTACTATTATTTTTTTTTTTTGAAACAAACAGTACTAGCCTAGTAGCCTATATGCATATATATATTTACTGCTTTTAGATATATATATATAGTTTTTCTCTCGCATAGTAAGTACATTGACGATCTGAGATTTCACCCCTCCACGTGGAATAATCTGACGATACAAAGTAGCATGTGGAAAAAGTCACGCCGATGACCCACATCGGGTTGAATGCTATGCATACCGGTGAAGACCGCAGATAAAGCAGATTGTGCAAGTGTCCCACCTCGATCACCCAAGTCGGTATTAATCGATTCGAGACCAAGACTTCATTCGAGATACTGAGCCCGCCGCTTGCCAGATGAGTTGCTTGGCGGGAGGTAAGGCCCATTTAAAGGTAATTATGTCCATAGACCAAAGTGCCCTACTAAGTTTAGAAGCGGGAGGAAGGACATGTGCCTATAAATACATCATTCCAGGGAACTACGTAAAGGCTTGATTCACGGACATTAAGACGAGATCGTAAGCGCAATCAAAGATACATCTTTGGACTCAAACCATAAAACACCAAAAGCATTATTCAAACATCATCATACATCTATATGTTATCAGCATATATATATATATATATATATATA
Source organism: Gentiana macrophylla (assembly GCA_026214975.1). Taxonomy (NCBI): domain Eukaryota; kingdom Viridiplantae; phylum Streptophyta; class Magnoliopsida; order Gentianales; family Gentianaceae; genus Gentiana; species Gentiana macrophylla. The sequence continues at coordinate 86,183,706 of CM047809.1, read as the reverse complement.
TATATATATCCTACAAATATTGCAACTTGCCAATACTTTATTAATATTATGGACAACTGGTTTTTTTTTTCCGATGCTAATGCTTCACGTGTGAACGCATATATATATATATATATATATGTGTGTGTGTGTGTGTGTATGGATGTATCATCTGATTTATTCTTTTAGTAAATATGGTGGCCTTTGCGACAGGAATTAATTTGTGGAAATTGTGTATGATGAGCTTGGGAAAAATAGGTGCACATTTGTCAGAGAAATATTTTTTTCGAATAGACTAATATATGTTATGTAATACTAATTTTATTTGAATGAGAAATGTCATTTCGGTCTTATAAAGTTAGGGTCGACATACACCGGTCATCTTAAAATTAATGAAAGAGGTCATGATGTTAAGTGATGTATCATCGACCTTGGTTCATCGACAGACCCTAGAGTGATGGTACCAAATTTTCCCGATGTCCCATGTGCCTGGCCGGAAAGCAGAGGGCGACGGCTATGTCATGGTTCGTAGGCGATGGGGTTGGCTGGAGCCTTTTGGGGTTCACTAGGTGATGATCTGAATCCTTTCACGACAATCGGCCGGAATTGTCAGGCAATTGCTTGCTTGCTTGTGAAGTGCGGTAGAAAACACGTTGGGTAGGGTGGTAATGACTCACCGGCTAAGGTAAACCGGTGTCTGACTTGAGTACGCCTAATTTCAAGAAAATTGCTTTATATTTTTTTGCAAATATCATATTTTTGCCATGTACTAACAACAATTAAGTGCATGTAAGGAAAAAGCCTTTTGTTGTAACATCTAACGTCTTTGTAACTATTATTTTTGTATATAAAGATTCACGGGCACATACTGGAACTCACTGGATTTTTTTTGCTCACACGTTTGTGAAATGTTTTCTTAGGTTTGGAGGAAGAATACCAGGGTGGTGAGGTAAGCAGAGTAACCTTGGAGGCTGTTCTGGGAGAGGGAGTAGACGAGGAGTTCAATGTGGATCTGACAGCTTAATGTCAAGCTTGATATTTGTTTTTCAGTTCCTTTGAGTTTCATGTTTCCAGTGTAATAAGAGTTTGACGATGTTCTTTCATTTTGGAGTTGCGACATTTTATTTTATTTTCTGGATTTAGTAATGTTTGAATAAAGATCTAGTTCCCTCAATCCTTTTCTTGAGAATTTAGTACTTGGGCGGTGGATCGCCGGCTTGTCCCTTTGACTAGACCCCAGTGGACCCTAGGGGTCGGGGATAGTCCCCACACTCTTGAATGAAAAATTGTGCAAGTGTTGGACAGATTACCAACACTTGAGGGGGGGGGGGTGGGTGGGTGGGTGTTGTCTTTAAAAAGATATTTCGTCCCTCACAATTTGTCACTTAGGGACCTGACGAAAATCTCTCTTATTATACAATGGATGTGTTTGATTCAAACAATGACTCATTTGAATGAAATCCGATGACACTCAGAAAGTACTGATGATGCTGTAAAATTAAGAATGATTTCGTTTGCATGCTTCTGTATTTTATAGGCTGAAGGTACCCATACACGAAGTGATGTACTCCTGCACGAAAGGACAAGGGTCATCTCGGTTCAGCCAAACACTGCAACTTTTGGCTTCACGAGGTGTATCTCTTTGTAGGTTCATGAATCTGAACAAATGTTTGAACTCGAACTGATGCATGAATCCGAATATATTCAGCTAGGGGTGTTTAGCTTTCCAGGGTGTTGCCCCCGAGCCCCCACCAGTTGGCACTACCCCCTCAACCCACCCCGACCTGACAGTGGGTCGTAAGCAACATTAATCTATACAGCATTAATCTATACGAGTTGGTCAAATCTCATTTCGTTGCGTCAACATTAATCTATACGGCAACTCGTTGGCAAAACGATTATAAAATATTTAATTCATGAAAAATATATAATATTTATCATTTTAATGGGTTCATGCATCCGATATTGTGTTATTTCTCTCTACAATGTGTTTTCTTTTATTGAATATATATATATATATATATAGAGAGAGAGAGAGAGAGAGAAACACAACACTGTGGTTTGAAAGGTGAAAGAGACCGATTTTTTTTTTTTAAAGAGACCGAAAATTAAATCATAAAATATGCCATTGAGAAAAAAGATGCACACCGTAAAAGAAGAAATAAAAAAAGGATAAAAGAAAAAAAATGTAAATGGTGGAAAGCAAGACGAAAAACGTAAAGTACTGACACCATTGTCTTAATATTAGGGCCCACTCCGTAAATGGAGGAACCAGGTAAGAGCATATGCAAACGAAACCCATCCCTTCGTCACTTTGCCTCAAAAAACTAAAATTTATCCTACTTGTCCACATAGTTTCGGAAAATTTTATTCTAGGGATTTCTTATTAGGGAAATGTCTACGTGGCAGGATCTGGACCATACAATTTTTACACACGGAATACTGTGTATCCCACCTCAGAAAATTGTGTGTTCAGATCCTGCCACGTAGACAGTTCCCTACTAGAGAGTCCCTACAGTAGAACGACTCCATAGTCTCCTTCTTCATCACAAGGTGGATCACAATAGCCAAAAACAAAAGCACTCACTTTTAGCACCAATATCAATCAACCCATACAGTTTCAAAAAAAAAAAAATCTAATTATAATACCCAAAAAAAAAAAAAACAACAACGGCTTACAATTTATGTGGTCTTAACAAATTACAAGAAACCCAAAATTGTGCAATAATATCTCAAATACTATAAAAAAAATAATAAAAAAAAAAAAAAAAAACCAAACAAACAGAATCATGGGCTTCTTCAAATAGATCATGAGTAGTATCCCAGTTGCCGGATGAACTTGAATTCCAGATTGCAAACACCAGAAATCGTGATATTGCCTGTAAAAGAACAAAATAAAACATCTATTGCCTCTTTTATTTAGGTAGGTAGTGGAAGTAGTTCCTCTCCTCAAAAACTTCAAGGAAACCAGAGACACAAAATAACTCCAACCCGTCTTGTTTGCATCACAAAAAAAAAAAATACTTATCTTCTCCAACATAACTATTCCCATTGTTGATGTATTGATTTCAAAGGATTCAAACGATTGTGAGAAAGAATGTGAGAAGGAATGATGAAAAGAAGAAAGTGAATGAAGAATTTGGGAAAGTGGGAGAGAGAAATGTTTTTTTATTATTAAATCAATGGGAAGTTGGCGTGGGTAGAACCACAACCACGTCCACAAGATAAAAGATTACAACGGGTAAATTAGAGTTATTGCAAAAAAAAAACTTATCCTATTGTCATTTTCTAAAAAAGCATAAATGATATCGGCTAAAAAGACAGTAGTTTTATGGTGGTTCTGGACCAAGTTTTTGGACCATCATGTCATCATTTTGGAAAAATCTGATTGGATGCTTGTTTTTTATACATAGGGGTCCACCAAAAATCTTTAAAATCCTATTGGTTGGACACATAAAGTAGGATTTGATCCTGGACCATAATAAAATTTGTGCTAAAAAGAGGCTATTGCATTTGCTCGATTAAGAGTGACCCACGAAGACATTTTTTCTGGCTGTGTGTACGAGGAAGGAGGGGAGAAGTGGATGGGGGCCGGGGTGTGGAAAGAGGAATAATATAATAACCGGAAGTCGCTTTTTTTTTTTTGTTGCCTTTCTTCCAACCACCGTGTTGGGCTTGGGCACGTATAAAAGATTGCAAGTATGTCGAATATCAAATATATTCAAAGTTCATTAATCTACGTAACTCTTACTTATTGGTTGATGATTGGGAAAAAGTTGAATTTTTAAAAAAGCCATACAACAAGTCTTATCTGTAGTTTAATAAGAAACCCCTGGGTCTGTTTGGACATAGACGATACTCAAAACCGTTGCTACTGAAATCGTGTTGAGAACTGGATATTCGGATTTTGTGAGGATTATTCGACTACTGTAAAAGGTAGATTTATTGGTGATCGAATTATAGCTGGGTAATGCACTATTGTCTGCCTACATACCATTATGGATTTAAGGGATGAAGTTATATGTTAACGTGGTGTTACTCAACGAAATTCTAAAGGTTGGAGAATATGATCCTATTATAGAACATCCTTGTGGGAGGAGTTAAGGATGTCATTGTTGGCGTCATGGCCAATGACCGGGAGCGGTTATAAAGGCGCTCATGAAGCGATCATGGCCATGTAAGCAAGAGTTGTGAGACAGTTCTATGAACGTGGGGTAATGTCGTGTTTGACTGTATAACCATGTCTGAGTTCATAAAGTCTTTCGATGTGGATATCTATAACGAGGTGAGCGGACACCATGTCAATGATACGAGTTGGTAAGCAATCTTAACTCCAAATTGGCTTTGTGTATCAGGATACGACATGTACCAAGTCGGTGGCTCGGAAGCTTTTATCGCCCCATGGTTGCCACCTGGGTTCTACGTTGTGCTTCTCCACAAGCTTTCACCCATACTCACGGAGCGAGTGAATGCCTTGTTGGAGTTTAGGTGACGTGCCTCCACTAACTCGGATGGGTCGGGTATATCCCTCGGCTTGTTGGACGAGGTTTGTTTTGAAGATCCAGAATAGACAAATGGGTGCCATGTTTGAGATTCGGGTCACACCCACATCAAAAGCCCTCAAGAGATGAGCGAGGACGTAGGTCGTAGGTTAGGTATGCCCAATGAAAAGGTGGCACAAGACCTATGGTTGTATACCAAACGTTTATAACGTCAACACTGCTTGCATTCGAAATTTGAAAGACCTTATGCTTTTCGCCAGACATCTCTTAATGTCCTTTGGCGATCCTATACATAATGATGATTGATTTAACAAACGAGGCTTTTTCGTTAGTGACTGGACGGTGTTATCCTTTCCATTGGGGAACTTTTTGTATCCTCTTTTCACATACATTATAATGGATTCCCTTTTTGAAATTCAAAATAGCTTATTTTTCTTCCGAAAAATCTTCTTCAAATATTCTAATTGATTCTAGAGGATTATTCTCATGCATTTAGAGAGTCATTCATCAAACGGACTCTTAGCCTTCACTTGGCTATGAAAGTTACTCTTGGGGTGTGACCATTGCTTCAAACAACTCCGCACCCATTTTCATTCTTTTTCGATTCAAGACGAGTACTTCCTCTGTAAACATTTCAGTCGGGAGGAAACCATAAGAATCTGACTCCGATGATGGTGAATATTAGGGAAGGCATGTACATACTCCTTCCCACTTTTGTCCCTCATAGGATATGCATATTACCAATCGTATCTCTGACCCAGGGGTGGCCCGGCGATGGGTTCAGGGGAGCTTACTTCCCATGTATGAATGCTATGTTGCCAGGTTGACTGACTCGAAGTTGGCTGACTGATCATACTGGGACATGGCTTAAGTGAGTTGTCTTGCTTTATTCCTATTGATCTTCCTTCTCAATGTGTTCTTTTTCTTGACATGTTTTTCATTCTTTGCAGAACTTCCTAATGCAGATAGAGATGTGTCGTCTTCTGTCCGGAAGTCTCAAGCACGGATTTTTGCTTTGGAACTTGAGAACGCCTCTCTCCATAGACGTCTTTCTGAGGCGGAGAAGGCTAAGGAAATTTAGGAGGAAGCTAACCGGGAGTTGATGGATCGGTACAATAAATTGGTAAAGGAGCATACCGATCTTAGACATGAGATTCTTTCTGAGCTCAAATTCGCCAGAGAGGATTCAATGCGATTAAAAAAAGTGGCAGAAAGAGTGCGCCAAAGAAACCAATTCTAAAATCATGATGCTGAAGATGGTTATGCCAAGATCAGATAGCAAAACATCAAAAAGATGTTGAAGGCTACCTAAGCAGAATGGCTTTAAGTCTCCCGTGGTCAGTACTTATACAAATCCTTGATGATTTCCGCCTTAATGCTCAACAAGACTTCTAGACTGATTTCCATATCCAGGACATGCATGGACTGCTTCCCAGAATAGCCATTATTTCCTCATTTTGTACTTATCTTCATTTCTTCGAGGCATCCATTCATTAGGGCTTGTTCTATTCTCCCTTGTGAGGTTTTAATGTCATCATGCGGGGAAGTCATATTGGTATTTCTGAAATGAATCTCTATTGTACTTTGTAATATGTAGTTATATTGAGATTCTAGTAATAAAATCTTGGCTTATATCCATTTTCCTTTGGTTTCTGTACTTGTTTTTTCACTTTTATTTTCTTTGTTGATAGTCTGGATGTACACGTACGTATATTTCCTTAGTGTGTTTAGAGAAACTATATTCTTTTAAGTGTGCGGAATTTACCTATTTTCGAAGAGCACCTCTGTTCTGTTGTGAGCTTATGCTAAATGATCAGGTAGAAAAATTGGTCGTAGCCCGAACTGCAACTACTAATTTTCCCTCTAAGGGTAATAGATATTATTCGGTTTATCCTTTGTTGGACATCATGAAGGGGGTTAATGTAACGAGGACAACTCCTGCTTGCTCTCTTAGTCTTGGATAACGATCTGACATGTACATTAATTCTAAACTTGAAGAACTTCATCTTGAGGCACAGAGCCAACAATCTAAGAATGTAAGGGTCATTATTCTGAGGAAGTATACATTTACTTTTCCTTGCCCTTTCTACAACACACTTTTGGAATAGTGTCCTAAACCCAATCGGGTTGGACAGGATCCGACCCGATCGGATCATTTATACTATTTCTTTATGTTTATACATATATTAAATGGATTTTTTGTTGTCATATATTTGTTCTTTTAAAGAACCAATTATGAATTGTTATATGATAACGTCCTTAGTATTAAACTGTGATAGAGAAACTATGATAGGCGATCATGGTTGATGAGATCTCTAATCCCTTTAATAAGTTTGATACTTAAATGTCTCTAGGCTGAGGTACTATTAAACAGGGCATTGATAATATGAACATGATAGCACGTATTAGACGTCTTCTGTCTTTAGGGCAGGGATATATCTCGTCTATCGAAATGTAAAGACACTTGGACTGTATGTGGACGTGTATTAGAGAATGTGTATGTTAGACTGACCCACTTACACCGTTAAGTGTCACACTATGTGGCAGTTGTGTAATTATCCTTAGGACCGGAGGCTACAAGGCATCACGGTGTGGATTGTCATGCTTTGACACTATTGAGGTTTCCCTTAGCCACGGGGCGATCATGCAGTAGTGATTGGGTATGATACTGAAGCATGCGGAGTATACATGTATAGTCGTCTGGGAATCACGTACCCTATCAGTATGGGTGAATATCCGAAAGGGCCTTCTTATAAGGAATGTTTTACTCTCGTGAATCTTTGCAAAGTGGAAGTAATGAGTTACTTCGAGAGAGCTTGTTATCCAGATTATAAGATACGGTCGTTAATGTTTGACACTCGACGTATGACCGTATGGATATTATTACAGCGATAGGATTGTAATTTACATGGTAACTGTTTCACATGAAAGGTAGTAGTCATTTCATTTGACTCTTCCGATGATTGGGGGTCACGGTGTGTTGCTACACGCTATCCCGTGATCGTTAGGTATGATGGGCATTTTTGTAATTTCAACTTTGTGTCTACGACCAACATATTCGGAAGCCTATACGGGTCACACACATAAGAACATCTAGCCGGATTAAAATGTGGTTATAGTTGGTGACCAAATAAGGAAAGTTTATCTCGTACTATAAAGGTTATAGTGGTAAATTATTATGGTGGTATTTATTTATTATGAATAAATTAAATACAAGACATTAATTATGTTGATTAATTAAATATACATATGTTATATTTGTATGTCGAAATTTATTGCGTATATTGATACACATAGATTTTGTAAATTAATTAATCATAGTATTATATTAATTGATTAAACATATATATATTTGATATGTATGTTAGGCGCCACTTTCTGTTGGACTTATTTGTGAGTTTTAGTGATGAGTGCTAGACTAGCTGTTATAGAGCAAAGGCAAAAAGATGTCTAGATCAAATGTATAGGTTTATTAGAGTTTGATCTTTGTATAGGTTTGATCAAACAAAGCCTTTGTAATGGTCGGTGACTTATATCGCCAGAGACTTGTCTCAGTCGAGATGGTATCAGGTCGAGTAGACTAGTTAGGAACCTCTTTGAAGGCGAAGAAATTTGAGGCTCAAACTCAGTTATTGAAGGCTAAGGGATCAAACTTAGTAATTAAAGTCAAGGATATGGAATCAGAATTTAAGGAAGTCTGTGTTGACCTAAACTGATTACATATACCTTGTGTACAAGGTCTAAGTTCCGTAAGTTAAATGGTGATTGGGACTTGGTTATGATCAAATGGTGTAGTCTAACTTCATAATAAAAAGTTAGATAAAAGAAGTCAGCTGCATTGTTTCATAAACACAACAAGATATGGTTCAGCTGACTGATATGTATTTCAGCAGACTCATGCTCACAGGAACCTGCTGATATATACACTTCGAATTATTCAAAGGCTACATTGGAAGACTACAAAGAAAGGGACAGCTAACAACCTCTGATTTTATCAAACAAATCAATGGTTAAGATTAAAGGGACGCTGGGATGATTCAGACCTTTATCCAATGGATACAAGTCAAAGGATGGACAGACTGTATACTGTCAAAAAGGAATCTGACAGTGTCAGTCCTAGGAACAGTCAGAAAAAGCAAGTCAAGATGGGACAAGTCTGAAACGGCTATATTTGAATTTCAAATATCAGTCACAAGGATTCCTACATATAAATAGAGGACTCTTAATTCAGATACAGATGATGATTGATGATCTTTGAGGAATAACAACAGATAATCTTGAGCTTCAAATTCTTATCTAGAAAGTCACCCTGCTGATCCTACTGAGCTTAAAGCTACCGATCCAGTAAATTCTTCAAGTGTAATCTGCTTTCAAGCTACATCAAGTTTACTCACTTGAAGATCTCAAGCTGCTGATCATATCATCCTGATCAAGCTGTTGAAAGCTGAATCACTTACATGATTCAATCTTTCTTTACAAGAAACCTGCTGAGACAGTGAAGCATCTTTTGAGGTGTGAAGGACTGTTGTTTGTGGTGGAGCTGGTGAAGAGGCAATCCTACCCTTCAAGGACCGGTGGAAGGCTTTGAAGCAGCAATCTCACTGCTCCAAGTGTTCGATTTGTGAAGCCATAGTTATTGGTGAAGGACAAGCAACTTAGGGATTTTTGTAATGACTACATCAAAGATCTACAGTGAATTACCTCCAACATCACAGGAGAAGAGTGGAGTACATGATTACACCACCTGGAACCACTATAAAAACTGCCTACTTACTTTCTGCATTTATATTCTGCACATAGTATATCTAACACATCAATCTACTGAACTAGCAACTGATTCACACACATACACTACTGAGTATCTAATACTTAGTATCATATTTTAACAACAAGTACTAAGGCTTAATTTAAATATATTCCGCTGCAACAAATTCAGTAAAAGTCAATAGTCAACAGACTATTGAGCATCAGCAGGCTGCTGAATTTGCTGAGTTTGTTAACACCAAAAGTTTTAAGTGTTAAGTTTAATCACCCCCCCTCTAAACTTAACCAAACCCTTTTCAAGGGACCAAAAATTGGTATCGGAGCAGTGTTTCTGTTCTGAAGTAATCCTACTTGTTGTGCTTGAGAAAATACTTTGAAAACCTTTTTCAAATTTCTGATTTTCAAAGCTTTGCATCATTCACAACAACCAGTATGCTAGAACAATGCTGATGTGTTCTTTAGATCGTTTTGATGAATATAAACGTCGTATGCAGGCTTATCTAGCTGCAACACATGATGAAATGATGGATGTTCTGACTGATGGACCACTGGAGATCACAAAATCCATAACTGTGGATAATGACACTCAGTACATTCCAAAGCCAAAGAGAGAATGGATAGCTGAAGATAGAAAAAGGGCTAACCTCAACAACATTGCTATTGATATCATTTACAGAACTCTGGATAGCAATATGTACATGAAGGTGAAAGATTACAATACTGCCAAGGAACTTTGGGACAAGTTGCAATTAATCTGTGAAGGCATTGATGCTATCAAAAAGAACAAGATCAGTGTAGCAAAGAAGAAGTTCCAAGAGTTCAAAATGAAACCAAATGAAACCATTGAACAAATGGAGTCTAGGTTCAATGCAATCATGGATGAACTCACCCTACTGAATGTGAAGTACTCACAGGAAGAAGTAAATTCAAAAATCTTGGAAGCATTACCTGCAAAAGAAGTGTGGGAGATGAAGGTGACAGCAATAGAAGAAATGAGAAGTCTACATGAGGAGGACACCTTCAAATTGTTCTCAGATCTCAAGGCATATGAATTTAGTAAGAAACTGGTGCCTGAGACAGAAAAAGAAGAACCAAAGACTACAGCATTGGCTGCTGCTCATCAAGAAGAAACATCAGGAGATCAAGATGAGTTACTGGATGAGATTAAAGAGCAGATTGCCTTACTGACCAATAAAATTAGATTGATGAAAACTAGAAAGAGTTCACCAAGGAATTTCACAAAGAAATTCAGTGAAAAGAAAAAGGAAGAATCAAAGAAAGACAATGATTACTTGTGCTATCATTGCAAGAAACCAGGACACTTCAAACCTGATTGTCCTGAGTTAAAACAGAAAAAGAAACCTGACTATCTTTGCTTCAACTGCAAGAAACCTGGACATTTCAGACCTGATTGTCCAGATCTACTCAAAAGCAAAAGTCAGCAAAAAAGACATGGAAAGAAAGCAATGGTTGCTGAAGATGAATCAGGTTATGAAGTTGAATCAGATAAGGGAAATGAATCGATGACCTTTGCCTTCAAGTTCTTTGAAATGGATGATTATGCCTTGATGGCAAACATGGATAAAACAGAGGAGGTATACAATTCTGTATCAGTTAATACTCATGCTGAAAGTGATTGTGAATCCACCTGTGGTTCAAATCCCAAAAATTCTGATAATGAAGAAACTTTGGATGCCATCCTTAATCAACTGAGGATAATACAATCTGGTTATGAGATTGTGAAGGCAGAAAGAGAAGCTCTTCAATCAGAAGTTGAAAGATTGAAAGCTGAATTGAGAATTCTCAAAGGAAAGGAAAAGAAGTTGGACGAGAATCAAGATACGTCTGCTTTGAACATTCAAGAGTCATTTGAATCTTTGAACAATCTTGTTCCTCCACTGTATTCAAATCTGGAAAGCCCTATGGTGATAGGACAGGTCTTGGATTTGGAACTCAACAATCCAACAGGAGTGGATCCAGTAAGGTTACTGAACCTAGTACCAGAATTGGTCCTAAGTTTGTACCTGCACAAGATCCAACTCCAAATAGGGTTGCTGAGGCAGTAAAGCCTACTGAGAAAATTTCAAGAAAGCAACATCAGAAGTCAAAAAGGTCAGCAGCACTTAACAAGAAGAATAAATCAAAAGGTAGGACTACTGTACCTTCCAGACCTACTGATAGCAGACCTGCTAGCAAGTCTGCTGGACCACTAAAGGGTAAAAATCAGAAATATTCCAAGGATAAGAATCCTAAACCCAAAAATGTCAATCATTCAAGGGATACTTATCTAAGGGGGAAAGGTAGATTGTTCCCTACTGATGATGATTGGAATATTCCTGCCCCCACTGATAGAATCAACAGATATAACCATAGTGCTTGGGTAAAACCTAGGCAATGGAATCAGCAGAGGACTTATATAAGACCTCAGCAGGGACCTCAGCAGACTCCATATTATAGGGTTGTTCCTAATAGACATCAAACCTATTGTTCTACTGGTGCTTCTAACAAGAGAAATCACTCCAAACAGCACTATATACCAAAAAGCCTGAAAGTATATGTGAATCCTACACAACCAAATGTTAGACCTTATGGATGTGTGGAATACATGTATGAACATAAGTATGACACCTTTAGAAGAAGACCTTATGGGAACTTTCCAGGGGTCATGCTTACCACTGACCATCATGGACCCAAACAGTTTTGGGTACCTAAAATGCATTAATTTTGTTTTGTAGGGTGTCTGGTACTTTGACAGTGGATGTTCCAGACATATGACAAAGAATAAGCACTGTCTGTCAAGCTATGTAGCAAAGGATGGTCCAAGAGTGAACTTTGGAAACAAGAACACACCTGGTTACACAAGAGGGTATGGCACACTTGTGAGAAATGGACTAACAATCAGGAATGTTGCATATGTTGAAGGACTGGACTACAACTTGCTGAGCACTGGACAATTCTGTGACATGGGTTACAAGGTCACTTTTGACAAAGGTACATGTACTGTCATCAGTGAAAGAGGTGATCAAGTTGTGTTGGCTAGAAAAAGACAACAAAACATGTATGTTGTGGATTGGTCAACTGCAGTTCCAGAAACCTGCCTAATAGTGCATACCAAGTCAGAACTTAATTGGTTATGGCACAAGAAGTTGAATCATCTAAATTTTGATGATATCAATCAGTTGGTAAAGAAGAAACTGGTGATTGGATTACCTGAGATCATATTCAAGAAGGATGCTATATGTGATGCTTGTCAGCAAGGTAAACAAATAAAATCAAGCTTCAAGTCAAAAACAAAGCAATCAACAAAAAGAGTGTTGGAGCTGATGCACATGGATCTATTGGGACCAGTGACTCTAACAAGTGTAACAGGAAAGAAATACACTTTAGTTGTTGTGGATGATTATTCAAGATACACTTGGGTGGTATTCATGAATAAGAAAAGTGAAACACTTCAAAAAATGCCTGAACTTTTGAAGAGATTGCAAAATCAGAAAAGTGTGACAGTAGTAAAGATCAGATCAGACAAGGGTACTGAATTTCTCAACAAAGTTATAAAAGAATATTGTGAACAAAATGGTGTACTACATCAACTTGCTGCTGGTACACCTTAGCAAAATGGGGTTGCTGAGAGAAGAAACATGACTTATAAGAAGTAGGAAGAACTATGATTTGGGAAGCATTGTTATCTGAAAGGTATTGGGCTGAAGCAGTTAATACAACATGCTATACACAAAATAGAACCTCAGTGAACAAGAAGCTGCTGAAGACACCTTATGAGATTTGGAATGGAAGGATACCTAATATATCTTACTTTCATCCATTTGGAAGCAAATATTTTATCTTAAATCATAAAGAGCAATTGAAGACTTTCCAACCCAAGTCAGATGAAGGAATCTTCTTGGGATACTCTTCTGTCAGCAAGGCATTCAGGGTACTGAACAAAAGGACACTGAAACATGAAGAGAAAATACATGTTGTGTTTGATGAACCTAAGTTCACTGGAATGGAAGATGAAGATTCTGAACCTGCTGAGAATCAACAAGTCACTGATCCAGAATGTGTTAATGTTTTGGAAATGTTCAATGACTTAAATGTCTCGACTCGCCCTGCTTTGAACACCTGCTTGGTAACACTCTCGATGCAACAACTGAGGCAGTTCAAGGATCTGCTGAACCCCCTGATGCTACAGCAGACCCTACTGAAGATGATGTTCCTGAGAATCAATCTAACCAAAATCCACAATGGTTAAGAGATCACCCTACTGAACAAGTTATTGGCAACATATAGTAAGGTGTGAGGACTAGAAGACAGCTAGAAGCAATGTTTACATGTTTTCTATCTCAAATGGAACCTAAAGTTGTTGAAGAAGCAATATCAGATCCAGATTGGATAATTGCTATGCAAGAAGAGTTGAATGAATTTGAAAGAAATCAAGTTTGTACACTAGTGGAAAGGCCTACTCATCCAAATATAATTGGTACAAAATGGGTATACAGAAAAAAATTGGATGAATCTAGTACCATTGTGAGGAACAAGGCCAGAGTAGTAGCAAAAGGCTATTCTCAAGCAGAAGGAATAGATTTTGATGAGACATATGCGCCTGTTGCAAGATTGGAAGCCATCAGATTATTCTTGGCATATGCTGCTTATAAAAACTTCAAGGTATATCAGATGGATTTCAAAAGTGCATTTTTGAATGGCATTCTGGAAGATGAGGTCTATGTTCAGCAACCTCCTGGTTTTGAAGTTAAAGATCAAGAAGATAAAGTGTACAGACTCAACAAGGCACTTTATGGATTGAAACAAGCACCAAGAGCATGGTATGAGACCCTATCTCAATTCTTGGTGGACAATGGTTTTATCAAAGGTACCATTGACAAGACTCTTTTCAGAATCAGTGAAGGAGACAACACCCTGCTGGTACAAATTTATGTTGATGACATAATTTTTGGTTCTGAAAATGACTTACTTTGTGAAAAGTTTGCAAATTTGATGAAAAGTAAGTTCCAAATGAGTATGATGGGTGAAATGAATTACTTTTTGGGTTTGCAAGTCAAACAGATGAAAGATGGAATCTTCATTCATCAAACCAAGTACACCAAGGAGCTGCTGAAGAAGTTTGGTATAGAAAACAGCACCAAGGTATCAACTCCTATGAGTACAAACTTTAGATTGGATGAAGACAAAGAAGGAAAAGATGTTGATCAGACCTTATACAGAAGGATGATAGGCAGTCTGCTGTACCTTACTTCCAGCAGACCTGATATATCCTTTGTTGTAGGTGTTTGTGCAAGATTTCAATCAAAACCTAAAGAAAGTCATTTAGGTGCAGTCAAATGAATTCTCAAGTATTTAAAAGAGACTTTGGAAGTAGGAATTTGGTACTCAAAAGATGGAACCTTCAAGGTTATATCCTACTCAGACTCTGATTATGCTGGATGCAAGATTGACAGAAAAAGCATCACAGGAATTTGTCAGTTGATGGGAAATAGACTAGTTTCCTGGTTAAGTAAGAAACAGAATTCTATATCAACTTCCACTGCTGAAGCTGAATATATTGCTGCTGGAAGTTGTTGTGCACAAATACTGTGGTTAAGACAACAATTAAGGGATTATGGGATTGAAGAAAAAGAAATCCCAATCATGTGTGACAACACAAGTGCAATTGCAATTACTGAAAATCCTGTTTTACACTCAAGAACCAAGCATATTGATGTGAGACATCATTTTTTGGGGCGCCACCTTCTACTATAAATAAGAGGTGGGTGTCAAGCTCTTTTGTACATCACAATTCCAAAAGCTAATAGTCCTGTGTAAAATAGAGAGCATCCTATACAGAGTTGGAGAGAGGGGAAAAAGGCCGGTCTAGCAACCGGAGTTTTCCAATAGCAATCCATGATGGATTTTTCATGGTGTTTCGTGTGGACTAGCGGTAGAGGCCGAACACTTGGGCGACTCTATGCAGAACTACTCTCCTTAGACGGTCAAAGCGTCGATATTATAGATCAACCAAGGTAACCACCGTCTACTAGCTTATTTGTTTATTGCTTAAACGAATTCGATCCTGGTTAAAGGAAATAAATTTTTGAATTCCGCTGTGTTCCCGCGTAGATTTGCTAACAGTGGTATCGGAGCTTCGAGCTTCGAGCTTAAGCAATAAACATGTTATTTGGCGTAGTTAATTTTATCGTTTAAATCACGTAATTAAAAGATGAAATATTTTTTATTTCCAAAATTGATACACGAAAAGAAAAAAAAGGGGCTGTAATGGTGGTTCTCGGCCGATCGGCAGCGGCACCACCATCGTGTGATCGCCGGGCGGCCGGCGGCGCCTCGGCTGCGCGGTCTTTGGTGTGATGCGGTGGTCCCCGGTTTTTGTTTTGTGTATTTGTGATTCAATATGGTTCATAGTTGTGATTGATATCTCTTTGTTTAGTTGTGTCATGTGGCTAACCAATGGTTCAAATAGTTTGGGCCATTGAGATGCCACATGACATTAAAATAATATTGGATTTTCAAAACTTTGTTTGGAATAGGCCTAGGCCCTTTCCAAATATTTAATTTGGGAAAAGGCCTAGGCCTAGGCCACTTCTAAAATTTTGATTTTGAAAAGTGGCCAGACATATTAAATAAAATATTGGCCTTTCCAATTTCTATTTGGAATAGGCCTAGACCCTTTTCAAATATTTGGTTTAGGAAGATGCCTTTTGGTTTAGAAAACCAAATGCATCCCTTTTGATTAGGAATCAAAAGGAAAGAAACAAAAGTGACTTAATTTTTTTTTGATTTATTTCTGGAACAGTTCTAATTAATTAAAATTAAAATTAAAATCGGTTTAAAATTAATCGTTTAATTTTATTTCGATTAAAATCATTTAATTAAATAAATGTTAATTAGTTAATTGTTTGGATAAAATTATTTAATAGATTAAATGTTAATTGATTAATTAAGACGCAAGTAGTTAAATTTTAATTTTATCTTTTTCATAAGATGTTATTGTATGGATTAGATATAGTAGATATAATATGATTGTATGGACCCCGATTGATCATGGACTCGACCGATATGATAGATGTGAATGATTTAATTTTTCTGTTGGTTTAAAAATTGTCCTAGGCCGTTATGAAGAACGTGACATAGTTTGTTTTCTGCATTTATCTCATTCCCGTTAGCTCTCCCCCGTTTGCTGCGGGTGTATTTATTTTATTAGATAGAATTAATTGTAACAAAAATAGAGCAGAAGATGGAGACCAAAGAAAGAAGAATAAAGATCACATTAGAGATGGCACATTAAAGATCCTATTGGCGGTTGCAGCTACCCTTAGATTGTGACCTGCGGTTTCGTCTGTTTGTATACGAAACCGCACCTAGGAAAAGTCCATGATAATACCGGTTATTTTAGGCATTTATTTATTTTGTGCTTGTATTTATTTTATATGAAACGATAGATGCATAACTAGGCACGATCTAGATGAATATGTAGGATGTATGTCTATAGAGATAGATATACATGATGAGACCGTAATAAATTAATTAAGAGAATTAATTTGAAATTAATTAAGTGAAATAATTTAAAATTACTCCCACAACAAAAATCGAGTTATAATATGTCTCCCAATATATTATAGTGACGGTGAAGAGCCCTTGTTCGGATCCAACTGATCGGCCCACGTCGGGAGTTGACCTACCTTGGGTATATCGTCTTTATCGAGATATGATCGTTATGAGATCTCATGAATACTTGGGTTACGACTCGACTAAAAATCTTGCGGTGATTGACCCACGTCAGGACCGTCTGATTTTAGAGACATAAGGTTGAATATCACATAGACGATATGAATTGTCAAAGAGCTGACTAGTCAAACCACTGGAAGTCGCGTTGGACGCGATTGGTAAGAAGTACCTACCCGTCGAAATTGACCCGGTCGATCGGTACACGTCGGGGATCGAGTCAATTAGATAGGATTCCAACCACTAGAGACTTTTAAAAAATCTTGAAAGTCAATTGAGAGTAGTTGACTAGTGAGAATAAAATCATAAACCAAAGACCATTTTTGATTTTGCTTGTATAAACAACAACACTCTTTTATTTTCATTTTTATGTTGTAGTTTTAGCAAACTTTATATTTATGTTTTTATTCTCGATTAGTAAAACCAAATTATGATTGTTACCTTTTGAGAAACGTTCTCAAATATGGTTAAGTAATTTTAATCTTTTTAAAATAAGCAATGACACGAGCAATCCCATTATAATAGTTAGAGATAAGGAGACTACATATTTGATGCAGTACTCCAAGGCTTTAATTATTAATGAAAAAAGCGGAAGCTCATGACATTGGATACGATCCAATATGATCATTCTGTCATACGATGACAATTAATTCAAACGTTGGATAAGAATGACCACTTCTAATTTTG
Source organism: Gentiana macrophylla (assembly GCA_026214975.1). NCBI lineage: Eukaryota > Viridiplantae > Streptophyta > Magnoliopsida > Gentianales > Gentianaceae > Gentiana > Gentiana macrophylla. The sequence goes on along the minus strand of CM047809.1, from coordinate 86,166,043 downwards.
GAAATGTTGTTTTCAAAATTGTAAGATTTACGTATCGACTTAATTCTACCATTGCTTAAAGGTTAATTAAATAGTTAATGTTTTAAATACGATCTAAAAGGTTAAATAAACTATTTAATAAACTTTAGATTTTCTTTATGAAAGGGAATTAAAGACATAGCTCTTGTGATCTTTTTTAAGTCTTATGAACACTACATTAAGAAATATTTACAAGTGCTTAAAGGATTGAAAGGAAAGTTAGGGCATGTGCTTAAGTAGAGAATTTATTGAAGTTTCTATTCTAGGCAAATGAGTTGAGATAAATCTATCTAAGTTCAAAGTCGACTCTAAGATATATGATATCTTACGAGTATGATTTAATTAGAAAGATTAAATGCAGATATGGAAGGTGAAGCAAATGTTGTGACACTTACCATATTCTAGATCTAGTAAACTGATAATGGAACTGAATAAATGTTATTATGTTCCGGTTCTTATGAAGAACATACTTTCAGTTATTTGTTAGGATTTAGTAGACATATTCAATTGTAAAGAATAAATGTTATTCCGATAAAGTTGGAAGGTCACTAAATCTAACATACTAGATTGATGTCACTATATAGTTGATATATGTGATGAGATCTCGACTAAATATTTGTATGGCTGTTATTCTTGATATTTGTAGTTGTTCTAGATGTCGACTCTCTGGAAGAGAAATGTATAATCAAATGTCATTTAGATGATGTCTGAACCATGTGATTATGAATCATGTGGGTGATACGTATCATTCTAAAGTTGACTAAATTACCCTTTTATGAAAAGGTTATAAAATCTAGAAAAATTGTCTAAAGCCTAAACATACCGATGTTTGTTGGCTTATGAAAATTATTGCCACAAATAATAGTTTGTTAATCTCTACGACTATTTTTAGAAATAGTCAAGTGTACTCAGTGAAGTGCATAATTCGGAAAGCCCGAAAAGTTTGAGCTAGTATGAATATGAGATTGATGAGCTACTTAGGAATTAATCTTCAATTGGATTGAAGTAATTAATACCTGAAGGGTGTTTCAGAAGTCGTCTGAAAAGGAATAAGATTCTCCCTTGAAGGATACCATCTTTGGGATACGCAATTAGATTGTGTTCCCAAAATGAAAACAACACTTTATATGATAATGGTGTGACGCAAGCCATGCAAAGTATCCCTTACCCGTTTCGGGATAGTGCCCTTATACTTAACCGAGTTCCAAAGAATAAAGGTTGAATAAATTCTATATTAGATATGGAAGAGGATAATATCGAATCTATCTTAACCGATGATTTGAAGTTGTCATAGGAAGAGTCAGAAAGGCTTGGAGCCTAGTACGACATATGCGACTTTGTGGAATGTCTTAGCTAGCACGCTGGACATTATTTACTCGTCCGCGGAGCAAAAGGTGTTTGTCTCCAAGCATGCTGTCTTCTAGATGAAGTGTTTCTTCCAAAAGAAACAGTGGGAGTAAATTAGATCTCAAAAGAGTTTGAGAACCACAAAGATATATTCAACCAAAGGAACATGAGAAGATGCCGCATAGAGATGAGGTGTAGAACACTGCTCAGTGCACACAAAAGTTCTGTAAGTCTGTGGATAACCTTAAGCCTGAAAAGGCTGCTGGTATGTTTATTTTGATGAATGAATATCTCACAACTTATGAAAGAATGTTTGAAAGGCAAGATTGAGAGATATGGCCAGGAGCCATAATATCTGAATTAGATTCCATCAGTGACAACCAGGTTATGAACCTAGTCTGTCTTACCTAGAGGGAATGTCCCTGTAAGGCTGAGCCCAGTTCTATTCAGACTATGCTTATTGTAACTTTGTATCATGGCTATATGATAGTGTTGAAGATGTTGGGCAGAAAGCTCGATGTTCATAGACGATGACATGATATGTAAGCCCACGAGATTCATTTATGGTCTCAAACAAGTTTCTCTAGACGATTTCTTTGTTTGATAATCAAAGGAGTTTGATTTAGTCAAAAGAAGGAATATGCCCAATGTGCAAGATGGATAGTGGGAGTGTGTTACGATTTTTGAGTAAGCTATTGGATATCTCTCTCGAGAATTAATACCCCATGTCACAATCAATTATTGTTTGGTAATTCAAGGTCCTTACGAAAGCACTTGGATTGGCAGTTCTTATTTTTAAAAATAAGAATCTATAACGATAGATTTAACTGCTGTTAGATTATAGTTTACCTATATATATGTGATGGTAAAAGAGTTTAGCATAGATCGTGAAAGGAGATACTGCTAGCCGGTGTTCTCAAGATCTATCTATTTTAGGACGTTTGTCCTAAAGATGAGGTGAAAGATGATGATTCTAGAAGGTTTTCTTTGCTACTGCGATAGGAACCATCATAAGAGTTATGCCAGATGTTCATGCTTCATGACGAGTCATGAGCAAGTATGAAAGTAGATCTGGTGAATGTCAAGAATATCCTTAAACAAGTTAAGTATGGTTTCCTAGTTTGTCAAAACTTGGAAGCGAATAAATATAGTTATACAGACGTATATCCTGAGTCTTATGAAGGCGAGTGGGAGCTAGTGTTTGGGTTTGCAATCACTTGGATTAAGTGATACAGTGAGCTGGAAATGTTCTTGGCTATGGGTCACTGTAAACTCTACAACTAGGCCAAAACATAGTAGTGCCTTGAAGGCGCAGCGGGAGCAGTACATGGATCTAGAAGGTTCATTCCTGAACCTTGTACGGTTCTTCCACATTTTCTATATAGCTGATATAGTAAGTGGATTCATTGCTTAAAGCAAGGACCAGGGTCTCGTCAGAGATCCGTGTATGTGTTGAGGCGGTTCCTTTGACTTGGCCATTTGGAGCATGGTATGAAGATAGTCTGAGTCCCCATGGATAGCGATCCGTTCATGGCTAGAGCTGGTTGCGAGTATTGCACGAGATTCTTGTGGTTCAACTTGGTCTTGTGTGTGCGAGTGATTGGTTTTAGGCCAAGTGGGAGATTGTTGGAATAGTGTCTTAAACCCAATAGGGTTGGACCGGATCCGACCGGGTCGGATCATTTCTACTATTTCTTTATGTTTATACATATATTAAATGGCTTTTATGTTGTCATATATTTGTTCTTTTAAAGAAACAATTATGAATTGTTATATGATAACGTACTTAGTATTAAACTGTGATAGAGAAACCATGATAGGCGATCATGGTTGATGAGATCTCTAATCACTTTAATAAGTTTGATACTAAAATGTCTCTAGGATGATGTACTATTAAACAGGGGATTGATAGTATGAACAGGCTAGCACGTATTAGATGTCTTCTATTTTTAGGGCAGGGATAGATCTCGTCTATCGAAGTGTAGAGACACTTGGACTGTACGTGGACATGTATTAGAGAATGTGTATGTTAGACTGACCTACTTACACCGTTAAGTGTCACACTATGTGGCAGTTGTGTAATTATCCTTAGGACCGGAGTCTACATGGCATCACGGTGTGGATTGTCATGCTTCGACACTATTGAGGTTTCCCCTAGCCATGGGGTGATCATGCGGTAGTGATTGGGTATGACACTGAAGCATGCGGAGTATACATGTATGGTCGTCTGGGAATCGCGTACCCTATCAGTAGGGGTGAATATCCGAAAGGGCCTTCTTATAAGGAATGTCTTACTCTCATGAATCTTTGCAAAGTGGAAGTAAATGAGTTACTTCGAGTGAGCTTGATATCAAGATTATAAGATACGGTCGTTAATGTTTGACACTCGACGTACAACCGTATGGTTATTATTACAGCGATACGATTGTAATTTACACGGTAACTGTCTGTTTCACATGAAAGGTAGTAGACATTGCATTTGACTATTCCGATGATTGGGGGTCACGGTGTGTTGCTAGACGCTATCCCGTGATCGTTAGGTATGAAGGGCATTTTCATAATTTGCACTTTGTGTCTACAACCAACATATTCGGAAGCCTATCGGGTCACACACATAAGAACATCTAACCGGATTAAAATGTGGTTATAGTTGATGACCAAATAAGGAAATTTTATCTCGTACTATAAAGGTTATAGTGATAAATTATTATGGTGGTATTTATTTATTATGAATAAATTAAATACAAGATATTAATTATGTTGATTAATTAAATATACATATGTTAGATATGTATGTCGAAATTTATTATGTATATTGATACACATGGATTTTGCAAATAAATTAATCATAGTATTATATTAATTGATTAAACATCTATATATTTGATATATATGTTAAGCGACACTTTCCAAGTACATTAGATGTATTTGGATTGTGTACATTGATTGATAAAATAAATAATATTATCATATATTAATATTAGATGTTAATGACTATAGATTTGCACACACGTGTAAATTGATTTATGGTAATAAGATAAATATAGTCAATATAAGATATTGACAATATATTGGAAATATTTAATATAGGATATTTGTAACGCCCCACTCCCAGATACCGAGCCCTTATCCGGAAGAGAACGTTCGGCGCGTATAGCATTAAATAAATCTAATATTATACGCAAGCCTCTACGTCGTCGTATCAAATAAAAGCAAACGGAAGCTAAAAAAGACTCGGGTAAAACATAAATTCTACTAAAAATAGAAATTAACCATACTAAAGATGGATAGTTAAAATACAACGATGAAAAACCCAAAGACTTATACAATACGAGGTCTTAAAAGTAGAAATACAATAAGTCTAAGAAAATAAATACAACTAGTCTAGTACAACCTTTACAAAGAAAAGGAACTAGAAACTTCGTCAAGACTTCAAAGCCTTCAAAAGCCGTCATCTACCTGATCAATCTGTTCGTCTTCTCACCCCACAATGCATACAAAAGAAAATGCAAAGGAGGTAAGTACAAAGTACTTAGTAAAAGTGAGAAGCTAATGAATAACTAAGTTATACAACAAAAGGTTATTATTATGATTATTAAATTATCTTTATGAGACCGACTCAATCTAGGGTTCATTCCATGCCCATCGACATGTCATGACTAAACGTTTCTAGCTTAGCTTATCTTGGTTACGTCATCACTCAAGGACACTACGCATGGCGTTCATCAGCCTGAAGATATACTTGCTAACTAATGGTGATTAGCACCGATTAGCTCGGGGTCTCCCGGTATGCGATATCGTCCGATGAATTTCCTCCACTACCCTTGACCGTTTAAGGCGGTGGCGTTGTTCACCTTTAATGAGCGTATCACATCGCCGATATGAAAGAGTGCCTAACCGTGAATAAATGACGTTTTAGCTTTTATCTACATATATGTATTTATTATTGTGAATTAACTAGCCACCTAAGTGTTTTCAAGTAAGCTCCTTACATCTCTACTACTCGTACTTAGACCACTAGACACGGACAAGGCCTAGCACATACACAGACATTGATGAATACTAATCCATCAAAGCACAAGCCCTTTCATGCTCTTCCGACGGATCCGAACTTCAACTCCCTTTAAGAGTACATTCGGTGTTTTAAGCTGAGCGAATCGAAGTTCAATCGAAGCTTGTTTATGTTTAATTAATGTTATTGAATCAAAAGAATTTAGAAATTTAAAACTCAACACAAATATGTCAAAACATATCACAACTCATTAATTACAACTTAGCATGAATTCTATCACCAAACAACACCAAAACTCACCAAAACTCAACCTATCATTATAAAACTATAATTACTCATTAGGAAGAGCCTCTTACCTTAATTTCCAGCAAAACCGAAATCAAAACGTCAAGCAAGCTGCAACAAGCTGTTGATCCTCAACCCCAAAACCTATTTGATCAACGAGAAATCCTAAAATCCTATTTCTTTGCGAAAACCGAAACTGAAAAAGTCCATAAAACTGCAGATTACCTGAATTAACTGCTGCATAACTATTTTTAGAATGATCTACGCTCCAAGACGATCGTTTTGACTACTCATGGCTGAAAAACAGAGCTACGGATTGAAAGATACGAATTTTTGAAGAATCGAATTCTACGAATACCAAAAACTAGGGCTAAGCGAAAACTTACAAAATTGAGAGATGTTATTTTCCAAAGTTGCATCTCCTCGCGTTGATCACTTTTTTCTCCTGTGGCATCTTGAGCAGATGAACGGATTGGTCACACGGGTCTTCCTATTATTTCGTTTTCTTCTGCGTCCGTTTTCCTCTTGAGCGCTGTTCCTTTTTCTTTTTTTTTTTACGAATTTATGTGTGCCAACTATAAGGAAATAATTGGGATTATTTCTTTTTATAGACATTTAATTAAATCCCTTAATTAAATAACTAAATCCTTTTAATTAAATCCTTTTTAATTAACTAAATAGGACAAATAATAATTAGGTCGTCGTGGGTATGACCAATTACTAAATTACCCTTTCTGAAAAAGTCGGGATGTTACATTCCTTCCCCCTTAAGAGGAGTTTCGTCCTCGAAACTCGAATGTAACCGAGAGGTACTTGAACTTTGGACTTGTGAAACGTCTCGTCTCCTAACTCGCATGCTGGTCTTCTTCTTCCATCTTCCCAACTCTTCTGCTTGTCTTGGTGCAATTTGAGGTTGCGACGGTCCACTTCAATCTCCTCGTTGACTTGCTGTATCAAATCTGGTCTCGTATTCTTTTGTCGCTCCAATTCATCCCAGAAACTCGTGTTGCTCTATCTCTATCTTCATGAAAGATCTACAGCAGTACTGTTTCAACTCTTGTACATCTTGGTCGCTCCGAGATGAACTGCAATTGCCTTCTCGAGGTTTTCATTCTTCATTGTCCTTCCCAATCTTCCGCATTCGGAACCCAAAGCTGATTCCGATGCCGACGGTTTCTATCTTCATCTAACTCGTGACCAATGGCTGGTTGGGTTCCAACCACTCACTTGTAACCGGAGACAAACTGGTCTTTGTCTTGTTTCTTCACGAACTCATCAACTGCCTCGAATCTTGAAATCATCGGTTCAACACTCTTTGCTTGCTTCACGCCTTATACCGGAAAAGTCGAATCTTCCCGGCCCGAAACCACACTACTGGCACACTTGACATCTTTCGATCCCAACTTCCATCATGGCACCACAAGCTTGATGAAGAACTGCAAGGATCCCAGCCGAAGGACTTCTGAGACTCCCTGTGGGTGGGGAACATGCATTGTCCTACTTTCTCTCTGACGGTCTGATCCAATTCTTATGCCAAAAATAGTTAGCTTGGAGAATAAATAAAATTGAAAAGTGACAAGTTGGGTACCAGGGTGGCATGTCAACTAGGTAAGCTAAGGAAATATACAATGCACTTGAAATAAGAAAGGTTGCTTGGGTTACAAGCAAAACAAGATGATCTCGTGTTGGAGAAAAGTTGAAGTTGGTTCCAGAATGAAGAATGAGGCACTGTATCATAATACAAAAGATAGCCACCATAAGGAAAACAAAAGAACACCTTGCAGATGAAGTTCTTTTGAGAGAGTGAAATTCTACAAGATACGGTGGTCTACAAAGACTTCAGAGGCAACTTGAAAGGATGTAATAAGCTTTCATATAAGCCTTGAGAAAGTGGAGGCGTTAAAGGTAACATCACACATGAAATCAAGGTAAAGGTGCAAGGTCGAGCACCGGAAAGAATAAAAGATAGAAATCAAAAGAGAACAAGAATCTCAACATGAAGGAGCCATGGAGACAAAAGCGAGTACACCAAAAGATCTAAGAATGAAATTAAACACTTGTCGAGGAAGTGTCCGAGTTTGCAATAGTCAAAGAGAGGTTATCTCAAGATTTAATAGAAATAGAAATTTCCTCAAGGAATTGTAAGGGAATATCAAAAGTTGTATCTGGCGGTTCATGGCTCTAAATGGCACTGAAAGAGAGTTAAAAAGCGAAGGGTACAAGGTACATTAATGAATTTGAAATCGAAGTTTAGAATTCAAAAGTTGATTGGCTAAATAGGGTTTGAAGGCATCTTGGCAAAGGCTACCTTTTGCTTGGCTGGTTTAGCATAATTTGCTAGAAGGTTAAAGATAGGTAATCGAAGATGGATGTCAAGGTAGGATTAAAGATCCAAGCTGGTAAGAAGATGAGATGCATACCTTGAAAGAACAAGTAGCATTATATGGAAAGATTACAAAATCAACACTACCCTTATGAGGAAAGTGAAAATAAACACAAGTAAAAGAATGTTCGACATTAAAAGGTTCGATCAAATTTGTACTTGAAAAGAAAGAATGGGGTGCAACAATGCAGAGAGTTAGAGGAACTTGTTCCTTGATTTGACAAGTAAGGAAGCATGGATTTGTTCAAAAGAAAGGCCTATGGAGATATGTTTCTTAAGTAATTCATGACAACATGTGAAAAGGATTTGTTGAGCTTAAAGATCTCAAATGAGGGATTACATGAGAAATAAAATGCAGATTAGGTATAATTACAAAAGGGCACGAAAAGGTCTCGAACATCAAACATGGCATCTTTGGAGGATAGCATCTTGGTTCTTGTTTAAAAGCGCAAAAGAAACTATAACGTTAGCTTTACAAGTATCCTACTAAAAGGTTTAACTCAGGAAGAGATCAAACTTCAGGGAACTCCTAAACATAACATGATCGTAACTTACTACCCTCTTAGCCCAAACTCTAAGTCAAGGAGGTGAAAATTCCTTTTAGGTTGCTGTGTAGGATTTTACTCTGGTTCTGACATTATCGATTTGTACAGAACAAACGAAGAAGAAATTGAGCACGATCCAAAGAGAAAATATTTAGATACTTGAGTTTTCCAGGTGATATAAAAATATTGGAATTTTGAATGAAAATAAGTTGGTCAAAAACAGTTATTTTTGACGATTGCACAAGCTGTCAGAATTTCCAGATTAATAAACACTAAGTTGAATTGCAAATCGAGATCAAACAAAAAAGAATATGAACCTAATTCCAAAAGCAAAATTGTAGATAAAAGTTTTGTCTGCAACATATCAAAATTTCATATCAATTGAAGGTGTTTAACCAATTCAAAACGGAAGAAGAAGTGAAGGTGCTGCTGCAGATTTTCTGGACAGAGTGTCCGGCATAAACATGATTTTTATGAACAATTCATAACGATTATCGAGTTGATGTAAAAAGAGAAGTTGTAGATAAGATAATAATCTACTTTGCTGAAAATTTGCAGAATTTTTGGAACACGGTAAGTTGTTTAACCTGAAGGGAAAACACGGAAACAAAAACATTCACTCATGTTGGGTAAAGCCAAACACGAGGATGATGAAAAGTATGTGCCAAAGTAAGAGACCTTTAACACTATTAGTTGAAGCAGTGAGGAGTACTTGGAAAGAATAGAATTACACATGGAGTTAGTGTAGAACCATCTCAAGCAAAGAAAAGGTCAAAGAATTTTGGTAAACATAAACCAAGCTATAGCAAAAAAGAAAAGCGGAGGATTTGTAGAGTCGAGTCTTTAAACAAAAATTTGTATGTACTAAAACATCTTATAGGGGATGCATTAAGGGTAATCACTAGGATGCAAAAGTGTGTTGCCCCAAAAATAGCTAAACATGATATAGTTTGAAGGATATGCAATTGTCGGTTCAAATAGTTCGAAGGGTGAGAGACTTATTTTCTTAAATCAAGCATTTGACACGATGAATACATCTTTAAAAAAATAAGGCACATCAAATGAATGTACACACTTGGAAAACAAAGCTGCGCAATAAGGGACTCTTACCGAGTTTCACAAGTTTCAAATGGAGGATTTAACAGAGCATGAGTTACAATTAGTATGGATAAGAAACATTTGAAATCGGAATAACCAAGTAGGAAACTAGATGATTATAAAAGAGAACCTTATTGATGAAGACATAAGATTGGAAAATCACCACGCAATCGTTTCTTGCAATCGAGGAGCACTATAACGACAACACCTAGTCTCTACCTACCAAACTTCTTATCCTAGGTAACAACTAGCTTAAGAATCAAATAAATCAAAGTATTCTCATCTCCTATAACCTACTACACTATAACCTACAGGGTGAAAGAAAGACATCTATCCTTCCTTGACCAGAGGACTTAAATGGTTTTGAGAAATTCGGGTGCATACATAAGCCACGAAATAATTAATTTGCACAAAACAAACCGAACTGATTTTGAACATAAGGCAAAGAGAAAATCTGTGAGTATATAAGTTTTACATATGATGCTCAAAAATCAAAAATTTTTGGGGAGCCATAGTTCGGTCAAAATAATTCTTTTCATCTCTTGCTATAAGCTGTAAAAAAATTTCAGGACTTCATCCACTGTCGTGTGTTGCAGATTGTGCTCAAACAAAAACGAATTTGCACTTGGTTCAAAAACAAAATTATAGTACAGGATGTTTTCTACAACATATCAAAAATCCAAGTCATTTGGAGGTGTTTAGCTTATTCAAAACAGAATGATAAGTAAGAGTACCGCTGCAGAATTTTCTGAACATAGTACCCTCCTTGTTAAACAATTTGTGAACAATCTATATTGAAAACTAAATTGATGTAAAGAGAGAAATTGTAGATAAGAAAACTTTCTAAGTGGCTGAAAATTTACAGAATTCATGGAACAAAGAAAAATGATATAACATGACATGTAAAAGCGTGAACAAAATCGTTTACTCATTTTGCATAACACCAAGTTACAAGGAAGTGATTTGAACCAAATGTATCATTACAAAAGCATTAAAACCTCAAAAAGAAAGAACATTAGAGAAAGATTAAGAAGATTCCAAAAGAAAGAGGGATCCTAATAAGGGTTCTCGAAAGGAACAAAACTTAAGAGGATCACATAAGAGATATGAGCTTAAAACTCAACCTTAACCTAAGGAGACTTTTCACTTGGTCCTAGTGCAACTTAACCACGTTCTAAGGATTCCTAATCCTATGAGAATTTACCACCAAGATCAAGAGATATCGGAAGGTTCTAAAATGTCTAAAGAAATCTTATCTTAGAGGAAGAGAAGCCTAGGATAGAAAGACGCTTCTCTCTCGATACCAAGCGTAACGCCCCACTCCCGAGATACCGAGCCCTTATCCGGAAGAGAAGCGTTCGCGCGTATAGCATTAAATAAATCTAATATTATCACGCAAGCCTCTACGTCGTCAGTATCAAATAAAAGCAAATGGAAGCTAAAAAGACTCGGGTAAAACATAAATTCTACTAAAAATAGAAATTAACCATACTAAAGATGGATAGTTAAAATACAACGATGAAAAACCCAAAGACTTATACAATACGAGGTCTTAAAAGTAGAAATACAATAAGTCTAAGAAAATAAATACAACTAGTCTAGTACAACCTTTACAAAGAAAAGGAACTAGAAACTTCGTCAAGACTTCAAAGCCTTCAAAAGCCGTCATCTACGATCAATCTGTTAGTCTTCTCACCCCACAATGCATACAAAAGAAAATGCAAAGGAGGTAAGTACAAAGTACTTAGTAAAAGTGAGAAGCTAATGAATAACTAAGTTATACAACGAAAGGTTATTATTATGATTATTAAATTATCTTTATGAGACCGACTCAATCTAGGGTTCATTCCATGCCCATCGACATGTCATGACTAAGCGTTTCTAGCTTAGCTTATCTTGGTTACGTCATCACTCAAGGACACTACGCATGGCGTTCATCACTGAAGATATACTTGCTAACTAATGGTGATTAGCACCGATTAGCTCCGGGTCTCCCGGTATGCGTATCGTCCGATGAATTTCCTCCACTACCCTTCAGCCGTTTAAGGCCAGTAGCGTTGTTCACCTTTAATGAACGTATCACATCGCCGATATGAAAGAGTGCCTAACCGAGAATAAATGACGTTTTAGCTTTTATCTACATATATGTATTTATTATTGTGAATTAACTAGCCACCTAAGTGTTTTCAAGTAAGCTCCCTTACATCTCCTACTCTCGTACTTAGACCACTAGACACGGACATGGCCTAGCACATACAGACATTGATGAATACTAATCCATCAAAGCACAAGCCCTTTCATGCTCTTCCGAGCGGATCCGAACTTCAACTCCTTTAAGAGTACATTCGGTGTTTTAAGCTGAACGAATCAGAAGTTCAATCGAAGCTTGTTTATGTTTAATTAATGTTATTGAATCAAAAGAATTTAGAAATTTAAAACTCAACACAAATATGTCAAAACATATCACAACTCATTAATTACAACTTAGCATGAATTCTATCACCAAACAACACCAAAACTCACCAAAACTCAACCTATCATTATAAAACTATAATTACTCATTAGGAAGAGCCTCTTACCTTAATTTCCAGCAAAACCGAAATCAAAACGTCAAGCAACTGCAACAACTGTTGATCCTCAACCCCAAAACCTATTTGATCAACGAGAAATCCTAAAATCCTATTTCTTTGCAGAAAACCGAAACTGAAAAAGTCCATAAAACTGCAGATTACCTGAATTAACTGCTGCATAACTATTTTTAGAATGATCTACGCTCCAAGGCGATCGTTTGACTACTCATGGCTGAAAAGCAGAGCTACGGATTGAAAGATACAATTTTTGAAGAATCGAATTATACGAATACCAAAAACTAGGGCTAAAGCGAAAACTTACAAAATTGAGAGATGTTATTTTCCAAAGTTGCATCTCCTCGCGTTGATCACTTTTCTCTCTGTGGCATCTTGAGCGGATGAACGGATTGGTCACACGGGTCTTCCTATTATTTCATTTTCTTCTGCGTCCGTTTTCCTCTTCAGAGCGCCGTTCCTCCCTTTTTTTTTTTTTTTTTTTTTCTGAATTTGCGTGTGCCAACTATAAGGAAATAATTGGGATTATTTCTTTTTATAGCCATTTAATTAAATCCCTTAATTAAATAACTAAATCTTTTAATTAAATCCTTTTTAATTAACTAAATAGGACAAATAATAATTAGGTCGTCGTGGGTATGACCAATTACTAAATTACCCTTTCTGAAAAAGTCGGGATGTTACAATATTAAATTAAATGATATAAATCAATCAATTATATTTTCCTTATTTTATTGGAAAAATGTTTTCTTCTCTTCCACTCTCTTGGGGCGCCACCTTCTACTATAAATAAGAGGTGGGTGTCAAGCTCTTTTGTACATCACAATTCCAAGAGCTAATATTTCTTGTGTAAAATAGAGAGCATCCTATAGAGAGTTGGAGAGAGGGGAAAAATACCGGTCTAGCAACCGGAGTTTTCCAATAGCAATCCATGATGGGATTCCGACGGCTGTTCGTGTGGACTAGCGGTAAACGCCGAACACTTGGGCGGCTCTATGGAGAACTACTCTCCTTAGACGGTCAAAGTGTCGAACTTATAGACCAACCAAGGTAACCACCGTCTACAAGCTTATTTGTTTATTGCTTAAACGAAGTCGATCCTGGTTAAAGGAAATAAAATTTTGAATTCCGCTGCATTCCCGTATAGATTTCCTAACACACACCTTGTGATCAATGTTTACGAGAAGACTGTTTCTCTCCTATATTTTTATAACCCTTTATCAGAGACTTTTCAGAGTCTGCCTTTGAAAGGCATATTCGTCTTGATCCCTTCTATAGTATACTTGCATTGAGCTGCTGAGGTCGATGGAAGTATACTATACAAGGATCTTAGTGTTAACAGAGATTTTTGATGTTTTTATCTCATTACCCTGCAGGTTTTCACAAGTCCTTTTTCATGTAGAACATTTCCTTAACCATTCTTGGGTCCAATTTTGTTTTCCAATATGAGTGAAAGAGATCCATTGGATTTGACTGATTGCTCCTCTGAGGTGGTCGAGTTAGTAGGTGCTTATGGTTGGGAGACTTTTCTTGGACAGACTTTGCGTTACAACGCGATGATGGTTAAGGATTTCTATGCTTATGTGCATACCAATCCAGGTTGCACAGAAGCCATTGTGAGGGGGCAGACCATCCAATTCGATGTAAAGACCTTAAGGGCCTACTTTGAGTTAAAGCCGATAGATTGAGAGTCAGAGTTGGAGTATTCAGCTTACATATGGGCAAGGAGACTGCACATCTTGCACGATATAGAGGGTTACTATAGAGTTCATATTTGTAGGACCGGTCAAGAGTGAGACCACATTCTTCTTGGAGAACGACCTCTCCATTTGTAATAGGACCATCCTCGATCACTGTTGTCATATCCTCATGAGTTGCAGCCAAATGCGCCAGCATACTCATTTTTAATTCATCAAAATTATTAATAGAAAACATGGATACTCTAATAATAGCAAAGTTAGATTCAATTTTAAAAGGATAAGAAGTTTGAAAACACAAGCAACAAATCTCCCTATCACACAGAGTTAAGAACTGGTCTGTGTTTAGGAGACCGCTCTGATACCACTTGTTGGTCCATGAATCAGGCTTATAAGAGTTCAGAGAGGGGTGAATGAACTCTTCTGCATTTTTAAATATTGTATTAAAAACGATCAAGTCTGATTAGAGGAGTCTAATGGACTCGTCTTATGAGAATGTCTGAATCTAACGAATCAGATGTACAATCTGAATATACTGATTTACTTGGATCTTTTCATTAAGTACATGTTTGAATTGTGTTTCGCATTTTAAGTCTGGTATTCAAATCTTCTAGTCTTTAGGCTGAACAAACTTAGACAGGTTATTACAACTACACGTCTTATCTGAAATCCTATACAATGTATGATCAGACTACTAAGCAATACTTATACTTGGTTTCTAAACAAACTATTTTGGTATCATCAAAACTTCTAACTATATGGGACCTAACATTTTTTTTTGGAAAATTTTGATTTCAACAGCTCAAAAACATGTGTGTCAAAAGGGCCCAAGATTAGATGTACATTGTAGATCTTGCCAAAGATAAACTGCAGAGTTCATTCCCCGGTGAAATGGAAGTAGAATCATGGAAGCAATAAGATGGAGTAGGGTGGGACCCTTTCTTAATGGAAACCACCCATATTATCCAAAATGCTACCGATCCTCATATGATATACTTACTTTGATCTCATCATTTCGAATCAGGTATCCTCGAGGGATTCCAGATATGCAATACTATTGGAAGTAGCGCCCGAAAGACAATTTATGTAATTGTTTTTATAATTAATAAATGACAGATTTATTCTCATCTTATTATTTGCTTTGAGCTTATATTTAATACACTACTGAAAACTCCAAGTCGTATCATATGTAGCCATATAACTTAGTGTGTATCACACATGAGGATTAAGTTTATGGTGATACACTTGAACTGTTAGTCCGTGGTGAACTTAATCAAAGTATGGGGTCTATTGATTAAACCACCATCAATGCGCCCATAACACTTTATGGTGTGACCGTCTTATCCGGACCGTCGACATTGGTTGTCTAAGTGGGGCATTTATATATGATGAGAGTCATATAGGACTGGACCGATTTAATCTACGTTTCTCATATAATTCCGTGATTGAGAAATCTTATTAAATCACAAGATGATCATAAATGGATTAACCTTAATCCTGAAGTGATTACAGACTCCTACTTGTATTAGGATAGGGTTTGATGTGTTCATTAAGGATCGCTAAGAGGCACGGTCCGAATCACTTTCACATTGGCACTATTCTGGAATGAGTGAGAAGTGTGTGTCTCACAGATATGAAATTCATTCCTTCCTGCGGGAAGTAGAAAGACTGTTGGTCCCGTGAAAAGGCTTTGGTTAAGTTTAGAGGGGGGGGGGGGGGTGAATAAACTTAACACTTAAAACTTTTGGAGTTAACAAACTCAACAACTTCAAAGACTGACTCGTCGATACTTGAAGAGTCTGGCCGACACTCGAGTAGTCTGCCGATCGTTGAGTTTACTGAATTTGTGCAGCGGAAATATATCAAAAATTAAGCCTTGTTCCTTGTTGTTAAATATGATACCAAGTATTAGATAATCAGTAGTGTATGTGTGTGAATTCAGTTGCTAGATTCAGTAGATTGATGTGTTAGAAAGACTAAGTGCAGAATATAAATGCAGAAAGTAAGTAGCAGATTTTATAATGGTTCCAGGTGGTGTAATCCTGTCAGTCCACTCTTCTCCTGTGATGTTGGAGGTAATTCACTAGAGATATTTGATGTAGCTGTTACAAAAATCCCTAAGTTGCTTGTCCTTCACCAATAACTATGGCTTCACAAACTGAACACTTGGAATAGGTGAGATTGCTGCTCCAAAGTCTTCCAATGGTCCTTGAAGGGTAGGATTGCCTCTTCACCAGCTCCACCACAAACAACAGTCTTTCACACCTCAAAAGATGCTTCACTGTCTCAGCAGGTTTCTTGTAAAGAAAGATTGAATCAAGTAAGTGATTCAGCTTTCAACAGCTTGATCAGGATGATATGATCAGCAGCTTGAGATCTTCAAGTGAGTAAACTTGATGTAGCTTGAATGCAGATTACACTTGAAGAATTATACTGGATCAGTAGCTTTATGCTCAGTAGGGTCAACAGGGTGCTTGATCGATTGATTTCTGATAGCTCAAGATAGATCCTTAATATTTTTCTTTTTCATCCATCACTTGTATCTGAATTTGGAGTCCTCTATTTATAGGTAGGAATCCTTGTGACTGATATTTGAAATTCAAATATAGCCATTTCAGACTTGTCCCATCTTGACTTGCTTTTTCTGCCTGTTCCTAGGACTGACACTGTCAGATTCCTTTTTGACAGTAAACAGTCTGTCCATCCTTTGACTTGTATCCATTGGATAAAAGTCTGAATCATCCCAACGTCCATTTAATCTTAACCATTGATTTGTTTGATAAAATCAGAGGTTGTTAGCTGTCCCTTTCCTTGTAATCTTCCAATGCACCCTTTGATTAAATCGAAACATGTGTCCAGCAGGTTCCTGAGAACATAAGCATGCTGATATACACATCAGTAAGCTTATCCTTATTATGCTGTGTTTAAAAACACATCAAACTATCATCTTTTATCTAACTTTTAATTATGAAGTTAGATACACACCTTTTGCATATAACTAAGTTTCAATCACCACTTATCTTGTGGAACTTAGACCTTTGTACACAAGGTATATGTAATCGATTTAGGTTATTATCATGACTTCCTAAATTTCGATTCCATATCCTTGACTTTAAATACTAAGTTTGATCCCTTAGCCTTCAATAAGCGAGTTTGAGTTCTCACCTTGGTCTTCAAAGAGGTTCTGATAAGTCTACTGACTCAGCTACCATACTGATCTAGACTAGTCTGCTGATATAAGTCAGCTGACCATTACAGTGCTTGTTTGATCAAACCTATACAAAGATCAAACTCTAATAAACCTGTACATTTGATCTAGACATCTTTTTGCCTTTGTTCTATAACAGTTAGTTTGGCACTCATCACTAAAACTTAAAAATAAGTCCAACAATTTCCCCCTTTTTGGTGTAGATGCCAATACCCTCCTTACAACAAAGCAAAAATATTAAAAATAAAAACAGAACAAATTCCAGTCATTTCTTATTATAATCAATTTGTTCAAAATTATAACAGTCTAGAATCAGCAAAAATAAATTATATGAAGTATGCTGATCTACTGTCTTCTTTCTCTTTCTTCTCTTGCCTTCTCTATTTACTCTTGATAGGCTCTTATTTCTGCAACCATTTCTCTCATCCATTCATTTTCAATAAGAGAGAAATCAACATGAGGATTCACTTCTTTCCACCATTTCCATGCTTCAGGTAGAGTAATATTGATTTGATGTACTCTAAAACCTAACTGCATGTATACATTTTTAAACTCATTATGTGATTCCTTTGCTGATGTGGTAGGTAAATTACTTCCACCTCTACCACCTCTTCCACCTCTATGAGCAGCTCTCAAGGCCTTGACTCTTGTTTCCCAAAACTTGAGTCCCAGAAAGGAGTTCAACCCCTTCATGAAAGCCCTTGTCATGATAAGGTCTCCTTCTGCTATAATATGCCTTCTTGTATTCTCTGAGAAGATCATCAGTAAGTTGAAGTTCCACAAAGTGTGCTCTCTGAAAGCCTTTGTATCATCTTCCCATCTTTTCTTAGCAAAATTCGCAGCGACCTCTTTTGCTTGCTTGCAGGTTTGTCTCTCTTCCCCTTATTGACATCATCAACAAAAGCGGGACAATGGGCCATGAACACTCTCCTGTGTGATAACTAGATTACTCAGTTGTCCCTCCATAATTTCAGTTCTTGTATCAATTGCAGTAATCCTTACTTGCATAGTTTGCTCCAGCAGATTGATCCTCTCAGTAAGCTTAGGATCCAATTCAGCAGGTTGAGATGTTCCAGCAGCCTCAGCAGGCTTGGGTGCCTCAGCAAGCTTATCAAGTTTTTGATGGATGGAAGTAAATTGGTCTTTCAAAAACTTGTCCTTCAGTGTATTTCCTTGCTTAATTCCTCTCACTTATAGGGTAACGTCAGCAAGAGCAAACTGATTGGAGGTAATATTGGAGGCAACTGTTTCTGTAGTCTTCCCTCTATTTTCCACCAGATTGATTATATCTTCAAACCTCTGCTCTTGCCTGTCAAGTTGAGTTATTAAATTGATAATATCACTTCTGACAGCCCTTAAATCCTCCATGACATGTGCTGGTACCCCACCAGCCATTCCTCCATCAGCAGGTTCTTCCACATTATACTGTGCTCTCTGTCTGCTGATAACCACTGCAAAACTCATATCCCTTCCAACAGGGTTTGGTCCATGGAATTCCTCCAGAATAGGATCAAGAGCAGGCTCTTCAAAAATAGGTACAAATGCCTGTGGGGGTTCATCATCAACATGTTCTTCTTCAGGCATTTGAAACTCTTCATCACTGTAGTCATAGTCCACAAGCTGCTCATCTTCATCAGTAACAACAGTTTGCTGACTATCTTTCCCTACAGTGGTCTGTTGATGTGATCCGTGACCGAATCAGATCCGAAAATGCCCGAGGACTTGACTGATGGCACCAATAAGACGAGCACCGCGTCCCTTGGCTAACCCGTAGCCAAAAACCTTGGTATAATGGACACCAACAAGGTTCGCTCACAACCCCGATAAGTCCCGTTTGGAATCCACCAAACACCGGTGTCGGAATCCACCAAACACCAACATGAGAAAACTCATCAAAGCTTAAAAGCTTCAAATATAATATATATCTCAAAATTTGTCTGACTGTTACAATGACTCTATTTGCCTTTATATAGGCTACAGACTCTAAGACCAATTGCCAATTTAGAAATATGGGACAAAAAAACCATAAATAAAAAATAATAACAAAAATAAAAGACTAATTAATCAATGTGGGATAAAAAAACATAACTAAAAATAAATAAAAAACTATAACCAAATTTCATAAAATTTCTTCATTGGGAATCACATCATTCCTTCCCGGCTCCAAAAGGATTCGTCCTCAAATCAAAAGGATGTCGTAAAATGCAGAATCAAGGACAAAACAGGTCGAGCCAACAATGAACATCACTGATATGCCCGGATCAAATACAAGGCGGACATACCACTTCAAATCAATAGGTCTTCGAGTTGTTGATGCATACATCACCAAGGAAACCAATGAGTAGTAATGTTGTGAGGGCGCATTGCAAATAATGTTCTCTGGATCAGCAATAGAATAAGAAGGATGAGAATCAGGATAAACCGCAAAAGGATCAATGAAGGTGTGCTTCGGTTTTCCATCAATATCAACTGGACAAGAATGTCCATAGGTAATATATTGGCTGGATTGGCTATATCAGTTAGCCCAGTTTTCTCCTCAACTAGATAATCATCATGTACATGTAAAGAAGATATGATAGAGCTCGAACAAGGGACTAATGAGAGAGAATCAGCTTCTTCTATCTCCACCACCACGTTCTCAGCCACAAATGCAGGTGTACGTGTATCATCAATCTCCACTCCTCTCGGTTCATTCTCAATATTCATCTCCACCGCACTCTTATCTTCATCATTTTTCGCTTCAACCGAGTCTTCTTCTCTTATTAATTCACGTTTCAAACGAGCTTCCTCGTCGATTCTATGTAATTCTCGCAATAAATCAGAGCAATCATAATAGTGATGACCACTCCCTTTACAATGACCGCAATAAACTGAAAACGGCTCTATAGAAGTTTTCTTAACCATATCTGTACCACCACGTGAACCTCTATTACCACGATTACTTCTACCACTGCGGTTATCTCTACCACCACGGTTAGATTGCTCAGTTACTCCCTTCAACATATTCTTCATCTCATTCATCATATCATCAAAACGTCGTTCTATCATCTCCAAATTCCGATTCATCATATCATCAAAATTCCGAAAATAGGCATCCATAATACTCTCCCTTGACATTACTTAAGATCAAATTTTACCAATAAATAGCACACGCCAAATATCTAGAATGTCCCAAACAAAAAAATATTCGGCAAATATTTTTTTTTGGTAATGCAAGAATCGAAAGATGAGGGCTGGAAAAAAAGATTAAGTTTTTTTTATCGGAATAGAACACGTAGGAACAAAAAATAAATGGCTGGAATTTTTTTTTATCAAGAATATGACAGCACGAAGGAAAAGAAGCAGGATGATTTTTTTTTAACTATGAATATGCAAGCAGGAAAAAAAATCATCCTGCTTCTTTTCCTTCGTGCTGTCGTATTCTTGATAAAAAAAACCCCCCGATAAGTCCCGTTTGGAATCCACCAAACACCGGTGTCGGAATCCACCAAACACCAACGTGAGAAAACTCACCAAAGCTTAAAAGCTTCAAATATAATATATATCTCAAAATTTGTCTGATTGTTACAATGACTCTATTTGCCTTTATATAGGCTACAGACTCCAAGACCAATTGCCAATTTAGCAATGTGGGACAAAAAAACCATAAATAAAAAATAATAACAAAAATAAAAGACTAATTAATCAATGTGGGATAATAAAACATAACTAAAAATAAATAAAAAAAACTATAACCAAATTTCATAAAATTTCTTCATTGGGAATCACATCATCTGTGCTCCAGCAGGCTCCACTACAGCAGCCTGTACTCCAACAACAGCAGGGGTTTCCTCCAAACCCATAGATAGTTCCAACCTATGTCCAGGTGTTGTTTGTACCTCAGCAGCCTGTACCTCCTGTTCCAACCTTTGTCCGGGTGTTGTTTGTACCTCAGCAACTTGTACCACCTGTGCCACAACAAATTATTTAGGGAATACATCCATATTCTCTTGTTAAAATTCCCTAATGTCAGGAATCCTTCTTAAAAAGTTTGCAGCCTTGGTTAGAGTGTCCTCAGTGTCAATCCAGTTTTGATATTGAGATGAATCCTCTGAACTGATATCAGGCTCAGTATGATCAGTAATCCTTTCTTCATCTGAATCCACAGTCTGCTGATCATCAGTATGCTCAACAGGTTCAACAACAATCAAATGGTCTATCTCACCAACTATCCTGTTTGCACCAATAGATATTCCCTCATTGATTTGTGCCTCTAGATCATCCATGGTGAGATCCTCCAGATCCTCATTCATTTGTTCAGTTTGTTGCCTCTCAGTGGATTGTCCAGCACCAGTTGACTGCTCTACACTTTGTTCAATAATCATAGCAGTTCCACTGACTCCTCCTGGACCAGAGGGGTGATCATTACCAGAATCAGATGATGAATCATCACTGTCTGATTCATCTCTGGGGTCTCTGAACTTGATACCCTCTTGCTTCTGTTGTTCATCAAACAGATCCATCAGTCTTGATTGCAGTAAAGAGGTATCAACCAGATCTAGCAAATTTTCAACTCCCAGTTTCTCAAAAGCCCATTCTTCAAAATCTGTCATTGGTTGCAGCTGGCTTTTGTCTCTAGTAGAAACCAAACTTCCACTGAAAGTAGTTTGCAACCAGTAGGAGTTTAGGATCAACATATCCTTCCTTTTTCTTCTTCTCCTTCCTCTCAAATGGCATGGTTGGCTTTCTGGGAGCTGTTTCAGGACCTTGCTTACCTCCAAAGGTCTCAACAAGTAAATTCAGAGTTTCTTCCACATATGCTTCTAGGTCAGTAGGTTGCTCAGGTTGTATGTTAGTCCCTACTACCTCCATCTGTACTACACTTGGTTCCCCCTGACTTATATGCTCATCAGTAGGGTTAGCAACAGATTGCTCTTCCCCCTGAACTATTGCAGGACTTGCAGGGTCTTGTACCAACGTTTCAACTTCCACAGCAGGTGTAGACTCAGTAGTCTACTGTGGCTCTTCAGCAAGTTGCTCAACAACAACTTGTGCAGATTCAGTAGGCTCAGCAGCCTTTACTGGGGAGGATTCGACAACTTCAACAGTAGGCTCAGTTACATCAGTCTACTGTGATTCTTCAGTAGGTTGCTCAATAACAACCTCTGCTATCTCAGTAGGCTTGATAATTGTTAAGGGCTCAGCCTCAACAGCCTCTCCTTCTTCTTCTTCTTCTTGTTGCCTTTGAGCCTCCAAAGTTTTCAGTTGCTTTCCTTTGCCATGTTTCCTTTTCTTGGCAATCTCTTTCATCCTCTTGGAGAGATCCTCTATTTTAACTTCAGTAGCCTTCCTCTTTCTACTGAATTCTTTCTGTTGCTTCTTCAAAATTTCAGCAACAGTCTACTTATTTGCAACTACTGTGAGAGGTCGGTAATCTCAATTTAATTTGGACCTCAGCAGATTCAAAGATCTGTCTTTGTTTGCTTCCTTGTCTTTTTAGGCTTTAAAATTTCTGTAATTTTTCTTATGTCAGCAGCCTTTCTCTTCTCAGCAACCTTCTTGGGTGCAGCAGGCTGTACAACTTGCTTAACCTGCTCACCACCAGCATCATCATCTCCACCATCATCATCACTTTTAGTAGCCTCATCATCTACATCTTCATCATCATCCAGGCCAGGGATAGGAGTAGCAACTTCTGGCTTGAATCTGGATTTGTTAATCTTTTCAGATAAAACATCAGGTATCTGAAAGTGATTCAGCAGGGTTTGAATCATTAGACCTAAAGGCTTGACCTTGGACTTCCTTGTACCATCTCTATCTTCAATACACACTTTCTTCATGTAGTGTATGAAGAATCCAGCCCAATCAAACTTCATACTCCTACAGATGATGATGAGCAGGTCTATTTTTGGTCCAGACAGTGTATCTAGGCTTCCAACAAATCCCAAAATGGTTTTGGCTACCAATTTGCTCAGTAGATTGTACTCATAACCAATATACTTCACATTAATGCCCAGATTTGAAGCAATTGAATCATCTGTCTTTATTGAATCTACAAACTTCATTCTTGGTAGATTCATTGCTTCTGGATTGGTGGGTGCATTGTTTCCAGGCCCAAATTTAAATACCTCTCTCAGTAGGTCTGAAGATATTTCAATCTCTCTTCCATTGACAGTTGTAGTGAAGGCCTCTCTACCTTCATGTATGATAATGTTTCTCCAAAATTCCAACACATTGACATAAGAGATTCGTTCCAACCTTCTGTTTATAATGCCTTCTAGCCCAGCAAAACGTCTGATTCTTCGTCCAATATTAATGGCTAACTCAGTGGAGTTGCAGTCAGTAACGTATTCTCTTACACTTTGACTGGTTCCAATATGAACTTCATACTTGGGTGCCATTGTTGTAAGAAAAAGATGAAGAAGATAGCTCTCAAATCTGTGTTCACACAGTGTAAATGCAGAGAAAATCAATCTGAGGTATTTGAGAGTAACTTCGGTGTAAGGGTTTGTATATATAGACAGATGCAGTTGTAACTGTCAGAGCATGTACAGTGGTAATAACCACGATTAAAGTTGGAATAAATGGGATCTTGACACGTGGCCCATTACTTATCCATAAATGTTTGTAACTGTTTGATCATGTAACCGTGGTTATAAAGATAAGATAAATATCCCGCCATTTGCTTTTTGACTTTAGTAAAGTTTGGTGCGTGCAACGTTTCCTTGGCTGACCTTGTCATGATAGACTTGGCTCAAGACTCTTGACATAAAGTCTTAGCGACCCTCTTGATGAAATATCTCTGCTTTGAGGCTTAAATCCTTTTGTGTTGTCCAATTGATAATACAAGATGAAGTTTAATACCAATGACTGGTCTGTCAAGTGAGCTCACCCAACATGACAAAGACCAATCCCATTGGCAACTTCATTTGCTCAATTGTTCAAACATAAGTACATGGAATTGTTGATACCAATGACTAATCTGCTAAGTTAGCTCACCCATCATAGCACAGACTAATCCTCTTGGTGAATTCAAGTACACTGCTGATAAAGGAAATATCAGTCAACTTTGATGATTCCAAGTTCTGTCCTTAATTTAGCAAATCTTTCACTATCCAATGGTTTAGTGAAAATATCAGCAAGTTGATCTTCAGTAGGGATATAAAGAACCACCACATCCTTCTTTTCAACATGATCTCTAATAAAATGATGTCTCACATCAATATGCTTGGTTCTTTAGTGCAAAAAAGGATTTTCAATAATTGCAATTGCACTTGTGTTATCACACATAATTGGAATTTCCTTTTCTTCAATCCCATAATCCCTTAACTCTTGTCTTAACCACAGTATTTGTGCACAACAACTTCCAGCAGCAATATATTCTGCTTCAGCAGTGGAAGTTGATATAGAGTTCTGTTTCTTGCTGAACCAGGAAACTAGTCTATTTCCCATCAACTGACAAGTTCCTGTGGTGCTTTTTCTGTCAATTTTGCATCCAGCATAATCAGAGTCTGAGTAGGATATGACCTTGAAGGTTCCATCTTTTGAGTACCAAATTCCTACTTCCAAAGTCTCTTTGAGATACTTGAGAATTCTTTTGACTGCACCTAAATGACTTTCTTTAGGTTTTGATTGAAATCTTGCACAAACACCTACAGCAAAGGATATATCAGGTCTGCTGGCAGTAAGGTACAGCAGACTGCCTATCATCCTTCTGTAAGGTCTAATCAACATCTTTTCCTTCTTCATCTTCATTCAACCTTATGTTTGTACTCATTGGAGTTGATACATTGGTGCTGTTTTCCATACCAAACTTCTTCAGCAGCTCCTTGGTATACTTGGTTTGATGAATGAAGATTCCATCTTGCAACTGTTTGACTTGCAAACCCAAAAAGTAGTTCAATTCACCCATCATGCTCATTTGGAACTTACTTTTCATCAGATTTGCAAACTTTTCACAAAGTAAATCATTTTCAGAACCAAAGATTATGTCATCAACATAAATCTGCATCCGCCAGTCTTTGTTTCCTTCATGATTACGAAAGAGTCTTGTCAATGGTACCTTTGGTAAAACCATTGTCCACCAAGAATTGAGATAAGGTCTCATACCATGCTCTTGGTGGTTGTTTCAAACCATAAAGTGCTTTATTGAGTCTGTACACTTTATCTTCTTGATCTTTTACTTCAAAACCAGGAGGTTGCTGAACATAGACCTCCTCTTCTAGAATGCCATTCAAGAATGCACTTTTGACATCCATCTGATATACTTTGAAGTTTTTATAAGCAGCATATGCCAAGAATAATCTGATAGCTTCAAATCTTGCAACTGGAGCATATGTCTCATCAAAATCTTTTCCTTCTGCTTGAGAATAGCCTTTTGCTACTATTCTGGCCTTATTCCTTACAATGGTACCAGATTCATCCATTTTGTTTCTATATACCCATTTTGTACCAATTATATTTGCATGATTAGGCCTATCCACTAGTGTCCAAACTTGATTTCTTTCAAATTCATTCAACTCTTCTTGCATAGCAATTATCCAATCTGGATCTGATATTGCTTCTTCAACAACTTTAGGTTCCATTTGAGATAGAAAACATGTGAACATTGCTTCTAGCTGTCTTCTAGTCCTCACACCTTGCTGTATGTTGCCAATAACTTGTTCAGCAGGGTGATCTCTTAACCATTGAGGATTCTGGTTAGATTGATTCTCAGGAACCTCATCTTCAGTAGGGTCTGCTGTAGCATCAGGGGGTTCAGCAGATCCTTGATCTGCCTCAGTTGTTGCATCAGTAGTATTCCCAGCAGGGTGTTCAGTAGGGGCAGAGTCAGAAAATTTTAAATCATTGAACCTTTCCAAAACATTAACACATTCTGGATCAGTGACTTGTTGATTCTCAGCAGGTTCTGAATCTTCATCTTCCATTCCAGTGAACTTAGGTTCATCAAACACAACATGGATTGTTTCTTCATGTTTTGATGTCCTTTATTCATTACTCAATGCCTTGTCGATGTAAGAATATCCCAAGAAAATTCCTTCATCTGACTTGGGTTGGAAGGTCTTCAATTGCTCCTTATGATTTAAGATAAAACATTTGCTTCCAAAATGGATGGAAGTAAGATATATTAGGTATCCTTCCATTCCAAATCTCATAAGGTGTCTTCAGCAGCTTCTTGTTCACTGAGGTTCTGTTTTGAGTGTAGCATGATGTATTAACTGCTTCAGCCCAATACCTTTTAGGTAACAATGCTTCACAAATCATAGTCCTTCCTGCTTCCTTAAGAGTCCCGTTCCTTCTCTCAGCAACCCCATTTTGCTGAGGTGTACCAGCAGCAGCAAGTTGATGTAGTACACCATTTTGTTCACAATATTCTCTTATTACTTTATTGAGAAACTCAGTACCCTTATCTGATCTGATCTTCACTATTGTGACACTTTTCTCATTTTGTAATCTTTTCAAAAGTTCAGGCATCTTTTGAAGTGTTTCACTTTTCTTATTCATGAATACCACCCAAGTGTATCTTGAATAATCATCCACAACAACTAAAGTGTACTTCTTTCCTGTTACACTTGTTGGAGTCACTGGTCCAAATAGATCCATGTGCATCAGCTCCAACACTCTCTTAGTTGATTGCTTTGTTTTTGACTTGAAGCTTGATTCTGTTTGTTTACCTTGCTGACAAGCATCACATATAGCATCCTTCTTGAATGTGATCTCAGGTAAACCAATCACCAGTTTCTTCTTTACTAACTGATTGATATCATCAAAATTCAGATGATTCAACTTCTTGTGCCATAACCAATTGAGTTCTGACTTGGTATGCACTATCAGCGGAGTTTTAGGCGCCGTTGACCAATCCACAACATACATATTTTGTTGTCTTTTTCCAGCCAACACAACTTCATCACCTCTTTCAC
The DNA here is from genome assembly GCA_026214975.1 of Gentiana macrophylla. NCBI lineage: Eukaryota > Viridiplantae > Streptophyta > Magnoliopsida > Gentianales > Gentianaceae > Gentiana > Gentiana macrophylla. Next base: position 86,138,966 of record CM047809.1, on the reverse strand, counting down.
TGATCACAGTACATGTACCTTTGTCAAAAGTGACCTTGTATCCTATGTCACAGAATTGTCCAGTGCTCAGCAAGTTGTAGTCCAGTCCTTCAACATATGCAACATTCCTGATTGTTAGTCCATTCCTCACAAGTGTGCCATACCCTCTTGTGTAACCAGGTGTGTTCTTGTTTCCAAAGTTCACTCTTGGACCATCCTTTGCTACATAGCTTGACAGACAAGTGCTTATTCTTTGTCATATGTCGGAACATCCTTTGTCAAAGTACGGACACCCTACAAAACAAAATCAATGCATTTTAGGTACCCAAAACTGTTTGGGTCCATGATGGTCAGTGGTAAGCGTGACCCCTGGCAAGTTCCCATAAGGTCTTATTCTAAAGGTGTCATACTTATGTTCATACATGTATTCCACACATCCATAAGATCTAACATTTGGTTGTGTAGAATTCACATATACTTTCTGGTTTTTTGGTATATAGTGCTGTTTGGAATGATTTCTCTTGTTAGAAGCACCAGTATAACCATAGGCTTGCTGTCTGTTGGGAACAACCCTGTAATATGGAGTCTGCTGAGGTCCCTGCTGAGGTCTTATATAAGTCCTCTGCTGAGTCCTCTACTGATTCCATTGCCTAGGTTTTACCCTAGCAGCATGGTTATATCAGTTGATTCTCTCAGTGGGGGCAGGAATATTCCAATCATCATCAGTAGGGAACAGTCTACCTTTCCCCCTGAGATAAGTATCCCTTGAATGATTAACATTTTTGGGTTTAGAATTCTTATCCTTGGAATATTTCTGATTTTTACCCTTTTGTGGTCCAGCAGACTTGGTAGCAGGTCTGCTATCAGTAGGTCTAGAAGGTATAGTAGTCCTACCTTTGGATTTATTCTTCTTGTTAGGTGCTGCTGACCTTTTTGACTTCTGATGTTGCTTTCTTGAAATTTTCTCAGTAGGCTTTACTGTCTCAGCAACCCTACTTGGAGTTGGATCTTTTGCAGGTACAAACTTAGGACCAGTTCTGGCTCTAGGTTCAGTAGCCTTACCGGATCCACTCCTGTTGGATTCTTGAGTTCCAAATCCAAGACCTGTCATATCACCATAGGGCTTCCCAGATTTGAATACAGTGTAGGAACAAGATTGTTCAGCAGATTCAGGTGGCTCTTGATTATTCCATGACTTATATGATTCTGTTTCAACTTCTTTTTCCTTTCCTTTGAGAATTCTCTATCAAACTTTCAATCTTTCAACCGATTGAAAGAGCTTTTTTCGCCTTTATAATCTCATATCCAGATTGTATTATCCTCAGTTGATTAAGGATGGCATCCAAAGTTTCCTCATTATCAGAATTTTTAGGATTTGAACCACATGTGGATTCACAATCACTATCAGCAGGAGTATTAATTGATACAGAATTGTATACCTCCTCTGTCTCATCCATGTTAGCCATCAAGGCATAATCATCCAATTCAGCAACCAATGCAGTGTCATCAGATTCATTTCCTTTATCTGATTCAACTTCATAACCAGATTCATCTTCAGCAACCATTGCTTTCTTTCCATGTCTTCTTCGTTGACTCTTGCTCTTTTGTAGATCTGAACAATCAAGTCTGAAATGTCCAGGCTTCTTGTAGTTAAAGCAAAGATAATCTGGTTCCTTTTTCTGTTTTAACTCAGGACAATCAGGTTTGAAGTGTCCTGGTTTCTTGCAATGATAACACAAGTAATCATTGTCTTTCTTTGATTCTTCTTTTTCTTTTCACTGAATTTCTTTGTGAAATTCCTAGGTGAACTCTTTCCAGTTTTCATCAATCTAATTTTCTTGCTCAGCAATGCAATATGCTCTTACATCTCATCCAACAAATCATCTTGGGCTGCTGAAGTTTCTTCTTGATGAGCAGCAACCAATGCTATAGTCTTTGGTTCTTCTTTTTCTATCTCAGCCACCAGTTTCTTACTAAACTCATATGCCTTAAGATCTGAGAACAGTTTGAAGGTGTCCTCGTCGTGTAGGCTTCTCATTTCCTCTATTGCTGTCACCTTCATCTCTCACACTTCTTTGGCAGGTTCCAAGATTTTTGAATTTATTTCTTCCTGTGAGTACTTCACATTCAGCAGGGTGAGTTCATCCATGATTGCATTGAACCTAGATTCCATTTGTTCAATGGTTTCATTTGGCTTCATCTTGAACTCTTGGAACTTCTTCTTTGCTACACCGATCTTGTTCTTTTTGATAGCATCAGTACCTTCACAGATTAACTGCAACTTGTCCCAAAGTTCCTTGGCAGTTTTGCAAACTTTTACCTTCATATACATATTGCTAGCAGAGTTCTGTAAATGATATCTATAGCAATGTTGTTGAGATTAGCTCTCTTTCTATCTTCAGCTGTCCATTCTCTCATTGGTATTGGAATGTACTGAATCTCATTATCCGCAGTTACAGCTTTTGTGATCTCTAGTGGTCCATCAGTCAGTACATCCATCATTTCATCATGTGTTGCAGCTAGATAAGCCTGCATACGACGTTTATATTCATCAAATCGATCCAAAGAACACATCAGCATTGTTCTAGCATACTGATTGTTATCCATGATGCAAGTTTTTGAAAATTAGAGACTTGAAAAAGTTTTCAAAGAATTTTCACAAGTACAACAAGTAGGATTACTTCAGAACAGAAGCACTGCACCGATACCAATTGTTGGTCCCATGAAAAGTCTTTGGTTAAGTTTAGAGGGGGGTGAATAAACTTAACACTTAAAACTTTTGGAGTTAACAAACTCAACAACTTCAAAGACTGCGATACTTGATGAGTCTCATCGACACTCGTGAGTCTCACGATCGTTGAGTTTACTAAATTTGTGCAGCGGAAATAAATCAAAAATTAAGCCTTGTTCCTTGTTGTTAAATATGATACCAAGTATTAGATACTCAGTAGTGTATGTATGTGAATTCAGTTGCTAGATTCAGTAGATTGATGTGTTAAAAAGACTAAGTGCAGAATATAAATGCAGAAAGTAAGTAGGCAGATTTTATAGTGGTTCCAGGTGGTGTAATCCTGTCAGTCCACTCTTCTCCTGTGATGTTGGAGGTAATTCACTAGAGATCTTTGATGTAGCTGTTACAAAAATCCCTAAGTTGCTTATCCTTCACCAATAACTATGGCTTCACAAACTGAACACTTGGAACTGGTGAGATTGCTTCTCCAAAGTCTTCCACTGGTCCTTGAAGGGTAGGATTGCCTCTTCACCAGCTCCACCACAAACAACAGTCTTTCACACCTCAAAAGATGCTTCACTATCTCAGGAGGTTTCTTGTAAAGAAAGATTGAATCAAGTAAGTGATTCAGCTTTCAACAGCTTGATGATGATGATATGATCAGCAGCTTGAGATCTTCAAGTGAGTAAACTTGATGTAGCTTGAACGCAGATTACACTTGAAGAATTATATTGGATCAGTAGCTTTATGCTCAGTATGGTGAGCAGGGTGCTTGATCGATTGAATTTCGATAGCTCAAGATAGATCCTTAATATTTTCTTTTTCATCCATCACTTGTATCTCGAATTTGGAGTCCTCTATTTATAGGTAGGAATCCTTGTGGTGATATTTGAAATTCAAATATAGCCGTTTCAGACTTGTCCCATCTTGACTTGCTTTTTCGCTGTTCTAGGTGACACTCATCGATTCCTTTTGACAAGAAATGATCTGTCCATCCTTTGACTTGTATCCATTGGATAAAAGTCTGAATCATCCCAACGTCCATTTAATCTTAACCATTGATTTGTTTGATAAAATCAGAGGTTGTTAGTTGTCCCTTTCCTTGTAATCTTCCAATGTACCCTTTGATTAAATCGAAACATGTGTCCAGCAGGTTCCTGAGAACATAAGCCTGCTGATATACACATCAGTAAGCTTATCCTTATTATGCTTTGTGTTTAAAAACACTTCACTTCATCGTCTTTTATCTAACTTTTAATTATGAAGTTAGATTACACCTTTTTGCATATAACTAAGTTCCAATCACCACTTATCTTGTGGAACTTAGGCCTTGTACACAAGGTATATGTAATCAGTTTAGGTCATCACAGACATCCCTAAATTCTGATTCCATATCCTTGACTTTAAATACTAAGTTTGATCCCTTAGCCTTCAATAACTGAGTTTGAGCCCTGAGCCTTCAGTCTTCAGCAGGTTCCTGATAAGTCTACTGACTCAGCTACCCTACTGATCTAGACTAGTCTGCTGATATAAGTCAACTGACCATTACAGTGCTTGTTTGATCAAACCTATACAAACCATTACAGTGCTTGTTTGATCCACTCTTCTCCTGTGATGTTGGAGGTAATTCACTAGAGATCTTTGATGTAGCTGTTACAAAAATCCCTAAGTTGCTTATCCTTCACCAATAACTATGGCTTCACAAACTGAACACTTGGAACTGGTGAGATTGCTTCTCCAAAGTCTTCCACTGGTCCTTGAAGGGTAGGATTGCCTCTTCACCAGCTCCACCACAAACAACAGTCTTTCACACCTCAAAAGATGCTTCACTATCTCAGGAGGTTTCTTGTAAAGAAAGATTGAATCAAGTAAGTGATTCAGCTTTCAACAGCTTGATGATGATGATATGATCAGCAGCTTGAGATCTTCAAGTGAGTAAACTTGATGTAGCTTGAACGCAGATTACACTTGAAGAATTATACTGGATCAGTAGCTTTATGCTCAGTATGGTGAGCAGGGTGCTTGATCGATTGAATTCTGATAGCTCAAGATAGATCCTTAATATTTTTCTTTTTCATCCATCACTTGTATCTGAATTTGGAGTCCTCTATTTATAGGTAGGAATCCTTGTGACTGATATTTGAAATTCAAATATAGCCGTTTCAGACTTGTCCCATCTTGACTTGCTTTTACGCATGTTTCTAGGATCCGACCTTTGTCGATTCCTTTTGTGATGAAGCGATCTGTCCATCCTTTGACTTGTATCCATTGGATAAAAGTCTGAATCATCCCAACGTCCATTTAATCTTAACCATTGATTTGTTTGATAAAATCAGAGGTTGTTAGTTGTCCCTTTCCTTGTAATCTTCCAATGTACCCTTTGATTAAATCGAAACATGTGTCCAGCAGGTTCCTGAGAACATAAGCCTGCTGATATACACATCAGTAAGCTTATCCTTATTATGCTGTGTTTAAAAACACTTCAGCTTACTGTCTTTTATCTAACTTTTAATTATGAAGTTAGATTACACCTTTTTGCATATAACTAAGTTCCAATCACCACTTATCTTGTGGAACTTAGGCCTTGTACACAAGGTATATGTAATCAGTTTAGGTCATCACAGACATCCCTAAATTTTCGATTCCATATCCTTGACTTTAAATACTAAGTTTGATCCTTAGCCTTCAATAAGCGAGTTTGAGCCTGAGCCTTGGTCTTGGCGAGAGTTCTGATAAGTCTCTTGACTCGGCTACCCTCTTGATCTAGACTAGTCTCATTGATATAAGTCAACCGACCATTACGATTGCTTGTTTGATCAAACCTATACAAAGATCAAACTCTAATAAACCTGTACATTTGATCTAGACATCTTTTTGCCTTTGCTCTATAACAGTTAGTCTGGCACTCATCACTAAACTTAAAAATAAGTCCAACAAAGACAATCCCCTTATTTGTTAATCCTAGAAACTGATCGATCCGTGGAGTTTATATTGGTTATGAACTAATTGATCACTAGTGGGTTAATGGTAACAAAGGATAAGATGTATTGTCGGTTTACGGAAATAATCTTGCTTCGTTACGGATAGTCTATGAGGGTTAGTCTGTATGTAGTGATTATATCAATGGACACTTATCGACTCGACTCGACGTTTTGAGAATAAGTTATATCTGTACTCGATAGAGTTTAGTTACGGATTTATGGTGGTGTAATTTCAGAATTAATAAATTGAGTGGAAATATTCTGTTCGATGAATATTTTATTCATTTTATTGTAGCTACTGGTTATAGGTCCATGGTCCCCGGGTTGGCTCCTAACACGCAAGTGTTTTCTCGTTTTATGGAACCTCGAGAATAAATTAAATAGTTGGTCTATTTAATGAATATGCAAGTATTATTTATTTGGTAAATAATATATAAAATGCAAAAGACATTTTCTATTATCCCAAATGGCATAAAATGACGCCATATTATTTTGATTTTGGGAAAATAAATTTTCTCTTAATTAATTATAGTGTGGATAATATAATTATTTATGTGTTAAATAATTATAAATAAGAAATTAGTTTTCTTATTGGATAAACAAGAAATTTGTTTTCCTATTGGATAAAGGTTTTTATTTTCCTATAAGGAATACATAAATTTGTGTGTAAAAGATAAACTCTCAAATTATTAGTTATTTTGCTATTAAAAAGTGTGTTTCTCCCAAAACAAAATAGACCTAGATTATCAACGCCATTTTTGATAAAAGAGGCACCCAATTATGTGATAAATTAGGAAAAGAAATTTTCTTAGATTATGTCACATGTGTAATTAATTAATTATCTATTTGTTGGATAATTAATGGAAAATAAGAGATTGATTTATTGGGAATTATCTCTTATCTTTTGGCAAATATCTTTTCCTTGTGGGAATATGTAATTGTGGTGTGAAAAGGATAACTCTCTTGACTAGTTATTTTCCTATATAAAGAGAGTTCCTCCTAGCACAAAATACACATTAATTGCGCCACTTATCACCAAATAAAAGAGAAAAATTATTTTCTTATTCTAGTCATTAAGAGGAGAAAAACTAGGGTTTTTCTTGGCATATTCGAGGAGGTTCTACGGCGAGGATCGACGTCCACCAGTCGTCGCTAGGAGATACAATCCGGAAGACTACGACTTCTCCCTTTAGTCGATTGCTTTTCCCTCTCCTTTTGGTAAATCTTCAACCTTCTTATAGTTATATTAATTATTTATGCGAATCAAATTGTGGTAAAATTGCATGCGAATTTATTCGTAGCTTCCACTGTGCATGATCGAGCGTCTCGATCGGTGCTGTGAATCGGATCTGACGATCCAATTATGGATCGGATCCGGATTCGGGTTTCTGTATATCCAGCTTGTGGTATCAAAGCCAGGTTAAAGTGATTTTGTGATTTTGATTGCATAATTAATTAATAAGGAGTGGAATAGAATAAAATTGCATCTTTTCAATTTTTAAATTTTTTTAATTTTTTTTATGCGATTGAATGTTTTGGTTGACGAGATGGATCGGGGTTGGTATCCGTTTACCGTTAGATCTATTGTAAACCCAATTTTTGGGTATAGGATATCATGTAATTTATTTTTGCAATTAATTTTCTGCTGTTTAGAATTTATTTAAATCGGCCGACACCTATTTGTTAATTGGGACGCATCAAATCTAGAAGATGGCACAGTGGTCAAGGCATTGAATCACCAAGCTGCAGACTTGAGTTCAAATCCTCTCGGCCGGATTAATTCTGTTTTTTTTTTTGCTGTTGTTTATTTTTTTTATAACCTGTACGGAAAAAAAAACCGAAACCAAAAGAAAAGGGAGGGATGGGGATCAAACTCGGGTAATGAAGATAAAGAAAGAAGAAGCTTTACCAACTCAGCTAGAGCACTTTTCTCCAGAAAACGGAGCAGAAAATTGAAATACTGGACGGCGGCGGCTGGACATTGAAGACTTGTATTTTTTTATTCTATGCTTAGGGTTTATTTAATTTATAGGTTAGATACGGGGGTACCAACAGTCCATCTCAGTGGTTTATTTTTCGCATTTATTTTCTGGTATGATTATTTATATGATATAACCATGTCATGCATCATATCATGAATTCCACTCCTAGCATATGCATACATATAGAAAATTAATATTGAAATTAATTAGACATGTATCAACACGATAATTAATTTAGATTAAAAATAAATTAAATAAATTAAAGGAAAGGGAATTTTATCTGGATACAAAATTCACATGATAAAAAATAAATTGTACAGGGTAAGTTTGATTTTAGGATCTTAAATCCTTCGGGGATTTAGTTATGTAGTGGATACATAAAGGAAAATAATCAAAAATTTGGAAAATCGTGAAAAGATTGGACACTAACTAGACGGTATTTAAAACCGATAAGTTGGTGATTTCCTTTCATGATTTATTGCTTTCGATTATTGGAAATTTCTAAGATCCTAAATTTTTATCATGATAAAATTAGGATTTTAAAATTCATTGGTGAATTTTTGTTGTGTAGTGACTACACAAGAGATTTTTAAATAATCGACAAATTGTAAAATCATGAATATAGTGTCACTAGTTAGACGGTATTTGGAACCGATAAACTAGTGGGAGCTTTAAATTTGTGATTTAATGTTTTTCGATTTGGTGGAAAATCCATCAGTCCTGATATATTAGGATTATAAAATTCTTGGTGAATTTTAATTGTATAGCGACTACACAAAGAATTTATAAATTCTTAAAATTGGAAAATCGTGAATATAGTGACACTAGTTAGACGGTATTTGGAATCGTTGAACTAGTGGGAGGATTAACTTAAATATTCATGATTTGTTGTTTTTCGGATTATGTAGAAATTCTGAAAATCCTAAAAGACTACCTATTTTTCAAAATAACGAGTGGGAGCGGGGAAGGTGACAACCGACCCCACAACCTCTACTGTTGACACAAGCACGTGAGAGAATGGTGACGCCTCATGCCGCTTTGATTTCGGCCCCCTGAGGGTGGCTTTCACTTCTATCAAAATTCAAGGCTTGGTCTCCGAAAGGATAGGATTTTGGGTACTCGTCGAGTCACTGACGACCCTGAGGCGGCATACTCGGGGCGTACTTTGAGATCTGAAATAGTAGGTAACACACTGAAGGATATTTTAGGAAATATCTTGGCTGAAAAAGGAAGGTAATCAACAATTAAATAGAGATGTTCAGTTAGTTGTTGAGAGAGATTGTCTCAATTTAATTGTCACCTCGTAGACCTACCATGACATCACGTTTATAATTCCTAAAATTATTATATGTTGTGGTGTATGATTTGATTTACATTTATGTCATAATTTATTTTTGCAACTACATATCATCTCAAGGTATCTAAACTGCTAAACATATTATATTGACTAATAACGACTTCGTGAAAGTGGAAAAGTAACAAGAACGTAGAACACACAAATAAAAAATGCAAATTAATTTTTTGGAAAAGGATGTTCCTCTTGAGTCTACAAACTTAAGTGACATTGATAAGTATGTCACTGCTGTCACTCGTGATAAGCGAGAGACAAAACAAAGTTAGTTCAACAATGACAAGAATGATTTGGTTTCAATCTCACTAGGCATCCCACAGTTTACGAATACTGCCTATTAAAATGAACTGCTAAGTTCAAGGCCATTTCCTTTAAAGAAAGCCAAGAATGGGAAAGTAAATGTCTACAAGTGTAAGTCATCTAAATTAAATAAGTTAAAGACTAAACCGGATTATTAATCAAAGAAAATATAGGATAAGGAATGTGATTTCGGATCACTAACCTATGAATCCTTAGAGACTTTCATAACCGAGTAATTTGACTCGAAAGCTAAAGTTCTTTTGCAAGAACAAGGTAGCTGAGCATTCATGATAAAAGAGTAGACAACAGGCAGTTATTCAGCTAAGATAGTGGGAGTGATATAAGGAAATAAATTTCAGATTTTAATCCTTGAATATCGCAGAAATCTAATTTCTGTTTTCAGATTCGTTGGAACAAATGGATTCACTTTCACATCGATAATATAGTTGCCTTAAAGAAAGTGAATATGACATTTGTATACAATTCTGAGACTCGGACTTTTGTCTGATGAAGTCAAAACCACTAAGTAATGCTGAAAATGTATATGTAACACATCATAAACTATTAAGACAAATGGTTTCCGTATTTAGATAAACAATTCTTCAGCATCTATTAATTAGTGCATATATCCTAAAGATAAGATCTGAAGACTGGCTAAGGATGATTCCTATCTCCCAGTCTAAGAACACTATCTCAAAAGAAAAATGACAAAGTACAGTTTCAATTAGGAAAGGTTAATAGAGCTAAAGAAGTATCATAGCTAGTTCATATTGACCTTCGGGGTCTTATGAAGGATACAAGCTAGTGGGAGCTTTTGAGTAATAGACCTTTTTGTCTAATGACTACTCGAAACGCCGATTAGTTTATCTAAATATTTGGAGGAATCTCTTATATTACCAGAGAAACGAGTATTCAATGCTCAAATATAAGCTAAGACATGGTTTTGTCACTGATGCTTGGCCTACCTCCGAGTGAAATGATTTCACTGAAAGGATAAACCTTAGATTGTCTTGTATAGTTATTGATATGCTACAATATACTGCTTAACTCAATTAAGATATTGGTTGCAAAATAATAGTTTACATTATTATGAAATACCGAGAAGCCTACCTAGAAGATGCTTATGAATTTGTGGATAAAGACTGAAGTGCATTTACTCCACTTCTGCAAATAGAGGCATTTAGCACTAGTGCTTGAAGGTAGGAGGGGAGATTTTGCATACACGTTCAAATGGTGACTGTTCGTGAAATATTTGCTTGATATACAGAAACCCAAATCCGGATCCGATCCATAATTGGATCGTCAGATTTGATTCAAAGCACCGATCGAGACACTTGATCATGCACAACGAAGCTACGAATTAAATTCGTTTACGATTTTACCACGATATGATTCGCATAAAAAATTAATCTACAAGAAGGTTAGTAGATTTACCCCAACCGGAGAGAAATAGGCAATCGACGAAGGGAGAAGCCATGATCCTCCGGATTGTATCTCCAAGCGACGATTGGTGGACATCGATCCTTGCCGTAGAACCTCCTCGAATATGCACAAGAAAAACCCTAGGTTTTCCTTCTCTTAATGACTAGAACAAGAAACAAGATTTTCTCTCCTTTATTTGCTAAGTGGAGCCAATAATGTGTGTGAAATTGTGTTGGGAGGAACTCTCTTTATATAGGAAAATAACTAGTCAAGAGAGAGTTATCATTTTCACACCACAATTACCTATTCCCATAAGGAAAAGATATTTGCCAAAAGATAAGAGAAAATTCTCAAAAAATCAATCTCTTTAACTCTTTTCCATTAATTATCTAACAAATAATAATTAATTAATTACACATGTGGCACAATTTAGGAAAATTTATTCTCCTAATTTATCACTAAAAATGAGCCACTCATGTCATTAATTTAATAGAAAATGTCTTTTCTATTTTAAATATTATTTACCAAATAAATAATATTGCATATTTATTAAATAGACCAACTATTTAATTTATTCTCGAGGTTCCATAAAACGAGAAAACACTCGCGTGTTAGGAGCCAACCCGGGGACCATGGACCTATAACCAATAGCTACAATAAATTGAATAAAATATTCATCGAACAGAATATTTTTACTTAACTCATTAATTCCGGAATTACGCCACTATAAATCCGAAACTGAACTCTATCGATTATAGATATAACTTATTCTCAAAACGTCGAGTCGAGTCGATAAGTGTCCATTGATATAATCATTACATATAAACTAACCCTCCATAGACTATCCGTAAAGAAGAAGGATTATTTCCGTAAACATTCTTCAATACATCTTATCATTATTTACCATTAACCCACAAGTGATCAATTAGTTCATAACCAACACGAACTCAGCGGATCGATCAGTTTCTAGGATCAACAAATAAGGGGATTGTCTTTCTACTTCCCGCAGGAAGGAATGGATTCCATATCTGTGAGACACACAATTCTCACTCATTCAAGAATAGCGCCAACGTGGAAGTGATTCGGACCGCGGCTCTTAGCGATCCTTAACGAATACATCAAACCCTATCCTGAAACAAGAAGGAGTCTGTAATCACTTCAGGATTAAGGTTAATCCATATATGATCATCTTGTGATTAATAAGATTTCTCAATCACGGAATTATATGAGAAACACTAATTAAATCGGTCAAGTCCTATATGACTACACCATATATAAATGCCCTACTTAGACAACCAATGTCGACGGTCCGGATAAGACTGTCACACCACAAAGTGTTCTGGTCGCATTAATGGTGGTTTAATCAATAGACCCCATACTTTGATTAAGTTCACCACAGACTAACAGTTCAAGTGTATCACCATAAACTTAATCCTCATGTGTGTCACACACTAACTTATATGGATACATATGATACGGCTTAGGGTTTTTAGTAGTGTATTACTTACAAGAACGAAGCAAGTAACAAGATGAGAATAAATCTGTCATTTATTAGTACTAAAAACAATTACCTAAATTGTCTTTCGGGCGCTACTTCCAACAATCACCCACTTGCCCGTATAGACAAGCAACAATTGTCTTTCGGGCACATTATATCTGACAATCTCCCACTTGCCTGTAAAGACAAGCAATGATTGTTTTTAGAGCACCACACCCTTATTCTTTCTATCCACAACATTTTCCCACTTGCTCTAAAGTAGATGAGACATATATCACAATTCCATACCCGCCAAGCGCTTATCATGGGCATCAGATGCCACACGACTTGGTAAACTGATCAGCTAGGTTGTCGGCTCGAGGCGATCTTTAGGACCGAAACGTCGCCTCTTTGCACGATCTATCTGAGCAGGTGGTATTTTCTCCCAATAATCTTTTGACCTCTTGTGTTTGCAAAGATCATTTGCATGAGCTACCTCTCAACTGTTTTCACAGTAAAATGGTATCAGCTCATCGAGACCTAAAATCATTCCCTATCCAACAAAGAACTTCTCAAGCCACACTTCCTCTTTAGCTGCTCTGAAAGCTGCTATGTATTCGACTAATAGAGTCAAATTGGAGTGCTGGATTGTTCCAGACTATAGATCCATCACAATGAGTAAACACTGAGCCTGAGATCGATTCACGATCAGCCTTAATCCGACTAAAAATCAGAATCAGTGTAGTCAACGACATTCAGGTTCACACCCGAATGCACAAGCATACAATTCCTCATTCTCTCAAGATACTTGAGGATGCACTATACTGCTTTCAACGTCCGAATCCAAGACTCGACTTTTATTGACTTTTAATAACCCGACTTTCTCTATCCAAAAGAGAATCTATCCTATTTTCTCTATGTCCGAAGACTAAGAGAAATATGCCTTGAGGGGCTGGGTAGGAAACCTCTCATTGAATTTTGCATTCGAAAATGCATTATCATCTTAACCAATAAGATGAATGGGATATTGCCTACAACTTGTTCTCATGAATTCGACCGAATCAAATTCTAAGAATATAGTCCACTTTTCTGATTCAGAGAATCTTTGGCTTGTCAGTTTCTGACTTCAAACAACACACTCAAGTTGTTCCCAACTGCTGCAATGTAATCTTTTATAAGCCCTAACGTCTACTACTTTACCAATATTGATTCTCTGGTCTACAAAAGACTCATCAATATTCTGGTCAAGCCCACACATTTCAAAACATGTGAATTTTAATGGCCTGGAGGGTTACTTTAATCCTCCGATGGATATAAGCATAGGCAGTCAATCTGCCATTGGCTTTAAGTTAAAATCCTTCTGTTCTGAATAAGATCATACTCCGTTGTTTGGCAAGAAAATATTTAGGGCATCACCCCTATTGAACTTTTCTGCTTTCCAAGAAATCAAGTGAGGCTGAGTGGCGAGAGAGTTTCAGGGCATCACCCCTGGTTAACTCTCTACTTCTCAGGGAATTACCCCTAGAACACTTAGTTTTGCATTGAAAAGATAAACTTTCCCATTCATTCGACTCTTTTGCATATAGATCCAATTACTCCCACTGGGCCCGAGACACTTAAGTGGTTCTACAAGTCTATGAACAGAACTGGAGTACCAAAACTCCATTTACAGGTATATGGCTTTATACCGACCTCCTTTTATCAGAATCCTATACAGTCCTTCCAAAAGGCTATAGGTTATCAATCACCCCCAGCAGACTGTAAAGTCTACATAATCACAGCGAGTCAATGGATAAAACCATACTCCTACTGCATTTGGGTGGTTTAATATTCTGATCTGGTTCAGTAGTATTTATCAGTGTCATCCCCAACAACCAATGTTGGATGTGGTCCGATTAAATCAGATAGTAACTCATTGAGTAATTGTACTTCAAGGTCTAAGGTTGTTATCTAAACATTCTTTTAGAAAGGATGTAAAAGTGTAACCGTCACTATCCAATCTTAAGAATATTATAACCAGCCTTTACTCATTGCATTAAGATATTTCACGAACAATCACCATCTGAACGTGTATGCAAAATCTCTAGTCCCACTTTCAAGCACCAAGTTCTAAACGCCTCTATTTATGGAATTAGAGTAAACGTAGTTCACTTCTTATCTATAAATTCCTAAGCATCTTCTAGGTAGACTTATCGTTATTACATAATAATGTAAACCGTTATTTTGCAACTAATATCTTATTTGAGTTAAGCAGTGTAATGTAGCATATCAATAACTATACAAGACAATACATGGTTTATCTTTTCAGTGAAATCATTTCACTCGGAGGTAGGCCGAGCATCAGTTCCAAATACTATGCTATAGCCTATTTCTGAGCATGGAATACTCGTTTCTCTGGTAATATCAGAGATTCCTCCAAATATTTAGATAAACTAATAGGTGTTTCGAGTAGTTATTAGACAAAAAAGTCAACTACTCAAAAGCTCCTACTAGCTCGTATCTTCATAAGACCCCGAAGGTCAATACGAACAAGCTATGATACTTCTATAGCTCTATTACCCTTTCCTAATTGAAAAGGTTACTTAGCCATTTTTCCTTTGAGATAGTGTTTTTAGACTAGGAGATAGGAATCACCCTTAGCCAGTCTTTAGATCTTATCTTTAGGATATATGCACTAATTAATAGATGCTGAAGAATCGTTCATCTAAATACGGAAACCATTTGTCTTAATAGCTTATGATGTGTTACATATACCTTTTCAGCATTACTTAGTGGTTTTGACTTTATCAGACAAAATTCTGAGTCTCAGAATCATATACAAATGTCAAATTCACTTTCTTTGAGGCAACTATATTATCGATGTGAAAGTGAATCCATTTGTTCCAACGAATCTGAAAACAGAAATTAATTTTTCTGTGATATTCAAGGATTAAAATCCGAAATTTGTTTCCTTATATCACTCCCACTATTTTTGCTGAAATAACTGCCCGTTGTCTACTCTTCATCATGAATGCTCAACTACATTGTTCTTACAAAAGAACTTTAGCTTCCGAGTCAAATTAATCGGTTAAGAAAGTCTCTAAGGATTCATAGGTTTGTAATCCGAAATCACTTTCCTTATCCTATGCTTTCTTTTATTAATGTTTCGGTTTAGCCTTTAACTTATTTAGTTTAGATGACTTGCACTTGTAGACATTTACCTTCCCATTCTTGGCTTTCTATAAAGGAAATGGCCGTGAACTAGCAGTTCATTTGAGTAGACACTACTCGTAAACTGTGGGATGTCTAGTGAGATTGATACCAAATCATTCTCCATCTTTGAACTAATTTTGTTTTGTCTCTCGTTCAACACAAGTGACAGCAGTGACATTCTTATCAACGTCACTTAAGTTTGAAGGCTTAAGAGTAACATCCTCTTCCGAAATATTAATTTGCATTCTCGATTATTGAGTTTAACGTTCTTGTTACTTTTCCACTTTTATGAAGTCTTTACTAGTCAATTTATCGTATTCAGCAGTTTAGATACCTTGAGATGATATGTAGTTGCGAAAATAAATTTTGACAGAAATATAAATCAAATCATACACCACAACATATAATAATTTTAGGAATAATTAATGTGATGTCATGCATGCAGTTTATCCTACCATTCCAAGGATTTAATCTCACACCTACAGTGCCGCCATAGGGTAGGTCAAAGAGGTGACGATTAAATGAGACAAACTCTTTCAACAATTAAACCAATTTAGAATCGAACATCACCATTTAGTTGTTGATTACCTTCCTCTTTCAGCCAAGATATTTCCAAAAATATCCTTGTGAGTGTAACCTACTGTTTCAGATTTTTAAGTACGCCCCGAGTATGCTGCCGTAGGGTAGGTCAGTGACCCGACGAGTACTCAAAATCCTATCCTTTCGGAAACCAAACCTTGAATTTTGATAGCGGTGAAGGCCATCCGTAAGGGGCCGAAATCAAAGCGGCACGAGGCGTCACCATTCTCTCACGTGCTTGTGCCAACAGTAGAGGCCGTGGGGTCGGTTGTCACCTTCCCCGCTCCCACTCGTTATTTTGAAAATTAGGTAGTCTCATTAGGATTTTCAGAATTATTTAATCATCCGAAAAACAATAAATCATGAATTTTTAAATTAATCCTCCCACTAGTTCATCGGTTCCAAATACCGTCTAACTAGTGTCACTTATTCACGATTTTCCAATTTTATGGATTTATTAAAATTCCTCGTGTGGTCGCTACGCAATTAAAATTCACCAAGAATTTTATAATCCCAATACTTTAGGACTTTATGAATTATCTAATAATTCAAAAAACAATAAATCAAAATTTAAAGTTCCCACTAGTTTATCGGTTCCAAATACCGTCTAACTAGTGACACTATATTCATGATTTTCCAATTTTTCAAATATTTAGAAATTTCTTGTGTAGACACTACACAACTAAAATTCACAAAAGAATTTTAAAGTCCTAATTAGTCATGATAAAATTTTAGGATCGTAGAATTTTATCTCAATAATTTGAAAACAATGAATCTTGAAAGACAATCAACAACTTATCGGTATTAAACCCTGGCTGAGCTTTAACCGAGTTCACCGAACGGTGTCGGGATTGGCTAAGCCGATGAATCGGGCTAAGGCTGCCCCATTGAGCCGAAACTCGCTGGATAGCTTGACCTTTCCGGACCCCCGACGCTAATGTCACACGTGTGTGGGTGCTGGGTTGAAAATCGGGCTAAGGTTGCCCCATTGAGCCTCAGCTCGCCGGATAGCTTGACCTTTCCGGACCCCCGTGGCTAACCCTGCACTTGGACGGACAAGTCGAATCGAGCCGAAGCCCTGTTGACCGCCCGAACCAATTTTCGAACCTTTTGCTCAGTTGGTGTCCAACTTTTCAGGATTTTCCAAATTTTCAATTATTAAAATTCTTTTATGTAGTCACTACATAAAAGAATCCACGGATGATTTTTAGATCCAAAAATTATATTTACCGAGTAAATTTTATTTTATCATGTGAATTTTATATCCCGATAAAATTCCTTTCGTTTTTAATTAATTTAATTACCTAAATTAATCTAAATTAATTACGTATCATACATGCCTCATTAATATCACGATTAATTATCTACATGTATGCATATGCTAGGAGTGGAATTCATGAATACGATGCATGTCATGGCATGGTTATATCACATAAATAGTCATACAAGAAAATAAATGCGAAAAATAAACCACTGAAATAGACCGTTGGTACCCCCGTATCTAATCTATAAATCAACAAATAAACCCTTTATTGTTGTGCAACCGCTGACGGGCATAAAAATTTTCGCTCCAGATCTTCAATAAAAACCATTGTAGCCGAGTTGGTTGAAGCTCCTTCTTCCTTCATCACCACCCAAGTTCGATTCCCCGGTCACCCTTAAGTCTCTGTTTTCGTATTAAATTTTTTTTATATAATTTTACAAACAGAAATAGAAAAAAAAATTACGAGGAGAAAAAAAAATTTCAGAAATTTTATATAGCCAATGGGATTTGAACTAGGGTCTGCACACAATTGAACTCGTGTCTTTACCACTATGTTGCAACTTTTTCCCTTCATGGTCTTCGATCAGAATTTATTTAAAAGGCCTTCAGCAGAAATAAATTAAATGCAGAAAATTGCAAAATAAATTACATAACAACCTATACCCGGAAAAATTGGGTTACAATAGATCTAACGGTAAACAAGTACCAACCCCAATCCATCTCGTCAACCAAAACATTCAACCACGTATTTATAAAAAATATAAAAGATGCAATATTTATTCAATTCCACTCCATATTAATTAATTATGCAATCATGATAGCAAAATCGCTTTAACCTTGCTCTGATACCACATGCTGGATATACAGAAAACCGAATCCGGGTCCGATCCATAATTGGATCGTCAGATCTGATTCACAGCACCGATCGAGACACTTGATCATGCACAGCGGAAGCTACGAATTAAATTCGTTTACGATTTTACCACGATATGATTCGCATAATATATTAATCTACAAGAAGGTTAGTAGATTTACCCCAACCGGAGAGAAATAGGCAATCGACCAAGGGAGAAGCTGTGATCTTCCGTATTGTATCTCCAAGCGACGACCGGTGGACATCGTTTCTCGCCGTAGAACCTCCTCGAATATGGACAAGAAAAACCCTTGGTTTTTCTTCTCTTATGACTAGAACAAGAAACTAAATTTTCTCTCCTTTATTTGCTAAGTGGCGCCAATAATGTGTGTGAAATTGTGTTGGGAGGAACTCTATTTATATAGGAAAATAACTAGTCAAGAGAGAGTTATCATTTTCACACCACAATTACCTATTCCCATAAGGAAAAGATATTTGCCAAAAGATAAGAGATAATTCCCAAAAAAATCAATCACTTTATCTCTTTTCCATTAATTATCTAACAAATAAATAATTAATTAATTACACATGTGACATAATTTAGGAAAATTTCTTCTCCTAATTTATCACTAAAAAATGCACCACTTATGACATTAATTTAATTGAAAATGTCTTTTCTATTTTACATATTATTTACCCAATAAATAATATTGCATATTCATTAAATAGACCAACTATTTAATTTATTCTTGAGGTTCCATAAAACGAGAAAACACTCGCGTGTTAGGAGCCAACCCAGGGACAATTGCCCTATAACCAGTAGCTACAATAAATTGAATAAAATATTCATCGAACAGAATATTTCAACTCAACTCATTAATTCGAATTCGCCATACCATAAATCAAATCGAACTCTATCGATTATAGATATAACTTATTCTCAAAACGTCGAGTCGAGTCGATAAGTGTCTATTGATATAATCATTACATATAAACTAACCATCCATAGACTATCTGTAAAGAAGCAGGATTATTTCCGTAAACCTTCTTCAATACATCTTATCCTTATTTACCATTAACCTACTACTGATCAATTAGTTCATAACCAATACGAACTCCGCGGATCGATCAGTTTCTAGGATCCACAAATAAGGGGATTGTCTTTCTACTTCCCGCAGGAAGGAATTGATTCTATATCTGTGAGACACACACTTCTCACTCATTCCAGAATAGTGCCAACGTGAAAGTGATTCGGACCTCGCCTCTTACCGATCCTTAACGAACACATCAAACCCTATCCTGAAACAAGCAGGAGTCTGTAATCACTTCAGGATTAAGGTTAATCCATATATGATCATCTTATGATTTAATAAGATTACACAATCATGGAATTATATGAGAAACGCATATTAAATCGGTCCAGCCCTATATGACTACATCATACATAAATGCCCTACTTAGACAAACAATGTCGACGGTCCGGATAAGACGGTCACACCACAAAGTGTTCTGGGTGCATTAATGGTGGTTTAATCAATAGACCCTATACTTTGATTAAGTTCACCACGGACTAACTGCTCAAGTGTATCACCATAAACTTAATCCTCATGTGTGTCACACACTAAGTTATATGGCTACATATGATACGATGTAGGGTTTTCAGTAGTGTATTACTTACAAGCACGAAGCAAGTAATAAGATGAGAATAAATATGTCATTATTAATAATAAAAACAATTACATAAATTGTCTTTCGGGCGCTACTTCCAACAATCACCCACTTGCCCGTAAGGACAATTTATGTTATTGTTTTTATAATTAATAAATGACAAATTTATTCTCATCTTATTATTTGCTTTGTGCTTATATTTAATACACTGCTGAAAACCCCAAGTCGTATCATATGTAGCCATATAACTTAGTGTGTGTCACACATGAGGATTAAGTTTATGGTGATACACTTGAACTGTTAGTCCGTGGTGAACTTAATCAAAGTATGGGGTCTATTGATTAAACCACCATCAATGCGCCCAGAACACTTTATGGTGTGACCGTCTTATCCGGACCGTCGATATTGGTTGTCTAAGTGGGGCATTTATATATGATGAGAGTCATATAGGACTGGACCGATTTAATATGTGTTTCTCATATAATTCCGTGATTGAGAAATCTTAGTAAATAACACGATGACCATATATGGATTAACCTTAATCCTGAAGTGATTACAGACTCCTACTTGTTTCAGAATAGGGTTTGATGTGTTCGTTAAGGATCGCTAAGAGGCGCGTTCAAATCACTTTCACGTTGGCACTATTCTGGAATGAGTGAGAAGTGTGTGTCTCACAGATATGGAATCCATTCCTTCCTGTGGGAAGTAGACATACAATCCCCTCATTTGTTAATCCTAGAAAGCGATCCATCCGCAGAGTTCGTATTGGTTATGAACTAATTGATCACTTGTGGGTTAATGATATATAAGGATAAGATGTATTGAAGAAGGTTTACGGAAATAATCCTGCTTCGTTACGGATAGTCTATGGAGGGTTAGTCTGTATGTAGTGATTATATCAATGGACACTTATCGACTCGACTCGGCGTTTTGATAATAAGTTATATCTATAATCGATAAAGTTCAGTTTCGGATTTATGGTGGCGTAATTCCGGAATTAATAAATTGAGTGGAAATATTCCATTCGATGAATATTTTATTCATTTTATTATAGCTACTGGTTATAGGTGCATGGTCCCCGGGTTGGCTCCTAACACGTGAGTGTTTTCTCGTTTTATGGAGCCTCGAGAATAAATTAAATAGTTGGTCTATTTAACGAATATGCAAATATTATTTATTTGGTAAATAATATGTAAAATAGAAAAGACATTTTCTATTATCCCAAATGGCATAAAATGGCGCAATATTATTTTGATATTGGGAAAAGAAATTTTCTCCTCATTAATTATTGTGTGGATAATATAATTATTTATGTGTTAAATAATTATAAATAGGAAATTAGTTTTTTTATTGGATAAATAGGAAATTTGTTTTCCTATTGGATAAAGGTTTTTATTTTCCTAAAAGAAAAAGATAAATTTGTGTGTAAAAGATAAACTCCCAAATTATTAGTTATTTTGCTATTAAAAAGATTGTTTCTCCCAACACAAAAGAGACCTGGATTATCAACGCCATTTTAGATAAAAGAGGCGCCCCATTATGTGATAAATTAGGAAAAAAAAATTTCCTAGATTATGTTGTTGAAATAGTGTCCTAAATCCAATCGGGTTGGACTGGATCCGACCGGGTCGGATCATTTCTACTATTTCTTTATGTTTATATATAGATTAAATGACTTTTCCGTTGTCATATATATGTTCTTTTAAAGAACCAATTATGAATTGTTATATGATAGCGTCCTTAGTATTAAACTGTGATAGAGAAACCATGATAGGCGATTATGGTTGATGAGATGTCTAATCACTTTAATAAGTTTGATACTTAAATGTCTCTAGGCTATTGAACTATTAAAGAGGGCATTGATACTACGAACATGCTAGCACGTATTAGATGTCTTCTGTCTTTAAGGGCAGGGATAGATCTCGTCTATCGAAGTGTAGAGACACTTGGACTGTACGTGGACATGTATTAGAGAATGCGTACGTTAGACTGACCCACTTACATTAAGTGTCGCACTATGTGGCAGTTGTGTAATTATCCTTAAAACCGGAGTCTTCATAGCATCACTGTGTGGATTGCCATGCTTTGACACTATTGAGGTTTCCCCTAGCCATAGGGCAATCATGCGGTAGTGATTGGGTGTGATACTGAAGCATGTGGAGTATACATGTATGGTCGTCTGGAAATCACGTACCTTATCAGTAAGGGTGAATATCCGAAATGACATTTTTATAAGGATTGTCTTACTCTCATGAATCTTTGCAAAGTGGAAGTAAATGAGTTACTTCGAGAGAGTATGATATCCAGATTATAAGATACGGTCGTTGATGTTTGACACTCGACTAACGACCGTATGGATATTATTACAGCGATAGGATTCTATTTACAAGGTTACTATTTCACATGAAAGGTAGTAGTCATTTCATTTGACTTTTCCGATGATTGGGGGTCACGGTGTGTTGCTAAAAGCTATCCCGTGATCGTTAGGTATGAAGGGCATTTTCATAATTTGCACTTTGTGTCTACGGCCAACATATTCGGAAGCCTATCGGGTCACACACATATGAACATCTAGCCGGATTAAAATGTGGTTATAGATGAAAACCAAATAAGGAAAGAATTTATCTAATTCTATAAAGGTTAGGTAAATTAATATGGTGGTATTTACTTAGTATGTATAAATTAAATACAAGATATTAATTATGATGATTAATTAAATATGTATATTGATACATATAATTTCGAAATAAATATATATATATGATATAAATGTATTTTGTGAATTAATTAATCATAGTATTATATTAATTAAAGAAAATCTTGATTCCCAAATTAGTTGGGAAAGGGGACACCACTTTTAAATGTAATGTATACATTTGAGTTGTGCAATTTAATTAATAAGATTACCATAATATTAATATTAGAAATTAATTGATTTTGGAAAAATAGATTTATGGTAATAAGATAAAGATATATTCAATATAAGATATTGACAATATATAGCTTGAAATATATTTAATATAAGATATTGAATATTAATGAGATAAATCAATCAATTATATTTTCCTTATTTTATTAGGAAAATATTTTCTTTCTCCTCAATCTACTAGGAAGCTAATCCCAATCAGATTGGGAATCGAGAGGGGCGCACCACTCCCTATATAAATAAGGGGGTGCCAAGCTCTTTGGTACATCACAATTCCAAGAGCTAATAGCTCTTGTGAAAAATAGAGAGCTTCCTAGAGAGAGATTTGTGAGAGAGAAAAAGACGGTCTAGCAGCCGAGTTTTTCTAGTAGCAATCCATGATGGGATTCCGGCGAGGTGTTCGTGTGGATCACCGGTAGAGGCCGAACGCTTGGGCGGCTTCGTGCAGAAACTACAACCGTAGACAAAGCGTCGATCCAATTGGATCAACCAAGGTATTCTTTTTGTCTACTTCTTTTATGCTTGTTTCTTAAACGAAGTCGATCTTGGGTAAAAGGAAATCAAAATTTTGAATTCCGCAGCGTTCCCGCGTAGATTTCCTAACATATGTTACATGTGTAATCAATTAATTATCTATTTGTTGGATAATTAAAGGAAAATAAGAGATTCATTTTTTAGGAATTATCTCTTATCTTTTGGCAAATATATTTTCCTTGTGGGAATAGGTAATTGTGGTGTGAAAAAGATAACTCTCTTGACTAGTTATTTTCCTATATAAAGAGAGTTCCTCCTAGCACAAAAATACACATTAATTGTGCCACTTATCACCAAATAGTAGTGAAAAAATAGTTTCTGGTTCTAGTCATTAAGAGGATAAAAACTAGGGTTATTCTTGGGCATATTCGAGGAGGTTCTACGGCGAGGATCGACGTCCAGCAGTCGTCGCGAGGAGATACAATCCGGAAGACCGCAGCTTCTCCCTTTAGTCGATTGCTTTTCCCTCTCCTTTTCGTAAATCTTCAAACTTCTCATAGTTATATTAATTATTTATGCGAATCAAATCGTGGTAAAATCGCATGCGAATTTATTCGTAGCTTCCGCTGAGCATGATCGAGCGTCTCGATCGGTGCTGTGAATTAATAAATGTAATATTCTAATTTTTGAAAAAAGACATGTCTACCTTTTCCCGAAAATCGGAATATTACATTCATCCCCCTTAAGCGGAGTTTCATCCTCGAAACTGAAGCATACATGGTAGATCAATAAAATCTGGGAATTCAAGGATCATATCATCATCAATCTCTTACATCGCCTCATTCGGTGAATGATTGCGCCATTGCACCAAAACCAAAGGAATCATACGTCTCTTGATCATCTTTTCTCTTCTTTCCAACACCTTAACCGGTTTCCCTTCGTAGGCAAGATTATCTTGAAGTACCTCTAGATCAACCTCGGCTTCCACATATGTCTTGGTGCATGGCGCAATAATTCACCAAATGAGGCGACCGAAGAGAGTGATGATGATATGATCCTTGAATTCCCAGATTTTCTTGATCTACCAGGTATTCTTCAGTTTCGAGGATAAAACTCCTCTTAAGGGGGATGAATGTAATATTATGATTTTCGGGAAAATGTAGACATGTCTTTTTGTAAAAATTAGAATATTACATTTATTAATTCACAGCACCGATCGAGACGCTCGATCATGCACAGCGGAAGCTATAAATAAATTCGCATGCGATTTTACCACGATTTGATTCGCATAAGTAATAAATTTAACTATGAGAAGGTTGAAGATTTACCAAAAGGAGAGGGAAAAGCAATCGACTAAAGGGAGAAGCCGCAGTCTTCCGGATTGTATCTCCTAGCGACGACTGGTGGACGTCGATCCTCGCCGTAGAATCTCCTCGAATATGACCAAGAAAAACCCTAGTTTTTCTCCTCTTAATGACTAGAACAAGAAACTAATTTTTCTCTTCTATTTGGTGATAAGTGGCGCAATTAATGTGTATTTTTGTGCTAGGAAGAACTCTCTTTATATAGGAAAATAACTAGTCAAGAGAGTTATCATTTCCACACCACAATTACCTATTCCTACAAGGAAAAGATATTTGGCGAAAGATAAGAGATAATTCCCAAAAAATCAATCTCTTATTTTTCCATTAATTATCCAACAAATAGATAATTAATTAATTACACATGTGACATAATCTAGGAAAATTTCTTCTCCTAATTTATCTACAAAAATGGCGCCATTTACATCAACAATTTAAATATTTAATAGAAAATGTCTTTTCTATTTTATATATTATTTACCAAATAAATAATATTACATATTAATTAAATAGACCAACTATTTAATTTATTCTCGAGGTTCCATAAAACGAGAAAACACTCTCGTGTCAGGAGCCAACCCAGGGACCATAGACCTATAACTAGTAGCTACAATAAATTAAATAAAATATTCATCGAACAGAATATTTCTACTTAATTCATTAATTCCGGAATTACGCCACATCAATTATAGATATAACTTATTCTCAAAACGTCGAGTCGATAAGTGTCCATCGATATAATCATTACATATAAACTAACCCTCCGTAGACTATCCATAATGAAGCGGGATTATTTCCGTAAACCTTCTTCATTACAACTTATCCTTATTTACCATTAACCCACTAGTGATCAATTTGTTCATAACCACTACAAACTCCGCGGATCGATCAGTTTCTAAGATTAACAAATAAGGGGATTGTCTTTCTACTTCCCGCAGGAAGGAATAGATTACATATCTGTGAGACACAGACTTCTCACTCATTCCAGAATAGTGCCAACGTGAAAGCGATTCGGCCGCGCCTCTTAGCGATCCTTAACGAACACACAAACCCTATCCTGAAACCAATAAGAGTATGCAATCACTTCAGGATTAAGGTTCATCCATATATGATCATCTTGTGATTTAATGAGATTTCTCAATCACGGAATTATATGAGAAAAGTAGATTAAATCGGTCCAGTCCTATATGACTCTCATCATATATAAATGCCCCACTTAGACAACCAATGTTGACGGTCCGGATAAGTCGGCCACACCATAAAGTGTTCTGGGCGCATTACTGGTGGTTTAATCAATAGACCCCATACTTTGATTAACTTCACCGCGGACTAACATTTTAAGTGTATCACCATAAACTTAATCCTCATGTGTGACACACACTAAGTTATATGGCTACATATGATACGACTTGGGGTTTTCAGCAGTGTATTAAATATAAGCACAAAGCAATTAATAAGATGAAATAAAATCTGTCATTTATTAAATAAAAATAATTACATAAATTATCTTTCGGGCGCTACTTCCAACAGTAATTTGCGCATCTTTCCTCCTTTTTTTCTACAGATGATTTTCTATGAATGGTTCTATCATTTATGTCACCGACTCGATTTCTGCATTCCCTTCTTTTGCATTTTGTAGCCCAGGTGCACATAAATATTTTTCTTTTCATGTGGAAGCTATGGTATTTACTCGATATGTTAGAACAATGCAATCGAAACGAAACCAATTGTAAACATAAGCTTTAAGCAAAGCCAAAGTTTTTTTAATCCCATCAACTGTTAGCTACTACGACATCATCCAAGGTGGCTGAATGAGTGGCAGATTAGGCTTAGATTTTCTACCACTTTTACTCACCCCATCATGTGTTACGGAAATGTTATCCGTGCTTGAATATTCAATAAATGGGATAATGGTAGAGATCTAGCAATACATTTTATATATGCTTCCTTTGCATTGATTGTTTATCTTAATCGTTCATAAAGAGGACGGGGAAGGGGGAGTGGAGGAGGAATATCATTGTACGGTCGTTGGACTGCAATTGAAGCATTGATTGCAGCTGGGTGTTTTCAATACCCGAAGTTAGTTTGAGCTTGAAGCAATTTCATGGTAGTTCAAGCTGTACTTGCACACGCTTAAGGTATGTTAATTCAATTCTTTCAATTTTTAGAGGCGTACAATTTTTTAAGCACCATTTGACATTATGAATATCCGTTCTCTTTCTATAAAGATGAAAACATTATCTTTCAACAAGAAGTAGCTATCTGCACTTTTATGTAGATGTTTGCTCTATCGAGGAACTTAGGTGATTGTACTTTGACGATGCTAAATAATGCATCACCGGAATAACGGGGCCACGTGTAATCTAAGGGTGAGCTGTAAAGGGAATTGAATGGCTGAAAGTAAGTAAGAGATGGTGTTTTTGGTGTTTTATGGCTGAGTCCAAGAATGTATCTTGGATTGCCTACGTATCCTGTCTAATGTCCAGGAATCAAGCCTCACGTAGTTCCTGGAATGATGTATTTATAGGCACATGTCCTTCTCTGCCCTAAATTTGGGGCGGTTTGGTCTATTGACATAAATACCCTTAAATGGGTCTTGCCTCCTTACCCAAGAAACCTGTTAGAAGTGGGCCCAGGAGCCTGGACAGAAGTCCATGGTATCGACTCGATGAACACAGACGTGGGTGTCCGATCTCGGACACTTGTAGAATCTCTCCAGAGCGCGGTACATCCTTTGATACGCCTCATATCGATCCGATGTGGATAACTAACACAGACTTTTCCATATGCCAGCTGGACCAGACGAATAATTCCACGTGGAGGGGTAAATCCCCGTATCATCATAAGCCCCCCAGATCGGAGGGAAGCTCATCTCGAATGCTGAGGTCGGATCTGAAAATTTGAATAACCTTTCCGACACGTGGTGCTCTTTAGGCGGGAAAACAGTTGTCACTCTTAATTGGTATAGGCGGTTATAGGATGACGTCACACTGTCAGCATTAATTGGTGTAGGAAACGAAGCGTCCCTTATTGGGCCGCGTGGAGATTTGGCCCTTGATTCTCACGCTGTATACGCTATAACTGCCACCATATCGCCCTTTCAAATCACTTTGAAGATTTCGTTTACTTATAAGGAGCACAAGACCTTGAAGCTCCCCGTTTGCCATTTTTTGCTTTTGCTCTATCAGAAAAACCGCAAGTAAGCCCTAATTCCTTCAAACTCTTTTCTGTCTTTTATTTCTTGTATCTTTCGTTAAGTCCATGTCTAGTAGCGAGAGTGACTCACAAAATAGGGAAGAAATTGTCGTGGTAGAAGAAGAATCTACGGAGGAAACCATTTCTGAGCGCCCCACTGTCTCCGGTGAGAAGGCTGCCGGTGAAGAAGAAAGAGAAGGGGGAGGAGAAGAGGAATCGTCTTCTCGACCCGTAGCCAGGCGTCAAACAAGGATGAAGGGCCAAGGGCCATATGGCTGCATGTCCAATCTCACCCCAGAAAAAGCCAAAGTCATTTGCCTTCGATATGGCATTCCCTACTCCCCCGAACATATCAAAGTATCACACGGCCCACATCAGTTCACCTGTGATCCTCCTCCTGGGTTCTGCGCCATTTACGAGGCGTAATTGAGGGAGGGACTTCGATTTCCTTTCGATCCGTGTCTTCTTGAGGTTCTTCGACACTACAGGATTAGCATCCCACAACTTGCTCCGAATGGGGTTAGGAGCGTCATGGGATTTGTATTGGCGTGTCGAATCGCCAAACTCGAGTTCTCGGTTCGACTATTCCGGCAGTACTATGCCCTCTCGAGCTTGCAGGATGTGGGGTGGTACACTTTTCAGAAGCGGCCTTTGGCATCGGAGTTTGTGAGAAAGGTGACCTCGTCTCAAGGCGATTGGAAGCCTAATTTCTTTTTTATCCGACACGGGCTGGTGAATATCGACATTCACACTTGGTATAAGAGACCGCATAAGTGGCATGATCGACTTGACGCGGACGTCCCCACTGGGTGCGGGATTATCGAGAGCATCCATCCCGACGTTGCCACTCGAAACTTGCATTCCCTCTACCCCTATGCCGATATCGAGACGGCCGGTCCAGGCGCCTACCTCGAACTTGATGAGGACGTTCGCCTTTTATGTAGGACCTTTATGCATTCTGTCGAGCTGTAATACTTTATTCATTTTGTACTTTATCTATATTCATTTTATATTGATCGTATCCTGACGTCGATCTTTCTCTTTTCACAGTGGAACACTTCTCGAAGATGGATGCCCTGGGCAAGATGCCCGACCCAAAGAAAACCGATCCCAAGAAGATTCAGGAGCTGGTAGGGATCAGGTCGAAGAATCCGGCTCCGGCTTCGGGATCTGGCAACGTGGTCTCCGGAGGGCAGAGGACTCGGCTCGAGTCCCCACACCTGCATCGACGTCAGACATTTTGAGGGATCAACCGGATGAAGCTCTGGCGACGGGGCGGACGGAGGCGGACCTCGTCTCGAGGAAACGGCAGAAAACGACCGCTGTGAAGCATGGGGTCGGAAAGGAGCCCCGAAATCTCCCTCCTCAGGGCTCAGGAGGGGTTGAGGCCCTCCCTGCCATGAGCCTGGCCGAGATGGAGGCCATGACTCCTGAGGAGTTGAGCGAATACCATCTGAAAATTATCCGAGCTGTAAGTCTTCGCACTTTTCATTCGACCACCGCAACTTAACTATGCTCTGCCAATTTTGGGTCTCGGACTAATTTCGGATTAACTTTGCCGTTTCTGTAGGCTCGGTTAACCACTAAGGTGGCCATTAGTAAGATCGAGTCTCCCTCCGCTGTCATGGAGGAACAGAAAGAGACTATAGCCAAGCTCACCGCTGACATCGAAAAACAGAAAGCCAAAATTGACAAGCTTGATGATCGGCGTACTAAGCTCGAGTCTGAGTTGGCTACCTCTCGAGATGAGTTATCAAAGGCGTGCAAAGACGTAGCTGTTAGAGATTCCGAGCTGGCCAAGATGAGGTCGGAGTTAGCAAAGGTGAAGTCGGAGCTGGACGGGACTAAGACCGAATTGGCCGGGGCCATCAAGGCTCGTGTCGATCTTCAATCTCTCCTCGATGGTTTGACGAGTCGTGCGGAAACCGCCAAGCTAGATTTCCTGTCCTCAAAAGAGCTCGAGAACGATCTGACACTGTTGATGACTCAGGGGATGAAGGGGGGATTCACCATGGCCCTTGACCAAGTGAAAGAAATTGATCCGAACTTTGATGTATCCGCCGTGGCGAAGCCCTATTGGTACGATCCCGAGGCCGTTCCTCGTTACGGACGATACCTCAGTGAACTCCAGGCCGGCGTCTCTTTGTATGAAAAATACGTGACCCCTGCCTTGGAGGGCGATGGAGCGGGAGATGTCGAGTCGGAGGAGCAAGCCGACCCTAATGCTTCGACCTCAGATCAGCCTGCCACCTGATGCTATTCTCTGTCTTTTTAAATAACTTGATTCGATTTGGTTGTAATAACTTTTATATTTTTATTTGTATGATCTTGCATTTCATCGATTCGATCTTGTAAACTTGTGACTTTTCAATTTGCATTTTGATTCATGAATTTAAATCTATGCTTTTTCATTGAATGTCTCTTGTTTTTTTTTGTTTTTTTTATCGATCATATGCCTAGGGTGCAGTCCTTTGGACTTAATTCCCTTGTGAGCGCTGCCTTATGGGGTGTAGTCCTTTGGACTTGATTCCCCTGCTGGCCCCTCGAAGTGTAATATGAGTAATGACTCGTGGTACACTTGAGTATGATTCGACCTAGCATTGTACTGCCTTACTGGCTTGACTTGGCTATTTGGTCGGAGCTCGATTCGATTATCCTGCCTTGTTAGGCTTATATGGACATCGAATTAAGAAATCCATATTCGACTGTCGCACATCGTGGTGCTTGTGATCGGGCACATCGTGGTGCTTATGATCGGGCACATCGTGGTGCTTATGTTCGGGTCGAATTAGGGATCCATCGTGGGATCTTCCGAATGCTTAGCATCGTGGCTTACTGGCATGTCGAGAGTGATATAAGCACTGTCAGTGACTTGGCTTTTTTCACTATTTTTGTTTGAAGTCCATCGCATCGATGGATCTCAGCTCGGTAGTGATATAAGCATTGTCAGTGACTTGGCTTTCTTCACCATTCTACTCCGACTTTGGCGAGTCGAGGTCTCTTGGCGACGTCGATTTTTGTCGATTTTTGATCTTTTTTCTTCCAGCCCCCTTTTCTTTTTTACATGAGCTTGCATGTTAAGCACAATTTAGAAGAGAAAATTACTTGAATAAAAGACATTGAAAGCAATTGTCATATCGACCTATTACAAGTAACTAGAAATCAAAGTTGCAGATGTTGTGGAATGCATAAACAGCTTAAACATAGCATTTCCGGAGGTTGGTGGCGTGCCACGTTCGAGGCACGGTGCTGCCATCCGACCTGCCCAACTGATATGACCCTTTTGGGTGCACCTTCAGAATTTTGTACGGACCTTCCCAATTCGGCTCGAGCTTGCCTATTGGGTCCTGCCTGCTGGCTTCATTTTTCCTCAATACGAGGTCTCCTACTTGGAAATATTTGTATTTCACCCTCGCGTTGTAATACTGTGAGATCTTTCTTTTATAACTGGCCATTCGATATGCCGCCATCTCTCTCTCCCGAGGTGATGCTAGTCCGATCTCTGCAGGTATCACAGCTTCGCATCCATAGGCCATGGCAAAAGGAGTCTCTTGGGTAGCTGAATTGGGTGTTGTTCGATATGACCACAGTATACTGGGCAACTGAGCTGCCCAATCTCGACCTTCGTCTTCCAACTGCTTCTTTAACCCAAACTTGATTTGTCTATTTGTCTGCTCGACCTGCCCATTGGACTGAGGTCGGGCCACCGATGTCGTTCTATGCTCGATTTTGAACTCTTTGAGCCAATCCTGCACACGGTCATCTAGAAACTGAGTCCCTTTATCCGACACCAGGTACTTGGGAATTCCAAACCTGCACAAAATGTTTTCCCAAAGAAACTTCTTGATGGTCTGAGCTCTGATGTCGGTTAGAGCCTTGGCCTCGACCCATTTCGTGAAATAATCAACCGCGACTACAACATATTTGAAATTGCACGGGGCTCGAGGTAAAGGTCCGACTATATCGACCCCCCACTTATCGAACGGCCATACCGACTCGATGGCATTCATCTCCTGTGCCTGTTGATGGGTCACTACATCGTGTACTTGACAAGCTCTGCAACTCATAACTAATCGATTTGCATCTTTTTGCATAGATGGCCAGAAATAGCCTGCTAGCTTGCATTTTCTTGCCAACATCCGAGCTCCGCAATGGTTGCCGCAAACTCCTCGATGTATTTCTTCGAGAAGATAAGCCCCTTCTTCTTCCGATGCGCATCGCATCCATGGTGTTACAAATGACTTTCGATAAAGCACATAGTCGAACAGGGCGTACCTGGAGGCTTGAAGCCGGATTTTCCTGGCCTGAGATTTTTCGGATGGGAGAATTCCGTCTTTCAAAAATAATGCTATCGGATCCATCCATGTCGATTCCTGAACCACTGGTTGTACATCTACGCCGTTATAGCCGCTCTGCTAACATTTCTACCGAACTTTCCTTTTCGTCACGAAATTCGATGCGAGTTTAGGCAACAGATCGGCCCATTTATTCTCACTTGGGGGCACTGTTCGACCACGAACCGTCTTGAACCGACATTAATCCCTGAACCACTCTCGAGATAATTCTTCATAGATTCTTCCTTGGCCTCATAATCGCCTCGTATGTGATTCACGACGAGCTAAGAGTCTTGTATACTAGGAGAGGTTCTCGACCCCAACTTTAATGCCAACTTTAAACCGGTGATCATTGCTTCATACTCGGCGGCCGTTGTTTGTAGCTTTGAATTCGAACATGACGCGCATAAGGAAACTCTTCTCCTTAGGGTGACCAATAACAAACCAGCCCCCAGCTCTTCTCTCTACGAGGCACCATCGACATGGATGGTCCTTTGCTCATCGATGATTCGCTTATCTGTTCAAATTGAATCGACAAACCTTCTGCTATGAAATCCGCTAGAGCTTGGCCCTTAATAGTTGTACGAGGCAGAAACTCGATATCGTATTCAGCTAGCTCGACAACCCACTTGGCCAATCGACAAGATGTCTCGGGCTTTGCCAAAATGTGCTTCAGAGGCTGGTTGGTGACCACAACGATGGGGTGTGCTTTGAAGTAGGGTTTCAATTTCCTTGATGCATGAACCAAACTTAATGCCAATTTTTCAGCCGGTGTGTATCTGATCTCTGGTCCATGTAATGCTTTGCTCACAAAGTACACTGGGATCTGTCCCTGATCTCCATCTCGAACTAATATGGCGCTCACTGCCTCTTCACAGATTGCTAGATAAACCAGGAGTTTCTCTCCTTCTCGAGGTGAAGACAGTGTTGGTAAATCAGATAGATACTCCTTCAGATCATCAAATGCTTTTTGGCACTTCTCGTTCCACTGGAAAGGACTCGCTTTCTTTAATATCTTGAAGAACGGTAGGGCCCTTTGCGCTGATATCGACAAGAAACGATTGAGGGCCGCCATCCGACCTGTCAAACGTTGCAATTCTTTTACGTTACGAGGTGTAGGCATGCTCTTCAGGGCCTCGATCTTATCTGGATTAGCTCTAATCCCATCTCTCGATATCATATACCCTAGAAACTTTCCCGATCGTACCCCGAACGTGCATTTCTTCGGATTGAGCTTCATGTTTGCAGCCCGCAGCACCTCAAAGACCTCTCTGACATCGACAAGAAACTGTCCCAGGGACTTGCTCTTGATCAATAAATCATCCACATAAACCTCCATGTTTCGACCTATCTGCCCCTTGAAAATTTTGTTGACCGCCTGTCACGGATTTTATCTAACAAAACAAACAAGTAATAAAATTTATAAATCCGGTATTCCCCAAGTGTAGGGATCGTAGCATAGCGATTAATACCGGAGTCGGTCACAGGGAATCGGGGTATCTAGTTCATTAATTTGCCTAAGATTGTTACTACTAAAAGCGAAACTAAGAACGATAAAATAAATCGATGGAGATTGTCGGTCCAAAGCCAGGAAAGATAATTGCGAACGAAAATAACTCTAATCTATAAACTAAAAGAAAATAAACTTCTAAGAAAACAACGAAGAACAAGGCACAAAGATAATTTCAATTAATGTTAACGAAGAACAAGCAATGATCCACCTATCTCGCAACACTCAATTTCTACCCTAGATCGTTTAGTGAAGGTTTAATAAAGATGTGGTTCACCTATCAAAGGTATGAATTCCTACTCTCGTAGATAATTCTCCTATTAATCTCTCATCTCTCGATCTTAAAGATTAACGCTTCCAAAACAAAGGTGTAAGATTTCTCAATCTAGCAACCTAGAAATTCAACCTAATCAACTCTCGTTATTTTTAGGTTAAAAATCTAATCTTTACTACGGTGATCTAGGTCTAACAACGATTCTCATCAACATTAAACATCAATAAGCAACAATCCATCGATATAATTGCATAATCAATATAAAAGCATAATAAAGATACAAGCTTTAATAAAAATCACAAAACAAATCCAAAGAAGAAATCAAGTTGATGCTCGATCGGCTTCACAACCTTGTTCAAGACGCTTAGCCTCTATCCATCGTTGGAATACAAATCATATAAATAAAAAGGAAGATAAAAAGATGTTTATGATGGTGGGAAAACGCAGCTAGGGCGCCCCCAAAGGGCCTGGGGCTGCCAGGGATCGAATTTGTGTGCCTTTAGGGTTGGAAAAACGCGTCTATATATAAGTTTTTAGGTCGGTTTCAGCAAAGGCGGTGGCTGGACGCCCGTCCAGAGTGTTGGACGCCCGTCCAAGTACCTTGGACTGCTCCAGACGCCAGTTCACTTCACGTCCAAACTCTCTGTACCAAAAATCTCATCCTGGACGCCAATCCAATATTCTGGACGGGACTTGGACGGCCGTTCAGACTCTTTTTCTTCCAAATTCATCTTGATCTTCATTCCAACTTCATCTCTATCTCTTTCCTTCCATGCAAATCATCACTTGAACATCTTTTAAGCTCCTTTCACCTCGTACAAGCGTACCTACATCACGATAAAAACATGCAAAATGTAACATCTCACATCTAAAGATATTTATCCAATAAAATCACATAATTAGCCCGATTTTGCATTCAAATACTTCTAAAACTCATTTGCTCAATAATTTGATTAAACCCTTAATTTCTATGCAAATTATATGAATATGGGGGAAATCATTATAAAATATAACGTTATAAATCATATAAAATCACCCTTAACAACTCCCCCACACTTAAGCTTTTGCTCGTCCCGAGCAAAACAAAACAAAAACCAAGGCTTACTCAAACATTGAATCACATACACTCCCATATATCAAATCGCAATAGG
Source organism: Gentiana macrophylla (assembly GCA_026214975.1). Lineage (NCBI taxonomy): Eukaryota > Viridiplantae > Streptophyta > Magnoliopsida > Gentianales > Gentianaceae > Gentiana > Gentiana macrophylla. The sequence continues at coordinate 86,103,962 of CM047809.1, read as the reverse complement.
TCGACTAGCATCAAAAACATACACCCCAATGAAATAAACGATTACTCGAATGTGTAGTGTGTGCAAAGCCTTCTTCAACTTCCACTGGTTCCACACTTGACAATTAAATTCAAGCTAACCAACCAATACCCATTTAAGACAGATAATGAATCACCCTGACTATACATACGCCCTACAAAACTACTCACGTCATGACTAGAGTAATACATGTGTTTTCGAAATCTTTTCAGTTGTACCCAGAGGATATTCCCTACAACATACACCTTGGCCTATACTGGGGATAAGGTAGGCGATAACTAAGTCTTTCACTCATTCATACCACTTTCCTTATGTAAGTTGATTTAATTTATCTTTCACATATAAACACACATCAGAATGAGCTCTTGCCCGTCATAGCAGAATAGGACATTCGTGATATGCCCTACCTTACTCCAATCTTAAGGCAGCTTCTTCTGACTGTCGTGAGCTTTTGGTCATCATAGTGGTATAGGACATTCGTGATATGACCTACCGCACTCAAATCATCGACCAGCTTCCGACACACACAATTAATTCATATACTTTTCAACTTTTTTTCCTTTAATAAAAACTTCTTAAAGAACAATAGTCACGTTTCACTTATCACATTCAGGCTTTGGCATATTCGCGATACTTCATACTTCAACTCCAACTACATACATATTACAATTGTCATGACATTAGCATTAAGCGAACGGTCTGATAATCAAAATAAAACATCATCGGCTTAAATGAGTACAGTTCCTAAGTTCAGCTCGTCATCAAAGAGGCTTACGTGAAAAGAATTCGAGTAAAGGCTCATTTATCAAAGGTCTATGCAAAAATACTAGTCAACCAGCACAAGTATGGGAATATAACAAGTAAGTAAGCCAAAATAAAATCATGCTCGGGACGGTTGTTTTTAATCAAAAATTGAAATTTTTTTTTTTGAATTTTTTAAGAATGGTGGTAAGCATCATAAGCATAATAAATTAACCACATTGTGTAGGTACAACCAATCCCTCCCCCACACTTAAATAACAACATGTCCTCATGTTGTGCAGAATAAGAAAAACTTAGCTGATTTGTCGTTCGAAGGTGGCAATTCTGAAGGTGGTCTAGATCCAGATCCAGAAATGCTTGAAGAAATCAGTAGACTGTGGACCATCCACCGGAAAACTGATATCGTCTAAAAGCGCACCATCGCTTTAGCAAATATCCTGCACACTTGAAAAACAAAACGTACCTCGGGGGTAGGGGCACAAAAGATGATAGACAAGGCATTATCATGGAACAAAGCATAAGCAATACAAAAATTGACAAAAACAGAATCTATGTGAAAAGTAGTGCACAAATGTAACATCGGGAGGAAAGAAGGAATCACATGGATTTTTCAAATTACGAAAATGCAAGTTACCTAACCACAGAAACCGACAACAAAAACCTAGACGACACAAGACAAAACTAGCCCCCCTTATTCAACAAAAACAAAATAATCCAAAATAAATAAAAACTATTCTTATTATTGGGTTGCCTCCCAACAAGCGCCTTTCTTTAGTGTCTTTGGCTAGACACACGTACTATTCAGCCTGGATCAGGCCACTTAATCTTCCTTCCGGCCACTACTTCGCGTAAGCTCTGGTCATTAGTGTGGCTCTGAAACAAACATCTCACACATAGGGTCAGGTTCTTTACCGCTTTCCAAACATTCTTAATTTTCCCCATTGCAGACTTCTTCTTCTTCAATCTTCTCTTTAACTGTGCCTCCCGTTGAAACTCTTCCATATCCCAACTACCAGCCAGAACTTCCTCTACTGGACCACTGCCGTCATTCTCAGAAAACAAATCGGGCGAAAACTCATCAAACTCATTGACTTCAGGAGTACCACACCCGAGGATGTCGAGGAAGTGAACAATCTGAGCTTCTCTTTGGGTTGACCGATATAATGCTTACACCTTTGACCATTCACTCTGAACGGTGGTCATCATGACCTCTTAGTTCTAAAACACCTCTGGGAATGATTTGGAGAATTTCAAAGGGACCGGACCATCGTGTCCTCGACTTACCAGGGAGCAGATGTAACTGGAATTGTACAATAAAACTTGTTCCCCAACTTGGAATTCTCGCTTCTTGATTTTGGCATCGTGAAGGAGTTTTGTCTTCTCTCATCGATCCTGGCGCTTCAGAGGCACTGGAGTCTAAATTCGTCTAACTCATGCAACTGCTGCAATCGATGCTTACCACAAGATTGGGAATCAAAGTTTAAGAACTTAATGGCCCAATACGCTCTATGCTCTAATTCGATTGGCAAGTGGCATGATTTTCCATACACCATCTGATAGGGTGATGTACCCATGGGGGTCTTATAGGCAGTTCGATATGCCCACAGTACATCATCCAACTTTAGACTCCAGTCTTTTGTATGATCATAACGCTTTTCCAGGATCTTCTTTAAACTTTGGTTGCTTCTTTCAACCTGACCACTAGTCATAGGATGGTATGGTGTGCCAATTTTGTGCCGGACACCATATTTCTCAAGCACTTTCTCCAGAGGTCGGTTGCAAAAGTGTGTCCCTTCATCACTAATCAAGGCGCGTGGACACCCGAATCTCACGAAGATGTTTTTCTTTAGAAACTTCATGACCGTCTTATGATCATTGTGAGGAGTGGCTTGAGCCTCCACCCATTTGGACACATAATCCACGCAGACTAAGATGTATTTGTTTCCACAAGATGATGGGAATGGTCCCATAAAATCGATGCCCCATACATCAAAGACTTCACATTCTAGGATGGGTTTCAATGGCATGTCGAAACGCATTGTCAGAGTACCGGTTCTTTGGCATCTATCACAAGCTTTACAGAAAGCTTCTGTATCTTTGAAGATCGTGGGCCAATAGAAGCCGGATTGAAAGATCTTAGCAACGGTTTTCCAAGGACCAAAGTGACCGCCAGTGGGTCCACTGTGGCATTGCTCAATAATATCACGTTGCTCAGATTCTGGAACACATCTTCTCAGCAAACCATCTTTACCAATCTTGAAGAGGTAAGGTTCATCCCAAACGAATGTTTTCATATCCGAGAAGAATTTCTTCTTCTCCTGATAAGACAATTCTGGATCTAGATACTGGGAATGTAAGAAGTTGACGATAGAAGCATACCAAGGATTTTTAGGAGTGCACTTGTCTAGATGCATAACATTCTGGAGAGGAAGGTAAAGGTCTATCCCTTCAGGTTCTTTCACTTCTTCATCCTTCATTCTAGACATATGATCATCTACTTGTTTCCACCTTCCTTACCGGCCTGGAGATCGGCCTCCGACTTCCACTAAATTCTTTATTTCTCGGGGATCACCACACGAGTATTCTCATCGAGCAGGAAACCACTAAGTTGAGTGTCGACCTTACATTCATAGCACTAGCCTCTTCTCCACCATTGTATGTGGATGCATAGTTAGATTGAAGTGGATTCTCATAACTTGCATCGAATTGCTATTAGTATTCCATTGGTGGGGTGAATTACCTCCACCTTTGACCGAGCCTCATAATGGTTTCCACCACAATACGAACATCTCACTTGAGCGTTATTAAATCCATGTCCGTAAGAATTTTCATCGATTGAGGTATACGAGCATCGGATCCAAAGACAGATGAATCCATTAAACTTGACACTTCTACTTTTGGGGACCATGAATTGAATGCCGGATCCTAAGTTCATGGCATTGTCCTCTTCTTTATCATAAGGAAGTGTGGGAGCTAGATCAATGCCTTGGTCTTGAGCCATGTGCTCGAGCCGTCTCTCAAGATTCTTGAGTGTCTGTTTTGCTCCTCCAATTTAGCTTCAAGATCGTCCGATTGAGAGGGTCTTGATAGTTACGAAAGTTACGTGGGAAAGATTGGCTAGGCCCGACTTTGAAACATAGGATCGGGAATGTTTACGATTGAACCATTGATTTTGATTGGAAAAATTGATATTTTGGTCACGATTGAAGTTCGGGTTTTGATAGAAATTCGGATTCGAGAATTGAAACCCTGGTTCGAAAGCGCTTTGGCGGATAAGCGATTATTAAATCTCGATATTCTTGGCCACGAAAGCACTTACCGCCATTGTTCGTCCATTCACGGGACAGAAACGAAGCGATGTGTCCCACGTTGTCACAATTTCGACATCGACTAGATTGAAATTTCCCGATTCGGAAAGAATTGACTCGATATGCGTGAGAGGGGAAAGAATTTGACACCGCCAACAAAGCATGGCAGGTCGACAACATCTTCCGCAAGCGAACTTGTGAGTTACGTGGAAAAGACGGCTTCCATCTCTTTGTTTTGACATGGCGTTACGATCTTGCATAACTTGATTGATGACATTTTTTATTTTTTTATTTTTTATTTTTTATTTAGAAAAGAAACAGAAAAAAAGCGGAAGCGAAAAAGAAACCTACCTACGAAAAATTTAAAAGCAGAAAAGCGAAAAGCGGAAAAGGAGAAAAACGTGTTGAAATCTTCTGAGCCCAAAATGGAAGGGAAAACAGTGGATTTTGACCTCGAAAACGGCATCGAACGGCCTACGGTAGTTCACCACGTCGTCGGCGTCGGAACGAGCTTTCCGAATTGGGGTCCTGCGCGCCAAACGGACACTCGAGCCGAAAGTTACGGCCAAAATACTAACGAGTGCTAAAACTATCCCTTTTATCCAAAAGTTCGATCGCTAAAAACGTGGATTCAGATAATTCAACCTCAGATGTCCCCGAATCAATGTAGAAACTAGAAAGGATAGAAACAAAAACCTATCTACGAAAAATTCGTAACAAAAACAGAAAAATCAATAAAAACTAGTCAAGACGGGCGTCCAGATGACTGGACGGACGTCTGCCTGAAGGTTGAAGTGGACGGGCGTTTGGCAATCCAGACGCTCGTCCAGTAGAATAAAACAAAGCAGAGCTATCGATTTCCAGACAGACGGGCGTCTACTAGTCAAGACGCCCGTTTGAGTGCAGAAAAACGGGAAACAGACAGACAGAAAGAGCAGAAAACTAAAGGGGAGAAACGCTAAACCTAGGGAAATTGATAACTATAAAAGTTAACTACGAACAGCCCTAATAACCTAAACTATAATCTACCTATGAAAAAGTTGTAACAAAAATAGAAAAATTAATAGTGAACTGGACAACCGCACTGATTCCCCGGCAACGGCGCCAAAAACTTGTCACGGATTTTATCTAACAAAACAAACAAGTAATAAAATTTATAAATCCGGTATTCCCCAAGTGTAGGGATCGTAGCATAGCGATTAATACCGGAGTCGGTCACAGGGAATCGGGGTATCTAGTTCATTAATTTTCCTAAGATTGTTACTACTAAAACGAAACTAAGAACGATAAAATAAACTGGACAGAGGATTGTCAGTCCAAAGCCAGGAAAGATAATTGCGAACGAAAATAACTCTAATCTATAAACTAAAAAGAAAATAAACTTCTAAGAAAACAACGAAGAACAAGGCACAAAGATAATTTCAATTAATGTTAACGAAGAACAAGCAATGATCCACCTATCTCGCAACACTCAATTTCTACCCTAGATCGTTTAGTGAAGGTTTAATAAAGATGTGGTTCACCTATCAAAGGTATGAATTCCTACTCTCGTAGATAATTCTCCTATTAATCTCTCATCTCTCGATCTTAAAGATTAACGCTTCCAAAACAAAGGTGTAAGATTTCTCAATCTAGCAACCTAGAAATTCAACCTAATCAACTCTCGTTATTTTTAGGTTAAAAATCTAATCTTTACTACGGTGATCTAGGTCTAACAACGATTCTCATCAACATTAAACATCAATAAGCAACAATCCATCGATATAATTGCATAATCAATATAAAAGCATAATAAAGATACAAGCTTTAATAAAACTCACAAAACAAATCCAAAGAAGAAATCAAGATGCTCGATCGGCTTCACAAGCTTGTTCAACACGCTTAGCCTCTATCCATCGTTGGAATACAAATCATATAAATAAAAAGAAAGATAAAAAGATGTTTATGATGGTGGGAAAACGCAGCTAGGGCGCCCCCAAAGGGCCTGGGGCTGCCAGGGATCGAATTTGTGTGCCTTTAGGGTTGGAAAAACGCGTCTATATATAAGTTTTTAGGTCGGTTTCAAAGAAAAGCGGTGGTGGACGCGCCCGTAGAGTGTTGGACGCCCGTCCAAGTACCTTGGACTGCTCCAGACGCCAGTTCACTTCACGTCCAAACTCTCTGTACCAAAAATCTCATCCTGGACGCCAATCCAATATTCTGGACGCCAGTCCAGACTGGACGGGACTTGGACGGCCGTTCAGACTCTTTTTCTTCCAAATTCATCTTGATCTTCATTCCAACTTCATCTCTATCTCTTTCCTTCCATGCAAATCATCACTTGAACATTTTTTAAGCTCCTTTCACCTCGTGCAAGCGTACCTACATCACGATAAAAACATGCAAAATGTAACATCTCACATCTAAAGATATTTATCCAATAAAATCACATAATTAGCCCGATTTTGCATTCAAATACTTCTAAAACTCATTTGCTCAATAATTCGATTAAACCCTTAATTTCTATGCAAATTATATGAATATGGGGGAAATCATTATAAAATATAACGTTATAAATCATATAAAATCACCCTTAACACCGCCCGCTGGTAGGTAGCCCCTGCATTCTTAAGTCCAAACGGCATCGTCACGAAGCAAAACGTGCCAAACTCTGTGATAAAAGCGGTTTTTTCTGAGTCCTGGGGGTCCATAAAGATCTGATAATACCCCCTGTAGGCATCGAGAAACCCGAATACCTCGAAGCCTAATGTCGAATCGACTAACTGGTCGATTTTTGGTAGCGGGTAAGAATCCTTAGGGCATGCTTTGTTAAGATCTGTAAAGTCGACGCACATTCGCCAGGTCTGATCTGGCTTTTTAACCAACACTGGATTAGCTAACCAATCGGGATAAAATACTTCTTTCACGATCCCAGCAATTAACAACTTGTCGACTTCTTTCTTTACGGCCTCCTTCCTCTCAGGAGCGAGGTTTCTCTTCTTTTGCCGTATCGGCCTCTTTTGGGGATCGACATTGAGTCGATGTACTGCTATTTCCGCTGATAGGCCAGGCATGTCATCTGCCTTCCACGCAAAAACGTCTTGGTACTCCGCTAGGAGGTCGACCAGGGCTCTCATGTCGGGGTGTGGCATCCACTTCCCGATCTGTACCCCTTGGCCTTCTTCCTCTTTCCACACTCGAACTTCCTATGTCGGGTCGGCGGAGACCCAGCTCCGATCTTCCTCTTCCTCAGGTATCAATTCCTCAACTAGCACCTGTCCAACTCCCTTTCCTTTGATTGTAACCAAACTACAATTCCTGGCTACCTCGACGTCTCCTTTGACTTCATGGGTACCGTACCAAGTGGGGAACTTCATGCTGTTGTGGAATGTCGAGATGATGGCTCTGAGATCATATAAGGCTGGTCGTCCTAATATCGCGTTGTACCCTGAAGGGGCCTTTACCACGACATAAGTCATTTCCATTGTCCGCCCTTTCTCTCCGTCTCCAACTGTAGTCAACAAACTGATCGACCCGACAGGGTGAATGGCCTGCCCTGTAAACCCAAATAAAGGGGTAGATAACGGAATGATGTCTTCATCTTTCAACCTCATGGCTTTAAAGGCGGAATAGTAGAGGATATTAACGGCGCTTCCACTGTCGACACAAACTCTTTTTATGCGACCTCGACTTATCACCGCCTCGATCACCAATCCCTCGCTATGACTGTGGGAACTTGGAACGTCATCCTTGGGTCCATAACCCACTTCTGTCGTAAACCTGATCTTCTTAGGTTCTCTCGATCTATCCGATGATTGCTGACTGGATCGAGGTCGATCCGACTCGTGCTCTGCAACGATTGTGTTAACGTCGTATCCGGCGCGATTATCCCGATGAGGGTCCCGATTCTGATCTTCCTGACGGTCATCCCGACGGTTCTCCCTGTATGTTGGCTCGGATGACCTATCTCGCCGATTCCGATTGTCACGATGCGGGGATCGGTCCTTCTTTCCATTATAAGTTTTCCTCTTGTACTCTCGACGGCCCTTCGGCTCGTCCTTTTCTGACCTATCGATCACTTCGTCCAGTCGACCCTCTTGGATGCAGGCGTCGATGTCTCTCTTCAAATCGAAACATTCCTCTGTGTCATGCCCCACGTCCCTGTGATAGTCACAATACTTGTGGGTATTTTTCCTTTTCTCTGGGTCCTTGGACATCGGCTTAGGTGTCCGAGCTATGTTCTTCTTGATCATAATCGCCAACACCTCTCCCCGAGATCGATTGAGGGGTATGAAATCTCGTTCTTTCAAATTCCCTTTCTTTCCAAGCCGATCTGAGATCGGAGCAGTCAGTCGATCAAAAACGTTAGTCTTGCTTTCCTCGTTCCGACCCCTAGGCTGACCCTTGGCCTGGCTTCGGGAATCGCTTCTCGAACTGAGGCCAAGTGAAATGGTGTGCAAACGCACTGCCTCCTCACCTTGGCAAAACTTATGGACTATGTTCACACATTCGTCCATGTCGTTCGGCATCTTCTTTGACAACTTATCATACAGCTTCATATTACGCAGACCTCCAACGAAAGCATTAACTTGCAGTGCGTCACTGGCATTATGCACTTTCATGGCTTCGAGATTGAAGCGCCTCATAAAATCAATGGTGGTTTCTCCTTTCTCCTGCTTGATGTTCATAAGGTGGGTAGCACTAAGGTGGAATTTCTTGTTCCCGATAAAAGCATCTCTAAACTTCTGTCCCAACTGTAAAAAGCTTGAAATCGACCCGGGCCGTAGCTTATGAAACCACTCCCGGGCTCGACCTGTGAGCAACGTGTCGAAAGCTCGACACTTCATGGCGTCATTGGCGTTTCTCAATCTCATCAAAGATATGTATCGATATAGATGATCCTCTGGGTCTGTTGTACCGTCATAAGGTTCCATCTTGGGTGGTTTGAATGACTCAGGCATCGTGTATATCTCAATCTCGGGACTAAATGGCGATTCGAGCCATTCTGTGACCTGCTCCTTTCCAACGATGCGATTGAACTCGTTTCGAATGCTGTCTTCGACCTGCTGCTGATGCTTTTCTTGTTCAGGACGTTTGCGGGCGTTAGTCACACTGATTTCAATTGCACCTTCCTCACACTCTTCTTGAGGATCGACAGGCCTCTTCTCCCTGGCATTATCAGCCTCCTTACGACCCCGCGTTCTTCCGGAGGATTACAGAGTCCTTTACCTATGAAGGCCGACGCCATCACCCTTTTCAGGGCGTCTTCATCTAAAGACGCCAAGTGGTCGGCCATGTCTTGCAGCTGCGGGGGAAGCTGAGGCCTGGGTGGATCGCCGCTGCAGTCTCAGATCCAGTGGGGACTTCTTGAATCGAGATGGAACCCCGCCGGATCCATATCCGTCGTGTTCTTCGACTGCGGGTTCTTGCTGTTCGTTGGCTTCTTTCTTGCTGGTGGAGCCATTGCGAGATCTTTACCAACTCACCGGTAGAAGGCCCTCCTTCTAGCGCCAAATGACGATGCTAAATAATGCACCACCGGAATAACGGGGCCACGTGTAATCTAAGGGTGAGCTGTAAAGGGAATTGAATGGCTGAAAGTAAGTAAGAGATGGTGTTTTTGGTGTTTTATGGCTGAGTCCAAGAATGTATCTTGGATTGTCTATGTATCCTGTCTAATGTCCAGGAATCAAGCCTCACGTAGTTCCTGGAATGATGTATTTATAGGCACATGTCCTTCTCTGCCCTAAATTTGGGGCGGTTTGGTCTATTGACATAAATACCCTTAAATGGGCCTTGCCTCCTTACCCAAGAAACCTGTTAGAAGTGGGCCCAGGAGCCTGGACAGAAGTCCATGGTATCGACTCGATGAACACCGACGTGGGTGTCCGATCTCGGACACTTGTAGAATCTCTCCCGAGCCGCGGCTGTCACTGGTACGCCTCATATCGATCCGATGTGGATAACTAACACAGACTTTTCCATATGCCAGCTGGACCAGACGAATAATTCCACGTGGAGGGGTAAATCCCCGTATCATCATACTTTTTAGTCAAAGAAATTATACAATATAATGCACGACGTTATTAGTAGTTTAAGGATTGTAATTCCCCTATCTTTTCCGTATATAGTTTTTAAGTGTTGCTAGCGTTTCTTTTAATTGTTAACTGTTTTTTATTTTCATGCCTACGTTTTTCTATGAACATCATTTGAATGGGTTGACGATTGTTTTTCATTTTTATGCATCGTTTTTGTTTATCTTTTATGCATCGTTTTTGTTTATCTTTCGAATTGAACTTTGGAGAATTTACATTTGTTTTCATTGTGATGTTTTACTATAATAATGAAATCATTTGGTTACATTCAAAATTTCTTTCAGGAATCATTAATCTTTGAATTTATATGCGGTTCATTGGTGTTAGTCCACCGGTGATCAGTTCACATTTTGGTTTTGCCGAGAGGGATGTATTCGTGATGAGAAAGATATATAATCGGATGCTATTTAGGCAAGCTTTTATTTGCTCAATAATACATGCTTGTTTTTTACATTCGAAGGTCTGTATGGTTGTAATTTTAATGTCTTTCTATTCTAATTGTGTAAACAAATGGTTTCATTATTATAGTAAAACATCAATCTCAATGTCCAATGACTCATATGAACTTTGCAGAAACATTGCACATCGCAAGATTTCAAGGCAGATTCATTTCTTTCTTTATTTACCGATTGCTTAGATGTCATATGTTTCTTTCACAATATTTGTAGTTCTTGATTGACGGTTTTTTGTTTCTTTGTTTGTTTGTTTGGTTTTGTGTTTTTTTTTTCTTTTTCTTTGAAAAGTTCTTCATGATCATGTGGAAACTCGGTTTACTTTTTCTTGGAGGGGTGATGATGCGTGATGTTGTGGAGACAAGATTCGTGGAGTTTTTCCTACTTCTTCTAAACACGATAATCTGAACGGAAGATGAGGACATATACTACTAAAACATTTGCAATGGTATGTTGGTTAAATTTGCTAAGTTATTTTTCATACTTACATGTTCATGCTATCTTCAAAGCTGTTGAATGTTAACGTGGTTCTATGGTTTCAATATGTACAGTTGTGCTAGCTTGGTGATATGCCAACTTCATTTGTGTTGATGTATATATAATACCAAGAACATTGTTAATGATATGTTCAGCGGATATTGTGAAAGAAACAGGTGACATCCATTGAGGGTAAAATTGAAACCATAAAGTTTATTAGATATCAACGGTGTATGTTAGAACATGAGTTATTACTAATTTTCAATGTTGTTTGATCAATCAATTTTTTTCATTATTGTTTTCATCATATATACATCACATTTTTTAAAAATAGAACATGTTATTACAAGGAAAAATGTTATTAGAACAAATATGATAAACATCTTTCATTGTTATTACCCGTTTTACCATCTTTCATTGTTATTACAAACATGTAATTTCATTCTAGAACATAAAAAGATCATGATGGTGTATATTAGAACTTTTTTTTTTCCGAATAGCATGGGAGGACATAAAATTTGAACTATACTATTTTTCATTGTTGTTTGTTCAATCTATTTTTTCATTGTTGTTTTCATAATTCATTACTTAGTGTTAGATACATTTTTTGCTAACGCAGTGTAACTACTTATGTGAGTTCAATTTGAAATATCACAACCTTTTGTATGATCTATACTTTTAAATTTGTGTTTCAGTTATCAAACAAGGAGTTCATATTGTTTGATCCATGTTATAAGACTTGCAGTACCTGGATTAGGTTTCCTTGAGGATTTCCTACAAGCTTTTCAATGACATTGTTATTCCTCTCTAATTTCTAGAATAATCTTATATATGTATTAGCATCTTGCTTTATTTTATTGGCCATGATGGATGTGTTGTTATTTCTAAGGCATTTTTGGATTTTGAACGACACCCTCCACCTCTTCTTTTATTGAATTTTAGAATTCAAAGGTGTGGTAATGAAATATTTGGCTGCAAAATGGTTCTTATGGCTTTAAGGTTTGGCTTTTCCATGAAATGTTTTATCTTTTTTTTTCCAATGAAACTTGCTTCCTGAGTTTACACAGCTTGCCTGCAATCCTGAAAGACTCATTGCTGTAGATTATTTGGAGAATAATCTTGATGTTGCTCTTTGTTTTTGTTGGTGGTTGATGCAAATTTTTTGTTGTGTCATGATGTCATTTTATGGCCTATTTTTGTTTGTACGTCTAATGCTTATTATTTTATCCTACTCATGTGCTTGGAGTTCTCTCCTCTATTTTTGGCATTCTAATTTTGTTGTTTTGTTGTAATTTTTGGATTTCTATACATGTAATCATCAACTCCTTGCTGATATCTAAGGATTCTGTCATTTGCTTTTTCATCTAGATTTAGGGTTACATTGTCATTTACCTCATGCTATCACTTCCCTATTTTTGTTTTCTGGATACAAATTTGTATAAGAGGTTGGAAAATAATGCCTTTTATTTTTCTTATGTAAAGTTTCCTGGATTTATGTAGTACAACTAAAGAGCTATACAAATGTACATATGTCATTTCGTTCTTTCTCTTTTATTATTTCCGGATTTTTTGATGCTTTGATTTTGAGTGTGGCCTTCCATTGTTGTGTGGTATTTTATGGTACATGTTGCACTTTAATGCTTTACATTAGCCAATATTTTTTTAATAACGTGTCTAAGTTTACACAATTCCGTGCATCGCACGGGTTTCCCTACTAGTGTATATATATATATATATATATATATATACACTAGTATTATACATGTGCACATGTATATCCCACATATACATAAATAACACACGCATATTTTGTATACATTTATTAATATCTAATATTAATACATAATAATATAATACTATGATTAATTAATTTATAAAATCACTATAACACTTTATAGTCGAGATAAAACTTTCCTTATTTGGTTATCACTATAACCACATTTTAATCCAGGTAGATGTTTCTTATGCGTGTGACCTGATAGGCTTCCGAATATGTTGGCCGTAGACACAAAGTGCATTTACTAAAATATCCTTATATCTAACGATCACGAAATAGTGTATAGAAACACGTCGTGACCCCCAATCATCGGAAGAGTCAAAAGCGATGACTACTACCTTTCATGTGAAACAGTTACCGTGTAAATAGAATATTATCGCTGTTACAATATCCATACGGTCGTGTCTCGAGTGTCAATACATTAACGACCGTATCTTATAATCTGGATATTATGCTCTTACAATTTAACTCAATTACTCACACTTTGCAAATATTCACGAGAGCTAGACATTCTTTATAATGAGGCCCTTTCGGATATTTACTCCTACTATTAGGATACGCGATTTCCGAACGAGCAACATGAATCCTACGCATGCTTCAGTATCACACCCAATCACTACCGCATGATCTCCCCATGGATAAGGGAAAACATCAATAGTGTCAAAGTATGACAATCCACACCGTGATTCTATAAAGACTTCAGTCTCAGGATAATTACATAGCTGCCCCATACTGTGACACTTAATGTATGTGGGTCAGTCTAACGTACGCATTCTCTAATACACGTCCGCTTACTGTCCAAGTGTCTCTACACTTCCATAGATGAGATCTATCCCTATCTTCAATAATATAGAAGACACCCAAACGTGCTAGTCTAATCGTACTATTAATGTCAATTTTAATAGTACATACGACTAGAGACATTTATGTATTAACCCTTTAAAGTGAGTCGAGATCTCATCAACCATAATCACTATTATGATTTCTCTTTCACAGTTTGACACTAGAGACGTTATCATATATACAATATCATAGTTGGTTTGTTAAACGAACAAATATATAATAACAGAAAGTCATTCATCATATGTATAATCATAAAGAAACATTAGAAATGATTTGACCCGGTCAGATCCGGTCAAACCCGATTGGGTTTAGGAGACTATTTCAACACATTTCTCCCGGTCTTCGATGTTCAGCCTTAACTTTATGACAAGTGTCACACTGAGCCACGAATTCTGCAATTTCCAGCTTCATCAAAGGCCACCAAAACAGTTCTTTCAAGTCACGATACATCTTTGTAGCTCCTGGATGAACATCAAAAGCGATCCAATGTGTTTCATCCTTTACTCTTCGCCTTAAACCATCAACATTTGGTACACTCAAACGATCACGATACCATAGATCACCATTCTTATCCAAAACATAACCAACTGTATGTTTTTCTCTAGCAACTCTCTTCAAATCAACCAAAGCTGGGTCTTTGCCTTGTTTCTCCCGAATATCATCTAACAACTCTGATCTAGCCAACAACGGAGCCACACACTAATGATCCACAAACTAATCAAACCCCTGCATACTCGGCCCAACAAATTGCTCAACCACATCTTGAACCACATAAACTGCACTATTTGAACTTTTGCTCAACGCATCTACCACAACATTAGCTTTACCCGGATGATACTTAATATCCAAGTCGTAGTCCTTCACGAATTCCAGCCATCTTCTTTGCCTCATGTTTAGATTCTCTTGAGTAAAAAAGAACTTAATTAAGGCTCTTATGGTCGGTAAAGATCCTTGCCTTATCCTCGTAAAGGTAATGTGATGTGATCGAAGATGAGACGTTTTGGTTTGAAGTCCATTATCCCGCATTGATTCCAAGACAAATTTTATTAGATTTTTATTATTATTTATTATTATGTTTTTATTTATTTTTTTTATTATTTAATTTTGTCCAACATTAGCTAGGAATTGTTTTATTTATTTCGTTGTAGCCTATAAAAAGGCTTTAGTAGCATTCTTTGTAACGAGACAAATATAAATATATATATATATATATATATATATATATATATATATATATATATATATATATATATATATATATATATATATATAATTTGAAGCTTTAAAGGTTTGGTGAGTTTTCTCACGCTGGTTTCCATACCGGAATTATCAAAGTTGTGATTTTTCACGCAATTCAGATCTGATTCGTTTATGGATCACATCAGTTGGTATCAGGGCTCAATACCGAAGGAATCCAAATATCCCTTTTTATTTTCTTGCATATTCATAGTCAAAACAAAAATGTTCTTTTATTTTCCGGATTTGTTCTTGTTTTCAATACATGTTCATTCACCAGACCCGAAAATCCTAATACACCTTCAACCATCTTCATCCCAAACCCTAAATTTTTTATTTCCCTTTTGTCGCAACCCCCCATCTTTCCTTGAATAATCACGTTCAGCACCTGCGGAAAAGAAATAAAAAATTCCCAGCCTTGCATAAAATAAAATAAAACTATACACTAGCCTATTTCTCTTCATTGTCGTATTACTAAAGCTTTTGGAAAAACTTGAAAGATATATGAATGAAAAACTAGTGAAACTAAGCAATAAACGTCCGGCGATTTTTCACCCTAGCTGAGGCGATTCCCGGCGATCCAGGTCCTGCACCGTCCGGCCTGCTCGTCTTCTTTCACCACTGCATTCGTTTTGCACCCTGATGGATCCATTATCGTCTATGGATCTTGATGGAGGCACCCAATCGACTGAAGAAGAGGATCTGTTGCAGCGTAGCAAGGTCCGATGGAAGAACGATTCCGCCACTCCTCAAGAGCACCATACAGCATGGGGTAATAGAGGGGGATTGAACCTGCTACAGAAGCTGAAATTCAGGGAACAACTCTACACTGGAGCAGGTGAAGACGAATGGGATATTGCCGACTTTATCCAGATTACGGAAAATTGGAGAGGAATGAAACTGATGATGACCCAATAGACATACCGGTGGAGGAGTGTATAGAGCTCTGGACACCATGGCGAAGTGCGGTAATAGTGAAAGTTTTGGGCAGAAACGTGGCATTCGAAATTCTAAAAGAGAGGTTAACGAGCATGTGGTGCACAAAAGGGGAACTAGACATTGTTGATCTTGAGTTGGACTACTATGTAGTGAGATTTTGCTGTCGAGGGGATTATGAAACGGCCCTAGGAAGTGGCCCTTGGATCATTCAAGGCCACTATTTGACAATGATGAAGTGGATACCTTTTTTCGTTCCTTCGAAAGAGAAGATAGTATCGACACATGTGTGGGTTCGTTTCCCGGGGGTACCACTCGAACTATTTGATCTAACAAACTTCATCCTCAAACTAGCAAGGAGAGTTGGTAAGCCTTTTAAAACAGACATAGTGACGTCAGGCTCTGTTCGGGGTCGATACACAAGAGTGTGTGTGGAGATGAACCTCCACCAAGTCCTCCGCCATTCGGTTGTCCTCAATGGTAACAAATTCCAAGTAGAATATGAGGGCCGAATATGATTTGCTTTGAGTGTGGTAAATTTGGGCATAAAACGAACGACTGCTCTATACGTCATCAAGAAGCAACAGGGGAGCCTATGCATCCACCATCGGAGCCTATGCATCCAACTTTGGATATACTCAACCCTAAAAAACCACAAGGCCCCACGCCGGAGAAGCCATTCGGACCCTGGATGATAGCACAAAATAGAAGGCATAGGCCGACGGGAAACGCAAGAGGTAGGGAAAAACCAAACAGTATATCGAATAGAAGAGGTAACATGGACGCAAATAGAGAGGATCGTTCAGGCCCATCGGGGTCGAGATTTATAGTGCTACCTGAGGACGAGGACGAGGATGAAGGTCAGTATGGAGAAGAACATGAGCCAGATGAGATTACGCATTTACAAAAACAAATGCAATCAACAGCTGTAGCTGCAACGGTGCCTACTGTGTCTCTCCTCCAGAAAGAAGATGATCCGGTATCTTCGAGTACCAAAAAATCAAATGGAAACAACCGTTTGGTTTCGGACTGGACTGGATCCATTTGAGTCATGAGAGAGAAAATAAAATAAAATAATGTAAAGTAATGATTATAAGGTTGAAATGTTGTATTAAAGTTTGTGTTGATGAAGAAATGATTGGTGAAATGATTGGTGAGAGAAATATTATATTGATAAAGTAATAGTTGAATAGTGTAGGTGGTGAATAAAATGAATTGATTAATATTATTTTATGGTGAAATGATTGGTGAAATGATTGGTGAATAATAGTAAATAAGATAGTGGGTGAATAAAATATTAAGTTGGATCCAAATGGATCCAGTCCAGTCCGAAACCAAACGGAGACCGAAATCGAAAAAATCACAACAACAAGAACCTGCAAAACGTAAAGAACCGGAAAAGAACAACACTAATACCGTAGCTCCAGCCAAAAGGTCTTCTCCTGGGGGGTCTCTAGAAGCCAAATCATCCTTGCAACTCCCCTCCAGGATATTTCAAATCACCAAGAAAACCAATAGAAGCCCATCCCCAATGACACAATGGCCCCCGGCCGACAACCTACAAGTTCGGTTGGGCAAGGTCTAGGAATGAAAGTGGCTCGAATTACCATAAATCGAACCCTCATGATGGACCAACACATCATAACTGAAGTGGAGCTGCAATCAGAGATGGTGGCACGAGTGACTCTACTTGGAGATTACGAGATGAACCGGATGATGTGATGGACACATCTTGATGTATTTTTTATGCAGATAATAACGTGGAATTGTCGAGGAACAGGTTCCCTGGAATTTTTTTCGAAATGTTTGCGAATTGATACAGTTGCATAAGCCAGATATTACGTGCATGTCGGAAACGGTGCCTCGTAAGCTGTTGAACGGGCCAAAAACCTTAGACTAGCTTGGCAAGATAATGTGTAGTATTCTTCCATTGTTACTTTTTGTTTTTGTTTTTTTTCTTCCGTTCTTAAGCATTCTGTAGCCCCTTGGACGAATTTGATACCTTGTAAAAACGTTTTGGGAGGCCATTGTAAAACAAAGTTAATAAAGCGATCGTTTCTATAAAAAAAATCAAATTTCTAGCCCTCATATTTCGATTCTGCATTATTAAACAAAATCCTGTCTTCTTTCTTTTTTCCCTCCTGCGTGACCTGACCAAAAAAAATCCTTGCCGAATATTCGTGTTTGGACATTCTGGATACTTGTCGTGTGCTCATTATTGATGAATTTAGATACTTGCATGTTTTCGGAATTTGCGGAGGCACAACAAACTGTGCTAGCTCGAAATTTTGAGAAAATTGAACTATGTTTTGATGATAGGATGGATGATATGAATGCTCAATTTCAAAACATGTTAACGGAAAGAGGTGGTGGTAGAGATTACCGTAGTGGTAGAAATAATCGTGGTGGTAGATGTGACCGGGGTGTTACAAATGTTAAGAAAACTTCTCTAAGAATGTGTTTTGTCTATTGCAGTCATTGTAAAGGGAGTGATCATTACTATTATGATTTCCCTAATCTATGGCAGAAATGCCATAGTTTACGTGGAAAATCACCTAAGGACGACCAGGTGAATGTTAATATCCCAGAGAACATTGTAGAGAACACCGTAGAGATTGAGAACACTCCATAGGAGTAGTTGAAAAGAGATGACGATGAGAGCATGGTAGAGGAGAATCAGCCAAATTTTAGGGAGAATTGGAGGAAAATGAGGCAGAACGCACGAAGGAGGAGAAAACTTCGGTTGTACTCAATACTTGTTCGCATTTTGTTTTGCCGTCCTTGCAAGTCCCTGAATATTCTTCACATGAAGATGATCCGGATCATATCTTGCCGCTGGTTATTCATGTTAGTGAGCCCGTTGTTAGCAAGCCAGAGCACCAATTTTTGGACCCCTTTGCTCCATTTATTGATGCTTATCCGACTGATACTTGCTAATCGTGTTGTTTCGCAAGGAGTCGTCCATGAGTCTATTCCGCCGAATGAGCGTTATGATATTGCATGTATGACATATGACTCATCAACAAAACATGTCATTGGATTCAGTTTGTCTATCTGGTTCGTATTTGATCCAGGGGTTCGATTGGTGATTTTTTGGTGTTTTTTTGAGATTGTCATGTGCGGGTGCATTTTATGACGTCCTACTGATTCGAGGACAAATCCTTTACAACCGGGAGGGAATAATGTGATCGAAGATTAGACAATTTGGCTTGGAGTCCATTTATCCAACATTTATTATTAGGTTTTTTTTATAGTTTTTTTGATTTTTTAATTTTGTCCCACATTGGCTAGGAGTTGTTTTATTTCTTTCATTGTAGCCTATAAAAAGGCTTTAGTAGTACTTTTTGTAATAAGACAAATTTTGAGATATCTATTTTATTTGAAGCTTTAAAATTTTTATGAGTTTGCTCACGCTGGTGGATTCCAGACCGGACTTATTAATGTTGTGAGTGAACATTGTGGGTGTCCATATACCGAGGTTTTTGGTTACAGGTTAGCCAAGGGTCTCGGTGCTCGTCTTGTTGGTGCCTTCAGTCAAGTCCTCGGGCAAATTCAGATCTGATTCATTTACGGATCACATCATAATGCCTCCAAGTCTTTAAGGCAAAGACCACGGCTGCCAATTCCAAGCCATGTGTTGGGTAATTCTTCTCATGTACCTTTAGTTGTCTATATGCATAAACTATCACTTTACCTCCTTGCATCAACACACAACCTAAACCCTGTCCAAAATCATCTTTATAAATATCGTAGTTGTCAAAGATTTCCCAAACCGCCAAAACCGGAGCTATTGTCAACTTTTCCTTCAAATTTTGAAAGGCCACTTTGTTACAGTATAAGGACTAAAGGGGATGCTTTAGTATAGAAAATGGTTATTCTGTTATAGGTTGTTGTAACCATTTGTAACTTACTCTTAACTCATTTATGAGGTGTATGAAGCTATAAATACCCCATGATCAGCTACATAGTAATTTAACTTGTGACTTTCAGTTAATTAATAATTTTTCCGCATTTTATTGTCTGTTTGTAATTCTACAAACTTCAACATGGTATAAGAGCAAGAAATTTGAGAATTTCTGAAAGTTTTTCTTGTGTTTTCTCTGGTTATTGAAGAATCTTGAGAGAGTTCTTCATTTTTCTATGTTTACAGTTTTTGAGAGTCAACTGCAATCATTTTTTAAATTTTTGATCAATTCTTGATCATTTTCTCTGTTTTTTGTTAATTTTTGATAAATTCTTGAGTTTTTGATAGCCATGGCAGCTAAGAAATAAGAATTAAGTCCCTTAGTCCATTTTATGTTCATCCCAATGAGAATCCATCTTTGGTGCTTGTTCAGCCATTGATGAATGGAAATAATTACAACCTATGGAAAATGTCTATGGAGATGGTGTTAATCACCAAGAACAAGATTGTCTTTGTATATGGCACAATTGAGAGGCCAGAAGCAGATTCAGCAGATTTCCATGCATGGAGACGATGTGATACAACGGTGAGAACATGGATCTTGAATTTCGTAGAGAATACCATTGCACATAGTTTGATGTATTTTAAGAGTGCACATGCAGTGTGGAAGAATCTTGCTGCAATATTTTCTAATGTTGATGCCTTGAGGCTTTTAGATCTTCTTGAAGAGATGCATATGCTGAAGCATGTTACTGCTTCCGTTAATCGGTATTTTACAAAATTAATGGTTCTGTGGGAAGAAATCAAGACCATCAGGCCTATGCTAGTCTGTCCTTGTGATCCTTAGTGTCACTACAATGCAATTAATACTTTAATGGTTCACATGGAGGCTGAACATGTTGGTGGTACCTTTTCCTGAAAGGTATGAGGGATGAGTTTGAGCCAATGGTTTCACAGGCAATGCTGGTGGTACCTTTTCCTGAAATTCATGATGCTTTTTCTATGGCCATTAAGTTTGAAAGACAGAAGTTGTATGTGGCTAACAAGGCCAAGAATCAATATGGTTCTCTTGTCTCAGAAGAATTGACAGGGGCAAAACCAAACAGTCAGCAGACCAGGTTCTGAGACTGCTGCAAATGCCAGACCTAAGAATCCCAAGAAGGTTCAATGTAGATTTTGTGGATTCAATGGTTATACTGAAGAGACTTGTTACAAGAAACATGTCTATCATCCTGGTTTCAAGTCAAAAAGGGCTAATTTGGTAGAGGAAGAACAGTCAGCAGAAGAAGATTAGGCCCGAAATAGGACTGCTGGACCAGGCTTCCAAATATTACTGCACAGCAACTTGATAAGTTGATGGCTCTGCTGAGTTATGATCATCTTACACATGCAGGATTTGTTGTTGGCCAACCTGCTGAGATTGTTACACACTGCTTACCGGCTACAGGGACAGGTGATCTATATTTAGTAAAGTCCAGATATTGGAATCTAGTGCCACATATCACATTGTAAGGTCATTAGATCTATTAAGCAATCCCAAACCTTCTTCTGGTATAAAAATGGGATTACCTAAAATGTTTTTGTCACTCATATAGGACAAGTAAGGGTGAACCCTCAGCTAGTCCTACATGATGTGTTTGTATTCTTGATTTTAAGTATCTTTTATCCTTACCTTCTTTTATTGACCACACAAAAGTTGCAGCTTTTTTTCTGCTAAAAAATGTGTTTTGCAGGACAAGAACAAGAAAGTGATTGGTTCAGCTGAGCTACACAAATGACTATATGTCATGGATCAGCCACTCAAACTTTCTGCTGTTAATGCTGTAGAAAATCACACTTTATCTGATAGACTAGATGATGCTGTTTTATGACATTACAGACTAGGGCACTTACCAGATATGAGACTGCAAGTCATTAGTTCACAGTCTGCTGATGTCAAATTCTATAATCATGATCATTGCTATGTTTGTCCTATAGTAAAAATAAAGAAAAATCCCTTTCCATTAAGTACTATTGATGTAAATACTACATTTGACCTTGTTCATATGGATATTTGGGGTCCTTTAAGACACCATACTGTGAATGGACAACAATATTTTCTTATCGTTGTAGATGATTTTTCTAGATTTATTGGGTTTTTCTTATGAGGAATAAATCTAAAGCTGTTGATCTTGTTAAATCTTTTGTTAAATTTGTTTCTACTCAATTTTACAAAATTATTAAAGTCATTAGATCTGACAATTGAGCTGATTTTCAGCTTACTGATTTTTATGCTCGGTAGGATAATATCCATCAGACATTATGTGTCAGCACACTAGAACAAAATAGTATTGTTGAAAGAAAACATCAACATCTGCTGAATGTTTCCAGGGAACTGAGGCTCCAGAGTAATTTACCCATTGAGTATTAGGTTTTCTATCTTTTACATGCTGTCAAATTAATTAATGTCACACCTACACCACTGCTAAAGGAAAGCACTCCACATGAAGTACTTTATGGCACAAAACCAGATTATTCTGTGTTTAAGGTTTTTGGTTGCTTAGTTTTTTCTTGCACACTTCAGCAGTAAAGGAAAAGTTTGATTTCAGATGTAGGACTTGTGTCTATCTTGGGAATTCTAATACGTCCAAAGGTGCTATCCTTTTAGAGATCACCAACATAGACATATTTTTTGCTAGAAATACTCAATTCCATTAGACTTATTTTCCTTTGTTTCAACAGGTATTAGACAGGGCTAGATATCTTACTAATATGCCAGTACCGTTACCAGTGATGGGTATTTTGATTATCTACTGAACGAGTCAGCAGATTAACCAGACACAGGGTCAGCTGCAGTTGAGGCATTTAATGAAGTGTATGCACCTGTCAACCAGGCACCTGAACCCACACAATTGAGAAGATCCACAAAGATAAGGAATCACCAACCTTTTGTCAATGGGGTGCTCATACAGTTCAGCACACCACACAACTGCTGAGTGAGGTCATGAATATGGACAAACTTTCAGTAGACTATGTCAGATTCATTATTGTTATTGATGCTGCTAAAGAACCTAAGGCATACAATCAAGCTATAAAACATGATGAGTGGAAAGAAGCAATGCAAAAAGAGATTAAATCTCTACAAAAGACTCATAGCTGGGAAATAGTCGATTTGCCTCCAAGAAAGAAGCCTATTGGATGCAAATGGGTAAATAGAATCAAGTATAATTCTGATGGTTTAGTGGAGAGATACAAGGCCATACTAGTGGCAAAAGGCTACCCTCAGACATATGGGATTGATTATCAAGAAACCTTTTCCATGTTGTCAAAATTACTACAGTCAAGGCTTTACTTGCAGCAGCAACAGCAAATAATTGACATCTACATATCAGATGGATGTCAACACTGCCTTCTTACATGGAGAAGTATATATGTTGTTATCCTCAGGCTGTGCAGCAACCAAACTAAATCAAGTTTGTAGATTAACAAAATCATTGTATGGTTTAAAGCAAGCTAGCAGACAACAGAAATGCAAGTTAGCGGACCACATTTTATTCACAAAGGATTTGTTCGGTCTAAAAATGACCACAGCTTTTCTGGTATATGTAGATGATATCATAGTAGCAAGTCCTAGTCAGAAGTTGATTCAGCAAGTCAATGATGCCCTACATCAGCAGTTCACTATTAAGGATCTTGGAAAATTGAGATATTTCTTAGGTTTTAAAGTTGCTAGAACTCCTGCAGGCATATCCACTTCTCAAAGGAAGAACACACTCAACCTCCTAGAAGAATATGAATATTTAGTGGCTAAACCTGCTAAGACACCTATAGAGTCCAAGCAGACCTTACAGCATAATGATTCACCACTTTTGGAAGATAATACTACATACAAATCCTTAGTAGGCAAACTAATCTACCTCACTTTTATAAGACCAGACATGCTTTCGCAGTTCGGAAGCTAAGTCAGTTATTGGACACCCCTACTAAGAACCATTTGAAGGCAGCACATAGACTGCTGAGATATTTGAAGGCCAATCTAGGTCAAGGAATCTTGTTTCTAGCTAAGAATAACCTTGTCCTAAAAGGTTTTATAAACAGTGACTGGGCTGGTTACCCTGAAACAAGAAAATCAGTATCAGGCTACATGATGTTTCTAGGAGATGCTCATATTTCTTGGAAGGCTAAGAAACAAACTACTATAGCAAGAAGTTCATCAGAGGCTGAGTACAGGGCTATGGAAAATGCGGTTTGTGAACTTCAATGGTTGATTTACATACTACAAGATTTGCAGGTTCCTATGAAGATGCCTGATGTGCTATTTTGTGACAATGAAAGTGCATTACACATTGTTCATAATCCTGTGTTTTATGAAAAAACAAAGCGCATTGAGATTGATTGTCATGTTGTCAAAGAAAAAGTCAAGTCTGGACTTGTCAAACTCATTCCAGTCAACAAAAAAAATAATAGCTTACATTATCACTAAGGCCTTAGATGCACCTATTTTCTCCTATCGGCTAGACAAATTGGGAATTTCAAAGATATTTCAGATTTGTAGTGGATAAAGAAGATGCTGAGTGTGAGCAATTCATTTACCACTCTCAAATTAATGGGGAATGTTACAATGTAAAGACTGAAGGGGATGCTGAGTGCAGTCTGCTGATAGAATCAGCAGACCATATGAAGCTTCAACAGACTACGGAGTAGTTTAGTATAAAAAAAGTTATTCTGTTATAGGTTGTTGCAACCGTTTGTAACTTATTCTTAACTGATTCATGAGGTGTATGAAGCTATAAATACCTCATGATCAACTCCATTGTAATTTAACCTGTGACTTTCAATTTATTAATAATTTTTCCGCATTTTATTTTCTGTTTGTAATTCTACAAACTTCAACACACTTCACACTCCTTTGTTTATTCAAATGTAACACTCTTATATGTAGCTATTCTAGAGAAGTCTTGCACAAAAGTTATGTAGACCGGCCAAACCTAAGAAGCTTCTTATTTTCGACACTGCTGTAGGTCTAGGCCATTTCTTAACCGCTTCAATCTTTGCATGATCCACTTGTATTCCTTCTCCTGAATTTACATGACCCCACAAGCTAACCTGATCCAGCCAAAACTCACATTTCGAAAACTTAGCAATTAGTTGCTTGTCTTTTAAAGTTTGAAACATTATCCTCAAATGTTCTTCATGTTCTTTCTCGTCCTTTAAGTAAATAAGGATATCATCTATGAACAAAACTACAAACTTGTCAATGTATGGCATGAAAACAAGTTGCATAAGGTCCATGAAAGATGATGGAGCATTAATGAGTCTGAACGGCATGACCAAGAACTCATAATGTATATATCTTGTGCTAAAATCCGTCTTTGGTATATCTTCGACCTTAATCTTCAATTGGTGGTATCCAAATCTAAGGTCAATCTTAGAAAACACCATCATTCCTTGCGATTGATTGAAAAGGTCATCAATCCTAGGAAAAGTATACTTATTCTTGATGGTCAGGTTATTCAAGGCTCAGTAATCAATGCACATCCTCATGATTCCATCATTCTTCTTTACGAACAAAACAGGTGCTCCCCACGGCAAAGTGCTTGGATGAATTATATTTCTTTCTAACATGTCCTTAAGCTGAGCCTTTAATTTATTTAATTCAGCCGGTTCCATTCTATATGGAGCTTTGGCTACTGGTGCAGCACCTGAACGAGATTTATCTCAAACTCAATATCTCTATCCGTCAAATAACATGGTAGTTCATCTGGAAAGACCTCGGGGTATTCCCTCACTATAGGTGTTTCTTCCATCTTAGGCTTCATTTCTCTATATCCAAAGCATACAACAAATAACCTTCACACCCCTTCTAACAAACCCTTATTGATTTCACTACTAAGATGATGGGATGATGCTTCTTACTCGGTCTATAAACGTTTCCTTGATAAGTTTTGGATGACTTCCCTGACACTTTAGGGGTTACCCTCTTATTCCTACAATCCAAGTGCACATAATTCTTGGATAGCCAATCTATGCCAAGAATCACTTCAAAATCTGTAAAGTCCAAAACTATGAGATCGCTCTTACAACAGTACGTTCCTACACGGACATCAACTTGCGGTATCATCTTAGTAACATTAGTTACTTTACCCCAAAGGTTGTTATTTCCAACGAATAACTTAAGGGTTGAAGGGGTAGATTTAACCTTTTGGCTATCTTAGTTGACACAATGGTATTAGACGCTCCAGTATCATACAAAGCCAATACAGCTAGATTATCTATTATTATTGTACCTATAAAGTATATTCATTTACTTAAATACAAATATAAAATGAATTAACATGATATAAAAGTACTTTTAGAAAATAAATATACTTGCGCTACCAAAGAAAAGACTCTTGTTGGTCGACTTGCACTTCTTTTACTATTTCCGCAATAATAACAATCACCTGAGTTTGCTCGACATTCTCTAGAATGATTCATCTTGCACTTCAGGAAAATTGGTGCACCTACTGATGAAGTAGCTGCGAGTGGTGTTGAAGTCTTCTTCACATTCTGATGCGGCACTCCTCAACTGTTTCCTAGACTAATCCTAAATGATCTCTTTGCACCAACAAAAACTGAAGGCTTATTCTTAAAGGTTTCAACTTCCAAAGCCTTGTCAACTAATTCATCCATGTTCTTCGGGTTCGAACCAAGCATACATGTTGTTATCTCTCTTGCCAAGCCATTCAAAATCCATGCCATCTATATGTCTTCATTTCCCATAATCTCTGGATAAAGCCTTCCCAACTCGTTGAACCGATGAGAATACTGTGTAACTGTCATCTGTTGTCCCTGTCGCAAATGCAAGAATTGACTTGCCTGACCTGACGGTGGAAAGTAGTCCATGTAGAACGAATATTTGAACACTCTCCAATCCGTTACTTTACCTCTACTATTTTCAATGGCCTCAATCCAATTCCTAGATGTTCCAAGCATAAACCCAACTGCCAACTGTTCCCACTCAAACTCAAGAACATTCACATTCCTACACGCTTTCTCAAAACTTCGTATCCAAAGCTCTGCCTCAATGGGCTCCATGTTCCCATAGAAATATTGCACTTGGTTTCTCTTCATTTGGGTATACCAGTCTATTGTACCTGCTTTACCCTGAACTGGTGGATATCCTGCTGGTTCTGGAGGTGGGTATGGCTGGAGTGTAGAAGCCACGGGTACTTTATGGTGGTAAGGGTGATATCTTTCTTGATGAGGTGATGAGGTGAAGGTTGTTGCTGATGAGGCACCTGATTCTGATAATTTCTCTGTTGATCCAAACGTTCCAAGTGACCCACTGCCGTTGCTTCACCACCATCCTGATTCATCTCATTTTCTTCTTGATGAGCCCTCGAACCTTCAACTCCGAAGTTACAAACACGACGATTACCTATGTTGTTAACTGCCATTCTGAAAGATCAAGAAAGATCAGAATGGTTACTAAGTGGTCTAAAGAAGTCTTATCTCAAGGAATTGAAGCCTAGGACAGCAAAAAAGCTTGGCTTTGATACCAACTGTAACACCTCGTTCCCAGATACCGAGTCCTTATCCCGAAAGAAACGTTTGGCACGTATAACATTAAATATTTATAACATTATACGTAAGCCTCTGCATCGTCGTATTGAGTTAAGCAAACATAAAACTAAATAGACTCGGGTAGATTCGTACAAGATACTAAGAATACATTGACATCAACTCTAAAGATAGAAAGAAAAATTACAACAATGGTATTCAAATCTTACAACATATGAAGTCCTACAAACATTACAACAAGTCTTAGAAAAGTCAATTAAAATACAACAAGTCTTGAAACAAAGATACATGGTTTGGTAAAACAACATGGAATTTAAAGGATAACAACTTCATAGCAAATCTAAGCATAGAATGAGCTCAAAGATCATCCTCGATGTCCTTGTCATCTACTTGTACATCCTGCATGTCTTCTCAAGACAAACAACATACAATCATGCAAAAGAGGTAAGTATTAGCGTACTTAGTAAAAGATAGAAGCTATTGAACAATTAAGTTTTATAATGGAAGGACATCGGATTATTATTAATTAAAGTTATCTTCATGAACACGACTCAACTCTAGGGTTCACTTCATGCTCATAACATGTTGTGAGGATCCTATTTTGTTTCTAGCCTAGCTTATCTGTAAAACACCAAGTATTCAAGTACATCACGCATGATGCTGCTCATCAGGAAGAATCAGTTGCACCTACCAGCGATACATACACTAGTATTCACGGGCTAGTCCCGTTAGTGTGTGTTCGGCGAAGTCCCTCCACTCCTAGGGTCTCTCAAGGACCAGCGAAGTTATTCACTTTATCTGACCACACATCGCGATATTGTCTTGTGCCTTACCAAGAATAATATTGATGTTTATGCTTTTAACTACACAAGTATGTAAATTATTAACCAGTAACTAGGTGTTTTCAAGGAAAAGGCTCACTTGACATTATACTCCCTCACTTAGGCAACTAGACTCTAACAAAGCTTAACACATACACAGAAATTGATGGATACTAATCCACCAAAGCACAAGGAGATTCGTGCTCTTCGGACGGTCCTGAACTTCAACTCTTAGAAGAATCCATTCGGTGCCGAAACTAAACACATCAGAAACTTAATAATGACTTTGTTAAGTTTATTTAAAGTTATTAGATCAAGAACCAAAACTCGATTCGAGGCCTTAAAAACCCAAAACCACAAAATATGGTCTTTGGCGCGCGCTAGGCCTCTTTTGGCTTTTGGCTTCGCACTTTTGGCTTCTGACCTTTTTTGACAACTTCCACAAATAAACGAAGTTTTATTCTTTTCCCAAAATAACTTCTCAAGTTATTTATTTAATTTTTTTAAATTTAATTCCTTATAATTAATAAATATAATATTCTGATTTTGGCAAAATGACATTTGTGTCTTTTTCCGAAAATCGGAATACTACATAAATATTTCATTACATGTTAAGTACTTATAGAAAATATGAAATTTTGAAATATTTATATATTTGGGGTATATTACTGACTTGTTGGCTTCTCAGATTTTGGATCAGAAGAGGATTTGTATTGGTTTGGAGGCTGCTGAGGCTTCTTTTCTGTCTCAGAAAGCTAAAGGTGATTATATGAAGCTCGGTGATAGGGGGTCTAAATTTTTCCACTATATTGTTAAAAGGAATACTGCAAGGAGGCATATTACTTGTATTAAGCTTGGAGATGGCTCTTTTACTACTTCTTTTGACCAGGTAGGAGATGCTTTCGTGGATTTTTATACTGCACTTTTGATGTTGATGTGGTTAATGCTGGTCCAAGGGTTCCTGTTGATGCTACTGATCATTTATTGAGGAATGTTACTGCAGTTGAAGTTAAAGAAGCTTTGTTTTCCATTTCTGATGACAAGTCCCCTGGACCAGATGGATACTCTGCTGGTTTTTTTAAAAAGTCTTGGGATATTGTGGGAGAAGACTTCACTGCTGCTGTGTTGGAGTTCTTTGAAAATGATGCCCTACTGAAACAGATTAACCATGCTGTGATTGCTTTGATTCCTAAATCTAGTCATGTTGTTTCTGTGGGAGATTACAGGCCTATTTCCTGCTGTAATGTAACTTATAAGGTGATCTCCAAAGTGTTGGCTTCCAGACTTTCTAGTTGCCTTCTTGAACTTATTGATGAAGCACAGGCTGGTTTTGTTGATAGAAGAGCTATGTCAGACAATATCTTCCTTTGCCAGGAGCTGATCGGGCACTATGGTGTGAAAAGGGGCCCCAAGGTGTTTGATTAAGGTGGATATCAAGAAAGCCTTTGATTCAGTGCATTGGTCATTCTTAGAGGCTGTTTTGAGGGGTTTTAACTTTCCAGACAGGTTTGTGAGGTGGATTATGCTTTGTGTTACTACTACTTCATTTCTCTTTCTATTAATGAGGAAATGAAGGGGTTTTTTCCCTGGTAAAAGAGGATTGAGGCAAGGTGACCCTCTGTCCCCCTTTATGTTTGTTATTTGTATGGAGTACTTCTCCAGGATGCTAAGGATTCTGGGTGAGGATTCTGAGTTTAATTTTCATGCTGGCTGTCAGAACCTTAAGATAAACCATCTTGCTTTTGCTGATGATCTGATGCTTTTTGCTAGAGGTGATCCCATTTCTGTTACTCTTTTGATGAGCTGTTTAACTACTTTTGGTGAATGCTCTGGTTTGGCTGCTAACCTGCTGAAATCAGAAATGTTCTGTGCTGGTATAAATGATGAAAGCAAGGAGGACCTGCTGGACATCACTGGTCTAAAGGAAGGTGTGTTACCTATTAGATACCTTGGCATTCCTTTGTGTGCTGTTAGATTGAATGTTGGACATTATGATCCTCTGTTTACATCCCTGAGGAGTTATTTCAGCAGCTGGAAAGGTACAACTCTATCTTATGCTGGCAGGTTGCAGCTTATCCTTTCAGTTATTCAAGGGGTTCACTGCTTTTTCGGTTAGGAATTTTTCCAATTATTGGCAGTGTGAGGTTGAAATTGGACCAACTTTGTAGGAGGTTCTTGTGGGGAGGTTCTTGTGACTCCTTCAGAAAGTCCTTAGTGAGTTGGGAAGAGGTTTGTGTACCAAAACATGAGGTGGACTTGGGATCTTCCAGTTAGATGCTTGGAATTTGGCCCTCCTTTGTAAAATCCTGTGGAATTTCCAGTGCAAGAAGGATTGTCTGTGGGTCAAATGAATCAGTGAGGAGTACTTGAAGAACTTGGATATCTGGGGTTATCAGTACAAGCATGGAGATTCTGCCTTAATCAAGGCTTTGTTCAGAATTAGGGACAGGATTCTGGATGCTACTGGCTCTTCTGATGCTGCTGTGGCTTTGTTGCACTCTTGGACTATTGGTTCTAGGTTATGTCCCAGGATTGCTTATGATTTCTTCAGGAGGAAAGCACCTAAAGTTTGGTGGTGCAGGAACTGTCTGGAACCCTAGGGCTACCCCTAAGCACTATTTTTTATTGTGGATGGCTTTGAAGAATTGCTTACTCACTACTGACAGGTTGGTTTTTATGACAAGACCTGCTCTCTCTGTGGCTTGGTGAATGAATCTGTCTCTCATCTGTTTTTCCAGTGCCCTACTTCTTGTATGGTTTGAGGGAAAATCAGATTGTGGCTTGGCTTAAGTAGGAGATTAGAGACTATGGTAGCTTCTGTTAGATGGATTGGTAAAAAGTGTAAGGGTACTTCTTTTGGGAATGTGGCCAGATCTGCTTCTCTCTCTGTTGTGGTTTATTGGCTTTGGCATATGAGGAATAAGAGGAGATTTGAAGGCATTTTAATGAATATACCTGATATTTTGCATTGTATTAAGACTCACATCTACTATATAATGCAGGCTGCTTTCCCTTTGTACACTATTACCCCATGATGTTAGGGTTTTGTACATCTTTTGTGTTGTCTTTTGTTTTTTGTTGGTGGTTGTTTGAGATTATTTTCTTTCTCTACACCCCAAGGGATAGGCTCTGTGAGGTTTGCTCTCATATGACCCCTGTTTTTGCAGTTTTTGAGTGTTGATAGGGGTTTAGTGGCTGTTGTTTCTAGTAGCATATAACCTCAGGGGTCTTATGCTGCCTGAAATCAACAAATCTAACCTCTTCTCAACATTTGTATATACTAGTCTAGTGCCTTGTCTAGGATGTAGCTCTTGTAGTTTGCATACCTTGGTTTAATATATTTACATTTAACCAAAAAAAAAAGAACATAAGATAAATAGTCAATTGCTTTCACTGAACTACGTGAACTGAAAGTACAACAACAAGACTTACTTGACAATAAAATCATCCGACCCCTTGGGGCGCACCTGTGCTATTTGTGAAGAAGAAGGACGGTACCTTGAGACTATGCATTGACTACAGTGAACTCAACAAGGTGACAGTGAAGAATACCTCTACCACGGATTGACGATCTTTTCGACCAACTGCAAGGCTCGAAGGTATATTTGAACATCTATTGAAGAACATAAGATAAATAATCAATTGCTTTCACAATCAATGCCGTGGGTTGCAGGCAAAAATAGATAATCAATTGCTTTCACATTCAATTACGTGGGTTGCTGCAATAAAGTTGAGGAAAATTACGTGGGAAGTTCATTTCTGATAAAATAGGACGACACGTGATTTCTCTTTTCAGCGATAAGTAGGTTAATCACTGAAATGTTGTAAAGCAAATTCGGATCATCATAAACAATTGAGATCGTCTTAAGCCGTCCCTCAGATCATCATAAACTAAATTCAGATCGTAAACTTGTTTCTTATAGCCTTAAATGAGTTATAAATAATCCGTTCAACTGCTTAGACGTCGTCCTTGCTTGGTCTAAAACGGCTAACCTGAATTGATAAAACGTTTATGTCTTATATGGACGTGATATTTATCCCACTTAAGCAATGTGTGATATTACATTCTTCCCCGTTAAGCAACTAGCGTCCTGGTCATGACTGATTCCAGTCTCGTTCCTACCAGAGGTAGCTAGAGGCGACTCTTACACCATCTCTTATGGTGCAGCGCATAGTTCCGTCTGGTAGTCGGTTCTGATACCAACTGTGATACTCCGTTTGCGGACACCAAATCCTTATCCAGAAAAAACAACCAGCACGCATATATTTTTCTTAAATAATAAAAGAAATATATACGTAAGCCTCATGTGTTGTTTACGACTATTACAAAATCCCAAGTGAAACGAAAGTAGAAGTCCAGAAACTTTCAAACAAATAGATGTTTAATGGCCGTCTACATAACCGAACTCATCTACCTGCCAATCACCTTCTCGGGGTTGGAACAATAATAAATGGGTAAGTACAAATGTACTCAGTGCTGGGTAAAAGAATCGAAAACGCAACAACATTAAATAGCATATAATAATCGACAACCACTGCCACATAGGTTGTAATAAAAGAGCTCACTCTCCCTCTACTAACTCTATTAGCAAACCTCGACCAAGTAAGGTTTTTTACGTTATAACTCGAGGACACATGCCCGTATGGTGGGTCTGCATGGGGACAGGTTCAACACCTCATATGGCACGGATTGTTCAGTGTGGACTGTTCCATGCTGCAAATAAAAAATGTGTCTTACTAAGAGTTACATCATTTTAGTTTTTAGACATGCAATTATGCATTTACGACTTTCATCTAAATGTCTAGGTACATTCACGTATATGCTTCTTAAGGACACCTAGTCCTAGTCAATCTAACTAAATTGCCTAGAGCACATTGTAAAATGACCATTGACTACAAATTCAATATCCCGCACGTTGTTTATGTTGCGGCAGTACGGCACACGTGGTTATGGATTGCCTAAAGAAGGGTATGAATTATGCTCCAGCAGCAACTTCTAGACCACCCCCAGGAAAGATCAGAGCTAGCGGTCCTGTGAAGGTTTTTGCTTTGGATGCAGCAGCACATGAGTCATATGATGGCATTATGACATGTATCTCAATTTTTCGTTCAGTTTAATGAGTTTTCTTTTGCTTAAGGTGTGTTCTATTGCTCAAAATACTTGTTTACATACTTGCTAGGTACTATACTAGTAGGAGGTTTATGACACCGGCGCTTCAAACACATTTGTGTCAGTTAAGGTAGCTGAGAAACTTAGGATGCCTTTTGGAAAGTTAAGAAAGCATCTCCCAATCACAACATTCTTAGGGGAGTCTTGTAAGGTTGATAAAATGATACCTCGGTGTAAGATGCAACTTGGAAAGTTTTAGTGTGAATATGATCTAGTAGTGTTGGACTTCTCGGGTATTGACGTCATCTTAGGAATATATTGGCCGTCAAGGAATCATGTTCATCTAGACTTCAAGGAAAAGAAAGTAATCTATAAGACACATGGAAAGTCCTCGATTACATATCAATGAAATGCCAGGAACTCTAAGACGCTATGTTACCCAATCGTCTCAACTCTTAGGGCAGTTAAGGCAGTACAACAGGGATATAATGCATTGTTGTTTTTTTGTAGTAGATACGTCTAAGGAAGGTCTGGAGTTAAAGGATATCCCAGTAGTGAATGAATATCCCGATGTATTTCCTGATGAGTTACCAGGAGATATGCCGAATAGAGATATTGAACTAACAATAGACTTAGTTCCTGGAGCAAGTCCAGTTTCTAAGGCACCTAATAGGATGGCCCCAGCTGAGTTAGTTGATTTGAAAGAGCAGCTTGCGGACATGCTGGAAAAGAAGATAATCAGACCAAGTATTTCACCATGGGGAGCTGCAATTTTGTTCGTTAATAAGAAAGATTGAAGTATGAGGATGTGCATAGACTACATGGAATTGAATATTTTGACCATTAAGAATAAGTATCTCCTCCCAAGGATAGATGACTTGTTTAATCAACTTCAAGGGAAAAGAGTGTTTTATAAGATTGACTTGAGTTCATGTTACCATCAGTTGAAAGTTAAGGAGTCAGTTATCCTGAAAATAGCCTTTAGCACCATATGGGCATTATGAGTTAAGGGTCATGCCATTTCGTCTCATGAATGCACCATCAGCATTTATGGACCTTATGAAAAGAGTTTTTAAGCCATATCTCGATAAGCTCATGATAGTCTTCATCGATGACATCTTGATCTACTCAAAGGATGAGAAAGGAACATGATGAACATCTAATGGTACTACTTCAAACTCTTAGAGAGAAGCGGTTGTATGGAAAGTTCAGAAAATGCAATTTTCTGTTGGATCAAGTGAAATTTTTGGGTCATGTATTTCAGGATAAGAAATTAGAATGGACCCAGCTAAGATAGAAGCGGTGACTAACTGGCTAGACCAACTACAGTTTCAGAGATTAGGAGTATCTTGGGTTTAGCATGCTACTACAGGCGGTTCGTCAATGATTCTCGAAGATTGCATCACCTCTAACACGACTCACCCAGAAAAGTGTAAGATATTACTGGAGTAAGGAATGTGAGTAGGCTTTTCAGACCCTTAAGAAAAGGTTAACCTTAGCCCCAATGTTTACCTACCTAAAGTATTTGATACTTATAACATTTATACGGACACTACAGGTCAAGGTCTTGGTTGTGTGTTAACTCAGAATGGAAAAGTTATTGCTTATGCGTCTAAGACCACATGAGAAGAATTATCCGACGAATGATCTTGAGTTAGCAACAATTGTTTTCTCTTTGAATACATGCAGACACTACTTGTATGGTGTTAAAGCACAGATTTTCATTGACCACCATAGATTTAAGTATTTATTTAAGAATAAGCAGTTAAATATGAGACAAAGGCGATGGTTGGAGTTTGTGAAGGATTGTGACCTTCACATTCCGGTACGACCCATGCAAGGCCAATGTAGTGGTAGATGCCCTTAGTAGAAGGCCAGTGAGTGCACTTCTTAGTGTGCTGGAAATAATGGATCAACTGGAGAGGTTGACCATTCAAAATATCAGTCAGCAAGAACATGTAAACTTTGTTGCACCACTGATTGCTTGGCTAGAGTTCGTTGATGAGATTATGAATGATGATGCATATATGGTTGATTTTAAGAGAGTGCCCAGAACTAAACGAGTCAGTGGTTATGAGTTAG
This sequence comes from Gentiana macrophylla, assembly GCA_026214975.1. NCBI lineage: Eukaryota > Viridiplantae > Streptophyta > Magnoliopsida > Gentianales > Gentianaceae > Gentiana > Gentiana macrophylla. The sequence continues at coordinate 86,068,620 of CM047809.1, read as the reverse complement.
CTGAAGATGGAAACCTTTGGTACCATAATTGGATGTGTGTTTCGAATGTGGGTTATTTGAGGAAGACAGTGATAAGTGAAGCCCACAAGATAAAATTTGTAGTTCATCCCGGGGAGACCAAGATGTATAGGAAATTAATGCAGTATTATTAGTAGCCTTCTATGAAAGTGGAAATCGTGGAGTTTGTGTCAAAGTGTGACACTTGTCAGCAAGTAAAGCTGAGCATAAAAGATCGTCAGGGTTACTTAAACCATTGGAGATCCCTTAGTGGAAATGGGAGAAGATTACCATGCATGGATTTTATCATTGGGTTACCGAAGATGAAGGCAGGTTATGACATGATTTGGATGATAGTCGATCGGTTAACCAAATCAGCACACTTATTGAAAGTTAAGGAGAACATGCATTCAAGAAGTTAACTACTCTTTATATACATAACACAGTGAAACTTCATATGGTCCCGGTTTCTATCGTGTGAGACAATGGTAGCCGGTTTGTTAGCAAATTCTAGATGAGCTTTAAGAAACAGCTTGGCACCAAGTTGGATTTGAGTACAACGTTTCATCCCCAGACAGATGGATAGTCAGAAAGAACTATCCAATCACTTGAGGACATGCTGAGGGCATGTGCCCTAAAAGTAGGAGGTTTATGGGATAAATATCTACCCGCAACAGGTTTGCATATAACAATAGTTACCACGCAAGTATCAAGATGCCTCTGTTTGAAGCTTTGTACGGAAGAAAATGCATAACACCAGTTTATTGGGATGAAGTGGATTGAACTAGATTACATGACCGGAGTAGATTTAGAAATCCAATGAGAAGATTGAAGTGGTTTGACGAAACCTTAAAATGGCTCAAGATAGACAAAAGAGTTGGGCCAACATAAGACGAAGACCCTTGGAGTTCGAGATTGGAGATAAAGTATACATCAAAGCGTCTCCAATTAGAGGAGTAAAACGAATTGGACCGAAAGGTCAGTTAAGCCTAAGGTATATAGATTCTTTTGTGATCACAGCTAAAGTAGGACATTTAGCTTAATGTTTGGAGTTTCCGGAATCCTTGTCATGGGTACATAATGTCTTTCTGATAATGCCCTAAATGGTACCATAATTATACATATTTTCACCCCGAATTCTACTCAAGAGATGATAAATAGGCTCGTTACTATGTGGAATATGTGTTAACTACTATGTGTGTATTCCCAGGATCGTAATTCTGCATCTATAGCATTTTCCCTAAGATTTGGTACTGTTTTGCATCGTTTTGTATGTTTTATAGGATGTACCAAATTTGGAGCATTGGAGAACGGATCTGGACAAAAATAAGCATGTTGGGCCAAGTAAAAGAAGTCCAAAAAGAAGTCTGCTGAAGAAAAAGAGGAAAATTCGGCCCGGTTTACCGAGGGCTAGGGCCGGTAAACCGAGGACTTGTTGGACCGGTTAGGGTTTCTATGAGTCATAAGTCGGTCATTGTATCTATATAAGGCCGCGGAACTGAAAAGCATTCATATATCTTAGTATTGAATCTTCAATTACATTATACAATTTGAGGAAATAAAGTTATTCCAAGCTTTTGAGGAGTTATTTCTGGTTTTTCCCTTTCTCTACCATCTCTAGCTTGAGTAGATCGAGCTAGATCTCCATTGTTGAAGGTATGAAGCTTTGAACGTTCCTTTTTGTCTTCAAGATGGTAGATATGTTCGTATTTATGTGTTTTAGTTAATCTGCATATTTAAAGACCCTATGATTTACTAAGATTAATCGTAATTGAGCAATATAGATCCAGGAATAGGAAAAGCTGACCCCGGTAAACCGGCGGTTTATACCGGTTTACCGAGGCAATATTTAGAAAACCTAAAACTGGGATTCACTACAGCTTCGTTGATCGACATGTTTAATTAACAGTAGGTTAGATCTGGCCAATCTGCTTATTGTAATCGTAAAACTAGCATGAAATATGAATAGTGAAGTGTTAGTTTGGACAGGTCTTGAATGGACCCTAGGAACGTGTTGATCAGTGTCGACAGCTGTCTAGGCGGGTTAGCGGTATGAGTTAGCGCTCGATATCGGAAATTCTATTTCTTTATGCGTATGGGCTATTACGGACCAAGTAAGAAGGGTAGCTTGCGTATAGATTGTCTATTACCATTGTCGGAGTAGATAGGGTTAGGAGTTGCACCCATAGCTTTATAATTAAATCAGAAGCTCGCTCGATTTTAAGGAAATTATGTTGGAAAGTAAACAAAACGATTAATTAATCCAAGCTAGTAGATCGGTGAGAAGAGGGGGAGAAATACCAAGTTTCTTTTATGTTCATTGTTGGTCAATGACCGCCTATATGTCGCTTCTTAATTAGGTTAGAATCGTTTATAATTAAAGTTGCATTGTCTCTGTGGGATCGACCTTGACTTGCATTTACTACACTACGATGTACCTAGTATTCTTGCTAGTAATATCGACGTTAGTAACTTACACGCGATCAAGATTTTTGGCGCCGTTGCCGGGGACAATGGCCAATTTTAAAGATAAACGTTTTAATCATGATAAAGATGTAGTTTTAATTTTATTTTATTCTCTTTTGAGACTTGAGTCATTCTGGATCAAACCTGCACTTGTTAACCTGCCAGAATAATAAATTTTAGGTCCGGTTTACCGAGGGTTACCCCCGATTTACCGAGACCCAAAAAATCAAATTCTTACAGCCCCTGTTATTCTATGTGTATCCCTGTTGATTTTAGTTAGTAGGTCCGCAACAGTTGGGATCATACCCAGCTAAAGCGGAAGTTTCTAACCTTTTTTTTGTTTTATTTTTTCTCTTTCGCAGGAAGATCAGAACACTTCAGAGATTCGATCAAACAGAAGTTGAAGAAGAGCAAACAAGTCAAGCAATATGCCTCAGACAATATTGAACGTCACGCCATTTTCCATGTATCCTCGATCCGCAATCAGAGAGCAATATGAAGCGGATAAGAAGCTGGTGGAAAAAGAGAAAGAAGCAATCAAGCAAGAGCCCGAAGAGAACTTAAAGGAGTACAGCACATATCTTCCAGGTGAGTTCCTATCGAGTTAATTGACATATCATCTTCAGATTATGATTCTGATGATCCTGAAGAGGATTCCGACACGATGTTCTTTGAGCCTGAGGATTACCCAGACTCAGACACATTCCGACTCCTAATTTCTGTCAATGGTGTATCAGTAGGATTATATCTCAGCGACTCCAGCTCGAGTTGCAACATTCTACCTTTTTCCCTCTGCCAGAAAATTAAGCTTCCGGTCGTTATGAATAAAACTCGAACCATGACTTTTGCTGATAGAACTAGAGATATGCCTACCGGTCTGTTTAAAAAGTGCACTATAAAGGCAGAAGGGTTCACTTTTCCAATTGATTTCACGGTTATAGACGTACCATGATGACGGAAAAATTCACCGTTATTTTCATAACATTTTACCCCACTTCTGATACCATTTTGCACATTTATGTATCAAATCAAGTCATTAATTCCTTAGATTTATCTAAATGCGTAATTAGTAAGTATTATATAAAATATCGTATTTTTGTGTCGTGTTTTTATTAGTTTTTGTACCGGTTTAGTAACCGGAGTGTCGTGTCGGATTTACGTTTGGTATTTTGGTGGTTTATTGCAGAATTATAGGTTGACCAAAATTCCGAGTAATGACACGTTTTGAGGCCTAAAAGAGGTATTTTTAGGGATATAAGAGTGTGCCACTAACTTAAGTGGTCAAGTGGCTAAGTGGTTAGTAGTACCACTAACGAATTATATCTTCGACGAACAAATGGCTCATTAAAACGGCATTTTCTGAAGAAGTGTCCTTAATGAAAATTGTAGATCTTTGAAAGAACTTTCCAACGCATTTTGAATCACGTTAATCGGACTTCTACAACTCAAGTATCATTAAGTCAAGTGGTCAAGTGGCTAATCAATTCGATTTAGTGGTAATCGAGAAATATCTTCGACAAACGAATGGCTCATCAAAACGACATTTTCTGAAGAAGAGTCCTTCATGAAAGTTGTAGATTTTTCCGAGAGCTTTCCGATGCTTCTTGAATCATGTTGTTTGGAGATCCAGAACTCGAGATATGAATTTTAGAAGTTTTATTCCAAAATATATAATTTATATCCGAAAATTGAAAATTAAAGGGGGATGAATGTAATGATTACACCGGATCGATCCGGCCTTTTCCCGGATCGATCCGGCCTTAACTAACTTTGCCTATAAATAGGCTAAATGGGTGAACAGAAAAAAGGCCCCTGCTTCGGCCATTTCTCTTCTTTCTTGTTTGTAACAGTAATATATATATATATATATATATATATATATATATATATATATATATATATATATATATATATATATGTATAATTCCCTTTTCTTTCTTGTTCTCATTTTATTTTTTTAGTACTAATATATATATATATATAAATATAAATATCTAATTTCTTTTCTTTCATTTTTCTTGTTTTATTTTTTTTTTTGTAGTATCAATATATATATATATACTTATATACATATATATAGATCTATATACTTATATACTTATATATATACTTATAGACTTATATATATATATATATGTATAAAAATAATAGTACCGTAGTATTGTTGTAATGCTCGGGAAATTATCGGAAGATCGTTGTTGTTAAAGTCGTAGCTATTTCCGGAGAATACGACCTAAGAATCAACAGTTGGAATCTGAAATGATTTCAAGCAATCATACGATGATGAGAGGCTAAAGCACGTTGGAACAAGCTCTGTGAAACCGATTCTTAGCAACATCTTGATTTCGAATTTGGATTATCTTGTAAGTTTTAAAAAAAATTGTATCTTTTCTATGTTTTGATTGTTGTTATGCAATTTATATCGAGAGATGGTTGCTGTTTGATGTTTAACGTTTGATGAGAATCGTCGTTAAACCTTAGATCACCGTAGTAAAGATTGGATTTTTAATCTAATTAACGAGAGTTGATAGGTTGAATTTCTAGATTGCAGAATTGAGAGATTTCACACCTTTGTTATGAAAGCGTTAATCTTTAAAATCGAAAGATAAAAGATTGATAGGCGAACTTTTCTAAGAGATTAGGAGTTCATACCTTCAATAGGTGAATCACAATTTTCGTTAAATCACCACAAGATAATCTAGAGTCGAAATTGAGGGTTGCGGGAATCGGTGGATCATTGCTTGTTCGTTGTTAAATTAATTGAGAAAAATCGTTTGTGCTGTTTTGCTTCGTTTTCATCGTAGTAACCGTAGTAAGTTTATCGTAGTTTTAGTTATAAAATAGGTACAACTTAGTTAGCTCGGTTCGTAATTATCTTTCCCGCTTTGGATTGACAACCCTCTGTCCAGTTATTTGTTTTCGTTTTTAGTTTTTATTTCTCGTGACACTTTTAGAAAAATTAATAAGAACTAGATAAACCTCGATTCCCTGCGGATCGACTCCGATTTTTAATCGCTATACTACGATCCCTGCACTTGGGGTAAACCGGATTTATTTTATTACTTGTTATATTTTGCTTTGCATAAAATCCGAGACAAGTTTTTGGCGCCGATTCTTGCGCGAATCGAGACGGTTGTCTAGTTTTATTAATTTTTCTAGTTTTTGTTATCAAGTTTTTCGTAGGTAGGTTTAAAAAAAATAATAATAATAATAAATAAAAATAAAAATAAAAATAAAAATAAAATTCCCCTTATCTTATCTTGTCCCCCTTGTCCCCTACTCATAAAAAAAAAAAAAAATATTCCCCTCCCCTTATCTTGTCCCCATTGTATATATATATATATATATATATATATATATATATATATATATATATATATATATATATATATATATATATATTTACATCCTTATATATATATTTCACCTTTTGAAAAAAAAAAATCACACTCGTAAAAATACCGAGTGGAGTCGATAATTACCGGAGAGAGAAAAAAATATAAAAAAAAATCGAAGGAACACGTTTCAATCGTCGAGGTTGGGTGATGGATTCTCGGTGAATCCCACTCTGCGGAAGCATAAGGAATAAAAAATCCGAAACCTCGTGATTTAGGTGTTGGTATTCGAATTGGTTTATGCAAACTCGAGTCGAAGGTCCATCGCTTTACACCACGACCTCGAGCGAACCATAGTCGACTCAACCAAGCAGCGATGAGTCCGTCCTTGGCTCTTCCCGACGAAGAGAACACGGTGATCAAGATTTGAACGACGTTTAGCGAGAGGAGATTGAAGAAATCATTATCATGGCTGCGAATGAAAGACGACGTTGGTCGACTACGCCATGCCTGGTGAAGTCGAGTCAACCCAATTTGTCATTTTACCGGCTATTATCGCCGCAACCTTTGAACTCAAACCAGGTCTTATTCAAATGATGCAACACGATCTATCTTTCACGGTTTTCAATCGAGAATCCTCACACTCACGCGTACACACATTTTTAGAAATATGTGGTACAACTCGCATACAAAGGGGTTAATGAGGATGCAATTAAATTGAAATTGTTCCCGTTTTCCTTGAGAGGGAAGCGAAAGAGTGGTACAACTCTCTTCCCGCCGAGTCGATTATAACTGGTGAACTCGAGCACGAGTTCTCGAGTCAATATTTCCCACCATCCAAAAGCAAATTGATTGCTTGAGTGAAATCTTCACATTTTTCCAAAAGGAAAATGAATCTTTCTTTGATGCTTGGAAGAGATTTAAGGCTCTCCTACGGAAATGCCCTCATCATGGTTTAGACTTGCAGAGGCAAGTCAACACTTTCTTCGATGGATTGACCGAACTCACCAAGGGTATGGTCAATAGTTCATCGAGAGGGCATTTTTAAGAAAAATGCACGAAGAGGATGGCGATTATTTGAAGATATTTCCAAGTACAACTACGCCCCCTCATCTCACGCTATCCAGACACTTCCTCCACCTAGGATCGAGGAGGTGAACATGCAAAATCATATCGCCATGCTGCAACAGCAGGTGAAAGCTCTCAAAATATCCTCTAATCCTACAAATCAGAACCAGTCATTCTCTCAGAATTCTCAAGTTCTGTTCTGTGAAAGTTGTTGTCAACCTGGCCATATGGTTGGCCAGTGTCAGTTTATTTCCCCTCCTACCTATCAAGTCAATACTGTCCAGAATCAGGGACAGTTCAGTCCAGTCACATGTCAGGCATGTGATAATGTGGGGCATACCGCTCGTTTATGTCCCATGGGTGGACAGAACGCTGAAGTTAATACTTTCAACGGCCATCAAAATCAAAGATTCAACAATCAGTTCTCTGGCCAAAGCAATTTTCAAAACCAGGGTTTTAATCAAAATCCGAACTTCAATCAGAACCATAATATGAATTTTCCTAATCAAAATCAGAGGTTCAACCAGAACTGGCCGAACAATCTAAATCCTATGTTTCAAAGTCGGTATATCCAATCTTTTCCACAAAACTTTCAGAATTCTCAAAGCCCCTCTCAATCTAGTAATCTTGACACTAAATTGGACTCCTATCAGAAGGAGCAGAATAATAATTTCCAATTCCGCTCAGTACAATCAAGAATCTTGAAAGGCGCTCGGGCAAGTAGGCGACCAAAAGCTTACAGACCTCGGGCGATTACCCAGGTTCACTGAGAAGAACCCCAAAGGTGGTCAAGTGGCTCAAACTGAGTTAAATCAAAGCCAATGCACTGATCTTGTTCCCACAATTCCCTATGGTAGAGAAGAGGCCAGTGCTATGAATTTAAGATCGGGCACTCAACTTAATGGTCCCCCGAACCAGGGAAACCGCTAACCCCTCCTGCCAATGATAAGGCAGGAGGGGAAGTCGTACATCCATGCCCCCCGGTTCTAAATGATAGTACTCAGGTGGTTGATCCCCTGAAAAATGAAGAGTTTAGTGGAAGTCAGGTGGCTGATCCCCTGACTGGCAAGAAAGGTGAAAAGGTGGTGAGGTGGAAAGATTTGGAAGATAAAGCTGTTAGTTCATCCTCAAAGCAAGTGTTTTCTGAGAATGATTTAAAGAAACTTCCATTTCCACCCAGAAAAAATAACATCTCCTTGCATGAAGACAAAAAGTATGAGAAAGTGCTTAATCTTCTTAAGAATACTCAGGTAAATCTTCCATTATCTGATGTTTTAGTGGAGATGCCTAAGTATACAAAGTTCATCAAGGATGTTGTGTCCTCCAAAAAGAAGCTCGAAGACATGGATCAGTTAATTGGTGAGAATTGCTCTGTGATTGATTATGATAAGTTGCCAATCAAGAGGGGTGACCCTGGGAAATTTGTGCTCACGTTGTTGATGGGAGGTTTAGTCTTTCCAAATTCTTTATGTGACCTAGGTGCATCCATTAGTCTGATGCCATTGTCTGTTTGTAAACTTGACTTTGTTTAGATAATCTTTAGAACCCACAACCATGAATCTTCAATTATTTGATAAATCTTCCAAGAAAGCTCTTTGGGATATTAAAGGATGTTTTAGTTCAAATTGATAGATTCACTTTCCCGATTGACCTGGTACGCCCTAGACATCGAGAATGAGGATAATGTTCCTTTAATACTCGGCGGACCTTTTCTTTACACTGAGAGCCCTCATTGATTGTGATGGTGGCAAAGTGACTATACTGAGTTGGTAATCGGGAGGTGAGCTACAATGTCTCTAAAGCTATTCAGAGACCCTTTGATTATCCAACTGGCTTCTCCATTGAGGACATGTCAGATGACTTTAATGACTCTATGGAAAAGCAAGTCATGACTGTTGAAACTGAATATGAGCGATTAGTGGAGAATCTGAATAATCATGGTTGGGTGAATCTAGAACAATTAGGAGCTGAAGTTGATGAAGGTTCGTTGAATGGTGAAGCTTTGGCGGTAGGACCACCGAGTAAACTCGGTGATGTTGAGTTGAAAAGTGGGAGCTTAAATCTAGTTTAGAAAAACCACTGCGGATTTGCATCAAGCCTTTGCCTCAAAGACTTGAAATACGTTTTCTTGAGAGAAGGTGACAAGCTTCCTTTAATTATCTCTACCAAGTTATCCCGGTTAGAAGAAATGAAGATGTTGAATGTGTTAAGGAAGAATGAAAAGGCTTTCGGATGGCAAGTGGGAGACATTAGAGGATATCTCGACATATGCATGCACAAGATCAAAGCGAAGAGGGTGCTAAGTGTGTTAGATGACCCAGAGGAGGCTCAACCCTCTAGCATGCAAGAAGTGATTAAGAAAGAGATTATCAAGCTTTTGGACATGGGTATTATTTTTGCAATTCTTCGTGGTGAATGGGTGTCCCTACTCAAGTAGTTCCTAAGAAAGGAGGAATTACTATCGAGAAGAATGAAAAGGGTGAAGAAATAGCATTGAGACTAGTAATCGGTTATAGAGTGCAGATTGACTACAGAAAACTTAATGAAGTCACGATGAAAGATCATTTCCCCCTTCCGTTCATTGACCAGATGCTTGAGCGTCTGGCAGGACATGCATTCTACTGTTTTCTTGATGGATATTCTGGATACTTCCAGATACCCATAGACCCGGTCGACCAAGAAAGACCACTTTCACTGCGCTTCTTATGGTACATTCGCTTATAGGCGAATGCCATTCGGTCTTTGCAATGCCCCAGCTACATTCCAAAGATGCATCTTTGGCAATCTTTGATGGGCTTGTTGAAAAGTGTATGGAGATATTCATGGGCGATTTCTCGATCTTTGGTCAATCCTTTGATCTTTGTCTTGACAATCTTGATCAAGTATTATCCAGCGTGTGGAGAAGAACTTAGTCCTAAAGCGGGAAAAATGCCATTTTATGGTAGACGAAGGAATAGTTCTTGGCCACAAGATATCGAAAGAGGAATGGAAGTAGATAGGGCAAAAGTTGAGGCTATAGAGAAGATGAAATTCCCTAAAAAAATGCGTGAAGTAAGAGGTTTCCTTGGACACGTTGGTTTTTATAGGAGGTTCATTAAGGATTTTTCCAAGATAGCTAAGCCCTTTCCACTTTACTCGAGAGAAGATGTTGTTTTCAATTTTGATGATAGTTGCAAGCATGCGTTTAATGAGCTTAAAAGTCAGCTGATTTCCGCCCGATCCTTATCTCTCTCCGACCGAACCTACCCTTTGAACTCATGTGCGATGCATCCAACTACGCCGTTAGTGCGATCTTAGGTCGGCCGAATTAAGGGAAATTCCAGCCCATCTCTTACGCTTGGGCCACACATCGAACCCCACGCAAGTGAACTACACAACTACTGAAAAGGAATTATTGGTTGTAATCTTTGCTATGGACAAATTTTGTAGTTACTTGTTGGGCGCCTCAGTCATTGTTTGGACTGACCACGCTGCTCTGCGCTATCTTATGACAAAGAAAGATGCTAAACCGCGCTTACTACGTTGGATACTGATCCTGCAAGAATTCGATGTTCAAATTAAGGATAAAAAGGGCAGTAAAAACGTAGTAGCAGATCATGTTTCTAGAATGCAAAATGATGAAAAGAAAGAACCTGAAGAGATAGACCTTTACTTTCCTCTCGAGCATGTTATGCATATAGACGAGTGCACTCCAGATGTTCCGTGGTTTGCCTCTATCGTCAACTACACCGCATTCGAGTATTTAAATCCGAATTTTCATATCGGAGAAGAAGAAATTTTTCTCCGATTTGAAAACCTTCGTGTGGGATGAACCTTACCTCTTTAAAATCAGAAAGATGGATTCTTTGAGAAGATGTGTCCCGAATCAGAGCAACGTGATATCATTGAACAATGCCACAGTGGACCTACTGGTGGTCACTTTGGTCCCTGGAAAACCGTTGCTAAAATCTTTCAGTCTGGTTTCTATTGGCCCACAATCTTCAAGGATTCAGAAGCCTTCTGCAAGGCTTGTGATAGGTGCCAACGAACCGGTGCTCTAACTAGGCGTTTTGACATGCCATTGAAGCCCATTTTAGAATGTGAGGTCTTTGATGTATGGGGTATTTATTTTATGGGCCTGTTTCCATCTTCCTGTGGAAACAAATACATTTTAGTCTGCGTTGACTACGTATCGAAATGGGTGGAAGCTCAAGCCACTTCTCGCAATGACCACAAAACGGTCATGAACTTTCTCAAGAAAAATATATTCGTGAGATTTGGATGTCCCCGTGCCTTAATCAGTGATGAGGGAACGCACTTCTGCAACAGGCCACTAGAAAAAGTCCTTGAGAAATATGGTGTCCGGCACAAAATTGGCACACCATATCACCCTATGACTAGTGGCCTGGTCGAGAGAAGTAATCAGAGTTTGAAAAGGATCCTGGAGAAAGTTGTAAACAGTCATAGAAAGGATTGGAGTCTCAAACTGGATGATGTACTATGGGCATACCGTACTGCCTATAAAACCCCTATGGGTACATCACCCTATCAGATGGTGTATGGCAAACCCTACCACTTGCCAGTCGAATTAGAGCATAAAGCATATTGGGCCACTAAGTTTTTGAACTTTAATGCCCAGTCATGTGGTGAACATCGACTGATGCAGTTGCATGAATTGGATGAGTTTAGACTCCGGGCCTCACGAGAGTGCCGGGATTAGCAAGACAGAATGAAACTCCTTCATGATGCTAAAATCAAGAAGCGAGAATTTCAAGTTGGGGAGCAAGTCTTACTTTATAATTCCAGGTTGCATCTGTTTCCTGGAAAGTTGAGGACGCGTTGGTCCGGCCCCTTTGAAATTCTGCAAATCATTCCTGGAGGTGTTTTAGAGCTGAGAGGTCATGGTGACCAGCCGTTCAGAGTGAATGGTCAAAGGTGCAAGCATTATATAGGACAAACCAAAGAGAAACCTTTGATTGTTCATTTCCTCGACATCCTCGGGTGTGGTATGACTAAAGTCACTGAGTTCGATGAATTTTCACCCGACTTGTTTTCCGAGGATGACGGTAGTGGTTCATTAGAGGAAGTTATGGCTGGTAGTTGGGATATGGAAGAACTCAAAAGGGAGGCACAATTAAAGAGAAAGCTGAAAAAGAAGAAGTCTACAATGGGGAGGATTAAAAGTGTTTGGAAAGCAATCAGAAACTTGACCTCATGTGTTAGATGCTGTTTCTACAGCCACACCAATGATCAGAGCTTACACGATGTAGTGGCTGGAAGGAAGTTAAAGTGGCCTGATCCAGGCTGAGTTGCAGGATTGTCGAGCAAACGACGTTAACCAAAAGCGCTACCGGAAGGCAGCCCGATAATAATAATAATAATAAATAATTTGGATACGACTAGTCTTAATGAAATGTAGAATTTGTGATAGAAGTTGAACACGTAGCACAATCAAGTATCAGGATGAATGTTTGAATGTCTTTTAAAGGGAACGATTAGGTGGTTATCCGAAAATCCCGAGGGAGTACACAGAAAATGTTCAAATGCATCATTTCTTAGACTTAGGTTGTTGAACCCTTGAGGATCTGGGTATAAAAGACTCAATACTCTTTCACACATTTCATTTTATGATCTACTCTGTTTCCAACATGAATTTATGACTTGACTATGATATTTGCTCATGTGATATTCTCTATGATACATATATGCTTAGATGTTCTGTGCTTTACCCGTGTGGGTTATTTTTCCATCTAAAGCTTTTATGAGATTGACTATATGTATATATTGCCTATCGAATCTTCTGACGTAACAGGGCCATTTACTTATTATTCCCATATCCCTATTCGATGTTTTGGCACGAGGACCATATCCCGTGTTTGCTTTGTTTGTTTTGGTATAGGGATTCGGATCGTGCTTTCTCATGGCTGTTACGGGATTCGATAGCATCTTTCTGCCTGGTTTATAAGCTAAGTCTTTCTCTCTATCTCATTCACTCTGAGAATAATGCAAAATCGTAAGTGGGGGGTAGAGTCTGGTTGGTTTAGAAATGGCAGTAAGTGTTTAAACCTTTAGTTTTTGGATCTTTTTCGAGCATAAATGAGTTGAATAGAATGAATTGTATAAGGTATATATTTCATGGATTTGAAGATATAATGATCAATTTGATATGTATAACTAATTTGAACCGTAAGTACATTTTAACCCCTAATTTATTTGTGTAACATGAATTGATTGTTCACGTAAGCCTTTGATATTGAAGCGAAAATTTTAAACTGTATCCATTCAGTATCCTAGTGGTTATTCTAGAGATAGTAGCAGTAACTTAGTACCTAATTTTTGAGCGTTATTGTGAATATCGAAGGTTTGAATGTGATAGAAAGGATATAAGTTAAGTGGAATGAAAAGAAAATACCAAATTAAGATGAACTATATATATGTCGGTTGTAGCTACCAATGATTTGAGTGCGGTGAGGCGTTATCAATAAACGCCCTATATCACTATGAGGTTTAAAAGTTCTCATCGCTGATGATAGTAGTCCAGCTAGGGTGTTATCACGAAACGTCCTATTGCTGGGAATGAAGGCATATGCTACAAATGTGAAAAAGAAAAAAATTGACAATTTGGTTAAGCATGGTTGAAAACTTAGTTATCTTCTGACTATCCCCAGTATAAACTGAATGATATGCATTAGGGATTATCCTAATAAGTACACGGGAGGAAGTTGTGTGGAACTTTTGCTGCCTATACCTAGGAAAATCATTAGGACTGTCTGAATGGATATTTGTGCGTATTGCTTGAATTATTCAAGAGAAGATAGTGGAAATTGAAAAGGTTTGTCACACACACACTCTGTTATACATTTATATAAAGGTTAACGTGTGATTATGATTCGATCGGTTGTATTATCTGGTTGTCCCTTATATCTTATCTTTTCATGAATTTTGTCCCTCATTCATTTTGTTTTATCACTTGTTTTGCTCGAGGACGACCAAAAACTAAGTGGAGGGTTTGTGATGACGGAAAAATTCACCGTTATTTTCATAACAATTTACCCCACTTCTGATACCATTTTGCACATTTATGTATCAAATCAAGTCATTAATTCCTTAGATTTATCTAAATGCGTAATTAGTAAGTATTATATAAAATATCGTATTTTTGTATCGTGTTTTTATTAGTTTTTGTACCGGTTTAGTAACCGGAGTGTCGTGTCGGATTTACGTTTGGTATTTTGGTGGTTTATTGAAGAATTATAGGTTGACCAAAATCCCAAGTAATGACACGTTTTGAGGCCTAAAAAAGGTATTTTTAGGGATATAAGAGTGTGCCACTAACTTAAGTGGTCAAGTGGCTAAGTGGTTAGTAGTACCACTAACGAATTATATCTTCGACGAACAAATGGTTCATTAAAACGGCATTTTCTGAAGAAGTGTCCTTAATGAAAGTTGTAGATCTTTGAAAGATCTTTCCAACGCATTTTGAATCACGTTAATCGGACTTCTACAACTCAAGTATCATTAAGTCAAGTGGTCAAGTGGCTAATCAATTCGATTTAGTGTTAATCGAGAAATATCTTCGACAAACGAATGGCTCATCAAAACGACATTTTCTGAAGAAGAGTCCTTCATGAAAGTTGTAGATTTTTCCGAGAGCTTTCCGATGCTTCTTGAATCATGTTGTTTGGAGATCCAGAACTCGAGATATGAATTTTAGAAGTTTTATTCCAAAATATATAATTTATATCCGAAAATTGGAAATTAAAGGGGGATGAATGTAATGATTACACCGGATCGATCCGGCCTTTTCCCGGATCGATCCGGCCTTAACTAACTTTGCCTATAAATAGGCTAAATGGGTGAACAGAAAAAAGGCCCCTGCTTCGGCCATTTCTCTTCTTTCTTGTTTGTAATAGTATATATATATATATATATATATATATATATATATATATATATATATATATATATATATATATATATGTATGTATAATTCCCTTTTCTTTCTTGTTCTCATTTATTTTTTTAGTACTATATATATATATATATATATATATATATATATATATATATATATATATATATATATATAAATCTAATTTCTTTTCTTTCATTTTTCTTGTTTTATTTTTTTTTTGTAGTATCAATATATATATATACTTATATACATATATATAGATCTATATACTTATATACTTATATATATACTTATAGACTTATATATATATATGTATAAAAAATAATAGTACCGTAGTATTGTTGTAATGCTCGGGAAATTATCGGAAGATCGTTGTTGTTAAAGTCGTAGCTATTTCCGGAGAATACGACCTAAGAATCAACAGTTGGAATCTGAAATGATTTCAAGCAATCATACGATGATGAGAGGCTAAAGCACGTTAGAACAAGCTCTGTGAAACCGATTCTTAGCAACATCTTGATTTTGAATTTGGATTATCTTGTAAGTTTTAATAAAAATTGTATATTTTCTATGTTTTGATTGTTGTTATGCAATTTATATCGAGAGATGGTTGTTGTTTGATGTTTAACGTTTGATGAGAATCGTCGTTAAACCTTAGATCACCGTAGTAAAGATTGGATTTTTAATCTAATTAACGAGAGTTGATAGGTTGAATTTCTAGATTGCAGAATTGAGAGATTTCACACATTTGTTATGAAAGCGTTAATCTTTAAAATCGAAAGATAAAAGATTGATAGGCGAACTTTTCTAAGAGATTAGGAGTTCATACCTTCAATAGGTGAATCACAATTTTCGTTAAATCACCACAAGATAATCTAGAGTCGAAATTGAGGGTTGCGGGAATCGGTGGATCATTGCTTGTTCGTTGTTAAATTAATTGAGAAAAATCGTTTGTGCTGTTTTGCTTCGTTTTCATCGTAGTAACCGTAGTAAGTTTATCGTAGTTTTAGTTATAAAATAGGTACAACTTAGTTAGCTCGGTTCGTAATTATCTTTCCTGGCTTTGGATTGACAACCCTCTGTCCAGTTATTTATTTTCGTTTTTAGTTTTTATTTCTCGTGACACTTTTAGAAAAATTAATAAGAACTAGATAAACCTCGATTCCCTGCGGATCGACTCCGGTTTTTAATCGCTATACTACGATCCCTGCACTTGGGGTAAACCGGATTTATTTTATTACTTGTTATATTTTGCTTTGCATAAAATCCGAGACATACCACAGGACCCAAGTGCACCAGTTTTGTTAGGAAGACCTTTCTTAGCGACAAGCAGAGCAATAATGGACTTCGATAATGGGGAGATCACTTTGAGGTTGAATAATGACGCAGTATCTTTCAAAATCTTAGAGCCCCTGGATAATAGGCCGGAAAGTTGCAAGATGACGTATGATTCAAGAAAGGTGGAAATTATGAAGATAGAGAAGGAAGGGCATAAGCATCAAGAGGTTTTAGTAGAAACCGTTGAGCAGAAATTCATGAAATTAATTCTTAGAGAGAGCGAAGATAAGGACCACAACAAGACGCTCATGGAAGCTAGTCATTCAGTATTACGTAGTGAACGATTTGAGCCTAAAGTGGGAATGTGGAATCCTTGGTCATCACGGTCAAATCTCGACGCAGAGGCAGACCTAGTACGCAAGCTAAGAGAGAGAGGCGTGCTAAGAAGAGAGCTCAAAAAGGTTCTATAATGATACAAACCTCTAGAGCAAAAGTTTGGTGAGTTAAAGCTCCAACCCCTGAATGATCGGAAATCTGAAAAAAGTCGAGCTGGCGACTATAAACTCCAAACTATTCTCTTAAACCCTTAGGTAGATTAGGAATGAATAAAAGTAGCTGGATGAAGGGACGAGCTTTTTTTCATCCTACCGCACCCTTGGGCTTGAAACCGATGGAAGGTTTTTTTACTCGTTGTGGATTCTAGTGAAGTAGGTTAGGATTGATTCAGAAATAGCAACATAAGGAGTAAGAGACTTGTCAAGTTGAGGTCAGAATTGAGCAGAGAGGTTGAGTAAAGTGAGAAGGAGTACAGAGAAATATGGGGAAAAGAAGCCCCGGTAAACCGAGAGCTACCTCTGGTTTACCGAGCTATGTTTTTCAGTTTTCTGAATGTCAGTTTAAAAGGTTGAATTTTTACAGACACGTGGAGGACACATGATGCATCAGACACCACCAATCAGCAGAAACCGTCCTATTTTCCCCTATTTTCAAACTTTTCATCCTTTCCCACACTCCACCATAACTCCACATCAATCCCATCAACCACCCCATCAAACCCCTCACCCTAATTACTCCTCTACCCACTATCCCACCAAATCCTTCCACCTTCTCCTCGTTTCTCTTATTTAAACCACCTTTTCACCACCATTATCATCATTCCCATCTACTATCATCTTCTTAAATCACCAAAATTCTTCCATTTCTTCTTCCTTTAGAAAATTCGGCCCCTATCACCACCACATCTCTACCAAAATCAAACATTTCTTCAATTTTAGCAACCCTAAACACCAACCATATCATTTTCTCCATCCATGTTGCTGATTAGTGCTTCTATGTTAAGTGAAGTGTTGCAGTTCTTCATCTTCTATAAACAGAAGCATTGTCCCAGTTAGAATTCAGAAAAAATCAGGCCGGTAAATCGAGCCCCCCTGCCGGTTTACCGAGAGTAGTTTTCTCAGAATCAGCATCATTTTTAGGTATTGTTATCATCTAGGATGGGTCCTAAGCGTAGACGATCTATCCTTTGTCCCAGTGGTTATCAGAGTATATATGGAGATGCTAACCCCTTGAAAGACGGGGTTGAGCAATTTCATTCCTTAGAAATCTATGAGTCGTTCCGAGTCCATTGGAACGGAAGACCTGTTGCCCGGGAGCAGGGAGTAGAACTGGACGATTGCGGTTCTATCTTGTCACGAGCCCTACAAGAACAAGATATTTTGGATATGGCCGAGGCACCAACAAGGTTCAATGCCACGGTGGTCAGAGAGTTTTATGCTTATGTTTCGCATAACCCTGGAGCCACATTTGCGATGGTCCGTGGGGTCAATATTGGCTTTTCTATCGAGCGGATCAATGCATATTACGGGGTTCGCAATCCACCGGTAGGCCTATATGAGTACACATCCTCGAGCAATGTTGAAGGTCTAGAGAGGATGGATATGATTGTTGATTTCTTCGTTGTGCAATGGAAGCGCAATCCGATGGGAGCCCCCCACCATTTTCTTAGAAAATGAGTTATCCTGGGATAGGAAGGTGGTCAATCGATTTGTTTGTGCTCGACTTCTGCCGACCAAGCACACGTTGTCTGTCACACCGAAGAGGGCAGAGTTGATTTTCTACCTGGAGCAGGGATCTCCAGTCAACATAGGTCTCCTGATGCATAGCCGTATTCATGAGCTTGCTTCCACATCTGAGCGCGAGCAGTTGCCTTATGGACCTATGATTGACATGTTTGCTTTATAGGACAAGGTCAAAGTTCTGGTTACTGATGAGTGGGAAGACCCTGAGCCGATGATTAGTTCACAGTCAGTTTTAAGAGGGTAAAGACGGGTCGGTCAGAGATCAGAGAGAGCGTACTCCGGTCCACGGAGCATCTCGGACTCAGAGAGCCTTGCTAGAGGAGCACTCGAGAGAGATTGCGAGTCTGCATCGCAAGTTGGACAGAATTGTAGACTTTCTAGGAGTTCCTCCTACAGCCCCACCACCTAGGACTGCCCCACGTCATAGAGCATCATCTTCTGCTGCTGTTGCCTCCAGTTCTGCACCACCTCCCGGTTTTTAGCCTAAGATGACTAGGAGGGTTATTCTGATGATGACTAGTTTTTTTCTTTTCATAGTTGTTCTTTTTCATTTTCTTCTTTTTATTTTTCTTTCCTATCTAGTTGATGTAGCAGAATTTTATTAATATATAATGATTGTTGACTTAATTTGTTTGGAGTTATTTATTTTCTCTTTTACTGCCGTAATTTTATTATACGATTTCTTGTCACCACTATTCTTCTTGGTTTGTTTGAGATACTTAGCACAGATTATTCACGGACTACTTAGCCCGACGCATTACGAGATGATCCAATTATTCTTTGGCTCCACCCTTAACGAAGCTAAGTTCCTTTTCATTTTAACTTTTTCATCTTACATATTAGGGACAATGTTTCATTTAAGTGGGGGGTACGGGACGTCACTTAGCTTCTTAGCACTATATTCCATGAATTACGTGATTACCTTGATTCTCTTTGATGCACGGTTCACCACCTAGACTTTGATTCATTTTCACAGAACTTCAAAAAAATATGATATATTTGATCTTTTTGAGTTAATTGACTTCATCTTTGTTTCACTTTGCACAAGTAAAAGTAAGTGTCCACTTCTGAAGTAGTGGCGTATTAAGCGCATACTCTGTTATGAGCCACCATTTTAAGCAAGTATAACTCACATTCCTTGGTATGTAGTCGATAGCATATTGCTTTGACTAGAGTTGACCCTGGCTTTATCCCGAATTATGTTTCACCAACGCTTATAAAGGCAAGGGAATTTCGGATGCGGTAGTTTATCAAGAGTGAGACCGTGAGGATAGATAAATCAATGAGATTTCACCCACCAAGAAAGAGAAGTGCATTGAAATATATACATCTATATTCTCTTTGGCAAAATTTGGGTCGATGGAGCGTAAAACGCACGACTTTTGCATAGACCGATAAATGCAAGCCTAAGAGTAATACATACTCGGTTCTCGATCCTCCTTGCCAACTAATTTAATTAATAAATAACATGTTCGAGACTGGTTAGTTCGACTACGGGTTGACATAATGTGAGATTGTCTACATTACTAAAAAGTTGTGAAAGTTATTGCACACGTACACACATTGGCTCATGACGTGAATAGTGTTTAATGCGTTACTGATGGATATGAGTGACATGATCTTGATCTTGACTTTGTGAGGAATATTTGTTTTTAATTAACTTGTGTACTGATCAGGATGTTGTTTTCTTTTCACCTTTTTGCTCGGGACAATCAAAAGCTAAGTGGGGGGTAGTTGATAACGCCTTAAATGGTACCATAAATTATACCTATTTTCATCCCAAATTTCGCTCAAGAGATGATAGATAGACTCGTTATTATGTGGAATATGTGTTAACTGCTATGTGTATTCCCAGGATCGTAATTCCGCATCTGTAGTATTTTCCCCAAGATTTGGTACTGTTTTGCCTCGTTTTGTATGTTTTAAAGGATGTACCGAATCTGGAGCATTGGAGAACGGATCTGGACAAAAAAAAGCATGTTAGGCCAAGTAAAAAAAGTCCAAGAAGAAGTCTGTTGAAGAAAAAGAGGAAAAGTCGGCCCGGTTTACCGAGTGCTAGGGCCGGTAAACCGAGGACTTGTTGGACACGAAGTAGATTCTGCCGCCTCTACTAGGTCAATTAGGGTTTCTGTGAGTTATAAGTCGGTCATTGTATCTATATAAGGCCACAGAATTGAAAAGCTTTCATATATCTTATTAATGAATCTTCAATTACATTATACAATTTGATGAAATAAAGGTTTTCAAAGCTTTTGAGGAGTTATTTCTGGTTTTCTCCCTTTCTTCACCATCTCTAGCTTGAGTAGATCGAGCTAGATATCCATTGTTGAAGGTATGAAGTTTTGAATGTTCCTTTTTATCTTCAAGATGGTAGATCTATTCGTACTTATGTGTTTTAGTTAATTTGCATGTTTAAAGACCCCATGGTTTACTTAGATTAATCGTAATTGAGAAATCTAGATATAGGAATAGGAAAAGATGACCCCGATAAACCGGCGGTCTATACCGGTTTACCGAGGCAACATTTAGAAAACATAAAATTGGGATTCACTACAGCTAAGTTGATCGACGCTTTAATTAACATTAAGTTAGATCTAGCCAATCTGCTTATTGTAATCGTAAAACTAGCATGAAATATGAATAGTGAAGTGTTAGTTTGGACATAGTCTTGAATGGACCCTTGCAACGTTCTCATCAGTGTCGACAGCTGTCTAGGCGGGTTAGCGGTATGAGTTAGCGCTCGATATCGGCAATTCTAGTTCTTTATTGGTATGGGCTATTACGGACCAAGTAAGAAGGGTAGCTTGCGTATAGATTGTCTACTACCATTGTCGCAGTAGATAGGGTTAAGAGTTGCACCCGTAGCTTTATAATTAAATCAGAAGTTCGCTCGATTAATTTAAAGAAATTATGTGGGGAAGTAAATATAACGATTAACTAATCCAAGTTAGTAGATCGGTGAGAAGAGGGGGAGAAATACCAAGTTTCTTTTATGTTCATTGTTGGTCAATGACCGCTTATATGTCGCTCCTTAATTAGGTTAAAATCATTTATAATTAAAGTTGCATTGTCTCTGTGGGATCGACCTTGACTTGCATTTACTATACTACGATGTACCCATTATTCTTGCTAGTAATATCGACGTTAGTAACTTACACGTGATCACTTTCACGTGTCGATGTTGAAGAAGTGATGAATCGGCATTGATGTGGAAGCAAACATTGACCTGAATGGTCTATGAGAACTTGATCTACAAGGAAAATCCGGTTTGTGTCTTAGAGCGGAAGGCAAAGAAGGTCAAGAATGAAGAGATACTGTTAGTCTTGGTTCAGTGGAGCAATCACTCACCATCAAAAGTGTCATGAGAGTTGGAAGACGACATGGTTTGCAATTATCCGGAGTTCAAACACCTCCAGACCATAGTAGAGGAAGTTAATCATCTCGTCTCCGGCATCATTTTGGTACACAATTCACAAATGATTAGGAATCGAAGAATTGCTGATTATTGCCATTTTCTTTGCTTTTGGATCTATATTAAGAATTTACAAGGTAATAGGTGTTCTTAATCGGTGTAATTGTGTTATTGTTGTTCAGTTTAATGTTTGGAATATTGTAGATACTGGTTTGCATGAAATATTGGGGTTTTGGTACTGTAAAAGTGTCAAGGTTGAATTGGAATTGAACATGTACATAGAGTGTAGAAATTGGGCCAAAAACTAGACCCGAACGTGCTCCCAGGCAAGCCTGGCATGCGCATGGTACCTTTTTGATCATGCAGGCATGAATTCAGAAAGTTTGGGTATGCATGCCCTCTTCACTAGGCATGCACACGGCCTTGCTGCATGCTGAACGATGATGAACAGAGACATTAGGCTTGCATCTCATACATTCCCAATGTGCGCCTTACCCATTCTTTACTAGTTCAGGGTATTCTATGTGTACTATGTGATGTTATGTGATATGTTTGTTCTTTGTAGAACAATAAATGGAACGTGGCAAAGTCTAACACCGACTTCTGGTAGCCTCAGCTCAGCACCACAATTGAGACCTTATGAAGGGAGAAGTTGGGAGTACCATAAGGCAGTTTTTTAGGCCTTACAGGATATTGACTTAGTAGTCAATGGTCATTTTACAATATGCGCTAGGCAATTTAATTAGATTGTCTAAGATTGGGTGTCCTTAGAATGTCTATACGTGAATAAACCTGGACATGCAGATCAAACTTTTAAATACATGATTGCGTGTCTAAAAGTTAAAACGTTGTAACTCTTGGTAAGGCATATTTTTTATACGCATAATGGAACAGTTTGTACCATATGAGGTGTTGAACATGTCCTGGTGTCATCATTCGGGCATTGTGTCCTAGAGTTATAACGTACCAAACATTACTTGGTCGAGGTTTCCTAACAGACCTAGGTAGAGGGAGAATGAGATCTTTTATTACAACATATGTGGTAGTGATTATAGATTTTTATATGCTATATTATGTTGTGTTTTCAATTCTTTTACAACTTACTGGTACAATTGTACTTACCCCCTTATTATATATATATATTGTGTGTGTGTGTGTGTGTGTGTGTGTGTGTGTATATATATATATATATATATATATATATATATATATATATATATATATGTATGTATAAAATTTCATCCCGATATGAATACTCACAACCCTAAGTACTAAAAACATAAACCTAGTACACTATTTGCTTCCTTCGTTTCTCACTTTCTCTGAACATCTCTTATGCTCTCTAATATTCCAGTGGGTTTTTTTTGAAGGGAATAAACCCACCCGCCTCCACCGACTGTTGACTCTATCGCCGTTAATACATTTCTCCGGCCCCCACCTTCTAAACTATTGTTTTAATCAAGTAATTGTTGTCATTTTTTTTATATTAACTTGAATATTTTTTAAAATCATATGTTCGAGACATTCATTCCCGACCCGACGGGATTCCGAACATTCAGGTATCCCGGTTATTGGGACCTAACGGGCTCAAGAAGAAAAATGGAATCTCAAATCTTATCGAGACAATTTTGGATAGGAGGTTTACGGGTCGGGTCCCGACCCCATGCCACCCATTCTTCCACCTTCTTACAATATCCTAGGCTTTGAATTATTTCCTCCTATAAAAAGGTGGGTTCTATTGGCACCACCAAATTACTCTTGGCACCCTTTTTCTTATTATTTTTCATTCACTTTTCCACACCACCTAATTACTCAAGGCACCACCTGAAATAATAACTTTTAAAAACTGTACGCTTTAGTCCTTCATGTTTTATAAATTAAACAATTTAGACCTCAAATTTTTGTCAATATTATTTCACTCTCCTTCTCCCCTATCACCAAAAGAACTCTAAACACACTCCTCAACCACCACTTTCATTTCTCAGCCTCCTACCATCACCTTCCCTCCAGCCGCCAACAGCCACCTTCCACCATTTTCCACCATTAAACCCACCCATCCAAACCTATCAAACCCGACAAAATCACCATCTTTCGACCATCCTAGAAGCATCCCCCAACCACAAACCGCCCCTATTTTGATTCACCATCTCCCCCAGCCCTTCATCGGACACCAGCCCTGACTAGCTGCCGGAAAACGCAGCGGTCGCTCCAATATCCCAATAATAAGAACGAAAAAACAAATCAAGAGGTAAAAAATTGTTAGGAACATTTTGTTATGTATTGATGATGGTCATACTAGCTGTTATAGCAAGCCTGAAATAAGTTAGAATTCTCTGTATAAGTATTTACTTAGAGTCTGACATGTTGTATAAGTTGAGTCAGACAAGTATTGTACTAGTTGGTAGGACGGCAAAGTGAAACAGATTTTCGGCAGAGTAAAGTCAGCCAAGTACCAGCAGAGAAGCAATGAAGACATTATGGTTTGACTTATAACCAGGGAAGTCTGTGATGACCTTGGATAAGTCTAAGTTATGTTTTAAGTGATGAAACTTAGTGTTTAATTATGGTGTACACTGATATCACACAAATCAAGGATCAGTGAAGTACAAGGATTCTCCTGAACTGAATGGAATGAAGGAAACAGTGATTCGGCAAAGTAAACTGACTTTCGGCTGAGTGAAGACAAAGCAGTAAAGGAAGATCTAAGCGGCAAAGTCAGATGGATCACTTGGCCGATCAAAGAACGGCTGAGTAAACCTTACTTAGTCAGATTATTGAAATATGAAGAAGATACAGAAGATCAAGCATTAAATGCATAATCAATAAAGGATCAATCAAGGACGGATTTTCTGATAAACCTTTGAAGAAAAATCCGATCACTGAAATCAAGGAGAATATAATTAAGGGGGAATCAAGAATAAAATCAAGGATTATTCCCCTCATTAATATAGCCAACGGACGGAAATTCAAATCAAAGATAATCAAGGCTATAAATAGAAGGCATTGACAGAAAAACAAGAGAACAAGAAAGAACGAAAAATCTGAGCAAAAACTCTGTCAAAGTGAAAAGCCTTCCATTTGTGCTAAAAAGAAATATCTAGTGATCAACTCAAAACTGAGAGCTACAATTCAAACATCAAAGCATTGAGATTGATCAACAAGTTTGTGAATTCAATTCACATCAGCCAAGCAACTGAATCAGAGCCATCTGAGAAGGATTTGTGTTTATGATAGCTGCTGAAGGATTTGATCCTAAGGAGCAGTGAAAGATACTGAGTCACTGAAGCTATTGTAGTCAAGGAGTGATAGTCTTGTAGATTGTGAAGCTTGTGAAGTCAAGTACAATCGTACTATTGTATCTGTGAAAACAATAGTGAATTCCTCCAATCATCACAGGAGAAGAGTGGATTAAAGGATTACACCACCCTGAACCACTATAAGCCTTGTGTCAATTTACTTATAGCAATTTACTTTACTGCATTCATTTAATTACTTATACTATATACTATATATGTGATTGCCTAAACTATTTTGAAACAACTTAGTAAGAAGAGACTTATCCGCTGCCCAAAAGCTTTTAAATATAAGAAAAAAATTTGAAACTCCACCCCCCCGACTATAGTTTTACCCTTCTCTGGGACCAACAAAAATAAAAATCATGCTCTCCGCTTCTCAGATCTAAGAAAAACGAGCAAGTGGCCGGATTCCATGGTTTGACTTCTCTGCAAGTCATGAATTTCAGGTTGTTTGATTTCAGATTTGATGGAAATGGATGATATATGAGATGATTGGTGCTCGTTTTCCTACAACTTTCATCCGCCGCCCCCTCCATCTTGCCCGCCACCATCTTCTCTCCCAACCACCAC
Source organism: Gentiana macrophylla (assembly GCA_026214975.1). Lineage (NCBI taxonomy): Eukaryota > Viridiplantae > Streptophyta > Magnoliopsida > Gentianales > Gentianaceae > Gentiana > Gentiana macrophylla. Next base: position 86,043,226 of record CM047809.1, on the reverse strand, counting down.
CCATCCTTAGCTTCTTCCCTGAATCCATTGCCACCCTTTCCTCCTTAAAATAACTCCCTTCCTCACTCAACAACCCCCAACCACCTGAAAATCGTCCCCCTTCCCCCTCCCCCAAAAACTTCAAATCTGTCCTCTTCCCCAACTTGCAATTTTCTTTTTCTTTTTTATGAAACCAACCTGTTGCAATATTTTTATGAAACCAAACTGCTGCAAATCGAAGCAGCAATTTTTGTGTGTGATGAAATCAACCGCCGGAAGAAAGACCCCTCTGTGATTTTCCGATGGTAGATGAGTAGGTACGAATTTTGATGGGAGGCACTACAAGAAAATTGAGTTTTAATGAGGGGAAATCCGGTCATTAAAAGTCTCTTTCCCGTCATGAAAGTCTTTTAGTGACGGGAAATGTACTCTCATCGCCCCTCGTTACTGCTTCTCTATGTAAAGGTCAATAATGAGAGTAAAACGATCCCGTGGCTATTGCTATTTCTCATTAGTGGGTATTTTACTCTCATTAAAAACTATCAATCATGACGGGACCGTTTACTCTCATTATCGACCTTTACATAGAGCGGCAATAACGAGGGGGCGCTGAGAGTAAATTTCCCGTCATTAAAAGTCTTCATGACAGGCTAGTGACTTTTAATGACCGGATTTCCCTTCGTCAAATATTTGAAACGATAGTATATACCCTCATTGTATGTAAACCAAACTCTCACTATATCGTGATTCAATGATGACTCATCCCATCGCCATCAAGAAAAATAAAACACATTACTAAATGAAAAATAAGTTGTCAAATATTGAAAAACAATCCATAAGCATAAATAACAAACTCTTGAATCGCTAGAACAAAAGTGAGAAAAAAACTAATTTTATACAAGAAAACGTCATAAATACGTATCTTAAGTCCCACCATACACATGTTAGCATATGATATCTTCTGTTATTTTCCATCCATTATTCTAGAATAAAACACTAATACTAGGCATGTGCACACAACTAAATAAAGAAAGGTACTATGTATAAGTATAATAAGAACGGAAAACAACCGATGAAAACGAAAGCACATTTAATGAGAATATGTTAAATGAATGTTATAGTAGCATTTTACTAACCAAAATAATACAAGATCATGAACTTCAAATTCACTCTCCAAGTCAGTGCTTGATGACTGTCGCCTTTTCCATTTCTTTTACCGAGGATGTTAGGCCGACGCTATTTTTGCTTTCAACCAAATGTTGCTTTAGCCACCATGTGTCGCTGCTTTATAGTAACACAAAGAACTGTACAGAAGTTCAAAATAATATGTGAAAGCTTGGAATGGCTCAACCAAATAACAATGAATCACATCAACAAACAAAAATGATGAGCCAAGCAAGAAAACAGTAAAGACAAGCACTTTTGCATTTCTGCACCTCATGAGGCACTTCACAGCACCAAAGAAAAAAATTAAGAAGCAAGATATATTTCACTATTGGAACACAAAGCACGGAAAAAAAGCCTCACAAAGCCCAAGAAAAGCGAAATCACGTTGATAACTAGTAACTTTACTCTTATGCAGCAGCATACATTAGATACTTTGAAACATAACTGTTTTGATGGTGCATACATGAGATAAACTTTTAAGGGTGACCTCCAAAACTATAAAATCATCCTCACGTCTAAAAAATTCAGCTTGAATAAATTTATAAAAAGATGGTTCACAAAACATAAAGTTGAATAAAAAAACAAGCTTCAATAAGCAAGCTCAGTGGATCTTTTTTATGCCCAATATGTTTGTACCTACACATATAAAGAGCCGGATCGGGATAACAAGAAACAAGAATCGTAAGTTATGCACAGAGCAAGTAGGCAGAATAGAAAAGAAAAGGCTATTACAACTAAGTAACTGTAACATCACATAAGTCCAACATTTGGAATTATTAGCTCGAGAATACTTATAACCACCCAAGAATTTTTAATAGTAGCTTAACAACACCGAAATCCAGATTTCAGAATGCAATTTGCTCAAATATATGTTTAAACACCCAAGCTTTTTCAGTAGCATTTTATATTGGAAAGAAAAAAAAAACCATGCAGTAACAAAACAAAGGTTCAAACAATTCAACCGAGTCTTTCAGAAAGATTCACCTAACTTTCATCCTCAAGAAAATCAACACCATGAAATCAAAACTTGTCAGCTTTGAGAAGTACAATGAATGCCAAACAGAATAACAGAATCTCCTCTAAATGATAGAAGCATCAAACCTAGTGGAGAATCAAAATGAATCATATTCTGAGAGAATCAAAAACGCAAAAAGGATAAACAGCATGTCCAAGCAACCTACCAACAAGTGTCAGATAAATATTGTAGGGCAAAAATGAAGAACCCCGAAAACCATCAAACTATGTAACCACAAAAAAGACAGGGATTGTAAACAAGAGCTAACCATTTATCTGGAGGTCATATATGCTAATAATAACATGAAAAACATTACCTCACCAAACATGCCAAGAACCCAACAAAATAGGGATAGCATTGGTGATATTATGACCCAAGCAATAGACAAATAAAAGTAGCAACAAAAACGGAGGATAGAATAAAAGTCATAAAGTGGATATGACCCAAAACAACCAACATATTACTTCACATACAAAAGGATCATATACTTCTCCAAAATAAATGCAATATACTGAAGAAAAAATAAGTTTGATGGTACATTATCATCAAACTCTCTAAGAAAAACATATTTAATGTACTTGCTCGAACTCTTAAGTCAACGGGAAATATTGTAGTGAGTTTTATGTGCACCTAAAATAATGTAAGACTCGATTCTAGACATTCTAGACAATTCAAATGATAAATTGTGCAAGAAAAGTCAAAATTCTGCATTTAAATATGACATGTTGCAATGTAATAACATATTCTCGATGGAGACACACAATATGGTCAACAACAAGAACTTACCCATAAATGACTCGCCGCATTTTCTCTAGTCAACCCTGGGGCATTCATCACTTGCAAAATACTATTTGGACAACCTCTGCAAAAAGAAACCAAACATAAAAAAACGTCTGCATACGGTAAAATGGCTTAAATAAGCATTAGTTATAACCAAAAATGGAGAAAAACAAAGTGGATGCAACTCCCAAATGAAAACAAGGGAAAAAAAACCTGCTGCTCTCAAAAAACTAAACTGGACATCCAAAGGACTCAGCAGGAAGCATGTTCTAATCCATTGTGATGACTGGTGTCAAGCAAAGTTTGCTGCTCCCAACCTTGGTTAACACAACCATTTGCCAACAAACACAGCCATTCATATGCCACCAATAATTCTTTTAACATTGTTGCTCCTATATATTCAAAAAAACAAAATCCTAAACAAAGATCCAAAGTGCAGCTGAAGTGGCAGAACAACAACAACCATTTAGAGCAGGCCAAGACATGTGCAGCAACAACTAAACACCAGAAATATCAACAGTAAAACCCAATTAAACCTTAACAGCATCATTGATATATTCCTCAACACCGAAAAAGATAAGCATGTGATGCACATATTGCATTTGTATTACAAAACCAATACAGCTCTAAAATCTAGTTTGCTGCAAAAATAAGAAAAAATAGAAGATTGAATCTGCTCAAAAAGACATAATCGAATGCAACAGGAGCAACAAAGAAGAGACAAAACCTGTTTGCACTCTTCATTAAATGAAGAGTGCTTCCAGGGGTGTTGAATATGTGTTAATGAACCCTCAAACTGCAGCCTCGTCATCAAGACATGCAAAAATAGAAACCAATGAGGCCAACACCTGCTAGAATATGACACTTAAAGAAGGAAATAAAGTTGTACAAACAACTTGTTTGCACTCTTCATTGTAAAATGAAGAGAGCTTCCAATGATGCAGGACAAGGGAGAAGATCAATGAAACAACACTGCTGGAAGCTTGAGTAATTCTCTCAAGGTGAGCAAACAAAGAACTCCACCTAAGTGAGTACAATTTGATTGTGCCGATTGTTGAGATGAACTAGCCATATTTGCTAAATGGTCAGCAACTGCATTTCACTCGCGATAGACATGCTCAACACAAATTTTGTATCTACGTATCAGCTCTTGTATCCTATGAACACCCTTCATATACTGCCAGGGGACATGGTTTTTACCATGTAAAATATCGACAAGCACTTTAGAATCTGATTCCACAATATACTGGTATATTCTTGCTTAATACAACAAAGAATACCAGCATTCATGGCTCTAATCTCCACTTCCATGTTCGAACAAATGCCATATGCTTCTTGAATTGCTGTAAGTAGCAAAGCAGACTCTAAGATACACTAATTAGGTGCATAGCTAACATGGTACACTAAACATAGAACTAAACACAACACAACATACAGAGGACTAAGATCTTAAGACAAACAGCCTCAACCTACCTAAAAAAGTACATGTCGTGAACTAAAATAGAGGTGAACCAGAATAGCGTAGTCTCAAATTCATGGCAGCTAAAGGACCATGTAGCAGACCGCTAAATCCAACTATAATCAGGCTCTTATTAAGATGTTATAGGCATAAAACGGACTGTACACAACTTAACAACTTAACATCAAGTTCAAGCCTCATACAAAGGTTCTCTTAGAAACATTATCATGACAAAATTAAGCATCCATTAAGCACAAAAAGAATAGATCATATAAGGACAGAAATTAAATCGCAAAACATACCCAAGCTGGGTCAATTGCAATCACTCTAAAATGATTGGCAAGAGCATCGAAATTCCGAAAGAAAAAAACCTTGAAAAGCAGCATAACCATGTACCATAACAAGGGTTGGAGCACCCTCTTTGCTGTCAAAAGTAACTGTATTGATAAATTTAGGTTGATTGCTTGTTGACCGAAACCTAACCTTGGAGCCTGGTGGACCAGATCCTATATTAACTTGCTCTTGTGTGTAACCAGTCCTGCAAGTTCACACCAGCATTCATATCCAACCTTCAAGTTGGATAACCATCCTCAGCATCTTGACTAGCTTTGGAAAGTATATGTCTTCACCTGCTCATCAATGTATTCCTTCAAGAGGTAGCGAGTGCCTTGTAAAACACACTGCAAAATCAATAAACAAAAACGGAACATTAAAAAGTTAGTTTCAACGATTTAACACCATTGCAGATATCATGTTTTGGAATTGGAATGTGGAAAATGTATGAATCTATCTAGGAAATGAACTGAAGAAAAACCAAACCAAGAGATTAGTAGAATGATATCTTGTAAATAAACCCATGATGATATCAATGCTTTTTTCTCATGTTTGACACCAAAATCAACCTAGAGATTAAGAACTTCACCTCAAAGTAGAGTATGTAATGAACTCTCTAAAATTAAACTGAAAAGGTTGGTGAGGAATCGGATTAGGAAGAGGTCCATAACCTTTTATCTGCCTCATATGACTATCTCTCCCATTAAGATGATTAGTCAAACATATATTTGCAACATGAATGTACTAACAAAAGTTTCCCTGGGACATGTTCCAGATAATGATATACACCCAACCTGTTGGCTTAACAAGCTCAACTACTTTAATCTCTTTCAGATTATGGAAACCATCACCAGCTTGAATTGAGATCTTACTAGAAGTGTAGCTTTAATCAAGTTTAAAATCCACATAAAGTGCAATTAATTGGAGCTTTACCTTTTTCCGGAACTGAATATTGACTAAATAAGGTTGAGCTCCATCTAATTGCCAGTAAGTATCGAGGTTGTTATCGCGAAGAAAAGATACGCTATTGCTAGGTTTGCAAGAGCTGGCGCTCCAAGCGGCTGTCTTGGCCGTCTCGCAGAGCTCATCGTCGACTACTAGATTCTGAATTCCGCCGGTGATTTTCCCATCGTCTTCTCCTTCCGATGACTCATCCATTGAAGTAAATTGCTTCAATTTTGTGGATGAAAACAAGCTTTAAATTGTTCTTTCGTAAGAATCTGTGCCACCAATTTGATCAAAATGTGAGACTTTATTACATTGCCAGAACCCTAGCTAGAACAAAGCTTATTTCCCCATTTCAAACTCCGGCTACACACGATGCCGGCTGTTTTTCGAAACCAAGAAAAATCAGAATTAAAGGCCGCAAGAACCCTATTTCTTAAAGGGATTTAGCACCAACACGAAATTAGAATCAGACGGAGAGGTTGAAGCCATTCATACCTGATAATGAAAGAAGTGAACAGAGAAGGAATGGTCACCGGTGAACCGTGGCGGCGGAGAAGAGCAGATGAGTCACGAGATGGCACGACTCCCTTTCAGGCCCCCTGTTGTGGAGTAGGATGATGAGTGGTGGTTGATCGATTACCGTACAACGATGAGCAGTGGTTGATTGATCACCGGTGACTGGAGGCGACTGGAGGAGATAAGGCAGGCAGTGGTTCGATCCCGATCATGTGAGGAAAGTTTAGGGTTGGGGAAGATGGCTAATGACTTAATCAGGTGGGTGTTTTTTGTTTTATAAAAAATTGTATTCCCTTAAAAAAGTATAAAAAAAGATAAAAATAATTAGGGGTATATTTTTGTAGTGAACCTAATGAGAGGAAAATATGATTAATTATGAGTGGTTTCAAAATTTGGTCATCAACCAAATTTTTTTACTAATATAAATTATGTCCCCTCATTATAAGTATACTTTAATGATGAATTTCTATCCCCTCATTAAATTACCCTTATTAAAACACAGATTTCTTGTAGTGAGGGGAGGAGTTGCGATTTTCTAGTGGGAGGGGTAGAAGCTGCGATTTTGATGATGGGTTTCGTTTTTCAGATGAAGGTGTAGGGAATGGAGGAGGGTGGCTGCAATTTTCTGGTGGGAGAGGGAGAAGATGCGTTTTCCGGCAGGGATGATGGGTTTTGTTTTTCAGATGAAGGGGTAGATGAGGGTGGGAGTTGTGTTGGTTTTAGCGTGTAGGATGGAGATGAGGGTGGGAGGTGTTTGATTATGGAAGGTGGAAGGTGGAAGAGATGAAGAAGATGGTGGTGGAGGTGGATGGTGTTGATGATGATTATTGTAATAGATAAAGGATTAAATTGGTTTATTTTTATTAGCAAAGGACTTGATTGTATTTTTAAAAAATTGTGGTATAAGTAGTAATTGTGTTATTTTTTATGTAATGTTGAAGAAAAAAATAATAAAAATATTCAATGTGGTCTCAAAAGTAATTTATTGAATGCCCGGAGTAATTGTGGTGCCACAAGGGATTTCGTTGTGCCGATAGAACCCACCTATAAACAATATAGGGAAAATTATGAAAAAGGACAAAAACATTTGTGAAATTATCATTAAGGACATGCATAGTTTTTTTTTAGTAAAAGGACAAACCCCTTTTATTATGACAATTTTGCCCCTCTATTTAAAATCAAGTTATATAAATAAAATAAAATAAAATTCCACGTTTCTCAAAGGAAATAAAAAGCAAACCACCCACTTTTTCTTGAGGGACCACGTTTCCCCTTATTATATATATATTGATATATCTTATTTAATTTTTTTAATGAGTCGTAGATTTATTTTGATACTTTTCAATCATTTTAATACTACTAATTTTCACTATGACAAGAGTGTCAATAATCAGTGTCAGACAACGTGTCGCTACTAATTGTCATAGTGATAATTGGTAGTGACAAATTAAATGACACTAGTTGTGTATTATCTGTGAATCGATATGACAACTCACATTGTTTATTCTCACTAATGTCAAATAATAGTGTCACGTGGTATCACAATATCAAATGGTAGTGTCACATGGTGTTGTTATTGTTGTTTGAGTGTCAATCTATAGTATCACAATATCAAATGATAGTGTCAAATAGTAGTGTCACATGGTATCACAATATCTAATGGTAGTGTCGAACAGTGTGATAATTAGTAGTGACACATTATATATCTGAAATTTATTATTATCATTAGTGACACACATTCACTAGTGTCAGTGATATAGTAGTGACAAATTGAATGACATATTATTTCACACAAAAAATGATTCTCGAAATTATATCGGAAATATATCAATATTGATATCAAAATAAAGATCCCGAAAAAATTTAAATTATGGTGAAAATTTTATGATTATTGAAAATGTAAATTAAAAGATATAACTGATTATAAAATTGATATATATATATATATATATATATATATATATTTGAACGTGGTCTTTGAAAGTGATTCCATGCGGCAGTTTTTTTTTAAAATAAGAAATGATTTGAAGGGTAACTTTGTCATTTTGATTGTTAGTTTGTCTTTTTTACTAAAAAAATATTATGCTTGTCCTTTTTGTTAATTTATGAATTGTTTTTGTCCTTTTCAAAAAGTCTCCCAAAAATATATAATAAAAAAAACACAACATGTAACAGCCCTATTTAATAAGGGGTAGTATCGTCATTCAAATAGCAATATTCTAACGGTTTAATTATTCACCGAAAACAATACTGGGTTGAGTTGTAATGCCGTTAAATATGGAATATATTCATTTCTCTAAATAATATGGATCAATACAATTTAATAAAAGAAGTGCTACTTAGAAAAAGGGTCAACTATAAAACATCTATTATAGGGAATTAAATATGGAATATATTCATTTCTCTAAATAAATATGGATCAATACAATTTAATAAAAAAAGTGCTACTTAGAAAAAGGGTCAACTATAAAACATCTATTATAGGGAATATTATTTTTTAGTCCAATTTCCGCCCTGTAAATAAATTTTAATTCACATCTTTTTTTTTTTATTTAAGGACAAAATATTTTTCTTCAGACTAAATTACCCCTAATATAATATAACGCATCCAAGCAGACTCACCGGTGAAAGAGACGGAAGCAAGTCGTGGATATGGAAGCGGCCTCCTACCGTTGCCGGAAAATTTCACAGCGGAGATAGTGTTGAATATGGAGGTGGCCATAGACAATGAAGCTAATTTAATTTCGAATTTAATTTCTTTTTTGAGATATCATATGCTGTACAATGGGTGTCGGCGCCGGAACCCGAAAAGAAAAAGAGTTTATAGAATTGAGCGAAATTGTGATTTTAGTCATACAAGTTGGCTTATTTTTGGATTTTAGTAAATGCTTTCCATCTCTAGGTGAGGAAAATAGTTCTCTAAGTTGGGTTATTCGTTGCGGTGGGTCCCATTTCTACCCCATTTACTAAAAATAAAAAGATGATGCATGAAGGATTCAAACCGGCGACTTAGTGGTAAACTATCAAGTACTTTGCCATCTAAGCTACAACTTTAATGTTTATACTATGACAAGATTTATTACTTATGCATAATATGGTTTCCTTTGGTTTAATTTTCCTTGTTAATTTGATGTAGTTCTTTTTTATAATAAAATAAAAAATACTATCTACGTCCCTAAATGTAAGTGGATTTAGAATTATCATATACATTAATAAAGTGATTAAATTTTTTTTGAAACACAGTGATTAATTTTTTTTTGAAACACAGTGATTAAATATATTAGACTATAATGTTTGGTTCTCAAAAAAGACTATAGTGTTTGATATACAATTTGATTATCATTAATTAATGTAATAATTATGATATTAAAAAAGTTGACCGAATATATACAAATTAATAGTAAGATAAGAAAAAAATTTATAATTATTACTTCTTTTTTTTTAACAACAACAACAACTGCTACTTATCTGTGGGATACAATTATTACTCTTCTGGTAATGTAAGGTCGACTTACATTAATAATAATAATAATAATAATAATAATAATAATAATAATAATAATAATAATAATAATAATAGGTTATAAAAAATAAAATAAAAACATTATGCAAGAGCTCTTATATATATATCATCTACAGTTAAATTAATTTCGTAAATAAGTTTATTTAAATTTGGCACATACAATGTTGGAAGAAATGTTATTGTAAATAAGTAATTACTTGTGTCATAATATATATACATAATGAAGTTATAGCTTGAACGGCAGAGTGCTTTGTGTTTTACCACAAGGTCGTCGATTCGAATCCTTCTTACCTCAACTCTTATTTTTTAGTAAATGGGACCCACAAGCCATGTAGGATCCCACGTCATCAATTTTAAAATATTCCGGTGCCCAGTCAGCAATATCCGGCGGATAGGACTAAAATCTATAAAAAAAAAAAAAGCCAACTTAGAGGACTATTTTCCTCACCGGAGCAGGATCCGGCGGATAGGACTAAAATCCAAAAAAAAAAGCCAACTTAGAGGACTATTTTCCTCACCGGAGCAGGAGCAGGACTAAAATCCAAAATAGACCAACTTAGAGGACTAAAATCCTAATTTTGCCTAGAATTCATGAAGAATGGACTAAACTTGAGCAACAGGTACACTCATTTTCTTCTCTTCTCATGTCGTTATTGCTTTCATATATCTTCTTGATTTTTCAATTCTTCTCAATTAGGTTCATGATTTGTATTGATCTACATGGTAGTTACAGAGATCTGATTGAGTTTTTTTTTAACCTCTTCCACTTGATCTACATTTCTCTTATTGTGATCGAATCTAGTAGCTCAAATGTAATTATTTTGAATTGTATTGTGCATATAAGGAGTGGGAATGAGGGAGGTGCTAGTGAAGGTCATGGTTTTGAGTCTTTCTGAAAAACATACATTACATGAACTGTTGAAGGAGAGGTTTAGTGAAAAAAAATTCGACAAGTGAGTAACACTTCTAATGTTTTTGTTTTGGACATTTCAAGTGTTATAAATTATGGAAATTCGCGTATTGAGTCTGGGACCGTTCCTCGGGCAACTGGGGTTGAGGGGAATCCCAAGGCAGGTATTGAAACTGCCTTGGTAGATATTGAAGCTACCATTGTCAACTCTTTTGATAACCATTGAGCTGAAACTAATAGTTCTGTTGAGAACACAAATAATGGTAAGTATGTTGTGGTTGATAATTCGTGTATTGAGTCTGAAAATTCTGGAAATTCGCGTATGGAGTCTAGGACCGTTCCTCGGGAAACTGGGGTTGAGGGGAATCCCAAGACAGGTATTGAAACTAACATGGTAGATATTGAAGCTACCATTGTCAACTCTTGTGATAACCATTGAGCTGAAACTAATAGTTCTGTTGAGAACACAAATAATGGTAAGTCCGTTGTGGTTGATAATATTGGTGATCCCACAGTTTAAGGGTTGGTTTAAGGATGCATCTATGATGTTTTAAAGAAGATTTGATTGTGTTGTTCACTTGGTTCATATCATTAAGCTTTCTAATACACTAGTTTTTGGGGTGTTACTGTGTTAATGTGTATATCGCTATGTATTCTTCGTAAAAGGTGTTATTGCAAGCATATGGTGTCTTTATTTGGTTTTAATCTTTCCTTGCATTCCACTATTTGTTGTGGTGTGGTTTTGGCCTAGGTGATTGAAGGTTGTTGATTCAAATGGTGAGGCAATGTTGGTGTTTTTTTGTCTTTAGAAAAATGAAGGAGCCTAGATTCTCTATTGATGAGGCCGAGCTGCTGCTAGCTTCATACGTCTTTCATTAAGTTTGATGTGGTGCGGGTTTGAAGGATAAAGGTCTATAGATGGTAAAACATACTTCTTTGGTCTTCAACAACTTGAAGAATGTTTTAGTTCCCTTGATATGCTTTTTGATTATATTCAATAGTATTAGGCTTTTATTCTCTTGATTCTCTGGGAGTTGCATCTCCATAATGCTTTGATAGATTGTTTCATTACGATATCCACCATTTTTGATAGATTGTTGTATTACGCAATGTTAATAGTGATATTTTGTGTGTCACTGTTATTGTGCTATTATTAGTGTGTTACTGTAAACGCTGCGATAAAATTCGGCTTTCAAATACTACATGAAAATGTATCAAATGAGGTTTCAAAATAAAGGTAAAAAAATATGAATTTTGGTGAAACAATTTTTATGATCGGTGTTTTAAATCAAACGTTACGATCGTTTATAAGAAAAACGCTCCGTTAATGCAAATATTTTTTCGGCTTTCAAAATTTATGTGGGAAGGGTATCGTATTTGGGCTCAAATTAAAGAGCAAAAAAATATGAATTTTGGTAATAAAAAAAAATCGATGATCGGAGTTATAAATCAAAAGTTACGAGTGTTTGAAAAAAGAATTAAAGAAAATAAAACACAAGTAAGCCAAGCAGAGCGCGTACGAGCATGTTTGGAAATTATATTTTCTGATTATATTAACAATTGTCAAGGTTACACATATATATAGTCACTCTAGTCTAAGGGTATAAATGTAACTAGAATATAATAAATAAATCTAATCTACTAATATATACGTGTTACATCTGATACCACCCCTCAAGTTGGACGAGGGAGGAGACCCAACTTGCGACGCTGATGAAGAAAGGCTGGGCGAGGAAGCGACTTGGTGAGACAGTCAGCAAGTTGGTCTGAAGCACCGACATGAGCAACCCTCAATGAACCCCGTTGCACATGATCCCGGATGAAATAGTAGTCAATGGCAACGTGTTTCATACGTGAATGAAAAACAGGGTTGTGACAAAACTGCGTGGTGCCTAGATTATCACAATAAATGACAGGAGCCTGAGCAACCGAAGAACGGAGATCACGTAGGGGAAAAGTAAGCCAAAGGAGCTCCGCGGCAGTCGAGGCAACAGACCTGTATTCAGCCTCAGTAGATGAGCGAGCTATAGTGGGCTATTTCTTGGAACTCCAAGATATGGCATTTCTGCCCAGATAGACAACATAAGCACCAGTGGAGGCATAATCATCCTTACATCCCCCCCAATCTGCATCAGAAAAGGCATGAAGAACCAAGGGGAGTCGCGATAAATCAAGATCGAGATCCTTTGTGCGCACCAAGTAACGAAGCATACGTTTAGCATAACTCCAATGAACATCAGTGGGAGCATGCATAAACTGAGAGAGCTTGTTAACCGCAAAGGCAAGGTCAGGCCGAGTGAAGAGCAAATACTGAAAACTGCCAATGACCATGCGATACTCAGAAGCATCATCAAGAGGAGAACCCGTAGTAGCAATGAGACTGGAGAGATCAACAGGTAGAGGGGTGCTAACAGAGTTAGCCTGATCCATATGAATACGGGCAAGGAGTTCCGTGGCATAGCGCTTCTGTGATAACAAACAACCATCAGAGTTCGGGATGATCTCGATACCCAAGAAATAGGAGAGGGAGCCAAGATCCTTTAAGGCAAACCGACGTCCCAGAAGAGAAATGAACGCCTCAAGAGCACGAGTATCATTACCATTAATAATAATGTCATCGACATACACCAGCAAATAAATCATGCGGTCCGGTGTGGTAGATAAACAGAGAGAGTCAAAGATCGAGTTGCGAAAATTACTGCGAAGAAGAAAACCCGAAGTTCTCATACCAGGCCGGGGTGCTGCTTTAAACCATAGATTGCCTTGTGTAACTTGCAGACATGGGTAGGACAATCAGAACTGACAAACCCATTGGGTTGTGCCAAAAACACATCCTCCGAAAGATGACCTTGTAGAAGCGCGTTGTTGATATCTAGGCGACGTAAAGACCACCCCCCGCGAAAGAGCGGACTAAGAACAACACGGATGAGAGTGTGTTTGACCACCGGGCTAAAGGTCTCATAATAATCAATACCCGACGCCCGAGTGAACCTTTGGGCAGCAAGCCGGGCATTGTGCCGATCAATGGACCCATTTGGGTGACGTTTGAGACGGAAGATCCATTTGGAACTGATGACATTCTGCGAAGGATGAGGAGGGACTAAGGACCATGTCTCGTTACGAATGAGAGCATCATATTCATCTGCATAGCAGACCCTCCATTTGGGATGTTTAAGGGCTTGAGAGATGTTGGTGGGTTCAAACTCGAGAAGGAGATGGGAGGTGAGTGAGAAGATTGAGTTTTGGATGGGTTTATGGATATTGTTTTGGGCTCGTGTGTGCGCATGGGGTGAGATGGGGGAGGTGGTGGTGGGGGTGGAGAGATGGGGGGAGGTGGTGGTGGAGATGGAGGGGTGGGGAGGAGGTGGTGGTGGTGGTGGGGATGATGGTGGAGATGGTGATGGAGGGGAGATGGTGAGGTAGGAGGCATATGGGTGACCGGGGAGTGGGAATCGGTCGAGGAGATAGGAGAGGGTGGAATCGATGTAGTGGAGGAGTTGGGAGATGCAAAGGGGAAGATAGACTCAACAAAGTTGACATGACGGGAAACATATAAGCGAGACTCCTTAAGATCATAACAGTAATACGCGTGTTGGTTTAAGGCATAGCCGAGAAATACACAGGGTTTTGAGCGAGGCTCAAGTTTGTGATTAGTGTAGGGGTGGAGCCACGGGTAGCAAAGGCATCCAAACACCCGAAGCTTGTGGTAATTTGGGGGTGTGTGGAATAAAGAATCATGAGGTGTACGCATGTTGAGAGTGGGAGTGGGCATTCGATTTATGAGATACACAGCAGTGGAAAAGGCGAAGGGCCAGAATGATGTGGGAGCGGAAGCATGGGAGATTAAGGATAGGCCGGTTTCAACAATATGTAACATGCGGAGTTCAGAGATTCCATTGTGTTCAGGGGTATGTGGGGGAGTGGTAAAGAAGGAAATACCGTTAGTGGAAAAATAATCGCGAAGAGAGATAAATTCTCCACCGTTATCCGAGTAAAGAGTTTTGATGGGACGTTCAAAGTATTTTTCAACTAGGGATCGAAATCGTAAAAAGGTTGGATAAACGTCGGATTTACGTATTAACGGGTAGAACCATATATACCGGGTAAAATGATCAACAAAAATAACAAAGTATTTGAAACCATCAATTGATAGAACCGGTGACGTCCATACATCACTAAAAATAAATTCAAGGGGTTGGGAAGAACGTAAACTAGAAACGTCAAAAGAATGTTTATGGCTTTTATTTTCAAGACACGCAGTACAATGCGTAAAAGGTAAACTGGAAGAATGTAAATTATTGGTCTTCAAAACTGAGGATAAAATAGGAAGAGCCGGATGACCCAACCGACGATGCCGTCTTGAGATGACGCTTTATTGGATGCAAATGCAAGAATTGGGAAGTCGGCCACTCGTGATGAGACCATTTTTAACCGGACCACGGAGTAGTGTTTGGTTCTTACGAATGTCCTTCACAACAAATTCAGAGGTAAGAATTCAATTGAAAGATTATGGGAATTGCACAGTTGAGAAATGGAAACTAAATTGCGAGACATGCTAGGGACACAGAGGACATTACTAAGCTCAAGGGAATGGGAAGGATTAAGGGGGGGAGGAGCTACGGTGTGAGTGATAGAAAGTCCCTTACCATCACCAAGCGAGAATGTCATCCGTGCAAGATAGGAGCATGAAGTGATAAGTTCGAAGGTCCGTGGTCACATGATGATTTGCCCCACCGTCCATAAGCCAAGTGGGTTGAGTGCGGTCAAACCGAGCCGAGTCGTAATTCGTTTCCACCAAATTGGCCTGCGGTTTGGGACCCCGCTGATTCATAGGACCAAATATTTGTTGCATCTGTACCTAAAATTGAGGACATTCCTTGGCCACATGTCCATGAACACCACACATTTGACAACGACCAAGAAAGGGTTTGCGTTGATTACCTGAGCTCGATGAACCACTACTATTATATGATTGGGTGCCACCATTATTATATGAATTTCCACCATTATTGGATGGACCAGCACTAGTAAATGAATTGCCTTTTAAAGGCTGTTGAAAGTTGTACCTGGACTGTCCACCGGTCCAATTTGGTGAGAGACCCTGTGGCTGCTGCTGTTGACCATAGGAGCGAGAGGAGCTGTTGCCCGAAATTTTGACTTATGAAGGGATTTATTAGTAATTAAAAAGGAGTTTTAATCACTTAATGAATAAAAAGGGTTTTCACTCCTTTTTCCTCCCTTATTTTTCCCCAAGCAAAAAAATTTCAGCCTCAAAACCTCCATTGCCGCCGACTTGCTTGTGAGGAGGAAGGAGAGAAAAATCTCTCCTTGGTGTTTAGGAATTCGTCGTCGGTAATCGCTGTTTTCTTTTATAGATTCGAGCTTCGTTGAGGATCGTTTCTAGCTTAGCAAGGGCTTTCAAAACACAAGCAAATTCCGGTAAGGATAATTCTATGTTGTCAAAAGTTTAACTTGATCTTTGTAAAAGTTTAATTTAAGACTTCTATGCTTGTGTGCCACGGTTTTGGTGTGTTAAACGTTCTAGTAGTGTGTTTTGTGTTAGTTAAAATCTACAATCCATATGATACCTTTGTATGAAGTTTTCGGGCCTAAAGTGTTGTTTTCTTCATTGTGTTGTGGAGAAACGGCTCGTAAATCGCGTAGAGAGCTTTTAGGGTTTTAGTTGAAACCCAGTGGACGGGCGTCGCTTTGAGAGGACGGGCGCCCGGTCTTGGTCTCAACTTCAGGCGGCGTCCGGATTCTGGGACGGGTGTCCAAAGGCTACTTTTGATTCAGGATGTAAAAAGTTTTACGGTGGGACGGGCGTCCAAGTATAATGGGACGGACGCCCAGTGCTAAAAATCGATTCGTGATGTAACAGTTTTCTTGACGCCTGCCTCGAGATCTTGGGACGGGCGTCTACTTCCTCCAAACGGGCGCCCAACATTCCAGCACGGGCGCCCAGGTTTAAATGTTCTCTCTTCTTTGTTAGCTATGGATAAACCTTATGAGCATGTTTTGTAAGTTGTGTTTGGATGAGACAACGGTATTGGTAGCATTGGGTTTTGGATTTTGGGCATAGGAGTTCGTAGACCCAGTAGTGGTCGGGCCGGATAGGGTAGCTCCCAAAGCCGTAAACCGGGAAGGTTTCTTACGACTTCAATGACCCTACGTGTTTGGGGAGTTGCGCATGATGATGTGGTCGGGCCGGATAGGGTAGTACCCGAAGCCGGGAACCCGGGAAGGTTTCCTTGCACCCAAAGACGTGATGGTCCATCTAGTATGGTACCATTGGATGACCTTTAGGACCCTCCTCTCAGGGCTTTACCTTTTGAGGGATGTGCACATTCGGGACCTTTAGGTGGCTAGTTGTGATGTTTGGTATCTCATTATGGGCGGTCGTAACTTTTATAGATTGGTTGGGTCCTTCATAAATTTAGTAGTACCTTTCTTGAGTTGGTTTTACTTTTGTACACTAGATTTACTCTCACTCAACTTTATAGTTGACGGTTTATACTTTCGTTTGACC
This sequence comes from Gentiana macrophylla, assembly GCA_026214975.1. Lineage (NCBI taxonomy): Eukaryota > Viridiplantae > Streptophyta > Magnoliopsida > Gentianales > Gentianaceae > Gentiana > Gentiana macrophylla. The sequence goes on along the minus strand of CM047809.1, from coordinate 86,026,067 downwards.
CTGCTATGATTCATTTATGGGGAGATGATTCTCTTGAGTACTTCTATGGATGTTTGCTTGTTTTTGGGATGTCACGGGGTTTGAGAGCCACGTAGTCGCAGTCACATGTTGTCTACATTATTTGAATTTTAAATTCTAAAAATTTTGATGTTCCACATAATTACATTTTCTTTCGGATTTGTACTCACTTTAATATTTTCTTTCAAAATAATGAATGGTGAATGTTTATTTTCTTTTCTTTGTGGAATGTTGAATGTTACCGCCACGACTGTGTGTCGCGATGAGTGGCACTACGGTGACCAATACCGGCGGCCGACGGGATTGGAAACCGGGGTGTTACAAAGTGGTATCAGAGACGTTCGACTCCAGGACCACCACCTAAAATGAACCTTAAGAATAAATTCACTAAAATAAGCACAAGTGAGGATGTGTGGGGTAGGTATTGAGGTCTATGTAGGGAAGGTACGGTGAATTCGATGTATATGGAAATGTGGCTGCATGTTGCAATTCATTTTGGACGATGAGTGTTAGTATATGTGAAATATTCTGTGGCATAATATAGGCGATAATTGAATGTATGATTGTTTACTTTTGTAGTTTTAGCTATGCCTTCTAGGAATGGAAATGAGAGGGACCAGCTGATTGACCAGTTGGTTAAGATGAATCAAGACTGATTCAAAGCGGTCAACAAGGTTGACAGAGGGATCGTTCATTGGGGTCAACCACCGGCATGACTAGGGCCGTGAGTCGCCAGCCGCCTAGTCGAGACGATGGTAAGGGAGATCTTAAGGGACTCAGCGGTGGATTAGAGAGTTTGAAAAGATCTTCGCCACTCTGGCCGCCCAAGAAGCGAAGGTCGACCAAGCCGCTTTCTACTTGGTTGATGTGGTGATGATGTGGTGGGGTGCTAACAAAGATCGGTTGGCTCAGCATCGTAAATGAGCAAGGGGAAGCGGTATTGGTACCACCGAATGGACCGAGTTTAAGCAGAGTCGAGGCGTGAATTCTTTCCCGAATCCAAGAGGAAAGAGCTGCGGGTGGAGTTCGATAATCTCCGGCGAGGGGATATGACCGTGCAAGAATATTACGAGAAGTTTGTCGACTTGGCGGTTTATGCATCCGAGCTAGTGCCGATGAAGAGGCCAAGATGGTGAAGTTTGAGCAACACTTAGATTTAGCGATCCGGGATCGCATGGGGAAAGCAGGGGCTTCACGAGCTTAAAAGAGATGTGTGAAGTAGCATGCAACATTGAAAGAATTCGGAGAGAGGTTAAAGCGACATATGCTACTAACAAGAGGAAGAGTGTCTCGAGGACAATCGAAGGCGACAAAAGCGAGCAATTCGAAACCCACCAAGACGACCGTCCTTACGGAAAATTCCCACCTTACCAGGGCGGTGGCGGTCACCAATGAGAGGTAACTCGGGGGTTTAGTTCGGCCACGAAGTTATCATTGCAAGCGGTGCAGAGAAATCATCCGGTACCGATTGTTCAAAGCGTGAGTTGAGTGTCGTCACAATGCGGGAAGTTTGGACATAGACGGTATGAGTGCTTTACGGCTCCCACACTGCCGGGTCGGCATCGGTTAAGGAAGCAACATGGGTGGGACTCAGGGAGCAACACGGGGAACATGGGTAGGGGTAACCAAGAAGCAGAGCGGTACTCACACAGAGCCGCGGCGTGGGGTGCACCTACGACCATCGGCGGAAACAGTAAATCGACCATCGTGGTCGGCCAAAGACTGATTCGGGTGAAAAATCGATAGGAGATTATTCAGACCGGGCGAGAGAGGAGGCGAGCGAGCAACCACGTAGTGACGGGTAATTTTCTCGGTTAACTCATTTTTATCCTATGTACTTTTTGATTCGGGTGCATCATGTTCCTTTGTAGCAAGTTCGCATGTTTCGAGGTTAGGCCTAGTTACATTCGAGGTGATTGATGATGAAGTTTATGCAACCATCGGAGAGTTAGTACCATGTTCTAAGTTGTATAGAGATGTACCATTAGTCATTTTGGGAGCCAACTTGACGGTTGACTTGATCGAGTTTCCTCTTGAGAACTTCGATGTTATTTTGGGTATGGAGTGGTTGAACCGGCATAAAGCCAAAATTGACCGTGAAAGCGAGAAGAAGGTGATGTTGAGAGGCCCTAAAAGGGGTGCGAGTATCTTACAAAGGATTTGTGGACAAACCGAATGTGAAGATCATTTCGGTGGTGACTTTAGGATCTCTCGTCAAGAGAGGGTACCCGTTGTTTATGTGTCACGTGCATGATGTAAGCACAAGGGATCCTAAACTAACGGACATTGGCGTAGTCCGTGATTTTGGGGACGTATTCCCGGATGAGATACCGGTATGCCACCCCGCAGGAAGTAGAGTTTGCGGTGGAGTTGGTGCCCGGGACCGGACCGATATCGAAAGCACCCTATCGTATGGCACCTAAGGAATTAGCCGAACTAAAGGTACAATTGGAAGAAGCGCCGATAAGGGGTATATCCGACCGAGTGTGTCACCGTGGGGAGCACCGGTGTTGTTTGTGAAGAAGAAGGATGGTAGTGCGGCGGTGTGTATTGATTACGGGAGCCGAACAACGTCACGATGAAGAACAAGTATCCGTTACCTAGGATCGATGACTTGTTCGATCAACTACGAAGCGTGTATTTTTCGAAGATTGATTTGCGATCGAGGATATCACCACCAGGGTAGCAGATCACGGATATCCCAAAGACCGCATTTTCGTGCAGCACGGACATTATGAGTTCACGGTCATGCCTTTCGGATTGACCAACGCGCAAATAGATTTTCATGGATTTAATGAACCGGGTATTCGGACCTACTTAGACCGGCTTTGTAGTAGTCTTTATATCGGCGACATCCTGGTCTACTCTAAGACTAAGGAAGAACATGCCGAGCACCGAGGCTCGTGATCGCGAGTTTTACGAGAAAAACAATCGTATGTGAAATCGCTGTCTAAATGTGAATTTTCGGTTGGAGCGAGTGGCATTCTTGGGGCATGTTGTCTCGAAAGACGGTGTATCCGTTGATCCGAGCAAGATAGAGGCGGTGGCGAGGTGGCCAACACCTAAGAATGTTGCGTAAATTGAAGCTTTTGGGTTTGGTGGATATTACCGAAGATTTGTAAAAGACTTTTCCAAGATTGCGAGAGGCCGATGAGCTGCGTTGATGCAGAAAGAGAACCGGTTTAAGTGGGATGACAATTGCGTAGAGAGGCGTTTCAACTACTTAAGGAACGGTTGACCACGGCTCCGGTGCTAGCATTACCCGACGGGAATGAGGACATCGAGGTTTATCTTGATGCATCGAAGAATGGTCTAGTTTGCGTGATCGATGCAACGGAGGCGAGTGATCGATATGCATCGAGGTGAAACCATACGAGGGTAACTACCCGACTCACGACTTAGAGTTGGCGGTGTGGTCTTCGCGATGAAGATATGGCGACACTACTACTTGTAATGGAATAACTTTCAAGGTGTTTTGAGATCACAAGAGTCCAAGTACATATTTACACAGAAGGAGCTCAACATGCGTCAGAGGCGTTGGTTGGAGCTAATTAAAGATTATGACATGGAAATCCAATACCACGAAGGGAAGGCCAATGTAGTGGCGGACGCTTTGAGTCGGAAATCGATTCATTCCTTGTGCGAGGAAGTAGCTCGGATCAGACTACGAGAAGAGTTGGACCGCATGGATATCTGTGTCATCCAGAAGGGCGGAGATAAAAGCGACTTCGTCTTACAACCCGAATTATACGTTGAGATCCGGCGAAACAAGTGGGGTGACAGGTAATTGAGGCAAAAGGAAGGCCAAGATTGGTACAGATGGAGCGGTGATTTTACGTTACGAGGATGGTAGTATCCGGTTTAAGGGTCGGTGGTGTGTACCAGCCGACGAAGAACTCAAGAGGCGGATCTTGGGTGAAGCTCATAGTACGCCTTATTCGGTTCACCCGGGAGGAGACAAACTGTATAAAGATCTCAGGAAAACCTTTTGGTGGCCCAATATGAAACGCGAAGTGGCAGAATTTGTGGCAAAGTGCTTGACTTGTCAGAAGGTCAAGATTGAACATCGACGGCCACAGGGTACGCTGCAGCCGTTGGATGTGCCGGTTTGGAAGTGGGATTCCATCTCCATGGATTTTGTATGCGGATTACCGAGGAGCCCTAAGGGGAATAATATGATTTGGGTCGTTGTGGATAGGATCGACCAAAGCGGCGCATTTCATTCGATGAAAGACACTTGGAGTAAGACGGAGTTGGCTATGGCTTACCGGAGGAATATTGTGAGACTACATGGTATACCCAGCAGCATTGTGTCAGATAGAGATGCGAGATTCATATCTTGGTTTTGGCAGGAGCTACAGACAGTCTTGGGGACGGAGCTACGAATGAGTCTGACTTTTCACCCTGCTACCGATGGTCGACGGAGAGGACCATACAAACTTTGGAAGACATCTTTGAGGGGCATGTGTGTTAGAATTCAAAGGCTCTTGGGAGGAAAAGCTCGATCTTATTGAGTTTTCATACAACAACGGCTACCATGCCGAGATTAAGATAGCACCTTTTGAGGCACTTTATGGTAGGAAATGCAAGAGTCCGGTTTGTTGGGACGATTCGTCCGAGGCGATGATTTTGGGACCGCAAATGATCGAAGATACGGTCAGCGGTGTACGGACGATCCGAGAAAAGATGAAGGCTGCCCAAGATAGGCAGAAGAGTTATGCAGACTTACACCGCCGGGATATTGAGTTCGCCGTGGGTGATAAGGTATTGCTACGAGTATCACCAACCAGAGGAGTAATGCGTTTTGGCAAAAAGAGGAAGTTGAGTCCCAAGTGCACGTGGGGCCATATGAGGTCTTGGACCGTATAGGTGAAGTGGCATATCGACTCGCCTTGCCACCGGCGTTGGATAAGGTGCATAACGTGTTCCATGTATCCCAATTGCGCAAGTACGTGAGTGACCCTTCCCACGTGATTGAACCGGAGGTGGTGGAGCTAGACCGATCCTTGACTTACGAGGAGGTACCGGTGCAGATATTAGATACTAAGGTACGGAAAACAAGGGACGTGAGGTTAGCATCGTCAAGGTCTTATGGTTCAACCATGCCACCGAGGAGGCGACATGGGAAGTCGAGGACGCTATCTGACGAAGTACCCGCATTTGTTCTCCTAAGGTATGCAATTCTCAAGCCTTGTTAAGTAAAATCCTTTTTCTTATCTTCGGGACGAAGGGTGCTTTAAGGGGGTGGATTAACGCCTGCATTTAAACTGAACCGAGGACGAAGTTTTGTCTTAAGGGGATGATGTAATATCCGAAATTTTGACTTACTAATTATTTAATAAAGATCTAATTATTCGGGAAATTATGGGAAATTATGGGATTTAATAATTTTTATGAAGGATTTATTAGTAATTAAAAGGAGTTTTAATCACTTAATGAATAAAAAGGGTTTTCACTCCTTTTCCTCCCTTATTTTTCCCCAAGCAAAAATTTTCAGCCTCAAAACCTCCCTTGCCGCCGACTTGCTTGTGAGGAGGAAGGAGAGAAAAATCTCTCCTTGGTGTTTAGGAATTAAGTCGTCGGTAATCATTTGTTTTCTTTTATAGATTCGAGCTTCGTTGAGGATCGTTTCTAGCTTAGCAAGGGCTTTCAAAAATGCAGCAAATTCGGTAAGGATAATTCTATGTCTTTGTCAAAAGTTTAACTTGATGTTTGTAAAAGTTTAATTTAAGACTTCTATGCTTGTGTGCCACGGTTTTGGTGTGTTAAACGTTCTAGTAGTGTGTTTTTGTGTTAGTTAAAATCTACAATCGATATGATACCTTTGTATGAAGTTTTACGGGCCTAAAGTGTTGTTTCTTTCTTTGTGTTGTGGTGAAATGGCTCGAAATCGCGTAGAGAGCTTTTAGGGTTTTAGTTGAAACCCAGCCGGACGGGCGTGCGCGCCTTGAGAGGACGGGCGCCCGATCTTGGTCTCAACTTCAGACGGGCGTCCGGATTTTCTGGACGGGCGCCTGGCGGCTACTTTTGATTCAGGATGTAAAGTTTTACTCGTGGACGGGCGTCCAAGTACAATGGACGGACGTCCAGTGCTAAAAATCGATTCGGATGTAACAGTTTCCTTGGACGCGCCTCGAGATCTTGGACGGGCGTCTACTTTTCCAAACGGGCGCCCAACATTCCAGGCGGGCGCCCAGGTTTAAATGTTCTCTCTTCTTTGTTAGCTATGGATAAACCTTATGAGCATGTTTTGTAAGTTGTGTTTGGATGAGACAACGGTATTGGTAACATTGGGTTTTGGATTTTGGGCATAGGAGTTCGTACACCCGTAATGGTCGGGCCGGATAGGGTAGCTCCCAAAGCCGTAAACCCGGGAAGGTTTCCTTACGACTTCAATGACCCTACGTGTTTGGGGAGTTGCAGACAGTGATGTGGTCGGGCCGGATAGGGTAGTACCCGAAGCCGGGAACCCGGGAAGGTTTCCTTGCACCCCAGCACGTGATGGTCCATCTAGTATGGTACCATTGGATGACCTCTAGGACCCTCCTCTCTAGGCTTTTACCCTTTTGAGTGATGTGCACATTCGGGACATTTAGGTGGCTAGTTGTGATGTTTGGTATCTGTTATGGGCAGGTCGTAACTTTTATAGATTGGTTGGGTCCTTCATAAATTTAGTAGTACCTTTCTTGAGTTGGTTTTACTTTTGTACACTAGATTTACTCTTACTCAACTTTATAGTTGACGGTTTGTACTTTCGTTTGACCCTGCTATGATCCATTTATAGGGAGCAGATTCTTAGCAGGTACTTCTATGGATGTTTGCTTGTTGTTGGGATGTCACGGGGTTTGAGAGCCACGTAGTCGCAGTCACATGTTGTCTACATTATTTGAATTTTAAATTCTAAAGATTTTGATGTTCCACATAATTACATTTTCTTTCGGATTTGTACTCACTTTAATATTTTCTTTCAAAATAATGAATGGTGAATGTTTATTTTCTTTCTGCTATGGAATGTTGAATGTTACCGCCACGACTGTGTGTCGCGATGAGTGGCACTACGGTGACCAATACCGGCGGCGACGGATTGGAAACCGGGTGTTACACCAAAGACTAGTAAATGAATTGCCTTTTAAAGGTTTGTTGAAAGTTGTACTGGGTATCCACGGTCCAATTTGGTGAGAGACCACGTGGGCTGCTGCTTTGTTGACCATAGGAGCGAGAGGGAGTTGCCTCGGCCGATGGCCGGGTTTGGTGACGGATGCTGGCATGGGCGGTGGTCGTGTGAATCTGCGTCGGTGATGGCGAGAGCGGCGATGGGCTTGAAATTGAGAAATTTTTCAAGCAATTCTTCAAACTCGATCGCCGTTTCTCGAGCTTTGAGCGTTGGCCATGTCCCGATACTCGGGCCAACGTTGGACGAGCTATATCAAAGGAATTCTTGAATCCATGGGAAGCCGAGGAGAGCAAGTTCATCGGGCGCGTGATTTGAGCATACTGTAATCGGTCTGATTGTGAGCCTCGATGAATTTCTTTCATATTATCCTTCAGGGTTCGCTGCACGGCGCGTGAGTGGGTGGCGAGACGGCGCCGAGAGCCTTCCACGCCGCCATCGCCGTTGTTTTTCCATAGAGAAGAAAGGTGCTACCGAAGGGAAGCAGAGCCGATGATCAAATTTTTGATCAAATTGTCCTGTCGGTTCCAATGATGGTAGTCGGGGTTTTGCTTGGTGGTGTTGCCCTCGGTGATGGTTTTGGGCGGAGCTTCGACGGAGCCATCGACGTAGCCAATGATATCGTGTCCGATTAGTAGCGATTCAATTTGCATATGCCAGAGGTGGTAATTCGTGGCATCTAGTTTGATAGATGCTTGGGTAGCCGGATTGAATGTCACCGGTGATTTTTCAGCCATTGAAATTGGAGAAAGAGGGAGGAGATGGCCGGAGAAGAAGGGTGCTGTTTGGCTGAATGAAGGTGGCGGCTGCCAAATTGATTTTGACGGAAAAAAAAAAAAAAAAAAATTTAGGTTTGTTTTGGATCACTGCTCTGATACCATAACAAACAGTATTTGGAAATTATATTTTCTGATTATATTAACAATTGTCAAGGTTACACATATATATAGTCACTCTAGTCTAAGGGTATAAATGTAACTAGAATATAATAAATAAATCTAATCTACTAATATATACGTGTTACATCTGATAAAGCCAAGCAGAGCGCGTACGAGCATGCCAAGCCCAAACCCAACGCGACTTTATATAAGGGGTATTTTTGTCCGTCTGAATTTCTTTTTGTCCTTTTTACAACCAAAAAAAAAATGTGTCATATTTATTTATTTTATAATTATTTTTATCATATTCCCTCGATTTCCCTATATTATATGTGTTTATGTAGCGAATGATGATGCAAAATAAGTTACAAAAAAAATTATAAATACAACCAAAAAAAAAAAATGTCGGCAACATGAATAGGTCGAAATTTACCCTAGAGAGTATAGGGACCGGGAAGAAGTACCATAGGTTTTGAGCCTATTTCACAATTTTGAATATCCGCATAATTATCTTTACTTTTTCTGTAAAGTTGTGTGGGGTCCTTAGTCAAAGAGGCATATATACCAATTTCTGTTTTAAAGGAAATGAGATAACATTTTGACGATTGTAATAAAATTATCCTCTTCTTCTTTTTTCTTTACGGAAACGAAAGGTTTTAACACACGATCCATTTTGTCCTAGTGGGCTCGAACCATCGATTCCTCTAAGTTTCATCTTGTTGGTTTCAATAAGAAAATAAATTGAGATTCATTTTTCATATGATAGCAGAGATAGGTAAAGATTTTGGGGAGAATGTGTTTTGGCAACTTCTTGTATCATTAACCGCACACCAAATAGTGTTTTGAATTACAAATTTCCATATGAATGTCTTTTGGGAAAACCGCCAGACTTGTCAATGCTTCGAGTTTTTTTGGCTGTTTGTGTTATGCGCATGACCATTGTAACTCTAAAAATAAATTTATTTGTCGTAGTCGCAAGTCATGTATTTTGCTCGGATATCACATTTTCAAAACAAATTTGGACTTTATATGATCTTGATGCAGAGGAGATTTTTGTCTCACACAACGTGAAGTTTTATGAACATATGTTTCCTTTCTCGGATTATTCTAATACACAGACACCACAACACCTCACACCCCATGTATGGATGATCTTTTAATTGAAGATGAGGGGGTCGGTTATTCCTCCCCTTCTGTGGGACCTTCCTTTACAGGTGATGTATCAATTTAGGGGGCACCCAAGTAAAGGGGATTGTTGTCCATGATTCTTCACCACCTCCTAATCGATAATTGAAGAATTGGAAGAGTTAGGCAGATGACGACAACAGAAAATTCATAATTCGCGGTTTCAAGATTTTGTTACCCATACATTTGTGGAAACAAAAAGTCCAACTGCATGCTCTTCAGCTCCATCAGCACCCACATATACCCCTTATCCTCTTACACATTTTGTCAATTGTGATTGCTTTTCCGACAAGAATCGCAAGTATCAAGCAACTACTTGTTGAGTAATGAGCCCCAATTGCATCGTGTTTGATTAATTTTACCAAAATATCCTTTATATATGATTTTAATATTTTTATCCCTGCACTGATTAGCCATGAAGCTATAAAGCTTACATCATATGACACAATTTATGTTTATTTTATATTTTGCAGGGTTTATTGGGAGTTTATATGAATAAAATTAATTATTAAATTATTTATAAATTAATTAAATCAATTTGGTATTTAATTTAATAAATTAATCTATATATACATACGTGTGTACATATATATATATATATATATATATATATATATATATATATATATATATATATATATATATATATATATATATATATATATATAATAATCAGTATATATCAAATCCAACGTGCCAGGCCCTTTTGATGTCCGGCTTGTGTTCCCAGACTAGCCCATTTTCCCGCTACCTGAAGCAATGACCCGAGTCCACCCCACTCTAAATTCTTATAACCCAAAAAAAAACCAACCCTAATATCATTTCAGCCATTTTTCATCCCCAGTCTCCATTCCAGAATCCTCTCAATATCTTCCTCTTCAATGCCTTCGATTTTCTAAGAACCCCTTTGTATCTTCTCCTAAATACAATCCCTGAAAATCATCTATCGTTTCTTCTTCTATCACCCTGTTTATCCCTCATGCTAATAATCCTTCGAAGCAACATAGAGATGAATTCTGTGAAGGCACTTTCCAATCAAGCAACCATGTGACAGAATTCACATATAGAAGGTCTGATTTTGAAAAGACTCTATCTTTGAGAGTTTGCTTGCTGATTTGATGCGGATTTGATTTGAAGCAACTCAGCAAATGTTGTGAAGGATCCTTTGCACTATCAAAGCAATAAAGATCCTATCTTTTCTCTCTCTGAGTTAATACTTTCGATATTTTTCTGATTTCGAATATGATATTGCCTTGACCATTTTCCTTGTGTTGGGATGTGCAGATCGGTGGTCAATGAAACGCGTGAAAATCGTAAAGGTGACCATGTGACCGTTAAAGACTGAATATTACACCAAATTCAGTCCTGACTCATTGGAAATCGAAGTAATGATGTTTCAGTAACTGATGGCTTTTCAATGTTTCAGCCTCCTCAAACCGGTGAATCTCTACCTGGTTCACTCAGGTAAAATGGCTTGACCATCTTGGGGTACTGTCTAGGTTAATTGACTGAGGGTTTATACCTTAGGAAGTCATAAGTCAAGTCCAAACTTAGGGTAATTTGCCCAATGATGCCTATCACTCAATCAAACAAAATTTAGTTGGCATTGATGCACCATTAAATTAACCTTTATTTACCCCGAATTTTGCTCTAGAGAATGTAGATAAGCCTATTATTATGAAGGAATATATGTTAAACACTGAGTGCATGTTCCTAAGTTCATAATTCTGTATATTATCCTGAAGATTTGGTACTGTTTTGCCTTGTTTTATGCATTTTGTAGGATGTATCAAATCTGGAGCACTTAAGGACGGATCTGGATCAAGGAAAGAGTATTGGGCCAAGTGGAGTAAGTCTAGGAAGAGATCTGCTGAAAGAAAAGAGGAAATTCAGGCCCGGTTTACCATGGGCTAGGCCCGATAAACCGAGGGTCTTGGGGAACACAAAACTGAATCTGCCATATCTACTAGGTTGGTTAAGGTTCATTTAAGTCATAAGTCAGCTAATGCATATGTGTGAAGCCGCATAAACTGATTGTAATATCATCTTCCATTGTGTTACATGTATTATTATTATTTCATTATACAATTTTGATGCAATAAAGTTCTTTTAAGCTTTTGGAGTTTATTTTCTGGTTTCCTTCCCTTCCTTGCCATCTCTAGCTTGAGTGGATCAAGCTAGATCTCCATTGTTGAAGGTATGAAGTTTTGAACGTTCCTTTATGTCTTTAATATGGTAGATCTACTTGTATTTATGTGTTTTAGTTGATCTGCATGTTTAGCAACCCCATAATTTACTTGAATTAATCCGAATTGAGCAATGTAGATTTTCGATTAAGAACCACCGCCCCCGGTAAATCGGCTGTCTATACCGATCTACCGAGGCAATTTTAGGTCACCTTAATTTAGAGATTCAGCGTCATCTACGTTGATCGGCCAGAATAATTAAAACGAGTAATAGGTCTGGCCAATCTAGTATTCGTAATTCGTAAATTAACATGAAGGACTGTTATTGAAGTGTTAATTAGGACATTGTCTTGATGGACCCTAGGAACGTGCGAGTCATAGTCGATAGCTGCATAGGCGGGTTAGCAGTATGGGTTAACGCTCAATACTGGCAATTCTAGTTCTTCATGCGTATGTGCTATTACAGACCAATTGAGGATGGTAGCTTGCGTATAGATTGTCTGCTACCATAGTCGGAGTAGATAGGGTTAGGAGTTGCACCCGCAACTAAAACTGAATTAAAAGCTTGATTAGTTTAATGAAATTATGTGGGGAAGTAAGCATAAGGATTAACTAGACCAAGTTAGTAGATAGAAGGGATGGGGAAGGAATACCATGTTTCTTTTATGTTCATTGTTGGTCAATGACCACTTATGTCTTCTTGATTAGGTCAAAATTGTTTATGCTTAAGTTGCATTTTCTCTGTGGGATCGATCTTGATTCACCCTTGCTATACTATGATTGACATAGTACTCTTGCTAGTAAAAATCGACGTAAGGCCCACAGCGATCAAGTTTTTGGCGCCGTTGCCGGGGACAATGGCCAATTTTAAGAATAAACAATTTTTAACTCTAATTAAGAAGTTGTCATTTTCTTTTAAATTTATTTTCTTTTTGAGTCTTGAGTCATCCTGGATTAAACTTGCACTGTTTAACTGCCAGAATAAGAATTTCAAGGCCCGGTTTACCGAGGGCTACCCTCTATTTACCGAGGTCCATAATATCAAATTCTGATAGCCCTTGTGATTATACGTATATCCTTGTTGATTTTAGTTAGTAGGTCCGCAACAGTTGGGTTTAATCCCAACCGAAGCTGAAGTTGCTAACCTTTTCTTTGTTTTCTTTTGTCTTTTTTGCAGGAAGATCGGGACACTTCAGAGATTCTGTCAAACATGAGTTGAAAAGGTAGACAAGTCAAATAAAATTCCTCGCAAAAGTATTCAATATCAAACCAATTTCCATATTTCCAGGATCAACAGTTAGAGAACAATACGAAGTAGACAAGAAGCGTGTGGAAAAGGAAAAGGAAGCACTTAAGCAGGAGCCTGAAGAGAGCTTAACGGAGTGCAACACGTATCGTCCATGTGAGTTTCCTCTAGAATTAATTGATATATCTTCTTCTGGTTACGATTCCAATGATCATGAAGAGGATCTGGGCACTATGTTTTCTGAGCCTAAGGATTACCAAGACTCAGATACCATAGTGTAGTTAGGAGACCCTGGGACATTCCAACTCCCGGTCTCTATCAACGGTGTATCAGTAGGTTTAGGTCTCTACGACTCCGGCTCGAGTTGCAATATTCTTCATTTCTCTCTTAGTCAGAGGATTAAGATTCCGGTTGTCATGGACCAAACTTGGTCCATGACATTTGTCTATCGAACTAGAGATATGCCTGCCGGTCTGCTGAGGAATTGCACGATTAAAGCAGGAGGATTCACGTTCCCAATAGATTTTACGGTTATAGACGTACCGGAGGATCCTAGTGCCCCAGTTCTATTAGGTAGACCTTTCTTAGCGACCATCCGGGCGATCATGGACTTCGATAATAGGGAGATAACCCTGAGGACCAATAACGATGCCGTATCTTTAAAGATCCTAAAGCCCCTATATAATAGGCTGGAATGTTGCATGATGACTTATGGTTCTGGGGAAGTGAAAATCTTGGAGATAGAAGAGAAGAGGCATAGAAACCGAGAGATTCTAGTAGAAACCTATGAGGAATTCATGAGAATGCTACTGAGAGAGCATGAAGAAAAGGGCCACAACCAGACACTTATGGAAGTCAGTGCTTCTGCTAGGCGTAGTAAAATGGAGCTGAAAGTGGAAAATGTGGACTCCCTGAACGTAAAGGTTAAATCTCGAAGCAGGGGTAGACCTAGTGCACGAGCAAAATGAGAAAAGCATGCCAGGATAAGAGCTCAAAAAGGTTCTACGACAGTAAAAAACTCTGGAGTAAATGTTTGGCGAGTTAAAGCCCCGACCCTTGAGTGAGCGAGGATCTGAAGGAAGTCGAGCTGGCGACTATAAACTCAGAACTATTTATTTTGAACCCCTAGTTAGGATAGGAGTCAATAAAAGTATCAGGATGAAATGATGAGCTTTTTTTCATCCTACCGCACCCTTAGGCTTGAAACCGATGGTTGTTGGGAAGGCTTTTTTACTCGTTATGGATTCTAGTGAAGTAGGTTACGATTGAGTCGGAAGTAGCAACAAAAGGAGTAAGAAACTAGTGATTTGGAGGTCTGGATTGAGCAATAAGTTAATGTAAGGTGTGCAGAACAGGAGAACAGAAAAATCTGGAGAAAATAGGCCCTGGTAAATCGAGAGTAACCCCTAGGTTACCGAGCTAGGGTTTTTCAGTTTTTGCATGTCAGATTAAAAAGCATACCTTTTGATGACACGTGATGGACACACGTTGCATCGGTCAGTCCACTAGTCAGCAAAACCACCCCATTTTCCCTATTTTCCATCATTTCATCCTTTCCCACACTCCACCATAACTCCACCTCAATCCCATCAATCAAACCCCTCAATTCCCTCACCATCATTACTCCTCTACCCACTATCTCACTAAATTCTTCCACTTTCTATCATTTTCTCTTATATAAACACCATTATTCACCATCTTCATCAATCATCTTCTTCCTCTTCACCACCAACTTCTCCATTTCTTCTTCTTCTACAAATCTAGGCCAACATCACCACCACTATCACCACAAAAACCAACCCTTTTCCTTCTATTTAAACACCAAAACACCCTTCTTCCATCCTCGATTCTCGAGTGGCATCATGGTAACAATGATGTAGTTCTTTGCGATTCATCATCTTTCTCCATCTCAGAGTACGTTTCAGTAAAAACCGGACAAAATTAGCCGCGGTAAATCAGGAGTACCTGCCGATTTATCGAGGGTCATTTTTCTATTCCGGCATCATCTTCCGTCTATGTTATCATCAGGATGGCCCCCAAGCGTAGCAGAACCGCTCGTCATCCAAGCGGTCAACAGGTTGTATATGGAGATGCCAACCCTTTAATCGATGGGGTTGAGCAATTTGATTCACTTGATATTTATGAGTCGTTCCGAAGTCACTGGAATAGACGGACTGTTACACGTGAGCGCGGCATAGACTTGGAGGACTGTGGCTCGATTTTGCCAAGAGCCATGAATGTTCAAGATATTTTGGATATGACGGAGGTACCAAGCCGGTTCAATGCTACGGTGGTGCGTGAATTTTATGTGTAAGTAGCGCATAACCCAGGAGTTATATCTGCCATGGTCCGGGGAGTACAAGTAGTACTACGGGGTGCGCAACCCACCAGTGGGCCCAAATGAGTATACATCCTCCACTGATGTTAAGGATTTAGAGAGGATGCAGATGATCGCTGACTACTTCATGGTGGAATGGAAGTGCAATCCTATGGGAGCCCCCACCATCTTCTTAGAGAATGACCTATCTTGGGATAGGAAGATGGTCAACAGATTTGTATGTTCCCGCCTTCTGCCGACCAAGCACACAGCATCTGTCACACCGAAGAGGGCGGAGTTGATGTTCTATCTGGAGCAGGGATCTCCAGTCAATATTGGCTTATTGATGCACAGCCGCATTCATGAGATTTCCAAGGATTCCGAGCGAGAGCAGTTGCCTTATGGGCCTATGATAGACATGTTCGCTGCGGAGGACGAGGTTCCAGTTCTAGTCTGTGACGATTGGGAAGATCCTGAACCGAAGATAATCTCATAGTCGGTTTTGAGAGTACCCAGATGGGTGGGTCCAAGAGCTGAGAGAGAGCGTACTCCGGTACTATGAGGACCTTGTTCCCAGAGAGCCTTGATTGAGGAGAACGCACGAGAAATTGTGAGTCTACATCGCAAGATGGATCATGTTATAGACTTTTAGGCGTTCCTCCTTCGACCCAACAACCTAGGACTGCCCCACGTCACAGAGCATCTTCTTCTGCCACTACTGCCTCTAGTTCTGGACCACCTCCCAGTTTTGAGCATAGAGATGACTGGAAGGAGTATTTTGACGAGGACTAGTTTTATTTCTTTTTATTGTTGTTATTTTCCATTTCTTGTATGTTATTTTGTTTTTCCTTTCTAGTAACGTAGAAGATTTCTTAATAATATAATGATTTTGTCGGCTTAATTTGTTTGGAGTTATTTCATTTCTCTTTTACTGCCGCAATTTTATTATACGGTTGTTGTCATCCAATTCTTCATGGATTATTTGAGAGATTTAAAGCAGATTTAGTCGAGGACTTCTTACATGAGCCCATTGCAATTTAGAAGATCCGGTTTCTTACTTGCTCCATGCTTAACCGGGGCTAAGTTCCTTTTCATTTTCTATTTTCATCTTCTCATTGAGGACAATGTTTTGATTAAGTGGGGTGTAGGGACGTCACTTAGCTTTTTAACATATATTCTAAATTGCTAGATTCTCTTGATGCACTTTTCACCACATAGACTTTGATTCGTTTCATCAAAATTTTGACTAAAATGACATCTTTGACCTTTTGGAGTTAATTAATTACATCTTTGTTCCACTTTGCATAAGTAAAATTAGTGCCCACTTCTGAAGTAGTGGCGTATTAAGCGCATATTCTGTTCTGAACCACCATCTTAAGCACGTATAACTCACTTTCCCTGGTGTGTAGTCGATAGCGCATTACTTTGACTAGAGTTGACCCTAGCTTTATCTCAAATTTTGTTCTACCTATGGTCATTCGAGTCAAATTGTGGATCTTATACAGGCTAAGGAATTATGGATTTGGTAGTTTATCAAGAGTGGGGCCGTGAGGAGAGATAGAATTATGAGCGTTCACCCGCCAAGAAAGAGAAATAAATTGCATGATAATATATAAATATATCTATATTCTCTTTGGCAAAGAAAAGTCGATGGAGCGTAAGACGCACGACTCTTATATCAAATAGACTGATAAACGTGAGCCTAGAGTAATACTCGGTTCTCGATCCGCCTTGCCCAGTTGACTTGACCAAAAGCAATAAAAGAAAAAAAAAATCCATTAATAAAATAAATGGCGTAAAGGGAAAAGCATGTTCGTGACTCGTTAGTTCGACTACGGGTTGACGTAATGCGAGACTGTTTGCATTACTAGAGATCGAGGGGTTATTGCACACACACATTGGTTCATGACATGAATGTTGTTTAATGCGTTACTTATGATTGTGAGTGACATGATCTTGATCTTGACTTTGTGAGGCATAGCTGTTTTTAATTAACTTGTATATTGGTCGGGATTTCGTTTTCTTTTTGCCTTTTTGCTCGGGGTGATCAAAATCTAAGTTGGGAGTAGTTGATAACGCTCTAAATGCACCATTAAATTAACCCTTATTTACCCCAAATTTTGCTTTAGAGAATGTAGATAGGCCCATTGATTGCGTGTAAGTCACTAACGTCGATATTACTAGCAAGAATACTAGGTACATCGTAGTATAGTAAATGCGAGTCAAGGTCGATCCCAAAGAGACAGTGCAACTCTAAGTATAAACGATTCTAACCTAATTAAGAAGCAACATATTGTTGGAAGTAGCACCCGAAAGACAATTTATGTAATTGTTTTTATAATTAATAAATGACAGATTTATTCTCATCTTATTATTTGCTTCGTGCTTATATTTAATACACTGCTGAAAGTAGGGCCGGCCCTACTTAAAGGCCGTCGAGACCCGGGTCTTAAGCCCAATGTTGCCGGGAGGCCCAACGGTACATGTTTCGCTAATAGAAAAAAAAACCGTGTAGATTCAATCCGATGCAACCTATATATATATATATATATATATATATTTTTTTTTTTTTGATAAAGACCCTTTTTTTTTTTACTCCAATTGATAAAGGTCCCACTAAAAAAATTTACTTGACCCATAAAAAATAGCTATCAATAACTTGAATTTTTTATTTACAAATGTTAAAAACGCGATAAGTATGTTTTAAAAAAAACAACTTCAACTAAAAGGCTCAATTCCGAGACTTGGCCCGAAAGAATACCTATGGTTAAAAATAGAAATCCTAAACTAATAACCCGATAACTCCAATAATCCAATTCTTGAATCAATTGTGATCTGTAAAAGAAAATACTTTATTTGAAGATGGTGATGGTGCAAATACATTCCCCATTTTCCTTTTACTACCAACTCCAAAAAGCGTCAATTAATTAATTGTGAGTCAACCAAAGTCAACAGATCTCATCAATGAATACAATAGGATTTATGACTACACAAACTGTTGAGAACGGTGGTTCAAAGCGAACGTCTGCAGGGGCTTTGCCCAACAAATGCGAGGGCCGGTCCTGGCTGAAAGCACCAAGTCGTATCATATGTAGCCATATAACTTAGTGTGTGTCACACATGAGGATTAAGTTTATGTGATACACTTGAACTATTAGTCCGTGGTGAACTTAATCAAAGTATGGGGTCTATTGATTAAACAACCATTAATGCGCCCAGAACACTTTAAGGTGTGACCGTCTTATCCGGACCGTTGATATTGGTTATCTAAGTGGGGCATTTATATATGATGTAGTCATTTAGGATTGGACCAATTTAATCTGCATTTCTCATATAATTCCTTGATTGAGCAATCTCACTAAAACACAAGATGATCATATATGGATTAACCTTAATCCTGAAGTGATTGCAGACGCCTGCTTATTTCAAGATAGGGTTTGATGTGTTCGTTAAGGATCGCTAAGAGGAGCGGTCCGAATCACTTTCACGTTGGCACTATTCTGGAATGAGTGATGAGTGTGTGTCTCACAGATATGGAATTCATTCCTTCCTACGGGAAGTAGAAAGACGATCACAGATACGGGCTGAACTCAAACTTCTAAAATTCATATCTTGAGTTGTAGACCTCTAAAAATTATGATCCGAATGTCATAAAAAAGCTCTCGGAAAACTCTACAACTTTCATTAAGGACTCTTCTTCAGAAAATGCCTTTTTGATTAGCCCGTCGTATTACGAGTATATTTCGGGATTTTCCACTCTAATTCATCTCTTTAAAATCATCCTTTCCATCAACAATGTGTATCTACAATGTAGGAAAAACATACCAAAGCGTAACACAATCCTAAAATAATATAAAATCATGATTTAAACACATAAATCGCTACGTGTTGCAATTTAACCTATTAGAAACACCATTTACTCAATTAATCGATTATAAGCTCGATTTCTATGAAAAAAACATCTATGTATGGGGAAAATTGATGTAAAATATATCCTTAAAAACACTACAAATTGACCCTGAACAACACCCCCACACTTAAACTTTTGCTCGTCCCGAGCAAAACAAAACATAACCAAGACTCGAGACATATAAACATCTTAGCAAATATAAAGCATATTAAATAGTTTAGAGGTTCACCCAAGTGTGTGTGCATAGCCATAATAAATTTCCACTAAATCCACACTTGAAATTGATTCAAGCAAAACTAGCCAACATCCCATTTAAATTAGAAATATAAAAACGATTATAACATGAACCTCACAAAACATGCACATTCCGAAAAAAATAATAGGGAGCATTTAAAATATTTCCGACATACTTAGAGGATAGTCCCTACAACATATCTTTCAGTTTATACTGGGGATAAGATCGACGATAACTAAGTCTTTCATTTAATTCATATCACTATTCTCATTAGTTGATTTAATTATTTCACTTAAACACACATCAGAATGAGCTATTGCCCTCATAGCAGAATAGGACATTTCCGCTAATCCCCTACCTACTCCAATCATAAGGCGACGACTTTTTCTAAGCTGCCGTGAGCTTTTGGTCATCATAGTGGAATAGGACATTCGTGGTATGACCTACCTCACTCAAATCATCGACCAGCTTTCGACACACACATTTATAATTTAAAACAACTTCACTTATTCACTTCATTTCAAAAGCGCAATAGTTACGTGTCATTTATCACATTCAAACCTTCAGATATTCACAGTATGTCATACTTTAACTCTAAATACAAACTTTTAAAATTTTCAAAATTCGTATGGAAGCAAAGAATCATGCGATAATCATCAAAAATCTCTAATCAAATGGGCATAGCTTTAAAAATATAGCTCATCATTTACTATGGCATGTGAAAAAGTAGTGTCGGGTGAGACATCTAAAATTACTAAATATGCAGAATACAGCATCAATGATTATAAACATCGAACAAAGACATGCAATGCTCACTCGGGACAAAACAAAAAATTTAAAATTAAGCACTTTTCATAGAAATATAATAGAAATTGAGCAAACGACTCATAGATACATATAAACCATCCTCTCCCCCACACTTAGATTGCAACTTGTCCTCAAGTTGTGCAGAAATAATAAATTAGAGAACTTAGCTGATTGGATGCTGGCAATTCTGGAGGAACCAACAACAACCAGGATTGCTTGCATAGCTCAGTAGACTGTGGAGCATCACAGGACAACTGAATACATCTTTAAAGTGCACAATAGCTATAGAAAGTATCCTGCAGACTTGATTAGTGCAAAAAGAGTCTTCGGGGAAAAAGAAAAGATTACATATATAAAGCACATGAAGAAAAGGATCATAGAGATTTTTCAACTTAAGCTCAACTAAAGATTGAATACTATACATGAAATACTACAAAGTCGTAGGCTAGGTGCAACTATATGAAAATATACTACAATGCAATCTACATGATATGCAATCCTAAAAATAAAATAAATAAAAAAAATAAATTCTGACAGGCTCAGGCTGAGCAAGTTGACCCCTGACAACTCTACAGTGACTACGGCCCGTGCAGAAACAAAATAAAAATGAGGTAGTATTACGGAAACCGACAGTTAACTACGCTCAAAAAAAAGAAAAATAAAACAAAAATAAAAACAATGCAACTAGATGACATGCAACTAAATGATATGCATCTAAATGATATGCAAAAATAAAAGAAAATAAAAGAAAGAAAACTAGCCCACTCATTAGCAACACGACATGTATAAAATAAACGTCTACCAAATAATGACAGGTTACGATAAACGACAGTGCTGTCCATTACATGCAGTGTAGACGCGCCTTAAGACTCATAAAAGTGATAGCATTATGGAAAACCAACAGTTAGCTATACTAAACAGATATAACTCATATGGACTGGACGTAGCATACGGAAAACCGACAGTAGCTACCCATATGAGTTACATAAACAACAAGGAAGCACATAAGTCTCAAAGCTTAAAAGATTCATCACAGCGGTATGTAGCATACGGAAACCGACATTAGCTACTAAATAACAATAAGAACAGTTACAGCGTACGAGAACCGACAGTGACTATAACTTGCATAGATGAATCATGTAAATAAAAAAAATTAATCAATTATTTAACATGGATTCGTAGATGGAAAGATGTGAATATGCAAGTTCAGAACATCTACGTAAAAGAAATTAGCCACAGAAGCTCGTATTAAAAAATCCACATCAAATAAAAGCATTGAAAATAAAATCAAGAAAAAAAATCAGAACCTGGACTGGCGTTCATTAACTCAAACGAACGTTCACCTTAAAGCACAGCACTGGACGAACGTTCAACCGCTCAGGCAACATTCGCCGCGAAAACATGCACCGGACGAACGTTCAGAATACCGGACGGCCGTTCACTTGGTGATTTCTCCCTCGGACGGTCGTCCAACAAAACAGACGCTCGTCTGGATCCTGAAATCAGAGCAGAGTCGAAACTTCTGGGACGGACGAGCGTCCTAAAACCCGGACGTGCGTTCACCTGCAACTTATGAACTGGACGGGCGTTCACTTACTTGAACGCTCGTCCATACAACGAATTTGCACAGACAATGCAGGAGAGACACAGAAACCCTAAATCTCATAAGCACAACACAGCACAGAGCACAGACAACAGCCACAGATAAATTTTAGCACAGGGGTTAGACTAGGTAACAACTAAACACAAACTTCACGTAAAACAAATTGAGTAAAAAAACTTTTGCACATTCTTAACCCTACGGTCATCGAAACACAGCAAAATAAAAACTCTCAATCTATTCGACGCTACTTTTATTGAAAACGAAAATAAACGTAACAAAATCGAGAAATTAACAAAACCAGATTCAACATGACACCGATTCCCCGGCAACGGCGCCACTTTTGTTCGGAGGATTTTGCATCATAAAAACAAAAGAAAATTTATAAACCTATACTTAACATGCAAACTAACTCCTAACCGACCAAATATCGGGTAGTTGATAGCATAGTAGGGTAAGTACATGGTCGATCCACAGGAATTGGGATGTTGAATCTAATTTCACACAATTCCTTTCGATTGTTACTTAGGAAAACGAATAAACAAAAGAACAAATAAAATAAACGAAAAAGCAATTAAAATAAAGCTAACCTACGAAATAAAATAACACAACCTAAACTAAACTAAAGATACATGGGATCAAACGAAGGCACAAACCAAGTGATTTCAATCCTATTTCATCTCATGATTTCAATTCAAATTGTGGTTTCACCTTTACACGAGATACAAATCCCTAATTCCTTAGTGAATCTATTTCTCAAGCTATGAATCCCTAATTCCTTAGTGAATTCAATTATCGATCTCTCCTCTTCCGAATGTTGAGATCAATATTCCATACAAAATGAAGGTGTAGATTCAGGTTAACTCTCGTATTTTAGAACCTAACAACCTAGATAATTAACCAATTAACTTGTCATCATTAATGATTAAAAATCCTATCTTTCTATGGTGATCTAGTCTACGCAACTTCCGTATGTTGTAAACATCAATAGCAAACTGATATCTCGATCTAATTCACATAATAGCATCATAATCATAAAACGATACAACATGAATTAAAAGATCACAAAAAAATGAATAAGGACTGAATAAATTAAATAAATAAAAACTCACGTAGTTTGGTACATGATTGAATCCATGAATCGAAAACGGAAGAAAACTACATCTAATCTAACCCGGATCACCCGAGCACAAGGCTCGGGTGACCCGCCTGAGCCTCCCGTAAAAAGCTCACTGCTTTGTGAAGTTGCCATTGAATATTTTGTATGAATTATGGGATATTTAGGTTTACAAGTTGCTGCATATATATAGAGGAGTATGTCGGCTACTTCTAAATAATTATGGTGAAATTATCCTAATTAATTAGGGAATTGAAATATATGTCGGGTGAGGCAATGTGTAAGTCGGTTCTGTGAGAGTCGACCTTGACGCCTTGATTTGCATAGAGGTGAACTCAAACTTCTAAAATTCATATCTTGAGTTGTAGACCTCTAAAAATTATGATCCGAATGTCATAAAAAGCTCTCGGAAAACTCTACAACTTTCATTAGGACTCTTCTTCTTAAAACGCCTTTTTTTTGATTAGCCCGTCGTATTACGAGTATATTTCGGGATTTTCCACTCTAATTCATCTCTTTAAAATCATCCTTTCCATCAATAATGTGTATCTACAATGTAGGAAAAACATACCAAAGCGTAACACAATCCTAAAATAATATAAAATCATGATTTAAACACATAAATCGCTACGTTTTGCAATTTAACCTATTAGAAACACCATTTACTCAATTAATCGATTATAAGCTCGATTTCTATGAAAAAAACATCTATGTATGGGGAAAATTGATGTAAAATATATCCTTAAAAACACTACAAATTGACCCTGAACAACAACCCCATAATATACTTGAATTAATCTGAATTGAGCAATGTAGATTCCCGATTAAGAACCACCACCCCCGGTAAAACGGCGGTCTATACCGATTTACCAAGGCAATTTTAGGTCACCTTAATCTGGAGATTCAGCGTCAGCTACGTTGATCGGCAGGAATAATTAAAACGAGTAATAGGTCTGGCCAATCTAGTATTCTTAATTCGTAAATTAACATGAAGGACTGTTAGTGAAGTGTTAATTAGGTTATTGTCTTGATGGACCCTAGGAACATGCTAGTCATAGTCGATAGCTGCCTAGGCGGGTTAGCGGTATGGGTTAACGCTCAATATTGGAAATTCTAGTTCTTCATGTGCGTATGGGCTATTACTGGACCAATTAAGGAGGGTAGCTTATGATAGATTGCATGCCGCCATAGTCGGAGTAGATAGGGTTAGGAGTTACACCCGTAGTTAAAACTGAATTAAAAGCTCGATTAGTTTCAGGAAATTATTAACTAGACCAAGTTAGCAGATAGAAGGGATGGGGAAGGAATACTATGTTTCTTTTATGTTTATTGTTGGTCAATGACCACTTATGTCTTCTTGATTAGGTAAGAATTGTTTATGCTTAAGTTGCATTGTCTCTAGGGGATCCACCTTGATTCGCCCTTGCTATACTACGATTGACCTAGTACTCTTGCTAATAAAATCGACGTAAGGTCCGCGACGATCAGGCATCATAGCTTCCTTTGGTTTGGTCTAGAGTTAGCTCTTGGTTCAGTTAAGGTAAGTGTAAAATAAATGTGATTGAACCAGGACTCGGGTGCCTTTTAAACTGTGCTATTTGAACCTTATAAAGTGAAATCCCCGGTTTGTAGTGATTGTGTAGTTAAACGAATTGATTCTATGGCTCATTGACTAGTCTACACTCCTTTCTTTTGCCTGATGTCCCCTTAAAGGAGTGTACTAATTTTAATGAGCAAAAACCTAAAATATGGCTACCATGGCTGGAAAATCACTGTGTCATTATTGCCTCGGATTCAATTTGATTTCCTTGATTCTATTCAGACTAAGGTCTTGCATACCTTTAAGACTATAAATAGCCAGTGATACCAACACTGGATTGCATCAGTCGAATACATAGCAATCCAATATTTTCAGTCTTTCAAAAATCTTTTCCATTGTGAGTAGTCTGAGAGCGTGGGCAAGTAAGTTGAGTATCTTGAGAGATATTTCAACTGTGGTCTGATCTGAAGCTGTGATATTGGAGGAAGAGCAGTTCCAACCAATAGCTAAGGAGATTCTGGATCAGTAGGATCAATTCTGGTGTTTTTCTTGTGCAGAAGGTACTCGGAATTGCCCTTGTTCTGTTTTGTGTTTTTGCCCTATTTTGCTAAGTATTTCTTATGTGTTTTGTGTCTTAATTAGTTTACTTGTATAGTATTTAATTGAGCCTACTGTGTTGATTGATCAGTCCTTGACTCAGTATTTAATTGAGCCTGCAGTATCATTTCAGAACCTGTAGAATTCTCTTGCTAGAGAAGTTCTATGCAATGGAAGACTGCCTTCAGGTTGTTTAATCTCTGATTTGTGCGGTCTTGTACACACTACAGTCAAACTTGAAAAAGGCCTGATCAAGTGTGTCTGGTTAAATAACTTGTTTCTTGTGTTGCATGTTGTTTGAGTACTTTTCATCTGGTGCTGAAATCACAATAAGAATTAGAAAATAGAATCTGCACTCAAGTGACTTGGTCTGAAGTACCAAGGTCACGGAATTGTGGATAAGGCTTGACGGATTCTGATTCTCTTCTTAACATTGCCTTGATCACCAAAGTGAAAAGTATGGTAAAACGTTTATTCGATCTTCAGCTTGCTAATTGTCTTGAAGATTCAGGATCTGCTTCTAAGTGTGTTTGGCTTGAGATACCAGTACACTTCCTTGTGTGTAAGTCCTTGCAGACTGAATCTTGTTGACTGGTGCAAGGCTATGCCCTTGAATCAAAGTTTGGCCTTGTATGGTCTGTGTTCATCCTCTCATACTTGTTGGGAAATTCAGCGGCTTATCCTTGTGATTAGCTTTCTGAATTTCTGCCCCCTTGTCTTGCATTTTATGGTCTTCCTGGTGCTTCATGTTCCTATTGAAAACTGATGCTGCCTACAATTTGTTGTGCTTCCTGAAGCTGAATCTTTGCTTGTATAATATGTAGTTTTAGACAGAACCACTGACATTTTGTGATCAGCAAGTATATTGTTTCTGTTAATCAGTTTAGACTTGTGTCTGATAGAATAACAGTCTCAACATACCGTTGATTGGTCAGTTTAGGCCTAGTTCTGTCCATTGCCTTGTACTGTTAATCTGTGATAGCCTTTTTGTATTTTGCTAAGGATCTGTATAAGCTATTTCTGTAATAGTTAAAGGCTTGTTGTATTCTGTTTTTGTATTGATCTGAACATGCATTGATTGTAATAAATCTATAGTCTGTTTTTAATCAGCTTCGCTATCTGTGATCTTGTTAATCATTGAGTGAATCAGCCTTAGATTTATCTACTTCAATTGATCACATATTTCTGAATTTCACAGTATTGCACATTTGGCATCTCACAGACCTTAAGTGGATTCTGCATAATAATCTGCACTTGTATAAATATGTGATCTCTTGAATACTTGTTGAACCTGCATATTACGTGTATAAGGGGTGTAAACAATCCGAGCAGCTCGCGAGCCGCTCACCGCTCGACTCGGTAAATGCTCGCTCGAATATGGTTTTAATCGAACTCGAGCCGAACTCGAGCAGCTCGTCATACTTAACGAGCCGAACTCGAGCAGTTTAATGCTTGACTCGATCTGCTCGCGAGCCTAATCGAGCATTACATTACACTTTATATATATATATATATATATATATATATATATATATATATATATATATATATATATATATACACACACACACACTTATTACTATTTTTTAAAATTAATTTTTATCAGTAATACTTAATATAAAAATAATGTTTGGTATTTCTATATTTTTATTGTTCTTTGTTTTCAGGCGTTGGGTAGTAATCCTTCAAAACCCGAGTTTTCTTTTGAGGTCAACATGAGCAATGCCAATGATGAAGATTAATGACTATATTTTGCTTGATATCTTGCACTTTATTGTCGGATGTAATTAAAGTGCACAAATGCATTTGACATTGTGCCACTTAATTCTATGCATGTTGATATTTAAGCATTAGCTATGTAATTTGATTATTATTGTTATGCTGCTAGACCTGATATTTTATGTTCATATCTTTAAGTTTGAAATTGAATCATTTTTCTGAGCTGCTCGAGTTCGAGTTCGAGTTCGAAAGAGCTCGAATTTTATCGAGCATAATCGAGTCGAACTCGAGCAAGATTAATGTGTTATCGAACCGATCTCGAGCATTTTTTTTCATGCTCGATCGATCTCGAGCCGAGTTCGAGCAGCACTGTTTTATGGGGGTTGCTCGACTCGATAAGTAAATGCTCGATTCGGATCGGATCGTTTGTATAATATCACACTTAGGTAACATTCACAATCGGATATCTTGTTCAATTAGCTTTCATGTTTAACAAGTTAATAATTGTGTAAATTAATTTGCTCATATTCGTGTAACTCTGTTATTATTTGATAATTCAAAAAATTAGTATTAAATTACCTACATTCTATTCAACCCCCCATTCTAGGGTGTATTACACGCATTATCGATCCAACAATTTGTATCGAATTTTGGTCACCTAGTGATCATATTCTTGATATCTCTTTGTGCGATATAGTGTCTTATTATTTTCGGTGATTTACCTTGGTTGCCAAAAGAATTGTTTTACAGTTATCCATTTACCAAGTTAATCAAATCATCAAGTGTGTCAAACTTTGACTCTCTCACACACACTAGTCATATTTCAAAAATTATTGCAATGTAATTCAAAACTGCATTGTAATCAATATCTTTTACATTTTATTTTTGTTGCATATTTATAGTACTGCATTGTAATGGCTCTCTTGAATAACACTGTGAACCTGAGGGAGGGCTTATCCGTGGTAAGGCCTTCATACTTTGAAAGTACTGGTTTTATTCAATGAAATCGCTCGATGATGACTCACGTGCAACGAACGGATTACCAACTTTGGGTAATCATTAATAAAGGTCCGTTTGTTCACACGAAGTCTGTCCTTGAGACCGGAGTCACAACAAAGGTTAATAAGAATGAAGACGAATTTGACGCCGAGGACTTTAAACAAATGTCCTTAAATGCCAAAGTTGTCGCCATTCTCATTAACTCGTTGAGACCCTCCGAGAAATGTGTTGTTGCCGCATGTGTGACTGCAAAATAAATTTGGGAGGCTCTTATTAAACATCATGAGGGCACCAGCAAGGTTAAACAATCTAAAATAAATTAATTAAACCATGCATACGAGTCTTTTAAAGTCAAGCCCGGTGAATCAATTACCGATATTGATAATCGATTCGCCGACATCATCAACTCGTTAAGCTCACTCGGTAAAGTCATCTCGACTGAGGAACATAATATCAAGTTGCTTCGATGCTCTCTCTCCAATGGGAAGCTAAGGCTATGGCCATAGAGGAATCAAAGGACCTTGCTAACCTCTCGAAAGATGAACTTATCGGGAACCTGCTGGTTTATGAGCAGCGATTGGATGCACGTTGGTCTAAACACGTTGAGTCAAGTGTTCCGGTATTCAAGGCTCATGAAGAACCTGAATCTAAAGATGAGCAAGAGGACGATGAAAGTGAAGATGATGAAGAAACCGCAATGCTAGTCCGAAAGTTTAGAAGGTTCTTAAAGAATGAGCAAAATAAACAAGTCATCCGGAAGCAAAAGTCCCAAATTAAAGATCGTGGCTGGAAGTCAAATATGACTTGTTTCGATTGCAATCAGAAGGGTCACATCTCCAACGAGTGCCCCAACAAGAAGTTTGGAAAGCCCAAGCCTACAATAAGTCAATAAAACAAAAGCGATCAAAAAGGCAAAGGCAAGAAAAACGACAAGGCGATGGCAACTTGGGACGCAAGAGATGAATCAGACAATGATGTTATGTCTGAAACATCCAAAAAAGCAAATATATGTTTTATGGGTTCCTCACAACCCATGAAATCAAACAATAGTGAGGTATCCGACACGACCCTAACTAAAGATGAACTGCACACACTTAATGAACAATTAGCTAGGGAAAACCTCACACTTAAGGGTAAAAACAAAACTCTGAACGAACTGAAGACGTAATAAGACGATGAACTTGTCACCTTCATCAATGAACTAATTCAATTAACCCTTAAGCACCAAGAAACTGAACTTGAGAACGAATCATTGAAGCAAAAGGTTGCTACACTAGAACAAGTCATTTCAGGACTTGAAGAGAAAATTACTCAGCTCAAATCACAACCCTCAACTTATGAGAATTTTAAGGGTAAGGTTGTTTGTGTAGAAGAATCATCCGATACACAAACCTCATCCGCCTCAACCAAAGTCTTGGAGGCAAGGCCAATTGCCTTAGCAAACACCACGCCTGCACAACCCATCAAAAAAAAGAAATAGAAGAAAGAAAAAGGCACACACCGCACCTAAGAACGCTTTATCTACACATTCACCCACTTCATAGCGTTTTTCTCCCTGCACTCATGCATATACTTATGATCGGAGAGGTTCAAGAGCTACGCTCAACAGAATACCTCCCCTCGTAACAACTATGTTCCACCCAGTTTTTACCCGAATGCATATCATGATCCACGCATACATCAAGCACCCACCTACACACATAGATTCCCTTAATTCGACCCATTCTTGGCCCAATTGTTGTTTTGGCAATATCATGTTAAATGAATGCAATCGAACGTGTACCACCTTGACTCACGTCACTGCGAACAGCCCGAGTCCTCCCGGACAAAGAAAGATGCTAGCAAAACAAGGGTTCGAAAGGTATGGGTTCGAAAGGACTCGATCAAATCTGATCCTAACCAGCAATGACCCACGAACTATGGGGGACCTATACACAAACCTTTGTATTTTAGGCATGTCTCAAAGCAAAGCTCTGTCGAAACAATACAAAGTGGTGCTTGTATAGTGGATGCTCCCGACATATGACTGGTAACTGCTCGAGCATCCGGGATTTCAAATCTACACAAAATGGCAAATCGGAGACAACTTAAAAGGCAATATTCAAAGGGAGACAACATTTTACAACAAAGGCAATATCCTTGGCAAAGGATCCTAATCGTATTCGTGAGTAATCTCCTTAATTGCATTATTATTCATAATGTTTTAAGAGTTAAACATTTTTGATGAGTACAACTTTATTTTGAGCATATCACGTTACATTTTTCATGTTTTAATTGACTCATGATGAGTAAGGAGGGCCATGAAGATGGAAGAGTTGAAAGATGTTTAAGTTCATTGATTGATTTTGTTTGATCAGGAGATGATAGAGGATTTAAATGCAACGATATCTCGAGCCCTAGAAGTGAAGTTATGAGCAAAATTAGTGGACGGGCGTCCATAAAAAGTCGAGAGAGTCCTAAGCGTCATTCTCCGTGAGCAAGATAGTGGACGGCGCCCACGGCAATCAATCTAAAAATCAGGCGGTCGAACCCTAATATCTTAAGGCGGCTCAGCTGCGACAACCTCTAGATTAGATTAGGTAGATTTATGTTCTTTAATTCATCAATTTGCCCGCTAATCCTCTTTGAACGCGTTGTGAAGCCTCCATCAACAATTATATGATTAACGTGATGATCTTTTACGTTGTTTATTAATGCAATTACATCGAAAGATCTTTGCTTTTATGATTGTTTTAACTTGATGAGAGTCATGTTCGTTAGATCACCATGATAAAAGTTTAGTCGAAAGTTATTAGATTGATTTTGGAAATATTTCCGTAATCTTTAATCGAAAGATAAAAGATTAGAAAAAACGAGAGTAGGAGTTTATGCTTCGATTAGGTGAATCACGACTTGAATAGAGATCATGAAATAATCGAATTAGAATTGAATGTTGATAGGATAGGTGGATCGTGGATTTTTGACATCATTAGAGTTTATGGATGAGTTTGACAAATGTGAGCCGTTGTATACATGGCGTAAGAAGCACTTGAGGTTAAAACTAGAACAACATCGTTTCAAATGTGAGCCGTGATCCAAACACGAAGTGTCTTCCACTCGCATCCTTAAATTGGTGCACATTGATCTTTTCAGACCTAGTAGAGTTTTGAGTTCAGTGGTAAGTCTTATATGCTCGTCATTGGTGATGACTACTCCAGATATACCTGGACTCTGTTTTTGACTCACAAGAGTGATAGTGCTCAGGCATTCTCCACTCTCGTGAAGCAACTACATAGTACTTTTGATATATCTATTATAGATGTCAAGAGTGACAGAGGTGGAGAATTTAAGGACACTGGTCTTATAGATTTCTGTGAGTACCTTGGTGTCCGGCATGAATTCTCTGCTCCTCGAACCCCAACAAAACGGTGTTGTTGAGCGTAAGAACCGAACACTGCAAGAATATGCTTGAACGATGCTGAATGAGTTCAAGATGGCACGATTTCTATGGGCTGAGGATGTTACTTGTGCATGCTATATTGTTAATTGAGTGTCTATTAAACACAGATTGCACAAGACACCCTATGAAGTCCTAAGAAACCGGCCTCCAAAAGTTAACTACTTTCACGTTTTCGGATGCAAAGTGTTTCGTGTTGAAGGATAAGGGAAATTTGGATATGTTTGCATCTAAGGCCATCGAATCCATATTCGTTGGTTAATCCGAGACCTCATGGGCTAATAGATGCTACGGTCCAGTTTCTCGACGCGTTCTCAAGTCCATACACGTTTCATTTCATGTGTGTTTCCTTGACTAACGTATGCTCTAGTGTGAAAGATAAGCATTTGAGTTTAGAGAAGTTGGACTTAAAAGGATGATTTTGAGCAGCTTCTACCCGTAAAAAATGAAAATCTCCCGGAACGGAAGTAGCACAAGAAATAGTTGTTGAGTCAATAGCACCCGTCGTGGATGACGTCTCAGTAAATGATGCTCCCAAAGAGGTAAACTTGCAAGAGGAAAATGTTGGTGCTCCGCAACATAGATGGGAAAAATAGCACACTCCTGGTCTAATCATCTGTGATCCCAACGCCAGTATAAGCACCCGAAGGTCCACTTACTATCCCTCCTCTTTGTATGCATTTGTTTCTGACATCGGACCTAAGAAAATTGACGAAGCCCTCTTAGATAATGAGTGGGTTATAATTATGCAAGAAGAGCTTCATCATTTTGAAAGGTAATATGTTTTGGAACTTGTTCCCCTACCTAAGGGTAAAACCTCGGTAGGCACTGGGCCTTTGGAAACAAGTTAGATGAAAATGGTAAAGTCGTTTTGAATAAGACTCGACTAGGGGCCCAGGGTTATACCCAGCAGGAAGGCATCGATTACGATGAGACCTTTGCCCCAGTTGCTTGGCTGGAAGCCATTCAACTTTTACTCGCGTTTTCATCTGGCTTAGGAATAAATATCCACCAAATGGACGTCAAAAGTGTGTTTTAAAACGGACTTATCGATAAATAAGTGTATGTTCGTCAGCCCCCGGGGTTTGAGGATAAACTTCATCCCGATTACGTCTTCCGTCTCAAGAAAGCACTTTACGGACTCAAACAAGCGCCTCGAGCATGGTACGATAAATTGTCATCTGTGTTATTAGCCAATGGTTTCGTTAGGGGCATGGTAGATAATATCTTGTTCATAAAGAAATCCGGCTCTGGCATCCTAGTTCCCCAGGACTATGTTGATGACATTATCATCGGTTCCACCAACCTTGCTGTGTGCACTGAGTTTGAGACCTTGATATCTTTTCAGTTTGAGATGTCAGCCATGGGAGAATTAAGTTTCTTCCTCAAGTTACTGAGATCAAATAGACACGATCCGGCACACACATAAGTCAAACGAAGTATATCAAATATATGTTCACCATGTTTAAGTTTGTGATTTTTGAAACCAAAGAACGACTCCTACGAGTTTAAATCAGTCAAACTTACACTTGATGAATATAGTGAGCTGTTTGACTCTCACTTATATCGACTTATTATCGGTTCTCTGATATACCTGACCGGATCGATACCCGACATCCAGTTTTTCGTAAGACTATGTGCACGTTTTCAATCAAACCCTAAGACATCACATTACTAAGATGTAAATCAAGTTTTCCGATATCTCAGGCACACACCCACATTGAGCAGCGGAAGGCTGCCTTCAGGTTGTTGAATCTATGATCTGTGTGGTCTTGTACACACCAAAGTCAAGCCTAAAAAAAGGCCTGATCAAGTGTGTTTGGTTGAATAACCTGCTTCTTGTGTAGCCTGTTGTTTGAGTACTTTTCATTTTGTGCTGAAATCACAGAAAGAACTAGAAACCAGAATCTGCTCTCAAGTGACTTGGCTTGAAGTACCAAGGTCACTGCATCGTGGATAAGGCTTGATAGATTCTGCTTCTCTTTTTGACTATGCCTTGATCACCAAAGTGAAAAGTGCGGTAAAACTTTCATTCAATCATCAGCTTGCTAATTGTCTTGAGATACCAGTACACTGCCTTGTGTGTAAGGCCTTGTAGACTGAATCTTGTTGACTGGTGCAAGGTTGTGCCCTTGAATCAAAGTTTGGACATGTTTGGTCTGTGTTCGTCCCCTCATACTTGTTGGGAAATTCAACAGCTTAGCCTTGTGATTAGCTTCTGAATTTCTGCCCTCTTGTCTTGCATTTTGCGGTCTGCCTGCTCCTTCATGTTCCTGCTGAAACCTGTTGTTACCTACAATTTGGTTTGCTTTCCTGAAGCTGAATCTTTTCTGTGATAATCTATAGTTTTAGACAGAACCACTGACATCTTGTGATCAGCCAGTATATTGTTTCTGTTAATCAGTTTAGAATTGTGTCTGATAGAAAAACAGTCTCAGCATACCACTGGTTGGTCAGTTTTGGCTCAGTTCTGTCCCTTGTCTTGTACTGTTAATCTGTAATAGCCTTTTTGTATTTTGCTAAGGATCTGTATAAGCTATTTATATAACTTCTAAAGGCTTGTTATATTATGTTTTTGTATTGATCTGAACTTGCATTTATTGTAATAAATCTATAGTCTGTTTTGATCTGTGATCCTGTTAATCAGTGAGTGAATCAGCCTTAGTTTTATCTGCTGCACTTGCTCACATATTTCTGAATTTCACGGTATTGCACATTTGGCATCTCACATACACTTAAGTAGATTCTGCATAATAATCTGCACTTGTATAAATCAATGATCACTTGAAGACTTGTTGAACCAGCATAATCCGTGACTTAGTCTTTATGATCACATTGGTAACTTACACAATCGAATATCTTGTTGAATTAGCTTCCGGTTTAACAAGTTAATAATTGTGTAACTTAATTTGATCCTATTCGTGGTAACTTTGTTATTATTTGATAATTCAAAAAATAGTATTATATTACCCCTTAGAGTGTATTACGCGTATTATCGATCCAACACTATTATTGTTGGCAATCCTCCTTAAACTTGTAAGGAGGCTATTAGACATGAGGGTTGGCGTAAGGCAAAAGCCGAGGAAGTTCGAGCATTAAAAGACCAGGGAACATGGGAGCTACAGCCTTTGTCTCCCAAGAAAAAATCGTTGGGGAGTAGGTGGGTGTATACAAAAAAATATGATGAACGTGGCAACTTGCAGCGCTTGAAAGCTCGATTAGTGGCTTTTGGGCATCATCAGGTAGAGGGTATAGACTATAATGAGATATTTTCTCTAGTAGAAAAGATGGTCACGGTCCGTACGTTTCTGAGTGTGGATGCGGTCAAACAGTGGGATATTCATCAGATGGATATCCGTAGCGCTTTTCCGCATGTCGACTTCCAGGAAGAAATTTACACGAAGATTCCTTCAGGGTTTTAGAGGCGTGGGCTGAACCTGGTATGTTGGATGAGGAAGTCTCTATATGGCTTGAAACAAACACCGCGCTGTTAGTTTGCCAAGCTGGCATCTGCATGAAAAGAGTATGTATGGTTTCCGCCAATCCTATTCCGGTTATTCATTATTTGTTTTGAATCGAGATGGTGTTCAACTTAATGTTCTTGTTTACGTGAACGACATTATTATTTCCGGAAATAATAATGTGGCCATGGCTATTTAAGGAATGTTTGGGGAAGTGTTTCAAGATGAAGGATTTCACATCAGGGGTCCAGAAGCAACAGATAGAATGTCAAACGCCATAAAAAGAATTATGACTTACATCATCAGCATAAGACTTCCAGTTGAGTAAGTTTTGTGGCCTTGCTTTTAGGCCCTTTTCTTGATCTAACCCACTCTATAAGGATGAAGGTGCTTGTTAATGCTCAACCTACAGGCCTTTACTGTAGATTTGGACATAAGGTTTTCGCTTGACCCGCAGTGCTAAACAATGGGAGTCTCTAAAGATTATTTGCACATAAGGGGAGATCACTGATCACCATCAATGGTCTACTTAACAACCTCCCCCTCAGAATTGTGTCGTCGGATTTTGCGCCTTGCTTGTAAGTCGCATGCTTCCTTTGGGGACAATTATTTGACCTATGACATAGCGGTCCACATCGATCTAAGGCTTTTAACGTTTTATGTCAGCCATATAGCTAGGTCACTGATTTTAGGATAAGAGCTTAGGAATTTCTAGGCTTGTCGGTGTCGGTGTCGGTTTCTTTAGCCTCTTTGTATTGAACGGCGCTCGAAGGGACTTGGTTGGTTCCTTACAATAAACAACCATTTATTTGGATGATTTTAACCTAGAGTTGAATTTCTGCAACTGTTTCACAGTAGGTTAGGTTCACAACCTCACTAAGACTGCGAAGTTTCTTGATAAATAGGTAGGATATTATTCTCCACGGCACAAAGTTTGTTATGCCTTACCAATTCAACAATAAATTAACAATTAGGGCCTATATCAGGTCCTACATCAATATTGATTGAAATTTTGCAAAAACGGCACCAACTTAAGAGCATATCTTGTTGCATGCCTATGTTATGAACAAATTTGTCACACCCTTTACATGTTTGTATCATGCATTAACGATACCATTGATGGTTAATAGATTACGAGCGTAAAGTCCTACATCGGAAAAATAGTAAAATGCTCACCCCATATAAGTGCGAGGCATTAAAGGTCTTGTAATTAGTCCTTTTAGACCAAGCGATGATGACGGTCTAAACAGTTCACCGGATCACTTATGACTCATTTAAGCGTTACCAAGCCTAGGGTCTTGGGGCTTACAACGAGAATAAAAGCATATTCAACAACTTCACCGCAATGCACATCACTCACTAAACATATCATTTTTTTTGTTCCAGTAATAATCTCATTGCATCCCCATTGGGATTCCCCATGGTGATCTGAAAATTACGATGAAAGTGAATGAGGTTTGAAACGGTCTCCTTATCCGATTGATGGCTTGAGGTTGGAGCAGAGGTGTTGGTAGTTTCCTCCTCCAATGGAGGGGTGGTAGACGTTAGATGAGCAACCGAGAAGGCAGTGTCTGATGGCACACTGCTCTAACGGATCTCATCTAAACAGAGAAGGCAGTGTCTCAGGCTTGACAAGTGTTACCATCGAGTTTAATGGGTCAATAAACACAATAAGATTTCACCGAAAGAAGTGAAGGGTCACGGATTCAGGGGAAGGGTTTTGTGCAGCCCCAGCTCAAAATGCTAACAGTATGATGCAAAAAAAAAGGGAAGTGGTGCAAAAAGGAATTAATTCCACCATCTTTAGTAATTCGGAAAATAACAAACAAAATATTATCTTCAATGATGAAAAATAAAAAAGCATCAGTCAGTATAATGATACCATGAAATTTAAAAAACCATAAGTAAAATGAAACCCAGCCTCCCATCTCAATCAAAACCATAAACAAGTGCAAGAGAAGAGCTATTCAAGAAGCAGGAGTAGCTATTTCTCAGCCAACAAAACTTTCAGAAGGCGAGTTTATTATCCGTCCGACTCACCAATAATAATAGCAGCACACTCAACGTGGACGAGGCCTGGAGGACGACCATGTAGAAGACCTTGGTGGACCACCACCACCACTCCCAAAGGCGCTTGGCCTGCGCTCATCACGCCATGATGGCGGATCATCGGGCTTGCTTCCACCTCCACTACCACTACCACCACCACCACCACCCCACCTGTCAGTTTCAGGTGGCGGGGGCTGAACAGCAGCTGCACTACTCTCAGCCTGCTGCATCCTTTTGTGTCTTGGCACATATTTACCAGGAGTTGGTGCAGCAGCAGCGGCAGCGGCAGCTGGGGCTGCAACCACCTCAGATGGAGCTGATCCTTCCACAGCAGCAGCAGGAGGAGGTGGTCTAGGAGAAACAATAGTAGATTTCCCCAACAATTCTTCTTTCCGCTTCTCTTTTTCTTCCAACTCCCTGTCTCTTTGCCTCTGCTTTTCAGCAATCTCATTCAATTTTGCCTGGCGCTCTGCCTCCTCTTTCCGGCGCCTCTCCAACTCTGCAAAATTACCCAGAAAACGTTATCCCATACACTACAGTAACAAGCTTTGCAGAGTTCA
This sequence comes from Gentiana macrophylla, assembly GCA_026214975.1. Lineage (NCBI taxonomy): Eukaryota > Viridiplantae > Streptophyta > Magnoliopsida > Gentianales > Gentianaceae > Gentiana > Gentiana macrophylla. The sequence goes on along the minus strand of CM047809.1, from coordinate 85,989,036 downwards.
AAGCACAATTCCAACTAAAATAAGAATCAGCAGAGCATCAACAAGTTATTACCTTCACGCTTCCTGGCTTCTTCCTCTTCGCGCTGTCTTCTGAGTCGCTCTTCCTCAGTTCGAAGATAGTATAACATCTTCCTACGAGTCTCCCTCTCTTGCTTTCTTGTCTGAATGATCTGGTTCAAGCGAGCTTGCCTCTCCTCCATTAGGCGTCTGTGTTCAATGTCCCTGCGGCGTACAACTTCAGCTTGGAAAATTTCCTGCCCACAAACAGTAGCTTACATTGGTCAAGTTTTATTTGCAAAATCAAACAATCAAATAATCCAGACATTAATCCAATCAGATTAGATTTAACAAAAATAAAGTAAATGAAGTACAATACCAAAAGCAGCATAAAGCAGACAAATGGCACGTATTAAGATTAACATCAACTAGAGTTGATTGTCCTGGTTTACCCCGTGGACCAGATTGCTCGTGCATTTGAAAAACATGCCTTAAGTAAGAAATATAGAGACCTCCAATCCTTTTCTTTAGCACAAAAAAGAGTAGCATAAACAAGTCACTATTAACTAACCTTGTCATTCAAAATCCTCGTCAGTCTCCGCTTCTCCTCAAGGTCACCAGCATGCCTCAGTCTGCTTATCTCAATCTCGTTCTGTATGACATCGTTAACAAGTCATCAGCTATTGAACCATAAAAGGCTTCAAGATAAGCTTACAATACAATACAATATATATATATATATTGGAATCAATTACCAAAAACATAAAGAAATCATAGGTATCAAACACCAGTAAGGGAAAACACAGAGTGCACTGAATAACTTGCTGCCCACTTGATTTACAAGACGGGACTGTGCAGTAAATGGGCTAATGACCCTATGCCGAGGCTGATAAAAAACGCACAGAAATCAAATGAATGTAAACATCTAACCTGCTGCTCACGTTCATGCAAAGCTGCCTCTTCCACCAACCGATTTTGGAATGCTGCATCAATAAGGGGTGCTTCCTCCTCTCTTTTGGCTCTTTCCAGATGATCCATTGTTTTGGCGAGCTTCTGCAACTTCTTCTCCGCTTCCTGCCTCTCCCGGAGTTGCTCAATCATTGCCCACTCCATTACACCCTTTGCGCCTTTCTCCTGAATTCAAAAAAAAAATCACTTGATAGAAATGTCAGTAAGAGTATATTATGAGCACAAGTCATTGAACTCACCCCATGAATTTTCTTTTGCTTCTTCTTATTTCCTTTTACCGCATCTTGGACAAAATCCTCGGCTTCTTCACGCTCCCGCTCCTCTTTTTCCTTCTGGATCCTCTGAATTTTCCTTTGCTCATATTCAGATGCAAGCCTCCTTTGCTCTGCCTCTTGAGTTATCTTCTGGAGTTTTAGCCTCTTTGACTCTTCCTCCCGTTCCTTAAGTGAAAATCCAAATTATAGCAATAATAAGAGAAAAGACACTGACCAAGTACAGGAACCATTAACCTACCATCTCCATAAATTGTCTTTCTTGCTCCTCTTTGCGTTTCTCAATTATAGTCTTGCGTGCAAGAAGTCTTTTGTGTTCCTTCTCCACAGTATCTGCCAAGCTTGAAAGTGCTTGCTCTACTTTGTGAGTCTTTTTCGCAGGAGGACAAACCATAGCCCTTGTCTTACTCAAAGATTCAGCAAAAAGAGCTAGGTGATCCCGTAGACCATCGGAATCCAAATTCTGAAAACATGGTGATAGAATGGTGAAGGCACCAGGAAAATGATGAGAACAATAATGCAATTTTACAGTTTTTAAAACAATCTAAGATAACAGCAAAGAACTCAAGTTCTGTTCAGACCTCAAGCTTTATTCTACACCTGCCCAGGAAAGGGGAATGTTTTCACCTCAACCATGCAGAAACACCGATAACTGTCTGTCAATACAGGTCTCCCACCCCCACCCCACACACTCAATTTCCCCTCCCAAAACCAGGGACCCTTTTTCCTTTTTTCTATAAGGTTTAATGCACACAGAATGAGAAGAAAGAGAGCAGTCATTTGACGTATGCACTGACGAGGAATGCCCCAATTTAAGCTCCAATTGCCATTTGACGTGTCAGGTAGCAACTAGCAATGTAGCAAATGCATTTGTATTGAACCATGATTGCAGCAAGTGTAAGGTTTAGCAAACGAAACAAATTTGTCATATGAAACAGTTGTGCAAAACAAAAGTTTCAACTCTCCATATTTACCTTTCACTAAATATAGAAATAAAGTCTTTCAAATTGTTATACAACTACAAGATAAAAGAGTTGTTTTAAGAAACATATCTACCTTAGTTAATTTTTGGGGTGTGTGAGTTTGTGGACCAAAAGCTTCGGTAAAAGGGTGACTGTACATATTACGAAGAAAAAAAAACATAACTTGTATAGAAAAGAGAACAGCTCAGGAGACAAAATTTCCCCCCTGCTAAAAGATAACGAAATTAACAAAGTTCACTCGGATTCCTCTCTAGCATTTATATTACACCACCAGATTTTCTTTAGAAAAGTAAAACCTTACTTTCAAAATTCTATATAAAAACAAGAGATTAAGGTTATGTAGTCCAAAAAGTTTATGCACAAAGCCAAGCAATTCCTGATAACTACTTGCCCACATGCATCAAAATTCACCAGATAACTGGATAGAGCTTCAGTTCAAACTCAAATAGAACAGATCATGCATTTTCCCAACATTAAAAATTACAAGGATGCAAATTAATCTGGTCAATTACGGAGATAATTGTCAATTGATAGTTAATTAGGACTTGAAGCCAACATTCTCCGATAAAACATATAAAATTCATAACACTGAAGTAAAACCTAACTCACTTGTTGACTGAAAAAAACAGCATTTTGCATGTGGTCCACTTTCATTGAAATAAAACCGTGCTTGATGGCATCAACAGAGATCTTCTCAACATAAGAAAAGTCAAAAAAGCATATCATCTTGGATAAGTTTTCAATCTTCACTGTCTGATAAACCTCTGAAGCCTGTTAAGAAGAAGTAGTACGAAACACAAAGACATTGTCAGCAAGGGAGCCAACACCGCATGCGCATGGAGACGCAAAATATACAGCACCAATGATCAAATACCTGCTGCAACAACCGCAAGGCTGCCAGTCTTTCAAGCGAAGAAATATATTGAGACAACTGGATTTCAGGAACTGAAGGAGCAGAAGAAAGCTTGCCTCCAAGCTTTGAAATTTTAGTTAATAGTGGTTGCACCTTTGATGCCAAATCTAATGGGATAAACTCATTTTCCAAAAGATGGTGAAGATCCTTAACTTCCTGTGTAGCGCAAGACATTACACCTTTGGACACCTGCATAGGTCCGTGATCATATATTAAAATGATAGAGATACAGAAAAAGCAATATATATATATATATATATATATATACAGACAAATACCCTGCTCTTCCTTGTAAATACCAGAATTAGACATTAAAGAGTTCATCTCTATCAGAAGAGGTTATCTCAAACAGTGCTAAAATTTCCTAAAATTCAAATACAAAAGGAAACAGCTTACCAGTTCCGCAAGAAGACTTGACCGAGAAAGCTGCAAATAAACAGAAGTCAGCATTTACAAAATAGAATACCTCAAAAACTGAAGTAAAGATGAAGTCATGACTTTTACCACTTCTCTAGTTTCAGCTTTGGGCTCAACATCAAAACCAATGAGACTAGCAACTGTCAGATTTCTCTCTTTTTCATGCTCAAGCTCCAAATGAGAAGCACCATGCAAGTGATTATAAGGAGGAACTGAAAGTGCTGCTAATACAACAGAGGAAGCTATCAACTGTAAGTCCTTCTGGCTTAAATTCTTGTTGAAACCTTTTTGAAGGGAAAACAGTTTCAACCAAGCATAAGCGCGATAGAGGTGGCTGGAAGATTTCCAAAATATCTCTGTTAGCTTGGCATAATAAACAACCATCAGAGATGATTTGGGTGTTTTCTTAACCAAGCACATCAATCCATGTATATCTTCAACTGACCGAAAAGCTTCCTGCATTTCATTGGCAGATCAAGCAAAGAACTCTGAATAAATAACCAGAAACAAAAACATCAATAACGTACACTATTGACTATCCCACATATTTAGATGTGTAATAGTCACATGCCAGCGTTTGTCTTGCATCAAATTTTGTACATGTACTCATATCCACAAGGCGGGGACGCATGAGGTAATCTCGATATTAATATGAATATGCGTATGGAGAGAACAAAACAAACCTGCCACAGCTCAAGTTCTGTAGCGACTTTCAATTGCTCAAATCTGGTGTCAAGATACAATTGCAAGCTTTCAGGAGCAGATAAATCTGGTCGATCTCTTTGATCTCTATACTTGTTCAGGTTTGCCAGATGGTTCCGGATGATTTCGCACAACCGTCGAAATTCAGTCGTTCGTTTATACTGCTTGCAGAACTGGAAGGCCCGATGAGCTGTCATCTGCATGTATCCATTAAAACAACTATATAAACAACATCCACCAGCACTTGACAAAAATATATATATAAATACACTGCAATCAAATTTGATAAACTTTTTTCCATGAATCAGGCAGAATGACAAATAGAAAAAGTGCATAATTTCATGAGCCAATACTCATAGGCTCCGGAACGTAATGCAATGTCTTGAAAGGTCGAGAATGGGAGTTTCATCTCAATGCTAAAAGTGGTCACTAAAAATGAACCACAGCTGCTAGGGGGCATGCAAAAATACCATGAAACCGACCCTTTCACTCACAGCTACACTAGGATAAAATGAAACCTAAAACACAATGCACTGGACCTGAGAATATACACGCAAAGTTAGGAAAAAAGAAACCACCGTAGAAAGGCACAATGAGAAGGAAGCAGCAAAATACAATAGAAGAATATATGCATGTTTCTTTGACCCTCATATTTAATGGAGAATATAAAGGGGCTACAAAGTGTATCTTTCTTTCAATACATCCAAATTTCCTGGACACCCAAAATGAAAAATAAAGCTCTCTTTATTTAAAGACATAAGATAATCAAAGGCTGTTGTTTAGTAGAACTTAAAAATATTTCAGAACTGTGTATCAAAGATTGATTATAAAGACACCAACTCACCGCATAAAGGGCCTCCAATCTAGAGTTATTTCGTAAAATTTCCAACACCGTTCTGTACGTCTCCCACAAAAATTTAAACCATGGAGTAACAAGCTCCCGATCGGATCTGTCTCTTCCCTTTCTCGCCACTGACATAACTAAGCATAAGATCTTCTGGCCTCTTATCAGCTTCCAGGTCCTCTACATCCAAAGCTTCTTCAAGAGCCTGCGCCTGGTTACGTGCTAGTTCTGCTCTTTCAGTAGCTAGGTGCATAAAATGCTTTATAACCTCTTCAAGTGAATTAATGTTTACTTGCTGACAAACAATACGATACTGAATCAGGCCATCCTTGGCAAACCTCCTCGCCTCATGTCAACACATAGCTCTACGTACTTGAACATTATTCTCTCAAGAGGCTTTTGCCATGCCCTGTGCCTCCTGGAGGTAATCAGATCATGAAGCGCTTGTAGGGCTTCTTGCTTTTGCCCAACATTGATTAACTCTGCATTATTAGCCAATGAAAATGTCATATTAAACACAAACAAGACTAAGATAATAGACACACAAAAATTGACACACAACTTTGCGTGTATATTCTCAGGTCAAGTGCATTGTGTTTTAGGTTTCATTTTATCCTAGTGTAGCTGTGAGTGAAAGGGTCGGTTTCATGGTATTTTTGCATGCCCCCTAGCAGCTGTGGTTCATTTTTAGTGACCACTTTTTGCATTGAGATGAAACTCCCATTCTCGACCTTTAAAGACATTGCATTACGTTCCGGAGCCTATGAGTATTGGCTCATGAAATTATGCACTTTTTCTATTTGTCATTCTGCCTGATTCATGGAAAAAAGTTTATCAAATTTGATTGCAGTGTACTTATATATATATTTTTGTCAAGTGCTGGTGGGTGTTGTTTATATAGTATATTTTTGTCAAGTGCTGGTGGATGTTGTTTATATAGTTGTTTTAATGGATACATGCAGATGACAGCTCATATTCCGCAACACCCATATTTCCTTGCATACAGTGGGAATTAGCAACAAACAGAGATGTTATATAAACACAAACAAGACTAAGATAATAGACACACAAAAATTGATTATCTTTAATCAAAGCACAAATGGATAGCAAACAATTCCAAGGGAAAACAGAAATGAAGAGGCTTTCATTGTACACCTTTATAAGTGGGAATATTTAACCGATAAAACAGCATTAAACCAATCAGATTGATCCATTTAAGATCGAAATAAGATCTACTCCGGTATTCAACCACCGAAAGCTTAAAACTTGAATAAGAAAAAATATAAAATAAAAAATCGCTAGTGTAGCATATAAATGGTAGACAACTGCATCTGCTAAAGACAACACTATCCACTACTCACCTTCAGCCCTTTTCAAAGCATTCTCAGGTTTCGCAAAAGTCGCCATCTTCGAAGCTTATCGATGCAATACAATCTGCCCTGTGAGGAAAAAAAGAAAACGTAAAGCTTGAATACCGGATTCAATTGAGGAAAACGTTAGAACAGGGGGGGTCATGTGAGACTCATGGTACGAGATAATCGCAGGAAAAAGGCTTACCACTGGTAGATGCAACGCCGCAGAGAAAATCCGAGAACACACGCGAAACAGAAAAAGTAATGTTCCGCCCCGTGAAGAAGATGTTCCGTTGCTGCGCTTCCTAACGATGAAGCTGTTTGCCTGTTACACACTGCCTATTCTAGGGTTCTGCGGATCTGCTTTAAATTGTGGAATTCCGTTTATAGGCCGGATTTTATAATTACTATAATTTCTTTTTGTTTATCTGAAAAATAAAAATTCTTTTTTTTAAAGGTGTGGAAAATAATTAACTAGTAAGTTTTTAAACAAAAGACCGGAATTTTATTATTTCTTTTATATATATATATATTATTATTATTATTATTACTAAGATTTAAACTCATGCAAGAATGATGGGAGAACGTAAATTTGAAATTTAAAAGTAGAGGAAAAATGACAACAAAAATTAAGGAAAAATATTGTTTATGTACTTGAAACTTACGAATAAATATTTACATTTCTCATGTCAGTTATTGCTCATAAAATACGTTCACGACCATAATTCAGCCACCGAACAAATTGAACATTAATTTAGCGAATTCAACATTTTCAAGAATTTAATTAATCAATGTCATCAAAAATAATTCTCAACTACAAATTCGACCAAAAATAATATTCAGTACACCACATTAATTTCAATTGTTTATATAAGCATTATCGATTATGTTCTTGAGTTCCAACACCATCTACACTATGTTGCACCTGATTATGACCACATCGATCCTTGTCCAGTGAATAAATCGCCACCTCCCAGACATTGCACCATAAACAAATCTAGTATTGGCACTCAAAACAAAACATAAAACATAAACATAAACATTAGTGCTCATGCCGATTGCTGTTTCGATAATTTTTAGTAATTTATAGCATATTTTTGTATTTTTCAGATTCAATTGTTCTGAGTATTCGTGTTGTTTTGAATATTGAAGTGGCAGAATTTTGTGAAAACATACGACAGAATATATTGAGATTTGTAAAGCAAATGTAATTTGATGCTTCAAAAAGATGTTATATACAAAGCTTGAGTTAAGCAGCAGAATGTAAAGGAAACAGGGTGGGTGGTCTCAAACAACAACACCTCAATATTAACCCAACAGTGTTTCGTCAACATAACAAAGGTTAATACTTGGCCCTTTTCATTGTATAAATCACTCATGTGCCTCTAATGCAGAATAAAAATATAAATCAAAAGTCTACTACCATTCCTCTTCACACCCTTTTTCCTTTCTACAGCTCATCATGAGAATCATCATCTTCATCCTCTGATGCACCACCACCCCCAGGATGACCTCTCCTTGTTGTCGCTGTTGTGGTGATGCAGCAGATGACGAAGACGTCTGCGAAGCAGCAGTGCTCCGGCCACGGCCAATACCCCGCCACCCGGTTGCATACAGGAAACAACTAAGAATTACACTATAATCACCCACTTCAAATATGGAAACAAACAGCGAAGAATAAGAAGAATTGATTGTAAACACCCCAAGATTCAAGAAAAAGAATAACATACCTAAGTGATCCGTCATATACTCATATGAAGGCATGGACAGAAGGGTTACCGTCTCTGTATGAAAGTCCCAAATCACAGATGAATGTACAATTTACTCTTCTATTAATTTTATCGAGGAACCGTAGCCTAAATATTTGAGGTTCTAAAATTTCAGAAATCACAACAAATCAAAGAACGATGTAGAGGCGACTTGAGTCGCCGCTGAGGAGAGATCCGAGGAGATCTATACTCATCTTCGAGGTATGATTTTTTCATCTTTTCCAAGATGTAGATCTATCGTTGTTCTATTCGACTAGTATGTTTTAATTGCTTATTTAGTTTAATTATGTAGTAGTTAGTTTATTTTACCCATGTGTTATAGATCTGATTCGTTGGTGAAGAAATCATGGAATAGTAGTTGTGTTCTTCGGATCTGCGACAGTCTATATCATTAGATCTGAATACCTAGTAAATTACTAATTCATGATAATCGGCGCCAACTACGTTGATCGATAGATTTAATTTACATGTTAGTAGCCTGATCAACTATTTGCATGTCATCGTAAACTAGCATGAAATACGAATAGTGAAGTGCTATGTTTGGACATTATCTTGAATGGACCCTTGGAACGTGCCGATCAATGTCGACAGCTGTCTAGGTGGGTTTGCGGTATGAGTTAGCGCCAATATCGCGACTCTACAGTTCTTTATGCGTATGGTCTATCACGGACCAATTAAGGCGGGGTAGCTTGCGTATAGATTGTCTACTACCATTGTCAGAGTAAATAGGGTTATGAGTTGTGCCCGTAGCTGAACAATGAATAAATTCACCACTAGGAGGCTTTGTTGCATGTGTGGGGAGGGGGGATAACTAATTACTCATAATTGAACTAATACATTAGAAACTCGTTTTACTTTGTGTGAACTCGCGTAACCTTGATAGTTCGAGGCACCAAATTTACTACCGTCTATATTATAGTTGGTCGTAGACCATTATTGCGACAAGCTCAATCTTGATAATTAGACGTTCTTACGAGTCTCTGTGGGATCGACCTTGACTTGACAGTACTCTACTATGATAGACCTAGTCCTATTGCTAGTAAGTGCTTTGCACGCGATCAAGATTTTCTGGCGTCGTTGCCGGGGACTCGTGTCAAGAATACTTTTTATTTAAGATTGAGTTTTCTATATATATATTTGGTCTGTTTAATTGAGTCTGTTAATATTAGAGTCGTACAGAGTCAGTTCTGTTGAAATCTGGAAAAAAAATAGCTTCCGGTTTACCGAGGGTCTACCACGGTTAACCGAGGGTCTAAATTTTGGTAGAATAGATTCTATTAGTTTTGTGTTGAGTCAGTAGTTTGAGTCTGTATTTTTGAGTCTGCCTGGCGTGAGTAACAGCCGGCGAGGCAAGTCACTAACCTTTTTATTTTCTTTTTGTGTCTTGTAGTACGCTACATGAAGTTCAGCAGCCAAACTCGAGAGATCCATACCTGAGATGAAAAGTTTGCTAGGCAAAAGATAAAGGAAGCTCGAGAAAAATCTTTTAGGCTGGCGGACGACGTGATTTCGCACGAAGGAGATCATAGTGAGAGGGAAGAAGAGATTCCACCTTTGGAAGATATAGAAATCAACATGGTACAGAACGGATGAGAATGGACAAAATGGAGCGAGAGTTGTGGTACAAGCAGATAGAGAACTCTCTACAGAGTTATGCAATGCCGACGATCGAGCAATTCATGCCAAACAATTGTTCAAAACCATCCGAACACACACAAAATAAAAATAAAAAATGAATGAAACATGGCGTAGAAGAAATAGTCTTACTTGAAATTTGAAGGCCTGCCAAAAGCATGAAGAAGCTTTAATAATCATGTCACTTCATTCAAAATCCTAAGTAACAGAGATATTCGTTAAACCGCCCAATGCACCGTGCCAAAAAAAATCCTAAGTAACATAGATATTCGTTAAAAAAAATATTTCTTAAAGCATCAGGTCGGACAATGTTCTCCACTTTCTCCAGAGGAGCCTTGGATTTCTGAGGCGCAAGGAGAGATGCATCATCCGAATCTTCTAGGCTGTAGATTGGCCTACAATCTAAATGAACTCGAAGCCTCTCCACCAAACTTGCCATCATCTGCAAAACAAAAGAAAAAACTCACTTGCAAATATACAGCAGCAACAACACTATTAATATAGATAAAAGGTGTTTGGAAGAAGGCAAATTCATTTCATTCAACGGGAGCATGAATTCAAGTGAGAAAAAAATAATCAATTACTTGGTGTAAAAAATATTAAAAAAAATTTGAATGCAAGGAGGAAGAGGAAAAGCCATTACCATCAAGAGGTAAGGATTTTCGGTAAAGCTTTCTCCACTTCAAAACCAAAAATGAATTGGAAACACTCTTAATTCAAATCTGCAAATTTAATCAAAACAAAGCATTACAACATCCACATCCAATCCGATCCCGAAAAAGCTAAGCATAGAAATACCAATTCCATCCTTAACCTAAACTAAATGAACATTGAAAACCCATTTAATAAATTACTACAAATTTATGATTAAGAATAACACAAAAGGAAAAAGCTGCAACCTTGGCTATGGAGTACTCCAATTGTAACTTGAATAAAGCATCAACATCTAAAAGCTTTAAAGAAGAGCTTAAAAAGAATGTCTATATTTATATTTTAATATCTTTATATTGAAGAGAAGAAGTAAGGTAGAAGAAAAGGTGCAATCGTGGATGGAGGGAGAAGAGAAGATTGAAAGGGAAGAAGTATAGGAGAAAGTCATGAAGAAATTGAAAAAAAGCTTGAGTTGCAGAGATCGAGAACCTACCAAACTACTCAATTCTTGCATTGTCGTCAAATTTTATTTTCTTTCGTTTAATAAATACAATAATCGAGATCTGCAATTCTGAGGCTTTTAGATTTGGATCCGTATGCAGAAGATGGACAATGATTCCCACTGTTCAATAGCAAAGCAATCCAAATACACCTTCGAATCAAGATCATCTTTACCTTCAGCAACAAATACAACAGCAACTGAATCAGCAGCAGCTCTATCCATTGCCGCAACTGCAACAACAACGCCGCCACCTTGGCTGAGATTCGAACCACTAAGATCCGTTCAGATTCCGCTCCGTCATTGCTTTCGATGAATTCGGTCTCACCCACTTTGGTACTCTCAATCTTACTGTCTCTCGTACTCTCACTCTGAACTAAACGAACATTGAAAACCCATTTAATAAATTACTACAAATTTATGATTAAGAATTACAAAAAGGGAAAAAGCTGCAACCTTGCCTATGGAGGGAGAAGAGAAGATTGAAAGGGAAGAAGTAGAGGAGAAAGTCATGAAGAAATTGAAAAAAAGGTTGAGTTGCAGAGATCGGGAACCTACCAAACTACTCTTCGCTTTGAATTTCGCTCAAATTGGGGAGAAGTTTCAACTTTTGAGGAGGAGGGATGGAGCCACGTTTGGATGGAGTGGGAGGTTTTATTAAGTACCGCATATTCCAGGGAGAAAGTGGGATGAAGGGCTGGCCGGGAATCTAAGGTTAAACGGGTTGTGGAGCAGGTCAATGTATGAAATTGTGTCAATTTGACAGTTTTTGTCTCTAAAATATAAATATATATTATTCTTTTAGAGGAGAATGTTTACATTACCGATATTGCCCTAAAAAAAACATTACCGATATTAGATATAGTTCATTTATTTTCATCCCACCAATTCTATCAATGATATTGTTATTGCCATCACAACAGTTTTACTTCGGCATCCCGAATTATGCGGCACCACATCATCAAAGAAAGACGATTCCTGTATTTGTTAATCTTAAAAACAGATCGATTTGTGGAGTTTATATTGGTTAAAAAATAATTGATCACCGACAGAATATATATATATATATATATGGGGGAGTCAATTTAACTCAATTACCCGTAATTTTGACCCAAACCCGGAAATTGACCCGGCCCCTTCCCCATATAAACATGTTTAAAAAAAAAGCCAGAATCAATCAATTAATCTCCAAAATCTTTTGTTTCAAACTAATCTCAATAAATTTACACCACAATCAATTCTATCCCATTATCTACCCCCCACTCTCCGTAGCCCCCCACTCTCCCATTTCTATCCCATTCTCAGTGTTCTCGCTAAATACAAAAGGAAAATACGAGTGTATTGCCATCATCTTATTCTTAGAAAAAAAATGATTGAATAAGAAGAAGAGTAGTGATGGCAATTTTAACTCAATTGGGAGAAATGGGAATGGGATGAGGTTTACTGAGAATGGGATACCCTACTACCCACTACCCCAACCTATCCTACCCTACTCAACCCACCCCTACCCTACCCATCATCCTACCCTACCCACCACCCAACCCTACCCTATCCACCATTCCACTATACCCTATCTTACCCATCACACCACCATACCTTACCTTACCCACTACCCCAACCTATCATACCCTACTCAACCCTCCCCAACCCTACTTACCCACCACAGCACCCTACCCTACCACCATACCTTACCTTACCCACTACCCAACCTACCTTAGCCTACTGTACCCTACCTACCCAACCTTACCCAGCACTTCACCCTACCATACCTTACCCACCACCCCTTACCCTACCCTACCCACAACCACCACCACCTCTACCTACCCTACCCTACCCTACGTTACCTGGTTTTTTTAATTTGCTGGCAGATTTTATTACGTGGGGCGAATTTTTTATTTAAATTGATGAGAGTTGTAATAAATTCATTGATTTTGTATTTTTGTTTTTCTCCGGTTTTTTTTTATTTTGTTGTGATTTTCCGGATTTAATGCTTGGAACGGAGAGATTTTCGATTTTGCAATAAATTCACTGATTTTGTATTTTTTTATAAAAAATTCGGATTTATTTGCCGGTTTTATTTAAGAGTCGCTTTTATTTTTCTAATATGCTGACTTCCATTTTTGGTTCACCATTAAATTGATTTCAGTATAAACGCTATTAATATGCTATTATTGCAAAATCACATGCTATTAATGTGCTATCATTGTGTAAATATTTTATAGGATTGCACATAAATTCTATTCATGTGAAATCTTTAACCATATTTTTTTAAGAGTGATTTTTTCTAAAGAGTCAGTTTTTTAAATTTGCATTTTACTATTTTCCTAAACAGGTGGTTTTTTAAAGTTACGTTTGACGTTTTTTTTAAAGAGGCAGTAATATACGTTCTCCCGTGTAATGCTAAAAGCAGTATATACCATAATTATTGGCATCAGTATAATTTTTGGATATGTTGTGTGGTCTGTTTTTGACTTTATCTGAAGGTAATCACATTGTCATACGTCTCTGTGCAATGTACGGGTTTATAACTAGTGATAACGTCGAAAAAGTCATCTAAGATTTAGCGGTTGTTTGTAGTGGATATCTGGCTATAAAAAGTGTATGCAAGTGGTGGCACGCGGTGGTGCTGTGGATTCCGGTGGTGGTGCCGTACAGATATACAGAGAATGGGATAATTTGGCTTTGCCTTCTCTTTATTGATTAAATTGTCGTCCCCCGAATGGGTTACATTGGGGCCCTATTTATAGGGAAATTACCGACTAATGTTCGGTTTATTTACAAATAAGGACACATAGTGCCAAATAGATATTTTAGCTACAGTAGCGGGCTCGTAGCGGAGTCGATAGGTGGCGGTCCTGATGGCTTTGCCGACCGTTGTATCTTTTATATCATTGTCTCGCTGGATTTGAGGTAGCTCTTCCTCTAAATGTTACGATCGAGGTCGCCGCGCATCTGTAATCTCTTTTGTCGTCGCATAAGGTTGAGGGCTTGGAACTGATCCGAAGGCTCGCGGCTCTAATTTGGCTTGCGAGCTCGCTGGTCAGAATGACCGTGGCCTCATCCACTATTTTGGTGGCCGGACGGACTGGATGGGGATCTCAAGGGGCGGATTACGATTTATCCCTATCAATAGCCCCTACTCCGTGCCTAAGCATTTTCCCAAAATGTTAGGCGGGGTGTAAAGTCTGCAGATCCGTTGCCTTGAAACTGTGATGGCTTGCTATTGTGGCGGATCGTTTGATAGCTTTGTCTAAATGCCGCATTTAGAGTAGGTCTTTTCGCTGCTTGCGTGTAGTTGATGAAATTTCTCTTGTGGCTTGAGAGCTTTAAGTCTTATAGAAGGCTCGCCAAGGCGAAGTTCGAATATGACGCCGAACTGAAGGTCGGTCTTATAAAATATGATGCCGAACTGAGGGTCGGTCTTATAAAAGGTGATGCCGAACTGAGGGTCGGTCTTATAAAACATGATGCTGAGCTGAGGGTCGGTCTTATAAAACATTCGCTCGAGGGCGAATTCCAAATATGATGCCGACTCGAAGGTCGGTCTTATAAAACATTCGCTCGAGGGCGAATTCCAAATATGATGCCGACTCGAAGGTCGGTCCTATAAAATATTCGCTCGAGGGCGAATTCCAAATATGATGCCGACTCGAAGGTCGGTCCTATAAAATATGATGCCGAGCTGAGGGTCGGTCTTATAAAACATTCGCTCGATGGCGAATTCCAAATATGATGCCGACTCGTAGGTCGGTCTTATAAAATATGATGCCGAGCTGAGGGTTGGTCTTATAAAACATTCGCCGAGGCTTAATTCCAATATGATGCCGACTCGAAGGTCGGTCTTATAAAACATTCGCCGAGGCTTAATTCCAAATATGATGCCGACTCAAGGTCGGTCTTATAAAATATGATGCCGGTGAGGGTCGGTCTTATAAAACATTCGCCGAGGGCGAATTCCAAATATGATGCCGACTCAAGGTCGGTCTTATAAAATATGATGCCGAAATGAGAGGTCGGTCTTATAAAACATTCGCCGAGGGCGTAATTCCAATATGATGCCGACTCGTAGTCGGTCTTATAAAATATGATGCCGAAATGAGAGGTCGGTCTTATAAAACATTCGCCGAGAAGTAATTCCAATATGATGCCGACTCGAAGGTCGGTCTTATAAAACATTCGCCGAGGGCTTAATTCCAAATATGATGCCGACTCAAGGTCGGTCTTATAAAATATGATGCCAAGTCGAGGTCGGTCTTATAAAACATTCGCCGAGGGTGAATTCCAATATGATGCCGACTGTAGGTCGGTCTTATAAAATATGATGCCAGAAATGAGGGTCGGTCTTATAAAACATTCGCCGGCGAATTCCAAATATGATGCCGACTCGAAGGTCGGTCTTATAAAACATTCGCCGAGGGCTTAATTCCAATATGATGCCGACTCGAAGGTCGGTCTTATAAAATATGATGCCGAAATGAGGTCGGTCTTATAAAACATTCGCCGAGGCTAATTCCAAATATGATCGACTCGAAGGTCGGTCTTATAAAACATTCGCCGAGGGCTTAATTCCAATATGATGCCGACTCAAGGTCGGTCTTATAAAATATGATGCCGAAATGAGGTCGGTCTTATAAAACATTCGCCGAGGCTTAATTCCAAATATGATGCCGACTGTAGGTCGGTCTTATAAAATATTCGCCGAGGGCTTAATTCCAATATGATGCCGACTCAAGGTCGGTCTTATAAAATATGATGCCGAAATGGAGGTCGGTCTTATAAAACATTCGCCGAGGGCTTAATTCCAATATGATGCCGACTCGTAGGTCGGTCTTATAAAATATGATGCCGGTGAGGGTCGGTCTTATAAAACATTCGCCGAGGCTTAATTCAAATATGATGCCGACTCGAAGGTCGGTCTTATAAAACATTCGCCGAGGGCTTAATTCCAAATATGATGCCCGACGATACTGTGGTTTCACTCCTCCACGTGTCGCCTCATCGGTTGGTCATCACATTATAAAATAACTCCAAAGATATCCATGTCGATGCCCAGCCGAGGCAAGAGCCATCTCATAAATGCCAGGCTACGACGATCGACTATCGACTATCGAAAGCGCTGTAGTAGACGCTCATCCCGCACTCACCTAGCAATGTAGAGATGTTGATCTCGTGAGTCGATAACCGCAGGTCGGTATATCGACATCAAGGATGAGTCCGTGATCGCCTACTAAGCCCATTAATAGCAATAGCTTGGGCAAGGGGTCAAGGCCCATTTAAGGGTAAAGGTGACAATAACACAAGCCGACTTAACCTTAGGGTTTAGGCAAGTGTTGTCATTATAAATACCCCATTCCGGGAACTACGTAAGGCTTGATTCCTAGAAGATAACAGGATACGTAGGCAATCCAAGATACGGTCTTGGACTCAGCCGCATACATAAAATCCATCCCTCATTCCTCTTTTTGGCATTAGGGTTCTTGTGTGTTCATCACTAGATTAAATTAGGGCTTAAATCATCAAGGTGACTTAATTTGTCATCGCCATTGGCGCTAGAAGGAGGGCCTTCTATTGATTGAATACGCAAAAACACGATGCCTCCCAAGAAAATCAAGATCCAAAAGCGCATCTAAGGCAAATCGATCAAAGCTCCTGATGAACGAGCCAATCGATCCCGATATGCAAGGAGATGAAGATCCCGCCTTGGATCTTATTCAACACGATCCTCAGCAGAAACAGGGGGAAAAAGATCCAGTTTTGAATCTTGTTCAGAGACCCACCAACCGAGAAAAAGCAAGCCCTTACTCAAGAATATCGGGCGCTGCAGATCGGTTAGGCGGGCAAATTTGGAGGTGATGTCCAGATAATAGCCGAGGCGATTCATAAGACGGACGTAAGCGAGCAGACGCGCCCGTAGCGTAGCACCATGGCGGAAGGCGGCCGAAAGATGTAGTGGACAAGCCTAAATCGACTCGGGACGAAGTAAGCGCATCATCTAGCTCGGTGGAAAGGAAGAGACGTGAGATCCACAAAAAAACACGAGAGAGGGACGATGACAAAGCGCCAGGGAGGAGTTGAATGCAATCTTGGGAAAGAATCAGTTTCTTTGTGGCTCGAGTCTCCTTCACGAAGGAGATCGAAGCTTTCCAAAACCCCAAGGGTTTAAGATACCCAAAATAGAGCCTTATGATGGCACCACCGACCGGAGGACCATCTCCATAGTATCCGTCACAAATGAGATTGGATGGGGCACCCGATGCAATGCGTTGTCGGGCATTCGAGACGTTACTCGTAGGTCGAGCAAGAGAATGGTTCACAAAGCTACGACCGTGGTCGATCTCCGCGCCGCCATGCTCGCCGAAAGTTCCGAGACGCGTTTATAGTCAACAAGAAGTTTCATCTCGAGCGCCCACACACCTCATGAACGTGAGGCAAAGAAAAAGATGAAACAATGATGGAATACCCAAGAGGTTTAATCTCGAGGCCATGCAGGTCAAGGACGCAGATGACCGACTTCTGATCACATCGTTTGTAGGGGGGTTGCGCAATACTAAGTTATATATGAAGTTGAGCAGAGACGTTCCCCATACCATGGACGAATGCGTCAACGTGGTACATCGATTCTATCAAGGGGAAGAGGCAGTGCGAAGGCACACCCAATCCGACTGGATGGAATCCAAGAAGGACACCCGAGGTCCGAACAGGAATCAGTCCAAGAGGCAGGATGTCGAGAGTAAGCCATCGGTTTGGGACCGTATCGACACATCCACCTCAGACCGTGGGGGCAAGAAGGGACCCTCACGTGATAAGGACTTTATCCCGCTCAATCGACCTCGATCAGAGGTGTTGTCGATTATGCTTTCAAAAAACTTGGCGAGGAAACCGCCACCGTTGAAAAAACCTCGAGAGAGGAGGAACGCAAGCAAATATTGTGATTTTCACGAAGACATAGGTCATATGACCGAGGATTCAGATCGACTGAAGAGAGATATCGACGCCTGCATTCGTGAAGGAAAGCTAGACGGTTGTTGATGATCTCGATATGATGGGCCCAGGGGCGTGGAGAATTCAAGAGGAAAACTCCGATCAAGACAGAATCGAGGTCGAGATGTCCAGAGACGGCGGATCGGTCACCTCGTGAGGAATCGATCCCCGTGTCGAGAAGGAAACAATAAGAGAGAAAATTTTGGTCGAGATAGGTATGAAGATAATCGGCCGCTTAATTATGTCAACACAATCTTTGGTCTGGTGAGAGTGATAAAGACCAGATCGGCGAAGAGCCACTTGTAGCTCGAGAGAGCGCAAACGGCTCGAGTTCACGATGAAGTCGGATACGGCCCTCGAGATGATATCCCCAAGTCGAGGAGTCATAGAGCGGTTAGTTATTGAAGCGCGATTAGCCAAGCCCGTGTATCGAGAGTCTCAGACGATAACGGGAGTGCAAATGAACATCATATATCACTCGGCGCCCAAGCGATGAAGTTGAAAGAGAAGGATCTAGCCCCATAAGATCTCCCCTGCTCGATTCACGGGCAAGCGATCCATCCCATGGGCTCGATAAGGTTACTCACGATACTTGGTGATGGCGAGAAAGGAAGGACACTTGAATTAAGCTATGTGGTAGTCAAAGCTCCTCTGCGGCATAATGTTATTCTAGGGCGACTGCGCTCTTCGAGCTTCGGGCTATAATTTCAACATTCCATAATAGCATGAAGTTTCCTACTCAGAACGGTTCCCACGAGGTAAAAAGGAGACGTTGAAGTCGCCGGAGTTGTAACTCGTGGTCATGAATGGGAAGATGGCGGTTCAACAAGTTTTAGTCGAGGAGCCGATTCCAGAGGAAGAAGAGGAGAAGAGTTGGGTCTCCGGTGATGCGCTTGAAAACGTCCGACTACTGGGAAGGAGAGGGACGATCAATGCGCATAAGTCGGTATTTGGATCCCAGAGAAAGAAAAAATAGCTACTTGGTTAAGCTTCTAATCGAGTTCAGAGACATCTTTGCTGGAAAGCCACCGACATGCCGGGGTTATCTACCGACATCGCGTTCATAAGCTTGAGATTGACCAGGCTAAAAGCCACCAAACAGAAGAATAGGAATTTTTGCGTCCGATCGACTTGAAGCTATAGAGTTGGAAGTCGGCAAGTTATTGGCGCCCAGATCGTGAGAGAGGTATTCTACCAGTGAGTGGCTAGCTAACCCAAAGATTAGTCAAGAAGCCCGATGGCGCTTGGCGCATGTGCGTGGACTTCACAGATCTAAACAAAGCATGTCCAAAAGATTCATATTCATGCCTAAAATCGACAAAGTTGTTAGACTCGACCATCGATTTTGAAGTTTTTGGTTTTAGATGCGTATAAAGGATACCACCAGATTCTAATGGACCCGAGACGCGGAGAAAAATCGCATTTATCACAGATTCGCACCTTCGTTATGTGACCATGCCATTCGGATTAAAGAATCTTTGGGGCAACATACCGAGAGGCAATCAATAAGATATTTGCAAGGCAAATTGGTAGATGTATGGAAGTTTATGTAGACGACTTGCTTATCAAGAGTCGATCATGAGCCAAGACTGGTCGATGCTCGAGAGGTTTTCAAGTGTTGAGAGAAACGCAGATGAGATTAAACCCGAAGAAGTGTACTTTTGGAGTTAGGTCGGGTAAGTTCCTGGGTTATATGATTTGAAGGACGGATTCGAGCTAACCCGGATAAAATTGATACATTGAAGAATATGCCCGCACTACGAAATATCAAGGAAGTACAGAGGCTCACGGGTCGAATGGCCGCTCTCAATGAGTTTCTATCGAGATCAAGACTGGCGTGCATTACCATTTTTCAAGATACTCGAAAGGCCGCCCTTTTCATTGGGATGATGAATGTCGACGACCTTTGAAGAATTGAAGACTTATTTGTCGAATTGCCTACCCTCACTTCTCCTCGAGAAGGGAAAAGTTGTTAATTTATTTGGCAAGATGCGAGGAGGCGATGAGTGCGGTCCTAGTCCGAGAAAGGGTACATGGCCAAGTGCCAATCTACTTTGTCAAGAAGGCTTTGCATGGCCCCGAGGTCCGATACTCGCCACCGAGAAGTTAGCATTATGTCTCGTTCACGCCGAGAAAGTTGAGGCCCTATTTTCAAGCTCACCCATTGTGGTAGTCACCGACCAACCACTAAAGCAAATATTGGCAAAACCCGACACCTCAGGTCGATTGGCAAAGTGGGTGATTGAAATGGCTCAAGACGACATCGAGTTCCTGCTCCTCGAATCGCGATAAAAGCACGTGCCTTAGCGGATTTTTTAGCGAAGGGATCTCCGTTCAACTCGATCAAGAAAAGCAAAGCCCAGAGGAAAAATGGACTCTTCAAGTCGATGGCGCATCGAAAGGAGAGGGGCAGAGAGAGTGGTTCCTTCGTAAGCCCGAAAGGCGAGGAATTCCCTTACGCCTTCGTTTCGACTTCAAAGCAACGAACAACGGCCGAATACGAGGCTATGATTATCGGTTTAAAGCTCGCTTTGAAGTCGGGTGTCGAAGATTTGTGTCGCTTCTGACTCACGCCTAGTGGTCAATCATGTTAAAGGAGTATGAGGCTAAGGAAGAAACCATGAAAAATTACTTAGCGATTGTCCAAAGCCTCATACCAAAATTCAAAACGGTTCAATTGAAAGCAGTTCCCGAAGTCGTAACAAGAGAGCCGATGCGCTCTCCAAGTTGGCCTCAAACTTCATGTCAAGTAAGAAGGTTCTAGTCGAGTTATCGACCGATAGGAGTTACATCGAGACAGAGGCCCAAACCGATTACTCAAGAGAGCCACATGGATGGACTCGATCGCCTTTATCTAAAAGACGGAATACTACCGGTGATAAAGTGCAAGCCAGAAAGTTCGACTTCATCCACTCGATATCGTTCTTCGACGACATCCTTTATCGGAAATCCTTTGTAAATCCATGGTTAAGATGTGTCTCTCAAAATGAAGGCGAATATCTCTTGGAGGAAATTCATAGAGAGCGTGTGGAAATCACCGTGGAGCTAGAATGTTAGCTCGAAAATGTAAGTTAGCCGGATATTTTTGGCCGCGTCGATGCAACGAGATGCAAATAATCTTGTCCAAAATGCAACGCTTGTCGATTCATGATAATATCTCTCATCAACAAGCACAAGACATGAATGTCATCTCGCCAAGATGGCCTTTGACCGATGGGGTCGACATTGTAGGACCTTTACCTCGAGCCCGGAAATCTCGATTCGTGGTCGTTGCGGTGGACTACTTCACAAAACGGGTGAAGCTAAGGCTTTGCCCGACATCCGTGCCGCAACCATTAAAAAATTCTTGTGGGTCGACATCCTCTCGTAGTACGGAATTCCTAAGGCTCGATCTCGGATAATGGTACTCGATTCGAAGATCGTAAAGTGAGAGAATGGTGCAATGAGTACCATATCGACCAACGATTCACCTCGGTAGCTCATCCACGTGCAAACGGTCAAGTTGAGCAAACTAATCGATGAGATCAAGCTGGATTAAAAAGAGGCTAGAGGCGAAGGTCGGGATTGGGCAATTCAACTTCCGAGCATCCTATGGTCTTATAGGGACGGCTCCTAATTCATCAACTGGGAAACTCCTTTCTCTTTGGTGTATGGGTGTGAAGCGGTGATACCCGCCGAGATCGGAGTTCCCTCCTCGAGTTCGGCATACAATGTTGAGACTAACGATCCCGAACTCCGACAGAAAGGGACAATGTCGAAGAGCGAAGAGAGATAGCCTCGGCCTGTAATGGCAAGGTATAAAGGTAAGATCTCTCAAGATTACAACTCGAGGTCGAGGCATCGATACTTCAAGGTTGGAGATTTGGTCCTAAGGAAGAATGAAGCAAGTCGACAAGAGGCGGTCGGAAAGTTAACCCGAATTGGGAAGGACCTTATCGATTCTCAAAGTCCACCCCAAAGCGGTCTTATCAACTTGGTCGGGCGGACGGGACTATCTGTTCTCGACATTGGCATTCCAACAATCTGAGGAAGTATTATGTCCGAGATAAGCTTTTATGAACTTTTATTTACTTTTAATGTTATCTTGTAATAAGTCCATGTGACAATCTATGATATTCTAATAAAAGTATGCCTTTCTCGAGATGTTTTCGTGTTTGTTAGGATTTATAGCCAAAACGATACAAGTCCAATGTGATAGAAAAGTTAAAGGCAAAATAATCAACAACGAAGAGAAATCCGCAGGTCGGAAATCTAGACAAGCCAAAGCAAAGTTAGCCTAATGGGCTTACACGAATGCAAAGGCATAAAGACGGTTCGCATGGTCGGGCCAAAGGTCCAAGCTAAAAGCCGAACGAGTCCAAGAGGCAAACAAGGTTTAAGCAAAGGGACGGTTCGCATAGTCGGGCCACCCGCCCAAGTCGAAGCCAAACGAGCCAGAGGCGCTAAAAAGGCCCAAAGGGCGGTTCGCATAGTCGGGCCACCAAAGTCGAAAGAGCCCGGTTCAGACAAATAGTTCGCATAGTCCACCACTGTCCCGATCGATGGTCAAAAGAGCTCGAGTAGCTTAAAAAGACCAAAGATCGGGGACAGCTTTACACTAAAATGCTCACCAAAGGTCAACTAAGCCTAAGGGACAAAAGACTAAGGCAAGCACATCAATCTCAAGTGTAGTAAGAATCAAGGGTTCATAATACACTTGGGGGGCAACACAACACTAACAACAAGTATAGCAAATAAAAGTGAGTGGCGAGTGTCGAGAAGACATCAAGACTACAACACATCAAGCGAAAGACTATAACACATCAAGAGAAGACAAGCAAAATAATAAGAAAGAAAATAAAAACAAATTGCAAAGTCAAATAAAAAGTTTTGAAGCATAAGAACACAAGATGCGCCGGTCGAATACTAGCCAAAGTTGATTGTCAAAAAAATACTATTACAAAGTTTCAAGTTTGAATTACAAATCAAGAAAAGATAAAAACATCAAGATCGTGGGGGTCGGATTCCGGATTCGCAGAGGTCGGTTGGCAGAGGGTCGGATCGGGCGGCGGTCGGATTAGCGAGGGCGAAGTAGAGGAGGGCATACTTTATGGCCAAGGACTCTCCTCTTGAAACTCCTCGAAATACCGATCATACTGACTTCTCCGAGTCGGGATTATAGAACATAGGCGTCCCGGAGAGTCGACATGTCGAAGCTCGGAACGACCTCCTTCATTTGATCCACGGCCGGGGTATATCCACCCATCATCGAAGCTTGCATGATCACTTCTAGATCATCTTCAAGATTGGATGACTTGCGATACTCCATGATGGCCTCGGCCTTAGCCCTCCTCGACTGCGGGCATGCGCCGATATAGTTCACCAGTAGCGCATCTCGATCTTGGCGAGCCTTCCTAGCTTCTTCATCTCGCAGCTTTTCGACACGCTGCAGCAGCTTCTCATAATCTTGAGCCGACTTGAGCAGCTCTCGACCCCCGATCTTGCCTTTCATCTCGCGATCGGTCTAGCTTCTTCTCGGTAGTGGCGGCTTTGCTTCAAAGACCTCCAACTTATTTTGCGGCTTCTCGAGCTCAACGATCGACTCTTGCTTCAACTCGTTATAATTGTTTCTCCACGGAGAGTGCGGCGCTTTTGCAATGTTGTCTTGGAGTAACCTCGCCATTCTCCTTCTTAATCTCGTTCGCCGACTCTCCGGTTTTGGCCACCGACGAGCGACCTCACGACCAACAAGAGTATGCTACAAAATAAAAGAACGAGTTAGTAAATATACGGGGTATGGGCCTCGAGGAAAGCAAATATAAAAAGAGGTATCGACTTACGAGGCGATTTAGCTTTCATGCAGAACATAAGACAAGTCTTTGTTCTCCACACCGGCGTAATCATCAAAAACCCAGTCCACACCGATTCTCGACTCGGCGGTGGCCTCAAAGAACCTTTTTCCTCTTTGCTTCTCGAAGCGCTCCTTTACCACCTCAAAGAATGTAAGGTCTTTTCTTTGTTTGCACCACCGGCTCTTCAACATTAGCCTCAACGTTCGAGGTCGATCGATATATTCCTCTTCGCCTTCATCTCAAGAGAGCCATATCGGACGGTTAGCTCGCGGTGGTCGAGAGGCACCTCGGTCGTTCAGCTCCCGCAGATGACCCGATCGCGCAAGGTTGGTTCTAGGTGGAGGACGCCCCTCTCTCGAGAAGAGGAAGGCATGCCGATCTCACCATCGGCAAGTCGGTAGCGGCCCCGACTTCCCGAGGTGGTGCAACCACGACCGTCGCCAGGAATGCGCCGAGGGGTTGGTGACCTTGGAGAATTTGCCCACCGCAATACAAGAAAAGACAAGTTAGTTTGAACCAACAAACAACAAGTTATCGACTTAAAGAACTACTAGTGTGTAAAAACAAGCAAATAAGTAAACATCCTACGATTCTCGTGATCGGGAACATTCAGGCCTACATATGGCATGGGCCCGCCTTCCTCCTCTAAGCGAGCCAGGTGATACAAGAGACTCAAGTCTCGAGTACACACCTCGAAATCATGCCCACTCAGGAGTCGAGCCTCGTGAGGAGCCGGTTCCCTCCCAAGCTTGTCTTGTTTCCCCTCTCTCGACCTCCATTGACCGATGTAGGGGTTATCGAGGCCATGACGGACAAAGAAAATCGAGGCTTCCACTCCCACATGAGAAGAAGGGCCCTCGTAATGAACTCGTGGCGATTTGCTCTCCTCTGGAAGGAATACCACAACTTGTCAGGTGTGGCAACCATCTTGTAATAAAATCGGAACACGGGCACTGAGAAACAGACTTGCGCCACTCGACACGCTATGATGAACCCCATCAGAGTTCGACGCCATTCGGGCGAGTTGAGACACGCTAATCTCATAATGATGGAGGATGGCCGTAGCAGTACCGGGCGAGTGGAAACCTCAATCCGCTTGCCGATTGATTTTCATAAAACAAAGGCAAAATCCCTCCTGGGGCTCATCCGCAAATATGCAGTTACGGAAGGAGTTGAGATTCAAATGGAGGATGAATGATGTTGTATTTCCCGCAAATTTCAACAACATCCTCTCGAGTAAGTGTACTAAGACACCTTTTGCACCCTTTCCATCCATCCTAGTTACTAGCTTTTTAGGTCAAGTTGGTTAGGGACAGAGGAGGAGGGGAAGTTACTGAGCTCACCGGAGTCTACCGGAGAAGAAGATCGGAGATGACAGTGTGAGAGATTGGCTACGAATGGGTGTATCACTACCCCTATCTCGATTGATGGCGCTACTACTACTGGACATGGACAAAATCAAAACAAGATGAAGAACACTAAGAAAAGAAAGAGACTTACTTGGTGTTTTGAAGATTTGGAGATTTTGATAAGAAGGAAATGGCAAGTTGGCTCAGCAGCGCTTTTAACCCTCTCTCTTTTATATGCTGAGGTAAAAGATTTGCAAATGATTTGAAAAGACAGGAGATTATGGGGTTATAACTACCGAAAATCGCGGTTATCAAGGCAATGACGCGCGCTTTTGCGGGATTCGAAGCGTTTCGTGGGCTAGAAACCGCTCCACGTGGATGCTAGGCGATTAGGGTTATGAAAAGGCGGGCTTTCTCCGCCAAAGAAACACCCAACTCGAAGGCGATTCAAATGGCAGACCGACCTCGACAACGGAAGTCGCCTCTCAAGTCTCTGGGGGCTTATGACGATCTGAGGTTTCACTCTCTCCACGTGTCGTCTATCGGTTGGTCATCATATTATAAAATAACTCCAAGTATATCCATGTCGATGCCAGGCTCGAGGCAAGAGCCATCATATAAAAGCCAGGCTACGACGATCGACTATCGAGTATCGAAAGCGGTGTGAGATGACGTCCATAAGGATAGAGTCCACACCACCAAGCTAGCAATGTGGGATAATGAGTCAGAAGAGTCGATAACCGCAGTCGGTATATCGACATCAAGATGTGAGTCCACACCACTATCTAAGCCCATTAATAGCAATAGCTTGGGCAAGGGTCAAGGCCCATTTAAGGGTAAAGGTGACAATAATACAAGCCGACTTAACCTTAGGGTTTAGGCAAGTGTTGTCATTATAAATACCCCAATCCGGGAACTACGTAAGGCTTGATTCCTGAAGATAACAGATACGTAGGCAATCCAAGATACGGTCTTGGACTCACCAAGCATACATAAAATCCATCCTCATTCCTCTTTTGGCATTAGGGTTCTTGTGTGTTCATCACTAGATTAAATTAGGGCTCAAATCATCAAGGTGACTTAATTTGTCATCGCCATTTGGCGCTAGAAGGAGGGCTTCTATTGATTGAATACGCAAAACACGATGCCTCCCAAGAAAACCAAGATCCAAAATCGCATCTAAGGCGGTCGATCAAAGCTCCCAGGTGAACGAGCCAATCGATCCCGATATGCAAGAGATGAAGATCCCGCCTTGGATCTTATTCAACACGATCCTCGCAGAAGCAGGGGAAAAAGATCCAACTTTGAATCTTGTCCAGAGACCCACCAACCGAGAAAAACAAGCCCTTACTCTGAATATCGGGCACTCGCGGATCGGTTAAGCGAGGGGCAAATTTGGAGGTAATGTCCAGAATAATAGCCGAGGATTCTGTATAAAGACGGCGCAGCAGACGCGCCTGAAAGCGACCATGGCGGAAGGCGGTCGAGAAAGATGTGTGGACAAACCTAAAGCGACCCTGGGGGGGAAAGTAAGCGCATCATCTAGCTCGGTGGAAAGGAAGAGACGTGAGATTCACAAAAAACACGAGAGAGGGGACGATAGCGGCGCCAGGAGGAAGAGTTGAATGCAATTTTGGGAAAGAATCGTATCGTTGTGGCTCGAGTCTCCTTCACGGGAAGGAGATCGAAAGCTTTCCAAAACCCAAGGGTTTAAGATACCCAAAATAGAGCCTTATGATGGCACCACCGACCGGAGGACCATCTCCATAGTATCTGTCACAAATGAGATTGGATGGGGCCCCGATGCAATGCGTTGTCGGGCATTCGACGCTATACTTGTAGGTCGAGCAAGAGAATGGTTCACAAAGCTACGACCAGTGGTCGATCTCCGTTTTGCCATGCTCGCCGAAAGTTCCGAGACGCGTTTATAGTCAACAAGAAGTTTCATCGAGCGCCACGCACCTCATGAACGTGAGGCAAAGAAAAAGATGAAACAGTTGATGGAATACTTGAAGAGGTTTAATCTCGAGGCCATGCAGTCAAGGACGCGAGATGACCGACTTTCGATCACATCGTTTGTAGGGGCTGCGTAATACTAAGTTATATTTGAAGTTGAGCGAGACGTTCTCATACCATGGACGAACGCGTTAACGTGGTGCATCGATTCTATCAAGGGAAGAGGCGGTCGAAGGCACACCTAATCTGACCTGGATGGAATCCAAGAAGGACACCCGAGGTCCGAACAGAATCACCCAAGAGGCGGGATGTCGAGAGTAAGCCATCGGTTTGGGACCGTATCGACACATCCACCTCGGACCGTGGGGCAAGAAGGGACCTCACGTGATAAGGACTTTATCCCGCTCAATCGACCTCGATCGAGGTGTTGTCGATTATGCTTTCAAAAAACTTGGCGAGGAAACCGCCACCGTTGAAAAACCTCGAGAGAGGAGGAACGCAAAAAATATTGTGATTTTCACGAAGACATTGGTCATACAACCGAGGATTGTATCGACCAAGAGAGATATCGACGCTGTGCATTCGGAAGGAAAGCTAGACGAAGTTGTTGACAGATCTCGATATGATGGGCCCAGAGGGCGTGGAGAATTCAAGAGGAAAACTCCGATCAAGACAGAACCGAGGTCGAGATGTCCAGAGGCGGCGGATCGGTCACCTCGGAGGAATCGATCCCCGTGTCGAGAAGGAAATAACAGAGAAAATTTTGGTCGAGATAGGTATGAAGACAATCGACCGATTAACTATGTCAACACAATCTTTGGTCCTGGTGAGAGTGATAAAGACCGGACAATGAAGAGCCGACTTGTAGCTCGAGAGAGCGCAAAGCGGCTCGAGTTCACGGCGAAGTTGGATACGGCCCTCGAGATGATATCCCCAAGTCGAGGAGTCATAGCGAAAGGTTAGTCATTGAAGCGATTATTAGCCGAGCCCGTGTATCGAGTCAGATCGATAATGGGAGTGCGATGAACATCATATACCACTCGGCGTTTCAAGCAATGAAGTTGAAAGAGAAGGATCTTGCCCCCATAGCGTCTCCCTGCTCGGATTCACGGGCAAGCATCCATCCCATGGGCTCGATAAAGTTACTCACGATACGCTTGTTGGGGGCGGCGAGAAAGGACGGACACTTGAATTAAATTATGTGGTGGTCAAGGCTCCATCTCGCCTATAATGTTATTCTAGGGCGACCGCGCTCTTCGATCTTCGGGCTATCATTTCCACATTCCATAATAGCATGAAGTTTCCTACGAGAACGGTTCCCCACGAGTAAAAGGAGATGTTGAAGTCGCTCGGAGTTGTAACTCTGTAGTCATGAATGGGAAAATGGCGGTTCAACAAGTCTTAGTCGAGAGCCGATTCCGAGGAGGAAGAAGAGGAGAAGAGTTGGGTCTCCGGTGATGCGATTGAAAACGTCCGACTGCGGGAAGGAGAGGACGATCAATGCGTATAAGTCGGGATTTGGATCCCAGAGAAAGAAAAACAACTCATTGGTTAAGCTTCTAATCGAGTTCGAGACATCTTTGCTCGGAAAGCCACCGACATGCCGGGGTTATCTACCGACATCGCGGTTCATAAGCTTGAGATTGACCAGGCTAAAAGCGGTCAAAGCGAGAAGAAGAGGAATTTTGGCGTCCGATCGACTTGAAGCTATAGAGTTGGAAGTCGGCAAGTTATTGGCGGCCCAGATCGTGAGAGAGGTATTCTACCCAGAGTGGCTAGCTAACCCAAGATTAGTCAAGAAGCCCGATGGCGGTTGGCGACGTGTGCGTGGACTTCAGATCTAAACAAAGCATGTCCAAAAGATTCATATCCGTTGCCTAAAATCGACGAGTTAGTAGACTCGACCATCGATTTTGAAGTTTTGGTTTTTAGATGCGTATAAAGGATACCACCAGATTCTAATGGACCTCGAGACGCGGAGAAAAGCGCATTTATCACGAATTTGGCACCTTCATTTATGTGACCATGCCATTCGGATTTAAAGAATTTGGGGCAACATACCGAAGGCGATCAATAAGATATTTGCAAGGCAAATCGGTAGATGTATGGAAGTTTATGTAGGCGACTTGCTTATCAAGAGTCGATCTATGAGCGATGCCTGGTCGATGCTCGAGAGGTTTTGAAGTGTTGAGAGAAACGCGCAGATGAGATTAAACCGAAGAAGTGTACTTTTGGAGTTAGGTCGGGTAAGTTCTTGGGTTATATGATTTGAAGGACGGGATTCGAGCTAACCGGATAAAATTGATACATTGAAGAATATGCCCGCAGCACGAAATATCAAGGAAGTACAGAGGCTCACGGGTCGAATGGCGCTCTTAATGAGTTTCTATCGAGATCAAATGGCGTGCACTACCATTTTTCAAGATACTCAAAGGCCAGTCCTTTTCATTGGGACGATGAATGTCGATGACCTTTGAAGAGTTGAAGACTTATTTGTCGAGTTACCTACCCTTACTTCTCTCGAGAAGGAAAAGTTGTTAGTTTATTTGGCGGTATGCGAGGCGCGTGAGTGCGGTCCTGGTTCGAGAAGGGTACATGGCCAAGTGCCAATCTACTTTGTCAACAAGGCTTTGCATGGCCCCGAGGTCCGATATTCGCTCACCGAGAAGTTAGCATTATGTCTTGTTCATGCCTCGAGAAAGTTGAGGCCCTATTTTCAAGCCCATCCCATTGTGGTAGTCACCGACCAACCACTAAAGCAAATATTGGCAAAACCCGACACCTCGGTCGATTGGCAAAATGGGTGATTGAAATGGCCTCAAGACGACATCGAGTTCGTTCTCGAATCTGCGATAAAAGCATGTGCCTTGGCGGATTTTTTTAGCCGGAAGGGATCTCCGTTCAACTCGATCAAGAAAAGCAAAGCCCGGAGGAAAAATGGACTCTTGGTCGATGGAGCATCGAGTAAGAGAGGGGCAGGAGAGGGGCTCATTCGGTAAGCCCGAAAGGCGAGGAATTCCTTACGCCTTCGCTTCGACTTCAAAGCAACGAACAACGGCCGAATATGAGGCTATGATTCTTGGTTTAAAGCTCGCTTTGAAGTCGGGTGTCGAAGATTTGTCAGTTTACAGCGACTCACAGCTAGTGGTCAATCATGTTAAAGAGGAGTATGAGGCTAAGGAAGAAACCATGAAGAATTACTTAGCAGTTGTCCAAAGCCTCATACCAAAATTCAAAACGGTTCAATTCGAGCAGATTCCCGAAGTCGAACAAGAGAGCCGATGCGCTCTCAAGTTGGCCTCAAACTTCATGTCAAGTAAGAAGGTTCTAGTCGAATTATCGACCGATAGGAGTTACATCGAAACGAGAGGCCCGACCGATTACTCAACAGGCCACATGGATGGACTCGATCGCCCTTTATCTAAAAGACGGAATACTACCAGCTGATAAAGTGCAAGCCAGGAAAGTTCGACTTCAGTCCACTCGATATGCGTTCTTCGACGACATCCTTTATCGGAAATCCTTTGTAAATCCATGGTTAAGATGTGTCTCTGAAAATGAAGGCGAATATCTCTTGGAGGAAATTCATAGAGGCGTGTGGAAATCCTTTGTGGAGCAAGAATGTTAGCTCGAAAATGCAAGTTATTTGGGTATTTTTGGCCGTCGATGCAACGAGATGCGAACAATCTTGTCCAAAATGCAACGCTTGTCGATCCATGATAATATCTCTCATCAACAAGCACAAGATATGAACGTCATCTCGTCCAAGATGGCCGTTTGATCGAGTGGGGTCGATATTGTAGGACCTTTACCTCGAGCCCGGAAATCTCAGATTCGTGGTCGCGTTGCGGTGGACTACTTCACGAAATGGGTAGAAGCTAAGGCTTTGCCCGACATCCAGCCGCAACCATTAAAAAGTTCTTATGGGTCGACATCCTCTCGCAGTACGGAATTCGAAAGCTCTAATCTCGGATAATGGCACCCGATTCGAGGATCGAAAAGTGAGGGAATGGTGCGGTGAGTACCAAATCGACCAACGATTCACCTCGGTAGCTCATCCACAGGCAAACGGTCAAGTCGAGCAGACTAACCGACAGATCAAGCTAGGGTTAAAGAAGAGGCTAGAGGCGGAAGGTCGAGATTGGGCAATTCAAACTTCCGAGCATCCTATGGTCATATAGACGGCTCCAAATTCATCAACTGGAGAAACTCCTTTCTCTTTGGTATATGGGTGTGAAGCGGTGATTCCCGCCGAGATCGGAGTTCCTTCTCCTCGAGTTCTGGCCTACAATGTGGAGACAAATGATCCCGAACTCCGACAAGAAAGGGACAATGTCGAAGAGCGAAGAGAGATAGCCTCAGCCAGAATGGCAAGGTATAAACAGAAGATCTCTCAGTATTACAACTCGAGGGTCAGGCATCGATACTTCAAGGTCGGAGATTTGGTTCTAAGGAAGAATGAAGCAAGTCGACAAGAGGCGGTCGGAAAATTAACCCCGAATTGGGAAGGACCTTATCAGATTCTGAAAGTCCACCCCAAAGGGTCTTATCAACTTGGTCGGGCGGACGGGACTACTGTTCCTCGACATTGGCATGCCAACAATCTGAGGAAGTATTATGTCTGAGATAAGCTTTTATGAACTTTTATTTACTTTTAATGCTATCTTGTAATAAGTCCATGTGACAATCTATGATATTCTAATAAAAGTATGCTTTCTCGAGATGTTTTTCGTGTTTGTTAGGATTTATAGCCAAAACGATACAAGTCCAATGTGATGAGAAAAGTTAAAGGCAAAATAATCAACAACGAATGAGAAATCCGCAGTCGGAAATCTAGACAAGCCAAAGCAAAGTTAGCCTAATGGGCGATTTAATGCAAAGGCATAAAGACGGTTCGCATGGTCGGGCCAAAGGTCCAAGCTAAAAGCCGAACGAGCCCAAGAGGCAAACAAGGTTTAAGCAAAGGACGGTTCGCATAGTCGGGCCACCCGCCCAAGTCGAAAGCCAAACGAGCCCGGAGGCTTAAAAAGGCCCAGACAAAGGACGGTTCGCATAGTCGGGCCACACTGTCCAAGTCGAAAGCCAAACGAGAGCAGAGGCGAAAAAGGCCCAGACAAAGGGCGGTTCGCATAGTCGGGCCACTGTCGATCGATGGTCAAAAGAGCTCAAAAAAGACCAAAGATCGAGGGACGATTTACACTAAAATGCTCACCAAAGGTCAACTAAGCCTAAGGGACAAAAGACTAAGGCAAGCACATCAATCTCAAGTGTAATAAGAACCAAGGGTTCATAATACACTTGGGGCAACATTCTGATAGCAATAATAAAAGCAGCGAATAAAGTGAGTGGCGAGTAGCAAAGAGAGCGGAGGCTCGACAAGCGAAAGACTATAACGCATCGAGAAGACAAGCAAAATAATGAGAAAGCAAACACAAGTTAAATTACAAAATCAAAGCAAGTTAAGTTGAGAGCATAGTTGTTACAAGATGCGCCAGGTCGAGATACTAGCCAAAGTTGATTTTCAAAAAATGTCATTACAAAGTTTCAAATTTAAAGTACAAAGAAGATAAAGATCGGGGTTAGCTTCAGGGTCGGATTAGGATTAGCAGAGGTCGGTTCTCAGAGGTCGGATCGGTCGGCGGGCGAGCGAGGTGAAGTAGGAGGAGCATACTTTATGGCCAGGGGACTCTCCTCTTTGAAACTCCTCGAAATACCGATCATACAGCTTCTCCGAGTCGGGATTATAGAACATAGGCGTCTGGAGAGTCGACATGTCGAAGCTCGGAGTGACCTCCTTCATTTGATCCACGGCCAGCGTATATCCACCCATCATCGAAGCTCGCATAATCACTTCTAGATCATCTTCAAGGTTGGATGACTTGCGATACTCCATGATGGCCTCAGTCTTAGCCTCCTCGACCTGCGCCTGCGCTCGATACAGTTCAGCCTGTAGCGCATCTCGATCTTGACGAGCCTTCCTAGCTTCTTCATCTGCAGCTTTCTGACACTGCTGCAGCTTCTCATAATCTTGAGCCAGCTTGAGCAGCTCTCGACCCTGATCTTGCCTTTCATCTCGCACTCGGTCTAGCTCCTTCTCGGTAGTGGCCAGCTTTGCTTCAGCAGCCACCAACCTATTTTGCAGCTCCTCGAGCTTGGCGACCGACTCTTGCTTCAACTCGTTATACTGTTTCTCTACAGCAGAGAGTGCGGCGCCTTTTGCGATGTTGTCTTGGAGTAACCTGCCATTCTCCTTCTTGATCTCGTTCGCCGACTCTCCGGTTTTGGCCACCGACGAGCAAAGCCTCTCGACCAACAAGAGTATGCTACAAAGTGAAAAAACGAGTCAATAAATAAACGGGTATGGGCCTCGAGGAAAGCAAATATAAAAGAGAGGATCGACTTACGAGGCGATTTAGCTTTCATGAGAACATAAGACAGTCTCTGTCATCCACACGGCGTAGTCATCAAAAACCAAGTCCACACCGATCCTCGACTCGGCAAAGTGGCCTCAAAGAACCTTTTCCTCTTTGCTTCTCAAGCTGCTCCTTTACCACCTCAAGAATGAAGGCCTTTTCTTTGTTTGCACCACCGGCTCTTCAACATTAGCCTCAACGTTCGAGGTCAGATCGATATGTTCCTCTTCGTCTTCATCTCGAAGAGAGCCATATCGACGGTTAGCTCGCCGGTGGTCGAGAGGCACCTCGGTCGTTCGGCTCGGTGAGACGATTCGATCGCAGCAAGGTTGGTTCTAGGTGGAGGGACGCCCCCTCTCGAGAAGAGGAGGGCACGCTGATCTCAGCCACTGGCAAGTCGGCGGCGGCCTGACCCCCGAGAGGTGGTGCAGCTACGACCGTCGCTTCGGGAATGCGCTGGGGGTTGGTGACCTTGGAGAATTTGCCCACTGCAATACAAGAAAAAGACAAGTTAGTTTGAACCAACAAACAGCAAGTTATCGACTTAAAGAACTACCAGTGTGCAAAAACAAGCAAATAAGTAAAGCATCCTACGATTCTCGTGATCAGGAACATTCAGGCCTATGTATGGCATGGGCCCAGCTTCCTCTAAGCGAGCCAGGTGATACAAGAGACTCAAGTCTCGAGTACACACCTCGAAATCATGCCCACTCAGGAGTCGAGCCTCGTGAGGAGCCGGTTCCCTCCCAAGCTTGTCTTGTTTCCCCTCTCTCGACCTCCATTGACCGATGTAGGGGTTATCGAGGCCATGACGGACAAAGAAAAATCGAGGCTTCCACTCCCCATGAGAAGAAGGCCCCCTCGTAATGAACTCGTGGCGATTTGCTCTCCTCTGGAAGGAATACCACAACTTGTCAGTGTGGCAACCATCTTGTAATAAAATCGAATACGGGCACCGAGAAGCGGACTTGCGCCACTCGACACGCGATTATAAACCCCATTAGAGTTCTACGCGCCGTTCGGAGCGCGAGTTGGGAGACGCTAATCTCGTAGTGGTGGAGGATGGCCGAGCAATGGGGCGAGTGGAAACCTCAATCCACTCGCAGTTGGTTCTCATAAATCGCTTGAGAATCCTCCAGGGGCTCATCGGCAAATATATGGTTACCGGAAGGGAGTTGAGATTCAAATGGGAGGTTAGTGATGTTGTATTTCCGGCAAATTCGACAACATCCTCTCAAGTAAGTGTACTTAGACATCCTTAGCACCCTTTCCATCCATCCTAGTTACTAGCTTTTTAGGTTTGGTTAGGGACGGGAGGAGGGAAGTTCTACGAAGCTCACCGGAGTCTACCGGAGAAGAAGATCGGAGGTGACAGTGTGAGAGGGATTGGCTACGAATGGGTGTGTCACTACCCCTATCTCGATTCGATGGCGCTACTACTATTGGACATGGATAATTCAAAAACAAGATGAAGAACACTAAGAAAAGAAAGAGACTTACTTGGTGTTTGGGATTTGGAGTTTGTAAGAAGGAAATGGCAAATAGGCTCTGCTTCACGCTTTTATCCTCCTCCTTTATATGCTTGTAAAAAGATATGGCGAATGATTTGAAAAGACAGGGGATAATGGGGTTATAACCTGAAAATCGCGGTTATCAAGGCAATGACGCGTCTTTTGCGGGATTCGAAGCGTTTCGTGGGCTAGAAACCGCTCCACGTGGATGCTAGGCAGTTAGGGTTATGAAAAGGCGGGCTTTCTCCCGCCCAAAGAAACACCCAACTCGATGACGATTCAAATGGCAGACCCGACCTCGGACAACGGAAGTCGCCTCTCTCAAGTCTGGGGGGCTTATGACGATCTGAGGTTTCACTCCCTCCACGTGTCATCTATCGGTTGGTCATCATATTACAAAATAACTCCGGTATATCCATGTCGATGCCCAGGCTCGAGGCCAAGGCCATCATATAAAAGCCAGGCTACGACTATCGACTATCGAGTACCGAGCAGTGTGAGATGACAAGTCCATAAGGATGTTAGGTGTAGTGCCGAAAGACAATTTGTGTAATTGTTTTTAATAATGAATGATGTGAATTTATCTTACCTTATTACTTGCTTTGTGCTTGTAAAGTAATAACTGCTTGCTTTGCAAACCCTAAGTATATCGTATGTAACCACTTAACTCGGTGTATGGATTACACGAGGATTGAGTTAGTGGTGATATACTTAAGCTGTTAGTCCGTGGTGAACTTAATCGAGTTTAGGGTCTCTTGATTAAAACACCAATAATGCGCCCGTAACACCTTAGGGTGTGATAGTCTTATCCGGATTATCGGTAGAGAGGTACTACGTGGGGCAATTATATATGATGGCATTCATATAGGATTTGGACCGATTTAATCTGTATTTCTCGGTATAATTCCGTAATCGAGGAATCTTATTAAATCATTAGATGATCATATATGGATCAACCTTAATCTGAGGTGATCACGAGGATCTTTGCTTGTCCCGGGGTAGTGTTTGATGTGTTAGTTACGGTTCACTTTAATATGTGTTCCAAGCCACTTCTCATTGGCACTATCTCAGGATGAGTGAGTAGTTTCGATTTTCACAGACATGGAATCCATTCCTTCCTGCGGGAAGTAGAGAGACACGATCCCCTTGTTTGTTAGCCCTAAGAAAGTGATCGATCCGGGAGTTCACATTTGACTAATTAGCTACTAGTCGGATATGTGTACTAATTGATCATTAGGGGTTAATGGTAAATAAGGATAAGATATTTAAAGTCGGGTTCACGGAGACTTCCACTCGAGAATGGACGATCTATGGAGGGTTAATCCGTATGTAGTGATTATATCAATGGACGCTTATTAAGCTACATGGGTTGAGTATAAGTATACATCTATAATCGGTAGAGTTCGATTTCGGGTTTATGGTGGCGTAATCCCGGAATTAATAATTAATGTACTTTACATTCGATGAATAATTAATTATTGGAGCTACTGGTTATAGGTCCATGGTCCCGATGTAAGCTTACATAATTCGGACTAGTAATCTTGTTACTTGGGCCTCAGTGATAATTAATTGGTGAAATTAATTAATTGATATGCA
Organism: Gentiana macrophylla; assembly: GCA_026214975.1. Lineage (NCBI taxonomy): Eukaryota > Viridiplantae > Streptophyta > Magnoliopsida > Gentianales > Gentianaceae > Gentiana > Gentiana macrophylla. Next base: position 85,952,396 of record CM047809.1, on the reverse strand, counting down.
TGTATATTATTTAGTTGGGCTAAATAATATAATACACATAAAAGACATTTTATGTGGGCTTTTGACCCTAAAGGTGGCGCCAATATCATCATTTAATTAGAGAGAAATTAGTTTTCTTGGATAATTATTTGACATGTGATTTATCTTTTATTTGTTAAATGATAATTCATGGAATATTAGATAATAATATGATTTATCCTAATTTGTTTGGGATAATCATTTTATTTATCTTTTATTTGAAAAGGATTAATGTGATAATTATCACTTAATTATTTAATCCTTGGAGGACATTGATTACTCTCCCATATAAAGAGAGTTCTCCCAAGTCTAATGGCAAGGTACTATTCACGTCACTATTCACCGAGAGAAATTGGCGAAAAATTTGGCCTCTATTCTTAGGGTTTGAGTTGGAAAAATCTTGGGATTTTTTAGTTTGCATATCAAGGAGGCTCGTGTATCAAGAAGGGTGTCCACCAACCGCCGTTTGGAGAACACATCGGAAGATCAAGGCTTCTCTTCCCTATATTGGTAACATGATCTTAACCCCTTGTAGTAGTTTAAGTCCTTTAATTATGAATTGTGTCATATAAATCGTGATCCATCCATTTGCGCATAGATCTAACTCGGTTAGATCTAAGAACCTGCATCCTTCATGTGGTATCGGAGAAAGGTTCCACGATTTATATAGTCATAATCATAATTAAGCGATTTAAAAGAGTGGAATTGCATGTAGGTGATATTTTACTTATTATTATGCATTAATAATTTTTAAATTGCTATGGTTGAAGAGATGGATTGGGGTTGGCACCGTTTTCCCGTTAGATCTATTGTAAACTCATATAAGCGATGAAAATTCGTTTCGTATGAGTATAGGAAATTATGTAATTCATGTATTATTGCAATTTTAATTTCCAGAAAATAGATCTATACATTAGCTGTTTAGTCTTTTCATTTTTCCGTTGTTTGAGCCGTTAAAACGAAGATCCCTCCGGTCAGAATCAAGATTGGAAGTTGATGAACAATCCCACAAATTTTGGTGTCGATCAGAGTCCGTTTGGGTTTCCGTTCGTTGCTGCGAAGTGGCTGCTGTAACAGAAAAACGCAGGATTCACAGAAACCCTAACTGTGACTTCTTCGATTTTCTGGGAATAATTGGACCGTTCAAATTAAAATCCGACCGGTCAGATCGATAATCATGGAGTTTTGGACGTGACATAAAATTTTCAGGACGATCGGGATTCATCTTGATCCCCGATCGGCCTCGGAAGTAAATGATGCGCTGCTGTAAGAGTCTGTTTCAGCAGCAAGTTGGGCGGCTCACTGAGGAATATTGACAATTCAAAGCTCCAATCCGACCGTCCATCTTCAAGTCCGAAGAATGAAGATCAGATCTGGAAAGTTTCGTCCCGATCCGAGTTCGTTTGATATTCCGATCGTCGAAGATTCTTAACAGCTGCAGATTAGGGTTTTAATTTTATTTTCGAGTAGATTAGTTCTGGGGGTGCCAACGGTCCATCTCGGTGTTTATTTTCCGCACTAGTATACATGTGTAGATTGTATGAGTAGAACCGGAAAATTGCCATGACATGCATCATATCATGAATTCCACTCCATATGCATACATGTAGAAATTAATTCGAGGAATTAGTTAGGCATGTATAAAACACACGATTAGTTTTAATTAATTGTTTGATATTAATTAGAAACTAATTAGGGTAAAAACCGAGGAACACGGGTTTTTTCAATCGTCGAGGTTGGGTGATGGATTCTCGGTGAATCCCACTCTGCGAAAGCATAAGGAGTAAAATCCCGAAACCTCGTGGTTAAGGTGTTGGATTCTCGGTGAATTCCACTTACCAGAGCGAGATTACGTTTTTGTTTCGTAGTGTCTACGTGAAAGTTTGATGTTTAAGGATTGGATAATCACGGGCAAACAGGTTGAAAGTGGTTTAACCACGGTTGGGTGGTCAACAGTAGCTACGGCTCAATCGACTTCACCCTCCACGTGTGGCGTTTGCGAAGTGCGGCAATCTTGAGCCATCCGAAGAGCTACTACGGCCGAACGGACCTCTCCTAGCCTTGACCCGTCCGGACGGCCACATATGTTCTAACGAATAGGTCGGGTGGGCTAGCCCACATAACCGACAACATTCGGGCCTATGATTTATTGTTCCTTAATGTAACATCAAGTCCAAAAGCGTGATCGATAAACCCACCACTTTTTCAAAATATTGAGTGGGAGCGGGAGAGGCGACGGCCGACCCCACGGCCTCTCTTGTTGACACAAGCAACGTGAGAGAATGGTGACGCCTCGTGCGGCTGGGACCGGCCTCCCCTAAGGAAGGCCTTCACCGCTATCAAAATTCAAGGCTTGGTCTCCGAAAGGATAGGATTTTGGGTACTCGTCGGGTCACCGACCGACCCTAAGGCGGCACACTCGGGGTCTACCTAAAAATCTGAGGCAGTGAGTCACACTCATAAAGGATATTTTTGGTAGTACCTTGGGTGAAAAGGAAAGGTGATTGACGATCACAAATGAGATGTTCGATTCTCAATCGATCTTCAATATTAATCGAAACCTCTTTGACCTACCTACTAAGGTGCATCGAGGCATTAGATTAAATCCTTGGAGCGGTAGGATAGACTATAAGTACTTAGTTTATGTTTCTAAAATTTTAGTAGTGTATGATTTGGATTTATTTTACTGTCAATTTTATTTACAAGCTGTTATATATATCTCTCTAAGGTGCTAGACTGCTAGTGTAAAATTGACTAGTAATGACTTCGTTAAAAAGTGGTAAGTAACTAGAACGTTGTATTTATTAATCTCACATGCGATTAATTTTTCGGAAGAGATATTTCTCTTGAAGCCTTTAAAACTTAAGTGACGTAAATAGACATGTCACTGCTGTCACTCGTGCAGAACGAGAGACAAACGTAGTTAGTTTGAAAGATGATTGGGACGATAAAATTCTTCTAGTGAATTTTAATGGTGTAGTGTCTACACGAGAAATTTTCTAATAGAAAAATTGGAGAATCATAAATTTAAGTGTCGCTAGTTAGACGGTATTTGGAACCGATAAACTAGTGGGAGCTTTTATCTTATGTTTTTCTAATTTATTAGAAAATTAGTCCCACATTGAGTAACGCTTTTATTAGACATCCCACGGTTCACGAGTAGTGTCTACTCAATTGAGCTGCTAGTTCAAGACTATTTCCTTTTAAGGAAAGTTGAGAATGGGAAAGAATGTCTATAAGTGTTAATCATCTTAACTAAAGTTTTGAGGCTAACCGAAACATTAATTAAAGAAAGTATAGGATAAGGAAAGTGATTTTTGGATCACTAACCAATGAATCCTTAGCGACTTTCTTAACCGAGTAACTTGACTCGGTAGCTTAGTTCTTTGGAAGAACAAGGAAGCTGTGCATTAACGATTAATAGAGTAACAACGGGCAGTAATTTCAGCTACAATAGTGGGAGTGATATAAGGAAATGAATTTGGATTCTATCCTTGAATATCACGAGAAAAATTTATTTTTTACGTTTACTGATTCGTTGAAACAAATGGATTCACTTTCAACTCGATATATTGTTGCCTCATAGAAAGTGAATATGACATTTGTAGTACGAATCCAAGACTCGGACTTTTGTTTGATAAAGTCAGAACCACTAAGAAAAGCTGAATAGGTATAACACATCTAAAACTATTAAAGGTAAAAGGTTTCCGTATTAAGATAAACGACCTTTCAATATCTATTAATTAGTGCATATATCCTATAGACAAGACCTGCTGACTGGCTAAGAGTGATTCCTATCTCCCAGTCTTGGAACACTATCTCAAAGGAACAATGACTAAGTTTCCTTTCAATCGGGAAAGGGTAATAGATTTGAAGGGGTAACATAGCTTGTTCACCATGACCTTCGGGGTCTAGTGAGAGATACAAGCTAGTGGGAGTTTTTGAGTGGTGACATTTTGTCTGATAACTACTCGAAACGTGATTTAGTTTATCAAAAGAATACGAGGAGGAGTCTCGATTTTAGCGAGAGAATAGAGTATTCCATGCTCGGAAATAGGCTATCGTATAGTCTTGGGGTGATGCTCGCCGGCTTCGCCTCTAGTGGAATGTTTCTCACCGAGGAAGAAACCATAGACTTGCCCTATATAGTTATTGATATGCTTGAATACACTGCTAAACTTGATTAAGATAATTCGTTGCAAAATAACGGTTAACATTATTATGTAATCCGAGAAGTCTACCTAGAAGATGCCAGTGAATTTATGGATAATGAGTGAATTCGGTTCACACTACTTCCATAAATGTAGGCATTTAGCGTTTAATGCTTGAAGGTAGATTTGGAGATTTTGCGCATCACGTTTGATTGTGATTGTTCGTGAAATATCTTAATGAGGCGAGTTAAGGTTGATTATAAGATTCTTGAGATCGAAAGTGACGGTTTGAGCATCACAAGCCTTACGATAGAATCTATAAGTAACAACCTTAAACCTTGGAGTACGGTTACCCAAAGGTAGTTACTATCGATTTAATCGGACCACATCGGTTGTTGGTGATTACACCGATAAATACTACTAGATCGAATGTCAATCCACCCAAGACACGGTGGGAGTATGGTTTAACCGTTGACCCATTGTGATTTTGTGGACTTTATAATCTTTGGGGTGATTGATAACATATGGCTCTTGGTGGGCTGTATATGATTACGATTATAGAGGTTGGTTTGAAAACCTTAACCCTGTGAATGGAGTTTTGGTACTCAGGTTCTATTGACCTCTTGTAGAACCACCCGAGTGTCTCAGGCCAGTGGGAGCAATTGGATCTACACGGAAAGAGTCGAATGAATAGGAAAGTTTAAACTTTCGGCGCAAAGGTGAGTGGTATATAGGTGATTCACGACAAGTAGAGAGTTAACCGGACCTTGAACTCTCTCACCACTCGATCTTGCTAGATTTCGTTAAGCGAGAAAATAGGGGTGATTCCACGAGACTTTCTTGCCGAACAACGGAATCTGAATTCATTGAACGAAGGGTTTTAGCTAAGAATGAATAACGGATTCGTTACAAAGCGGAAGATAGGGGTGATTCCAAGACCTTTTTGCGAGACTAACGATATCTTAATTCATTCGAAAGAACCTTTGGTAGGAGGAGGCTGCCATGGCTTATATCCTCTCTGTGGATTTAAGAGAACCTCTCGGTCATTTAAAGTCACATGTTTTAAAATATGTGGAATTGACCAGAATATTGATAAGTCTTTAGTAGACTGGATATCAATATTGGTAAAATAGTAGTATTAGTGTTCATGAATGATAACACTGAAACAGTTGGAAACAACATGTGTGTGCTATCTGAAGTCAGAAACTGACACGCCAAGATTCTCTGGATGAGAGAATTGGACTATGTTCTAAGAATCTGATTCGGTCAAATTCACGAGAATGAGTCATTGGCTATCCCACCGATCTTATTGAATAAGATGATTATGCATATATGGTTGCAGCATTCAACGAGAGTAGTCCTACCTTACCTCTCAGGAATGATTCTCCAAATCTTCAGATAAAGAGAAAATGGGATAGAGTCTCTCTGGGATAAGGGCAAGTCAGCTTAAAACGAGTCAATTGCAGTTGAATCTTGGATTCAAGCAATAAGTAGCGGTTTAGTACGTCCTCAAGTATCGTTAGAGAACGAGGAATCATATGCTTGTATATTCAGGTGCAAACTTGAATATGGTTGACCACACTGATTCTGACTTGTAGTCAGATTAAGGATGATCATTAAGTTGATCTCGGGCTCAGTGTTTACTCATAGTGCTTAGAATTTCCTTGTTGGTCTGGGAGTAATTCCAGGTCTAGCGAGCCGATATCACTTTATTGTGAAAACAATGAAGAGATAGCTTAGAAGGATTTTCTCAGTCACTAGAGGTCAAAAGCATATTGAGAGAGAGTACCGCCTGATTAGATGGACCGCAACGCGTTCGATCCTAAAGATCATCTCGGGCCGACAACCAAAGCGATCGTTGTACCAAGTCTAGTGCTTGGAGGGTACGGCATTGAGGAATATATCTCATCTGCTTTTAGAGCAAGTGGGAGAGTGTTGTGAATAAGATGAGAAAGGGTGTGCTCTAAAAACAATCGTTGCTTGTCATTTCGTGCAAGTGGGAGATTGTTAGGTGTAGTGCCCGAAAGACAATTTGTGTAATTGTTTTTAATAATGAATGACAGAATTTATCTTACCTTATTACTTGCTTTGTGCTTGTAAAGTAATACACTGCTGCAAACCCTAAGTATATCTGTATGTAACCACTTAACTCAGTGTATGGATTACACGTGAGGATTGAGTTAGTGGTGATATACTTAAACTGTTAGTCCGTGGTGAACTTAATCAGAGTTTAGGGTCTCTTGATTAAAACACCAATAATGCGCCTGAACACCTTAGGGTGTGATAGTCTTATCCGGATTTGTCGGTAGAGGTAGTACTACGTGGGGCATTTATATATGATGGCATTCATATAGAGATTGGACCGATTTAATCTGTATTTCTCGGTATAATTCCGTAATCGAGGAATCTTATTAAATCATTAGATGATCATATATGGATCAACCTTAATCCTGAGGTGATCACAGGATGCTGCTTGTCCCGGGGTAGTGTTTGATGTGTTAGTTACGGTTCACTTTAATATGTGTTCCAAGCCACTTCTCATTGGCACTATCTCCAGGATGAGTGAGTAGTTACGATTTTCACAGACATGGAATCCATTCCTTCTGCGCAGAAGTAGAGACGATCCCTTGTTTGTTAGCCCTAAGAAAGTGATCGATCCCGGGAGTTCACATTTGACTAATTAGCTACTAGTCAGATATGTGTACTAATTGATCATTAGGGGGTTAATGGTAAATAAGGATAAGATATTCTGAGTCGGGTTCACGGAGACTTCCCACTCAGAATGGGACGATCTATGGAGAGGTTAATCCGTATGTAGTGATTATATCAATGGACGCTTATTCGCTCTATGGGTTGAGTATAAGTATACATCTATAATCGGTAGAGTTGATTTCGGGTTTATGGTGGCGTAATCCCGGAATTAATAATTAATGTACTTTACATTCGATGAATAATTAATTATTGGAGCTACTGGTTATAGGTCCATGGTCCCCGATGTGGCTTCTGTAATTCGGACTAGTAATCTTGTTACTTGGGCCTCAGTGATAATTAATTGGCTGGGCTAATTAATTGATATGCATGTATATTATTTAGTTGGGCTAAATAATATAATACACATAAAAGACATTTTATGTGGGCTTTTTGACCCTAAAGGTGGCGCCAATATCATCATTTAATTAGAGAGAAATTAGTTTTCTTGGATAATTATTTGACATGTGATTTATCTTTTATTTGTTAAATGATAATTCATGGAATATTAGATAATAATATGATTTATCCTAATTTGTTTGGGATAATCATTTTATTTATCTTTTATTTGGAAAAGGATTAATGTGATAATTATCACTTAATTATTTAATCCTTGGAGGACATTGATTACTCTCTATATAAAGAGAGTTCTCCCAAGTCTAATGGCAAGGTACTATTCACGTCACTATTCACGAGAGAAATTGGCGAAAAATTTGGCCTCTATTCTTAGGGGTTGAGTTGGAAAAATCTTCGGGATTTTTCTGGTTGCATATCAAGGAGGCTCGTGTATCAAGAAGGGTGTCCACCAACCGCCGTTTGGAGAACACATCGGAAGATCAAGGCTTCTCTTCCCTATATTGGTAACATGATCTTAACCCCCTTGTAGTAGTTTAAGTCCTTTAATTATGTGTTTTGATATATAAATCGTGATCCATCCGCTGCGCGTAGATCTAATTCGTTTAGATCTAAGAACCTGCATCCTTTCAAAGGATAGAGTCCACACCACCCTAGCAGTGTGGGATAACGAGTCTAGTGGTCGATCACCATGGTCGGAAGTATCGACTCGAGCACTGAGGTCCACACCACCGGTATCCAGGCCCACCCACAAGGCGATAGCTTGGGCAAGGGTCAAGGCCCATTTAAGGGTAAAGGTGACAATAATACAAGCCGACTTAACCTTAGGGTTTAGGCAAGTACTGTCATTATAAATACCCCCAATCCAGGAACTACGTAAGGCTTGATTCCTGGAACAGAACAGGATACGTAGGCAATCCAAGATACGGTCTTGGACTCAGCCGCATACATAAAATCCACCCCTCATTCCTCTTTTTGGCATTAGGGTTCTTGTGTGTTCATCACTAGATTAAATTAGGGCTCAAATCATCAAGGTGACTTAATTTGTCATCGTCACCATACAAATAAAAATCTTTTTAGACCTATTTTTCAAGTTTCCCTGTGTAAAATACTTCCTCCGTTTTTTTATTTGTCACATTTCAGAATTTGTTCCTTTTTTATTTATCTATTATTTTACATTTTCAATGCATCATTTATTATTTTTTCCCCTTTACCAAAAAATCATTTACATCACCAATAAAACAACAAATTTCCAATACAAAAACTTTACCAACAAAGTATTTACATCTCCCATAAAAAATATATATTTTCAATACTATATTTTAGGTATATTAATTACTTTTTAATTTGTGTGACTTTTCTCTCTGTGACAGATAAAAAAACGGAGGAAGTATCTTTTTCTCTTGCTAATCAAATGTATTAAAGTCAAAGATTTTTTATGACATGACAAAAATATCATCCAGAACATGTGGTTTTATATAAGTTTTTTTACATGTAATCGAATCAAATCCGAATTTGCCCAAGTAAGTGAAGTAACGATTAAAAATATCAATAAAAGAACGAGCACTGCGATCCTTGTTAGGTGTAGTGCCCGAAAGATAATTATATAATTGTTTTAGGACAGAATTAATAATTCATCTTATTATATCCATTTATGTTTATAATTAAGACACTACTGAAAACCCTAAGTACATCGTTTATATAATCACATAACTCAGTGTATGGCTATACACAAGAGGATTGAGTTAGTGAGATGTACTTAAAATTAACTTAGTCCGTAGCATTGATTAATCTGAGTACGGGTCTCATGATTAATATGCTAATAATGCGCCCAGAACACTTTACGGTGTGACAGTCTCATCCGGACTGTCGGTAATAGGGTACCTAGTGGGGCATTTATATATGATGATAATCATATAGGGCTGGACCGATTTGATTTGAGTTCTCGATATAATTCCGTGACCGAGAAGTCTTACCGAATCACAAGATGATCATATATGGATTAATCTCAATCCTGAGGTGATCACAGACAACTGCTTAGACTAGGGTAGGGTTTGATGTGTTAGTAAGGATCACTTCGTAGTATGTGGTCCAACACTTCTCGTTGGCTCTATTCTGGAATGAGTGAGTAGTCTGTGTTATCACAGATATGGAATCCATTCCTTCCTCGGGAAGTAGATGCACGATTTCCTTATTTGTTAATCCTAGAAACCGATCGATCCGCGGAGTTCATGTTAGACTAATTAGCTACTAGTCTGGTATGTGAACTAATTGATCACTAAGGGGTTAATGGTAAATAAGGATAATATGTTTCGAGAAGGGTTTACGGAAATATCCCGACTCGAAATGAACAGTCTGTGGAGGATTTATCCGTATGTAATGATTATATCAGTGGACACCTTATCAACTCATGGTTGAGTGTAAGTTATCTATATTCGGCAGAGTTCAGTTTCGAGTTTATGGTGGTGTAATCCCGGAATTAATAGATTGAATATTATTGTTCGGTCTGACGAATAATTTTATTTAATTTATTGTAGCTACTGAATATGGGTCCATGGTCTCCGACGTGGTTCCTAATATAGCATATAGGTTTCTCTTGCACCTCAATTATAATTAAATAGTGGATTCGGCTATTTAATTGATATGTGGATTAATTGTTTAGTTGGACTAGATGATTAAATACATGGAAAAGATATTTTTTGTGGACTCGGCCCAATGTGTCAAAAATGCGTGTGGACCTTTATTTAATTAAGGGGGGGCGCATTTTATGATTATTTAATTAGAGAGAAATTAGTTTTATTGGATAATTATTTAATGTATGATTTAATCATTTATTTGTTAAATGATAATTCATGGAATATTAGATAATATATTTATTTATTTGTTTGGGATATATATTATATTTTTATTTGGAAAAAAGATTATTCTAATAATTATCTCTTAATTATTAAATCCTTGGAGGACAAGGATTACTCTCCTATATAAAGAGAGTTCTCCAAGCCAAATTAGACACATAATTTTCGAAATTATTGAGGAGTATTAGGCTTGGATATTTCGGCCTAAATACTAGGGTTTTGAGTTGGGAAAATCTTGGGATTTTCCGGGTAGCATATCGAGGAGGTCCGCGGCTTGAAACACCATCCACCTGGTGGTGCTTGGAGACACATGTTGGAAGACTTTGGCTTCTCAACTTGTTCTTGACGTTTTCACTATAAAAGGTTGGTGATCTAACCCCTCGTAGGTTAGATCTATTTATTTATGTATTTTGGTTGACTAGATCTAGATCTTGTAGAAGCGGCCACAGAATCGAAAGTGGATCTTTGATCCATCCCGGAGATATTACATCTTACAATCCTTAGCTACCACGTAATTAAGAACATTGGTATGACCTCAAATCGCTAATCCATAACCAAGAACCTTGGTATGATCGAATAGTCGTCACATATTTATCACCACGTTTTCAATACCAACGTTAATGACACTAATATTATAGTTATAAATGTATCATTACCCAGTAAAAACGCGTCGATCTAACTAATTTAGTTAGCTTAAAAGGAACATGAGTGGCCCGACGAAGTACCGTGGTGCCGAAAATTTAATTTCGTGGTGTTGTCAAGTAAATGAAAATACTACCTATATCCAAAAATATAAGTCGTTTATATTTTTTCACATGATTGAAAAGGTTGGTTAAATTGATTATTTGTCATTAATTTTGTTTAAAAAATTTAGAATGACATTTGACTATTATTAATGCAGGTATATAGTGAAAAGTGGGAGAGTATACAATAAATGAGGGTTAAAAGAGAAAAATGTAATAAATGAGTCATTGATTTTCTAAATGGATTTATATTATGGGACAACACAAAAAAAAAAAAAAAAAAAAACTAATCGAACTTATATTTTAAGACGGAATTAGTAATAACAAAAAAAAATGTCAATAGTACAAATGTGATACCAATAGAACTCTCCTATGATTGATTATAATAAAGATACCAAAGATATACATATCACTGAAAAAATGTATTATTATTATTATTATTAAGAAACGTCTCCTTATTAGTATTATTTTTTTTCCGGAGAAACGTCTCATCTCATTATTATTCAGACAACCTCCGGGTTCCAGCTACAAAATATTGTTGAGAATGGAAAATCATGATGCCGGGATATTTTATTAGAATGAATCGCGGAATAACTGTCACGTGTAAAAAAAGATAAAATTATTTTATTTATTTGTATACATCACGGTAATTTGAATGTTCATTCTAATGGGGAGTACTTAGAGTAGAATTATATGTCTGAAATACAGTCATTCCTAAAGGTATAATCAATCGAAGTGAAATGAAATGACGATTTCTGCATCGAAATGACTTCGAATAAAAAGTTCGGGTTCAAACTCGGCAAGAAGAACTTTAATTTAATTTTTTGAACACCCAAAAACTTTCATATATTAGCAAGATGCTAAAAAAATTACAAAAAATTTTCAAAGTGCCAAAGTAAACTCAAACTATCCCAAACATAGATCAAGAACAACAAGACTACATCTAATCAAACAACAGACCGCAATTCAAATCCAAACCCATTTATTTTTAGGGTTCATTTCGACCATCATACTGATTCAATTCCAACCTCCCAGAACTTATGATGCTGCAATCATCGGATTTGTCTTCCAATCTTCCCAATCTAATTTTTTGAAACAAATCGCATTTGAAAGCCACGAAAATGATAGTCTTTGTACTTCTTTGAAAATCAATTCCAGATTTAGAACGGTAGAATGAAAGATGACTTTGTTTCTATGGTTCCAAATTACCCAAGCCGTGACACCCACCAAAGCCGACCATAAGCTTGCAACCAATTTCGAATACGCAGCTCCTGCTTTCATAAGGCAAAGATCGCTAAACGAGAACGCATTTAGCCCAACAATATTACACCAATTTAGAATATGAGACCAAATCAAAAACGTCACATCACACGCAAAGAATAAATGATTAACTGTTTCTTCAAACTTGTAACATAACGGGCCAAAAGAATCCTGAATTGCAACTCCACGACAAATAAGATTCGGTTTTGTGGGAATTCTTTTGAGACTCGGCTCGGTTAATTATTCGAGTACTCAACTCGAGCTCGAATTGGAAAAAAACCGAATCGAGTCGATCTCTCTTGCGAGTCGAGTACGAATAGCTCACGAGTAGCCCATCTCATTCACAGCCCTAGTCATTCCTCACAAAATAAAGCAAAATATATTGATGCAGGCCTGAGCCATCAAAGTACCGGATATTAAAACTTACCCAACATCACCTCTATTTATGCAAAGGGGAAAACCCTACTTTCCACTTTGCAGATTTCCAATATCTCATTACTTATAGCTTAGTGACCTTTCTGAATCACGTAACCAGGCCATGTGAATTGTGATGTGTGCAGAACAGAGTAAAGTAACTGCAGAGATTCCCCTACCCTCTTTTTCTCCTATAATAATTGAATTGAGTTTTTTTAGGGGTGAATCGAGTTTGAAAATGAGTTTTTCCTGCATCAAATCAAATTTCAAACTCGGTCCAACTAGTATTAAGAGGTGTTAGGTTTGGTTCTATCATGTGAACGTGTAGGTTAATTAATAGTCTTCTAAATAATATAATATCGTTTCAGTAGGAAAATAAATAATGACATAGTATTATCGATTATGATCTACATAATCGATGTGGGAAGGTATGTTTTATTACTCGTATGTCACAGTTATTGTCGAAGCAGTTGTAATGGAATCTGTAGAAAAAATGGTAAATATGTTTTACGTATTCTAACTCTCTAAACACGGTTTAAATATAGGTGCATCAGAATATCATACTCTACATCTAACGCGATGACGAAGACTTTATAGATCCTCTTTCAATCTGTTTCTAAATATATGTATGTATGTAGATCCATACTAATGAAATCATTCGACGGAAAAAAAAAAAAAAAAAAAAAAAAAAAAAAAATTTTAAAATTCCAATCCACTCTCTATTAATGAGAGAATTAATGGTGCAATGATTGTATAAATGTTGTAGCAAGAGTTATATGTTACATCATTTCAGATTTACTTTCTTTTATATGATACATTTTTATTGTATATAAAAGTTAAAAATAAAAAATTATAATGTTTGTTATTTTGTACGACTTTTATTCAATGGTTGTATCGTAAAAATATATGTGGACTCCACTCCAAAGCCTCCGTCCTTCCCTCTATCGAGAAATTTGAAAATCAAACACTTTTTTGACAAAGAAAATCAAGACACTGTAAATCTATATTTATTTTCAGGTTGTGTTAGATCTAATATTTTTTTTAGGTAGTCCGTGCAAAATTGTACATGCTCAACACACCCGTGCAAAATTCAACGGGGTATATGGTTGCACATGGTTATATTAACCAAACAAACAAAAAAGAAAGAGGAAGGAGGGTATACGGTATACGGTTGCACTGAATTTGTATGGAGCCGCATAAATTTCAGATTGGTTTTCTCTCAAAAAATGCATGTACTACATAAAAAAAAAATATCAGATCTGACATACCTTGAAAATAAATACGGATTTCTATATCAACATGATCTTATAATTTCTCTCCCTCTATCTTCTTTATTTATGATTTTTCACCCTCTCTTTTTGTTTTCCTTCTTTAACATGAGAAACAAAATGGGAAATTCTACAGCTGTACAATTCACATGAAAGTGAAAATTCATTGAGCACTGTTGCAGTAGATAATAATAAAGAGTAGTGATACATTCATTATCTTTTTTCATCACAACATCTTACACAATACAATCAACATTTTTTGACAAAGAAAATCAAGACACTGTATAAATCCATATTTATTTTCAGGTTATGTTAGACTTGACATTTTTTTCAGGTAGAACGGGCTCAACACACCCGTGATTCAACGGGGTATATGGTTGCACATGGTTATATTAACAAAACAAACAAAACAGAAAGAGGAACGGGGTATACTGTATATGGTTGCACGTGGCTGTTTGGAGCCTGCATAAATTTGCATGGGTTTTCTCTTAAAAGTTCAGATGCGCTACCACGCAAAAAAATATCGATCCGACGTCGGCCGAAAATAAATACGGATTCCTACATTAACATGATTTTATAATTTCTCTCCCTCTATCTTCTTTATTTATGATTTTTCTCCCCACTTTTTGTTTTCCTTCTTTAACATGGAAATTCTACAGCTGTACAATTCACATGAAAGTGAAAATTTATTGAGCACTGTTGCAGTAGATAATAATAAAGAGTAGTGATACATCCATTACCTTTTTTCATCACAACATCTTACACAATATAATCAATACCACATATTTTATTGAGATCCAACACAATAAATAGTTTATCACTTTAATGAATGGGGTTGAATCAATTAGTGACAAGTACACTACACATTTGTGTAGTGCACATACCATTTCCCAAGAATAAATGTTGCTTTTATTATCATCAACTGAAACATTTATTATTATCTACTGCAACAAGCACAGTTCACGGGGAAGGGAAATGAAAATTTGTTTATGCACTTTGTGAAAAAATCTCCACCAATATATTTGAGTGTATATTACTATTGCACAAACACATCAAACGATATCGTTTTGTATCGTTTAATGCATTTGATAGTGTCGTGCATTTTGACATTAAATTAAATCGGACAGAAGCAATTACATGGAAGTAAAAATGTAACGTCCCGTTTTCGGACACCGAGTCCTTATCCGGAAAAGGATCGTTCGGCACGTATAAAATAAAAATAATTAACCTTATACGTAAGTCTCTACTACGTCGTATCAAAAATAAGCAAACGGAAGTAAAAGACCCGGGTATAAAAATTTATCCAAATAATCCAAGAATAGAAATGTAATCTAAAGATGAAAATGTAACTTTATTACATTCAAAGGAAATACGAAATCCCAAAACCCAAATGAACGTACAATATTCTCAAATGGGAAGTAAAGGTACTACAAGTCTCGAAAGACCAAAAGTCTAATCCAAAAGTACTAACATAGTTAAAAAAAATGAAAATAAAATAAACAAATGAAAAGTCTTCAATGAGGCGTCGTCAAACGTCATCATCGAACTCATCCTCGTAAATATGATCCACCTGTTCGTCTTCTCACCCCCAAACACATAGAAAACATGCATTTGAGGTAAGTACAACGTACTTAATAAGAAAGAGAAGCTATGACAACAATTACGATTTATAAAGAAAAGATATTTAAAAGTTTAGTTGTTTATGTGTGACCGACTCAATCTGGGGTTCATTCCATGTCCATCAACATTGATTGACTAAACGTTTCTACCTAGCTTATCTATGTTACAACCGCACTCAAGGGCACTACGCATATCCAAGCTGGGGATATTCTTGGCAACATATTGGTGGATCACACCAATATCCACGGAGTCTAGAATAGGTAAACTCCGATAGTACGCACATCTCAGTGGAGTCCTTCCGTACATAGGGTTTTTTTGACCTACGGAGTTCTTTCACCTTCAGAGGTAGCACACACATCGCGATATAGACTGGTGCCTATCCATGAGAGACATGTTGTTTAATCTTTTACTAGTCAAGTACGTATTTTATTAAAATGATTAACTAACCATCTAAGTGTTTTCAAGTAATCTCCCTCACACAACTACTCTCTTCCTAAACCACTAGACATAGACAAGGCCTAACAATTACACAGACATTGATGAATGCTAATTCATCAAAGCACAAGCCTATCATGCTCTTCCGACGGATCCGAACTTCAACTCCCTTCAAGAGTACATTCGGTGTTTTAACTGAACGAATCAGAAGCTCAATTCAGGCTTGTTTATGTTTAAACAATGTTAACATATCATAATTAAGGGTTTAAAACTCAACAATATAACTTAAACATCACTTATGTAAAAGCAGGGCAATGCGTGCGCAGATTATTTGGAATGCGTACACATTCCTCGCTTCTTTGAACCTCTTTGAAACTTTCGTCCAAACAATGCGCGTGCGATTGATCCGCAATCGCACGCATTACCCGACGTAACTCCTCTTAAAACTCTCTGTTTGAACAATGCGCATGCAAGATTCCAATGAATGCGCGACGCATCCAAAGAAACGTAAACAAACCGTAACTCTGTTCAAGGAATGCGTGCACATTCTTATGAATGGGTACGCATTCGGCGATCGAAAGCAAACTCGCAAAAACGTCTGAGGATCGCGCGCATTGCCTACAATGCGCACGTATTCACTCGCCGCCTAATTTTCGATTTTATCTTTAACGGTTTCTAATCCGTTTTAACCCAAATCTCATCAAATTTAACACAAGTAAGTCATAGAAAAACATATCTAACCATACCATGACATCTATGATCATTGATCAACGGAAAGACACATCGTCTAGCATTAAAACGTCTTAAAACTCAATCTAAGCCTTATAAGCGATAATTGAGATCATATGAAGAGTCTCTTACTTATTTGGTACCAAAAAACCAGATTTAAAGCCTCCAAAAGTCTCATTGCACTTCCCACAAACCGGTATCCAAACGGTGCTCTTATCACAACGATTCCAATTCTCCCTCCGATCGAAAGCGATCAAGAAGCTGCTTGATTATTGTGAAAACTCTCTTGGCCTCTTTCTCTTCTCAAAACCGCTTGAGAGATGAGAGCGTAGACTATTCTCGAATTTGTGTTTAGGTTAAGGAAGCGATTATGGTAATTTTCCTTAAATACGATTCTCAATTAAACCTTTTCCTTAATTACCCTTAATCCATAAACAAAAATTCAGGAATCCCTTAATTATACATATACATAATTCGAAAATATACATATATAATCAATTAAATACTTAACTCCTATAAAAGAAAAGAAATAATAATATTTCGTTTTCGCAAAATGACACGTCTGCCATTTTTCGAAAATCGGAATATTACAAAAAAACACATAAAGTAAAAAAGTAGAACATAATTTTCTATTCTCGGGGTAATCGTACGTCCACTATTAATCAATGATTAAATTTTGGAATAATTAGCGCAAAACACATCTATCTTTGGTTCAACTTTAGGACTTGCACCGTGTGTTTGAATTTAGTATTTTTACCTTCCACCTTGTGTAATATTTTACAACAAACATCATTTTTTGAATTTGACATTGAATAAAACGGAAAATACATGTTTGTCATTCACTCATCATCAACATTTCAAAACCAATCCGGTCTGAATCTTTCAAACAAACCCAAACTCATCCAAACTCAGCCCTAGTGAGAGAGATTATTAAACATTTTTATCCTTGTAATAATTCAATTATTTTTCCTAATATTCCTTTAGCTTCATGTTGTCTCTTTCTAGTCGTATTTTATTAATAGAAACAGTAATTTCATTCATAAACATAACTTAAAAACATAAAAACAGAGTAGATATTTTTCTTGAATAAAGTACAGTAAAGGTGGGCAGGTGCATTTAATGCTATGTAAGAAATGTCATTGAAGTAAAAAGGTCCTCGTTTTACAACAAGAACAGAGACGAAAGAGACATGGAAAAAAGGAGAGAGCTTTTCTGGAAGAGCAGAAAGAGAGTAGATGTGATTTCCATATAGAGAAGAAGGAGTACTCTAATCGAAAACAGAGAAGACAGATATATTTAATGTAAATAGGTGGAAGTAAATTCTGGAAATTAGAAAGATAATGGAAGGGTTTCTAAAAGAGAAAGAGGAGGAGACGTTATGACAGATATGAAAAAGACGTAGAAGAGCAGAAGAAATTTCAAGAGAGATACAAAGCATAGCGTCTTAGATAGTTAGTGAGTTATCTCCAAAACACGTATATATATGCATGTATGTATGTTTAAATAGTTTATCAAATTTCATATTATTTCCATGTGGGGTGTATGAAGACCATCATGGGAGTACTCATACGTACTATATCGTTATTGTCATATTAATAATTTTACAGAATGCTAAAACTTTGAAAATAACTTAAAAATACTTTCTCCCCTTTATACATCATTTTAGGGTAGGGGAATCACTGTATATTTCTCCCCTTTATTCATCATTTTTCAGTCTTATCTTTTTTCTTTCCTTCTTCACATGACATACAAACGGGGAAAACAAAACATATTGTTGAGAATGGAAAATTATCATGTAGGGATGTTTTATTAGAATGAATCGTTGGATAACTGTCACGTGTAAAAAAAAATAAAATTATTTTATTTATTTGTATACGTGACAGTAATCTGAATGTTCATTCTAATAGGGAGTACTTAAAGTAAAATTATATGTCTGAAATCAGTCATTCGACTCATTCCTCGCAAAATAAAGCAAAATATATTGATGCAGGCCAGAGCCATCAAAGTATTGGATATTAAAGCTTACCCAGCATCACCTCTATTTATGCAAAGGGGAAAACCCTACTTTCCCCTTTGCAGATTTCCAATATCTCTTTACTTATAGCTTAGCAACCTTTCTGAATCACGTAACAAGGCCATGTGAATTGTGATGTGTGCAGTAATTGCAGAGATTCCCCTACCCTCTTTTCTCCTATAATAATTGAATTGAGTTTTTTTAGGGGTGAATCGAGTTTGATAATGAGTTTTTCTTGCATCAAATCAAATTTCAAACTCGGTCCAACTAGTATTAAGAGGTGTTAGGTTTGAGTTCTATCAGGTGAACGTGTAGGTTAATAGTCTTCTAAATAATATATTTTCGTTTCAGTAGGAAAATAAATAATGACATAGTATTATCGATTATGATCTACATAATCGATGTGGAAAGGTATGTTTTTATTACTCGTATGTCACAGTTATTGTCGAAGCAGTTGCAATGGAATCTGTAGAAAAAATGGTAAATATGTTTTACGTATTCTAACTCTAGACACGGTTCAAATATAGGTGCATCAAAATCCGTACATGATACTCTACATCTAACGCGATCACGAAGACTTTATAGATCCTCTTTCAATCTGTTTCTAAATATATATATGTATGTAGATCCATACTAATGAAATCATTCAACGGGAAAAAAAATAATAACTCAATCCACTGTCTATTAATGAGAGAATTTATGGTGCAATGATTGTATAAATGTAGTAGCAAGAGTTATATATTACAACATTTTTTATTTACTTTCTTAATCTGAGTGAAAAATCCAAACGGACTTATATTTGTTAAGATAATATCACAAACAGATAATACTCCAGTTCGAAAATGTTACAGGTGTTTTTTTTTATAATTTTTTTTTTGAGGATAATCCATTTGTATTTTCAGTCAGGATAGTTGTACTTTAAGTAGAGATAAAATTGATCTAATCTCCCCAATCCTTGGAGGACCCTTGTTACACCGTAACTATACAAATTCAGATGATCAATACAAAGAAAACCATCGAGTACTGCAATTTTCAACTTCTAAATACTTTTACAGCATCAATTTTGGGACAAGATAGCAAGCATTGACCATGTTGGTCAACTTTTTTTTTTTAGCTTGCGGTAGTATCGAGGGTGATCTTTTTATTCATAATATAATTGATAATTTTTTGTCATGTGTAACAGTTGAGTATTGTTTTTATCATTTGATGTTTTGGGCTGTGTCGGCGGTTCTGTTGTGTTGGGTGGTAATTTTTTGGTGTGTTTACCTGGTCCCTCTAAGGACAAGTTAACATTTGTTGTGGTTTGGCTTGGAGAGCTCTCAGCTAAAGTTATTAATGATTAACCTCTCATCGCACTCCTGTGGGATCGGGAACGAGGGGACCTTTACGATTAAGGTTTAACCGTTTTTTTCCTAATTTAACCGTTTTTTATAAGGACAAAGAAGTTGAAGAAAAAATACAAATTTAACCTCAATTAAGAAAAAAAGGAAAGAAAAAAAAAAAGAATTGGGAATTGGGGAAAAAAAATGTTTGCAAGCTTTATAGCTGTGATAAGAGAATTGAAACTTTATTGACCATTGGTAATTCATGAACAACAGATACACCGTGCATTGCGCTGTGGCGTTATGTGTAATATATTTATGCAAGAGATTAAAATTGTTTTGACGGGAGGGGGAAGGACAAGCAGAGCTGCTCTCTGAGACAGCTAATCAAGGCCATGGCAGTAGCCTCTTTGAACCATATAATTTTAGGCCCCCTTTTCATGTGATAAAAAAAGTGCATTTTAGGTAAATTTTTATTATTTACTCAAGCTAAAAGACATGTAAGACCTAAAATTATAGCTGAATTCAGTGAAAGAAGGTCTAATCAATTTCGTTACATTTTTTTATAATACTCATCAATATAGTATACCTAAAAAGTAGTTGTGATATATTATTTTTTTCACAGGTTGAAGACCCTAAATTTTTTTGGTCTACGGCATTCGATTACCCAGACGGACTCGAGGACAAGGGGTGGAGGTTGGGGCGTTTGAGGGTAGTGCAGGTGCATAGCGTCCCGTAAGGGTCAAGTAGTTGATTTATATTAGAAGATGCATAACAATCCGCTTATTTAACGAGCAATGATAGAGATAAAATTTGTTGTATCAAGAACGAGTGTCACAACGCAGATCTCCACCATTGATCATGATGGAGTAATGATGATCAATGAGTTTATATTATGAATCAACATATAGATACTCGTTGTAGCACAACGGTTATGTCCGTATCACTACTCTTATTTAATCACTAAGCCAATTTTTGTGACTATAGTACAAACAGAAGCATAATCACATCGGAAAACACATAGGGCAATAGTTTATGTGGTTTTGAGCTTTAATTTCTTAATTGGGTGAGAATCTATATTACCAATCAATCTTGTCCAAAGAGAGTTGTACTCGAATCAGACATGGGTAAGAGACCGGAATGTAATCCGACATATAGGAGCCGGACTGGCTCCAACCCGGAAGATTAAAAAAGAAAAATAATGGTTTATAGTGGTCCAGGACTATCAAAATACACACCAAGACAATATTTTTCAACCAATTAATTTTTTTGAGTATGTGTTTTTTCTTACAAAATTGTTGGGATAGGTGTTGTGTGTGGAGTGATTTACGAAACAGATCCGTAATTACGGATTATTAAATTAGATAATAAGTAATGCGAATAGAAATAGTCATATAATCTAACAGATCTAACACAATCTATACTATCATACAGATTTAACTCGAACAATGAACCATAAAAGTTTGATGCAGAAAACAAATGAGTAGAAATCAAACCGAGGCGAGTAGTTACTCTTTCCTTAAGACAAATTGCTCCGGTATGGTGCCCACGGTAGTAGCAACAGTCTCCTAAGATACAACGGCTTTCGTCTCGGATTTAGAGGCACTTCAAAAATCCGAGCTCCGGCGAACTTACAGAGTGCCCCGACTTCTCTTCAACTCAATATGTAGATCTACATGAATGACTAGATCTATATGACACTCCTTTTGGTGGAAAAGACAAGAGAAAACTGAACAAATAAACATTCATCCATGGGGTTGTTTATATAGTGGAGAGGATGAGCCAATGCATAAATCGATTGGCGAACACGTCACAAAACTTTTCCCTTGGAAAAGTTACTAATTTTAAATTATGCTTAATTTCATTTAAAAATTTCAAATTAATTAAGCTATTTTCAAATCAATTCCACATCGTGATTGGTCGGATGACTCAAGGAATTCGATTGGTCGGATGACACAATCACATTCCAAAAATTAATTTTATAGTTAATTTCATAAAGAAATTTTGTCCAAAAATTAATAGTAACAACCAAACCGACCGAGCACGAGCTATGCTAGACGGCGCCGTGATGCTGCGCGTGGAATTACCTAAGTCCTCCTCATGCACAAAGTTCCTTGCCCCTTGGAGCACATTCATAAGAGACACACTAGCTATTATCACTTGAGCTCCCAATTCTCAAGTTTCCAATGTGGGAGAATGGGGTGAGGTTCTCCCTTCAACACCCATCTCCTACATATTTTCTACCAACTTTAGCCATTAATATTAAAACGGTATAGTTTTGTTGTTAAAAATGTCATTTTGTGGTTAAAAATATAGATTGAGCTCAGATGACTTAATTGAAACAAATTTGTAGACCAAAATATAGTTTTAGGATCCGGTGACACCGCTGGAACAAATTTCTAGATCCGCCACTGCTCCTCACTGGTGCCCAAACCACGTGTTTACTTGTGAGGTTTTTACATAGTAATTCCACATCGAGTGAAGTGATGTATGGAGTAACCATAAAAATCATTCAACTTCATGTGAAGTTACTACACAAAAATCTTTGGTCTACTTATTATGGGAAATACTTTTGCAAGTGTCTCTACACGCGTGTGGAGACACCGTTGAAAGAAAGAACCATAACCACACGATTTCATTCTCAGATTTAAAGCGTGTATTAGTTCTAATCGTTCATCCGTCATTTCACCAAATCATTTCCACACAAGTATTTCCTACGTATTATGACTTGTGAGCACATATGTCCACGACCTACCGAAGTACTTGTACTACCCAATTCCTATCACTTGCTTCACCCCAGGTCACTTGCTTCACTCCCTTTGTGGGAAGGAATCTTTGCAGGCCCGGAGGCCCCTCCCGTTCCCCCTTTCGGATAATTCTTCTCAAATCATTTTATTTGCACTGTAAATATATGTGTATAATTTTAAACCATACAGTTTGAATTTGAATTGAAACCGTGTGATCCAAAGTCAATCACGTGTTTTATAGATTCACCATAGAAGAACTTCCCCTATACAGGATAGGTTTTGGTATTTCATTGGGTTGATCCGACAGTACTAATATTCTTTTATATTATTATTACTAGATGAGGTTTAGCCTTGTGACCCAAGGCCTTTATGTACTCATAATAATTGGTTTAAATATGTAAAGTTTATCAAGACTCTAAATGTTTTCTTATTTGCTAAAAGATTTATTCACCTAATGTCGTGTATGTAATATAAAATAATAATAATTGGTTATATGCATGTTGTATATGCATTTGCAAATATATTTACGTGTACTTTTTGTTAAACTTAAAATGATTTTCTTGAATCTTATATCGTAACACGGAACTTGCCTTCACCAATCATCGTTAGAGTTTAATTCCGGACCGGGGCAGTCTTATGGTTGCATATGATGCTCTCATGATAAGCTACATCGTGTGGAATGCTCTTGAACTTAGATGTAAAAACTTTCGCAAAAAAAAAAAAAACTTAGATGTAAAAACTGAATGATCACTTAATTGTATGACCTAAAGAAAATCAGAAGAATAGCGTAAACATAAAGGCATTGAGAATTTGGTTGTTTTATTGATTGATTCATCCATTGATACAATAGAGATTTTATAGGTTTATACTACTTAGTCTCTAAGCAATATTTATTACATTGATTATGTGTAATCAAAATGCAATCATAAGAATCATTCAAAGATTAATCATAAGAATTATTCTCGCATTAATGACTTGGTCAATCAGATCTTCAAATTTTGTCTTCTGTCATGACCAACGTCGCAACATGAAATGAACTTACACACAATTTTTGAGAAATTGGTTTCTTTACATCACGATAAATTTTACCATACAATTGTTGTAAAAAAAGGTTGTATAAACGATATATATTGCAATTTTGATTTATAATCTTTCACACATGATATATAACGGTGTATTATGTGGAAAAGAAAATGAATTGATCAACTTGTTACAACCATCATATATAAAACCGTTGTAAAAAAAAATATCGAAAGTTTATCATACAAGTAATGAAATAAGTCTGGGTGTATTATGTATATATACTACATCCGTCCCTAAAATATTAGTTTATTTAACTTTCAAGTTTTGTCTCATAACGTAAATCAATTTATTATATTTTTCTTCTTTTATTCCTCTTTTGTTATGTACCCATTTATTTTTTCTCGCTACTTTACATTAATAACCCACAAAAGATATTTTAAACATTTTCATCGAAATTAATGATACATAACTAATTTAACCAACTTTCTTAATCTGTATAAAAAACCCCAAATAAACTTACATTTTCGTGACGGAAGTAGTATATAATATGTGTATATTTCGTCGAAAAATAAAATAAAATATGCTAGTGTATATATAGGGAGTGAGAAGGCCGCGTTGTTAGTGACAGTGGTCAACAAGCCTTAAAACGTGAATATGACGAAAAGAAAGCAGTGAGAAAAGGCATTGTTACAGTTTCCTGGCAAAACAGCTAATGGCGACAAGAAAAAGGCTTGAACGGTGGAACTACATCCAGGCATCTGCAGAAGGAATTGAATGAACGGTGGATCAATTGCTAAACCCAAGCAAGGTACAGAAGCGTTAGAGGATATGTATCAGTTTTTCTTATGTAAATACGTCTAACTTTATGGTGTAGCAGTTTTAGAATCAAGGTAATTATTTTCAAAAAAAAAAAAAAAAAAAAAAGAATCAAGGTAATAGGATTGATGAAGAAGATAGTTTCATTAATGTAATTTGAAGTTGTATAGATAGACTACAAAGACATAATTTTAAAGAGTATATCAGATTACAATACCTACTCAAAACGGTTAAACACTAACTGAAAAGGTTCCCACTTTTCTGTCTCACGGAATGAGTGGAGAAGTTAATCAGGTTATCTAGTGGCTCCAGGTCGTGGGGTCGCTATTATTCCAAGAGATCGAAAGAAGTCCTCCTTTACGTGATTAAAACCTTCACACTTCAGCTCCCGGTCTAGCTGTTATTACGATACCCAACCCCTTTACCACTAGACCATATCCTAGGGACGATTACAACAACTACTCATATTTATCTTTAGGGGCTGATCCATATATTAAATTTGCTTACCAATCAATCTTGGCCAAAGAGAGTTGTACTCGAATCGGACATGGGTAAGAGACCGGAATGTAATCCGACATATAGGAGCCGGACTGCTCCAACCCGGAAGATTAAAAAAGAAAAATAATGGTTTATAGTGGTCCAGGACTATCAAAATACACACCAAGACAATATTTTTCAACCAATTAATTTTTTTGAGTATGTGTTTTTTCTTACAAAATTGTTGGGATAGGTGTTGTGCGTGGAGTGATTAACGAAACAGATCCGTAATTTACGGATCTAATTACGGATTATTAAATTAGATAATAAGTAATGCGAATAGAAATAGTCATATTATCTAACAGATCTAACACAATCTATACTATATATACGTAATTAACTCGAACAATGAACCATAAAAGTTTGATGCGAGAAAATAAATGAGTAGAAATCAAACCGAGGCGAGTAGTTACTCTTTCCTTAAGACAAATTGCTTCGGTATGGTGCCCACGGTAGTAGCAACAGCCTCTCCAGATATATAACGGCTTTCGCCTCGGATTTAGAGGCACTTCAAAATCCGAGCTCGGCGAACTTACAGAGTGCCCCGACTTCTCTCTTCAACTCAATATGTAGATCTACATGAATGACTAGATCTATATGACACTCCACTTTGTGGTGGAAAAGACAAGAGAAATCGAACAAATAAACATTCATCCATGGGGTTGTTTATATAGTGGAGAGGATGAGCCAATGCATAAATCTGATTGGCCGGAACACGTCACAAAACTTTTCCCCTTGGAAAAGTTACTAATTTCGAAATTATGCTTAATTTCATTTAAAAATTTCGAAATTAATTAAGCTATTTTCGAAATCAATTCCACACTGTGATTGGTCGGATGACTCAAGGAATTCTGGTTGGTCGGATGACACAATCACATTCCAAAAATTAATTTTATAGTTAATTTTATAAAGAAATTTTGTCCAAAAAATTAATAGTAACAACCAAACCGACTGTGAGCATCAGTGAGCCGGACGGCGCCCGTAGCGCGCTGCAGCAGCGTGTGGAATTACCTAAGTCCTCCCTCCTGCACAAAGTTCCTTGCCCCTTGGAGCACATTCATAAGAGACACACTAGCTATTATCACTTGAGCTCCCAATTCTCAAGTTTCCAATATGGGAGAATGGGGTGAGGTCCTCCCTTCAACGCCCATCTCCTACATATTTTCTACCAACTTTAGCCATTAATTTCTCATTCACCCGACATCCGAATCGAGTGATTCAAAAGCCCATCATCAATTACTCCGTATGGATTATTTAATGATATCATTAACCCTCGATGACATACATCGGAGTCTATCCGTAAATCGCACTAAAGTTGACCGTTCAACCCTTTAAAAGGGCTTTTTCTCCAACACAAATAGGGTCCATCAATACAATGCTATTAGTTTGGGGTGCAGTATCATAAATGGTGTTGGACACGAAGTAAACTAAGTAAACCAACAAAGCACACGGTGAGACTCAGACCGAGAACAACTTAATTAATCCTAAGACCGCCACTTGATCATTTGAGTTAAGGTTAATTGAAAAATGATTCTGAATCATTTTAAAATTTGTGTATTCGTAAACGTAATACTTTTCATCGACTGTCATGTCACTTCTACTCGTCATTGCTCCAATGATGATTGAATCAATCGTAAATTTTTATAGATATTTTCTCAATTGCCATTCGAGATGTTACACCTAAGAGCAACCCCAATGGTGCCCTTGAAACAACACCCATTTCTTCTTCTCGGGTGAATTATAGCCACATGGGCCTTTCAACCATCCCTAATACATAAAATTCTCTACCCTCCCTTGTTATATCAGGTGAAGGCAAAAGGAAACTTTTGCAGAAAAAGGGGAAAAGATTATAAAAAAAGGGGAAATATATTGCAAGTGGGGTACATTTGTTTTTTGTCAATTGATTAGAAAGAGAAAAGTTGTTTTTAAGGGGCGTATAGAGGTTGCTTATTGGAATGAATTATTTTTTGGATGTTGAAAAAGTGTAACTGAAACGGAAAACGATGTGTTTGAAGGGTGTAAGACGATACGGGATTTCACCCATCCACTTGTGGTCTATCGGTTGGTCCTCACGTTAGGAATAAGTGCCAAGGTTCGCATGTCGAGACACGAAGTAGTCTACGACAGTCGACATTCGAGCAGTGTAGGTCAGTGGTCCAGAGTCGGTTTAGCGCAAGTCGATTAGGTCGACCTCGAGGACAGAGTCCGTACTAGCTACGAAGGCCCATTATCAGCATGATAACTTGGGCAAGGGGCAAGGCCCATTAAGGGTAAATGTGACAATAGCTAAGACCGACCTAATATTAGGGTTAGGGCATGCATTATCACTATAAATACCACACTCCAGGAACTACGTAAGGCTTGATTCCTGGACAATTACAAGATACGTAGGCAAGACAAGCTCTTAGACTCAGCTGTAAATAACATCAATCACCACCACGTTCATAGGGCATTAGGGTCTTGGATATTCAACACTAGATTCACAGGAGCCCGGATTAATTAGGTGACATAATTTGTCATCGTCATTGGCGCTAGAAGGAGAGGCCTCTCATCGTTGAAAACATCAAGATCACGATGCCTCCCAAGGAAAAGATCGTCGGAAAGCTAACTCTAAGGCCACAGATCAACAAGGCTCACAACTCCATGAACAAGTGGATCTCGGATCCCGAGGGGCAAAGGATCCGGCAATGGATCCGCCCATGAGATCCCCAAACGAAGACGCAAGGTCTCGCGCTCCGAACACCAAGTTATTGTGGATCAACTAAAGCAGGGTGATCGTGAATTAATGTCCAGGATTATAGCAGAGGCGTTCACGGCGCAGCAGCAGCAAGCGTGACGGCGGTAAGAAAGATGTTGTGGAAAAGCCCAAGCGAGCTCTCAGGGGACGAAGTCGATCGTCTTCCAGCTCTTGGAAAGAAAGAGATGTGAGATCCAACAGAAACATCAAAGGATGGATGAGGACAAGCGTTAGGCAAGAGCTGGATGTTATTCTGGGAAAGAATCTGGTCTCGTTGTGGTTGGAATCACCTTTCACGAAGGAGATTGAAGAGTTTCCAAAACCCAAGGGGTTTAAAATACCAAAGATAGAACCCTATGATGGCACCACTGATCCCGAAGATCATCTACATAGGTATCTATCTCAGATGAGGTTGGACGGCGCGCCCGATGCGATGCGATGTCGGGCTTTCAAGACGCTGCTCGTTGGCCGAGCCAGAGAATGGTTCACCAAGCTACGACCCGGGTCAATCTCTAATATTTTACAACAAACATCATTTTTTGAATTTGACGTTGAATAAAACGGAAAATACATGTTTGTCATTCACTCACTATCAACATTTCAAAACCAATCTGGTCTGAATTTTTCAAACCAACCCAAACTCACCCTAACTAATCCAAGCTCAGCCCTAGTGAGAGAGATTATTAAACTTTTTTATCCTTGTAATAATTCAATTATTTTTCCTAATATTCCTTTAGCTTCATGTTGTATCTTTCTAGTCGTATTTTATTAATAGAAACAGTAATTTCATTCATAAACATAACTTAAAAACATAAAAACAGAGTAGATATTTTTCTTGAATAAAGTAAAGTAAAGGTGGGCAGGTGCATTTAATGCTAAATTATAGGTATGGGATTCATTTATAAAATGATTAAACCCTAACCGTAAGGACCCGTCGGCTCCGATCTCATAAGAGTTCGAGCCTTCGAGGAGAGGTTAATCAGGGATCTAGCAGCTCCAGGAAGGGGTTTGTGTTATTTTATCTTCTTACCGAAAGGTGTCGGCCCTTTACAGGACTCGAACCCCTACACTCCGACTTTCATACTCCGCTAAACACTACACCACGCCCAACCCTTTACTGCTAGACCGTATCCAGGGGATTCCTTTATAAACATTAAATGTAGGAAAGCAACATTAAATGAATTTTCGGGAATCTCTTGGCACTCCTTTTTCAAATCCGCCTTTTGAATATACACGATGAAAACACATTTTTGCTCCGTTTTACATCTTTGATCAATGGTTTATACTTAATAAAAAAAAATGATACAAAAGCATAAGATGTCACTTATTGTGCCACACAACAAACAAACGATCGAAACCACACCCAAGTGACCGACTAACTTCTATGATTTTCTACTCCATCCCCTATATATTGAGGTGCAATTCCTCTTAGAGTACTCACTCACCAATTATCTCTCTCCCTTTCCTGATCTCTCCATCTTCATTCTTCTCCCTTTCTATAGTGTTTTTCACTTCATGTTTTCTTCATCTAGTCTTTCATTTCTAATCCAAATCGAAAACCCCATTAAAGAAAGCTTGTCAAAGGTTTCAACTTTTTTGTTTTTCCCCATTTGATTTGCTTATTTTAATTGTGCGGACAGGTAATTGAACAAACATATGCATATTTTTCATTTTTAGCCATAGTAGAGTGTATGAGCAAGAATTTTAACAAACAAACAAAAAAAAGAATTATTTTTAGTTTGGATTAATGGCTTGGGAGTTGGGCCTCGGAGAAATCTTTACTTTGATTACTATGGGTCCTATATTCAAGTTATTTTGAGATACAGTAGAGTTGGGTTTATTTTGTTTTATTTCAATTTACTAATGCTATTCTTTTTGGTTGCTTTTATTTTATTTCAATTTTACTAATGCTATTCTTTTTTGGTTGTTTTGCAGATTCTAAAGGTTTACCCATATAAAATAACAATATACTACATTTCAAAAAAAAAAAAAAAAAAAAAAAAAAAAAAAAAAAAACATTATACTGAGGTTCAGATTCAATTATCCTCTTGTTTGCCCATATATTCTTCATTTCTGCCTAAACCCTTCCTCTGTGATATACCTTTACCTTCATCCTCTATAAACTATAAACCCATTCCCTCATATAAATCTTTATACACCAGCTAAGCCATGTGGCCATCTTATGTATTCCACCATCATATTCATAGGCTGAAGAAAAATAATTTCATCCAACAACATATTAATCCAACACGATTTTCCCTGTATAATTTATGGTCAGTTTTTTTTATTGTTATTTTATGTATTTTGATAACTTTTCATTATTCTTTCTAGTTTTCCATTTTTATGTTCACTATGCAATAACAGTACCTATGCAATTGTCATACATATGGTTTTTTTTTTCTTCGACTTGTTGTATTGCATGAGGGATTGGATACGTGATTAATTTACGCTTTATTACCTTTATTTAATTGTTTTCCACCATCGGTTTTTAATATAAGATGATTTTCTTAATATGTTGTTTCCTTTTGTTTTTTTTTTAATTCTATCGCATCTAGCTACAACTAATTTGATTAGAGTGGTTTTTTTTTTACTTGTCTTTTTCAGACAGACAAATGTTAAAACATACATTTGGTGCTGCAGTACCATCTTGTCTATCTCCCACTCTGCAAGCTAATTACATTGTCTTAATTGATGTAGGATAATGGCTATCCACCTACCAACCACAATCATCATCGTTTGGGTTGTGTTTCTAATTTTAGGACTTTCAGCTACCGGCGTCCTAATTATAAGTGTGCGTGGTAACAAAGACGTAAGTACTCTACTTAATGTATGTTTTCATCGAAGTGTTGATTAAAATATCCATAATTAATTACATAATTTATTTTATTTGTTTAGGGACACGTATCTAGACTACAAAAGTATGCAGCTTTTTCTTTAATGGGAATAGTTGTGGCTACAACAGAATTGGTGACTTTCTTCCAACAATCTTATGCAAGCGAAAAACCCGAGACCCGTGTACATACTGCTACATTGGATCTTGTTTGTGCCCTTTTTGGGTTTGTTTTAACTTATTTCCTAGCATACAAGATACGGAACAAATCATCCATTGCGGGATCCGCCATTACTTGTCTGTATTTTGTATTCAAGGCAATTATCATCTATTGTGTTCATGATGCACATGATGCAAAAAAAGACTGCAATTGGGGTGCCTACGGGAAAGGGGCAATGCTAGGAGCATTATACTTTTATTTGCCGGTCGCTTGTGATTCGGTATTTTGGATATATAGTTAATAAATAAAAATCTTTGTCAAACCTCCCATACATATGTATTTTGGATATATGTATGCTTGTTATATTTGCTTGTTTATTAACTTTTCTCTATCTTTTCTCCCAGGTTCGGAATGAAAAATCAGATATACCCAAGACTTCAAACTTTTTTAGAAAATTGCGTAAGGTAGGGTCTTTTATATTAATATTAATGTATGCATCTCTTTACTTATAACTTATTTTTTAATATAAAAAGTGATTGATTAATAACTTGATTATAAATAAATACGTATCAAGATACATATGTGCTCTACCATTGGCGCTAGATCTTACTTAACTTGATTAGCAAAGTCTTTATCTTTTTTTCTTTAGACAATTAGCAGTCTTTATCCTTTAGTTTGCACGGGATTTTGGGATCGCGGGTTAGAAGGACAAAATAAGATACAAAATGGAAAAAAAGGATAAGAAAAAAAGATACTGATTGAGAAGGACAAAAACGCGTCTGTTACTATATGTTAAGGCCCTAAACCAATTTATCAAAATGGTGTCTTTTGAAAGTAAAGAAACTGTTTTAATGGATATAATACATGTTTAAAATAATAGACCCATTGAAATAATAGAAAATTTTAGGCCTTAACATTTCTAATTTGTCGAGAGGCCCAGCGCCAGTAGTGCTCATTACTACGCCTATGAGGGACAGATCGAATGTATGTGTGCTTTGGGAGCTTGAGAATGCTACCGGACATGTTTGTATAATAATTTGCCACTTCAATTAATTTTATTTTCTATCAAATCACTCATATATAGATATTTGCAAGCATAGTTTTTCAATACCTACTATATAGTATTATCATTGCCCTACCCTACCTGCATAAATTAATAATTACCCTATATGGCTTGACAACACAATTATGCAACAAGGGCTTGAGGCCGAGGGCTTTTTTTATTTTGTAGTGGTAGTAACCTTAATAACTTTTACTTATAACTTTTTACTTATCTTTATCTACAGATTGAGAAAACACACAGGCAGAAGAGATGCAACCAAGTAAAAGAGTTGAATGAGAAACAGAACTATAATGAAGATTTAATTGTTTTTTTTTTTTCCTTTATGTATCTCATTGTTGTCACCTGTGCATTTGGTTAATAAAATTCGTAGCATTTTAGCTACTACTCAAGTAAATACTTGTTGAGTCTTTTCATGGTTGTTGCCTAGCCGTTTAGCCGATTTGGTTTTTGTTGTTGCCTAATGTAATGATTACATCATACATTACCTTATACTATCTCCGTCCCAAAATTTAAATTCATTTAGTTTTTTGATTTTGTCTTATAATTTAAGTCTATTTAAAAAATCAATAGATCATTTATTATTTTTTCTTTTTCTTTTTACTTCTTATTTATTATATACTCTCATTTTTCACTATTTTGTATTAATAAAAGTTACATGTCATTTTAGACTTTATTCATCAAAATTAATGACAAATAATTAACCATATTAATTACCTTTCTTAATCTGAGTGAAAAATCCAAACGGACTTATATTTGTTAAGATAATATCACAAACAGATAATACTCCAGTTCGAAAATGTAACAGGTGTTTTTTTTTATAAATTTTTTTTTTTGAGGATAATCCATTTGTATTTTCAGTCAGGATAGTTGTACTTTAAGTAGAGATAAAATTGATCTAATCTCCCCAATCCTTGGAGGACTCTTGTTACACCGTAACTATACAAATTCAGATGATCAATACAAAGAAAACCATCGAGTACTGCAATTTTCAACTTCTAAATACTTTTACAACATCAATTTTGGGACAAGATAGCAAACATTGACCATGTTGGTCAACTTTTTTTTTTTTTAGCTTGCGGTAGTATCAAGGGTGATCTTTTTATTCATAATATAATTGATAATTTTTTGTCATATGTAACAGTTGAGTATTGTTTTTGTCATTTGATGTTTTGGGCTGTGTCGGCGGTTCTGTTGTGTTGGATGGTAATTTTTTGGTGTGTTTACCTGGTCCCTCTAAGGACAAGTTAACATTTGTTGTGGTTTGGCTTGGGGAGCTCTCAGCTAAAGTTATTAATGATTAACCTCTTATCGCACTCCTGTGGGATCGGGAACGAGGGGACCTTTACGATTAATGTTTAACCGTTTTTTTCCTAATGAAGAATGCTTATTTTCTAGGAAGATTGGCCAAAAGGACAAAGAAAGAAAGTATAAAAATATATAGGAGATTATTACATCATCAAGTGTTCATGTTTTATAAGGACAAAGAAGTTGAAGAAAAAGTACAAATTTAACCTCAATTAAGAAAAAAAGGAAAGAAAAAAAAAGAATTGGGAATTGGGGAAAAAAAATGTTTGCAAGCTTTATAGCTGTGATAAGAGAATTGAAACTTTATTGACCATTGGTAATTCATGAACAACAGATACACCGTGCATTGCGCGGCGTTGCCGTGTAATATAGTTGTTACGCAAGAGATTAAAATTGTTTTGACGGGGAGGGGGAAGGACAAGCAGAGCTGCCTCTGAGACAGCACCAACAGCGCCATGGCACAGGCCTCATTGAACCATGCAATTTTAGGCCCCCTTTTCATGTGATAAAAAAAGTGTATTTTAGGTAAATTTTTATTATTTACTCAAGCTAAAAGACATGTAAGATCTAAAATTATAGCTGAATTCAGTGAAAGAAGGTCTAATCGAATTTCGTTACATTTTTTATAATACTCATCAATATAGTATACCTAAAAAATAGTTGTGATATATTATTTTTTTCACAGGGTTGAAGACCCTAAATTTTTTTGGTCTACGGCATTCGATTACACAGGACGGCCCTGAGGACAAGGGGTGGGAGGTTGGGGCGTTTGAGGGTAGTGCAGGTGCATAGCGTCGCGTAAGGGTCAAGTAGTTGATTTATATTAGAAGATGCATAACAATCCGTTTATTTAACGAGCAATGATAGAGATACAAACTGTTGTACCGCAACGAGTGTCACAACGTGCATCTCCACCATTGATCATGATGGAGTAATGATGATCAATGAGTTTATATTATGAATCAACATATAGATACTCGTTGTAGCACAACGGTTATGTCCGTATCACTACTCTTATTTATAGATACTCGAATCGGACATGGGTAAGAGACCGGAATGTAATCCGACATATAGGAGCCGGACTGGCTCCAACCCGGAAGATTAAAAAAGAAAAATAATGGTTTATAGTGGTCCAGGACTATCAAAATACACACCAAGACAATATTTTTCAACCAATTAATTTTTTTGAGTATGTGTTTTTTCATACAAAATTGTTGGGATAGGTGTTGTGTGTGGAGTGATTTACGAAACAGATCCGTAATTTACGGATCTAATTACGGATTATTAAATTAGATAATAAGTAATGCGAATAGAAATACTCATATTATCTAACAGATCTAACAAAATCTATACTATCATACCGATTTAACTCGAACAATGAACCATAAAAGTTTGATGCAGAAAACAAATGAGTAGAAATCAAACCGAGGCGAGTAGTTACTCTTTCCTTAAGACAAATTACTCGGTATGGTACTCCACGGTAAAGAGTAACAGCGATCTCCTAAGATACAACGGCTTTCGCCTCGGATTTTAGAGGCACTTCAAAAATCCGAGCTCGCGTAACTTACAGAGTGCCCCGACTTCTCTTCAACTCAATATGTAGATCTACATGAATGACTAGATCTATATGACACTCCCTTTGTGGTGGAAAAGACAAGAGAAAACTGAACAAATAAACATTCATCCATGGGGTTGTTTATATAGTGCAGAGGATGAGCCAATGCATAAATCTGATTGGCCGGAACACGTCACAAAACTTTTCCCCTTGGAAAAGTTACTAATTTCGAAATTATGCTTAATTTCATTTAAAAATTTCGAAATTAATTAAGCTATTTTCGAAATCAATTCCACACTGTGATTGGTCGGATTACTCAAGGAATTCTGATTGGTCGGATGACACAATCACATTCCAAAAATTAATTTTATAGTTAATTTCATAAAGAAAGTTTGTCCAAAAAATTAATAGTAACAACCAAACCGACCCAAGCACGAGCCGAGCCGGACGGCGCAAAGTCCTCCCTCCTGCACAAAGTTCCTTGCCCCTTGGAGCACATTCATAAGAGACACACTAGCTATTATCACTTGAGCTCCCAATTCTCAAGTTTCCAATGTGGGAGAATGCGGTGAGGTCCTCCCTTCAACACCCATCTCCTACATATTTTCTACCAACTTTAGCCATTAATTTCTCATTCACCCGACATCCGAATCGAGTGATTCAAAAGCCCATCATCAATTACTCCGTATGGAGTATTTAATTATATTATTAACCCTCGATGACATACATCGGAGTCTATCCGTAAGTCGCACTAAAGTTGACCGTTCAACCCTTTAAAAGGGTTTTTTCTCCAACACAAATAGGGTCCATCAACACAATGCTATTAGTTTGGGGTGCAGTATCATAAATGGTGCTGGACACGAAGTAAACTAAGTAAACCAACAAAGCACACGGTGAGACTCAGACCGAGAACAACTTAATTAATCCTAGGACCGCCACTTGATCATTTGAGTTAAGGTTAATTGAAAAATGATTCTGAATCATTTTAAAATTTGTGTATTCGTAAACGTAATACTTTTCATCGACTGTCATGTCACTTCTACTCGTCATTGCTCCAATGATGATTGAATCAATCGTAAATTTTTATAGATCTTTTCTCAATTGCCATTCAAGATGTTACACCTAAGAGCAACCCCAATGGTGCCCTTGAAACAACACCCATTTTTTCTTCTCGGGTGAATTATAGCCACAGTGGGCCTTTCAACCATCCCCAATACATAAAATTCTCTACCCCTCCCTTGTTATATCAGGTGAAGGCAAAAGGAAACTTTTGCAGAAAAAGGGGAAAAGATTATAAAAAAAGGGGAAATATATTGCAAGTGGGGTACATTTTTTTTTGTCAATTGATTAGAAAGAGAAAAGTTGTTTTTAAGGGGCGTATAGAGGTTGCTTATTGGAATGAATTATTTTTTGGATGTTGAAAAAGTGTAACTGAAACAGAAAACGATGTGTTTGAAGGGTGTAAGACGATACGGGATTTCACCCATCCACTTGTGGTCTATCGGTTGGTCCTCACGTTAGGAATAAGTGCCAAGGTTCGCATGTCGAGACACGAAGTAGTCTACGACAGTCGACATTCGAGCAGTGTAGGTCAGTGGTCCAGAGTCGGTTTAGCGCCAAGTCGATTAGGGTCGACCTCGAGGGACGAGTCCGTGATTAGCTACTGAAGGCCCATTATCAACATGATAACTTGGGCAAGGGGCAAGGCCCATTAAGGGTAAATGTGACAATAGCTAAGACCGACCTAATATTAGGGTTAGGGCATGCATTATCACTATAAATACCACACTCCAGGAACTACGTAAGGCTTGATTCCTGGACAATTACAAGATACGTAGGCAAGACAAGCTCTTAGACTCAGCTGTAAATAACATCAATCACCACCACGTTCATAGGGCATTAGGGTCTTGGATATTCAACACTAGATTCACAGGAGCCCGGATTAATTAGGTGACATAATTTGTCATCGTCATTGGCGCTAGAAGGAGGGCCTACTACTGTTGAAAACATCAAGATCACGATGCCTCCCAAGGAAAAGACTGTCATGAAAGCTAACTCTAAGGCCACAGATCAACAAGGCTCACAACTCCATGAACAAGTGGATCTGGATCCCCAAGGGGCAAAGGATCCGGCAATGGATCCTATCCATGAGGATCCCCAAACGAAGACGCAAGGTCTCGCTCCGGAACACCAAGTTATTGTGGATCAACTAGCAGGGGCGATCGTGAATTAATGTCCAGGATTATAGCAGAGGCGTTCATGGCACAGCAGCAAGCAGACGGCGGTAAGAAAGATGCTGTGGAAAAGCCCAAGCGAGCTCCTGGGGACGAAGTCAGTGCGTCTTCCAGCTCCTTGGAAAGAAAGAGATGTGAGATCCAACAGAAACATCAAAGGATGGATGAGGACAGCGTTAGGCAAGAGCTGGATGTTATTCTGGGAAAGAATCTGGTCTCGTTGTGGTTGGAATCACCTTTCATATGGCATTAAGTAATTGTATGCCATCATTCATATGATTGAGGATACTACGATTGATGCTATACTTTTTGTAACGTCTTTCTGCTCTTTGCAGTTTGTTCTTGAGATTAATTAGGGTAGTACACAACCAGAATTCCTTTTTCGAATATCCTCAGATTGGAGGCAACCCTTAAACTTTAAATATTCCTTCTCCCCATTCGGCACCACATGTATTTATGAGTTTCCAATAATATTGCTCATCTTTCTAGCCCCTCCCGATCAAAGTTAATGTGACTAGGGTGGTACACTGGCAAAATTACATCATCAAATATACTTAGATTGAAGGGGGAATGAGGGAGAAGGACAGAAATATTTCATCAATTGAGTAGAATGACGCTTTTGAAACTTTTGTATAAAGCGACATAACTATTTATTCATTGTCGAAATTCACTTGTGTTCAAATTCAATGCTTAAATTCAATTGTTAAATTCAATCATCGAAATTCACTAATTTTCAA
This sequence comes from Gentiana macrophylla, assembly GCA_026214975.1. NCBI lineage: Eukaryota > Viridiplantae > Streptophyta > Magnoliopsida > Gentianales > Gentianaceae > Gentiana > Gentiana macrophylla. The sequence goes on along the minus strand of CM047809.1, from coordinate 85,914,721 downwards.
AATTCATCGTCGAAATTCACTAATTTTCGGGATTCATTGTCGAAATTCATCATTAAATTCACCGATTTGGGATTCACTAGGAGATTCACTAATTTTTGGGATTCACTGTTTGTCATTCTCGCTATAAAAATTATGCAGTTGTCCTTCTCCCTATAAAAAATATGTAGTTGTCCTGTTACTTAAAAATATTTCAGATTGTGTCCTTATCCCTAATTTCCCATAGATTGAAATCAACCCTCAAATTAAACACCAAAGTTGATACTAGAATTTTTCGGATTTTTTACAGTAGTTTTTGTCGCTAATTCGTCGGTAACATATGTTAGTGATAAAAAAATATTCCATCTTGAACCCCCGTTACAAATTTTCGAGTTGAAAGCAACATTGTCACTAATTTTTGTGAAGAATTTGTGGTGCAAGATATGGAATGGGACATATATATTCATACATGAGTTTGGGCTTGATTTTCTACGGCGACCAAATGTATCAATTTGCAAGTTAACAGTAACAAACTTTCCTCAAAAAAAAAAAAAAAAAAAGAAAAAAAGAAAACAGTAAAAGACTTTTCACACTTTATTTATATACTGAAGCCCAGATTTTTACAAATGACCAAATGTATAACAAACTTTTCACAACTTCGATATATGAGTTTGGACCTAGATTTTTTCTACAGCGACCAAATGTATCAAGGTAACAGTAACAAACTTTTCACAACTTGGCTATGATTTTGCGATGAAATTTATTTTTGAATATTTTTTGATGCATTCATTATTATTAAATAATTATATTGGATTTTCTCAACAAAAAAAAATAATATATTGGAAAATAGGTTTCAATAACATAGTAACAAACAAACATATAAGATCATGAAAATGAAGCAATTCAATTCATTAATCAAACATACAAGATCATGAAAGTGAAGCAATTCGATTCATTAATAATGTTTTTTATTTGGGATAAAATTCATTAATAATGTTATGATGTTTTATGATATGATCATTTTCATATCAAAAACATAGTTTTACAGCTATGCCCTAGTACAACTACACATATTTACCCTCAAAAAAAAAAAAAACCACACATATTTTTTGGTCACTATAGCTATCTTTTTTCGGATATTAACCGACTGCAGCTACTTTTCTTTTTCTTTTTTTTTTTTTTTTGAACTTCTTTTTCTTTTTTTTTTTTTTTGAGGGGTTCTTTTTCTCTTTTTAGAGCTTTCATTTTTAATTTTTATATCAAAACTACTTCTAAAATAAATAATTACAATAAATGGCAACATATATAATTACATTATTGATTATAATATAAAACGATTGATGATACGTAATAAATATGGGCATTTATTTACAACACATTGTTTCTACTATTGCAACAAACTACTTGTGCACAATAGTAGAATTTTTTAGAGAAAAAAAACTGATTTATCATAGTTGCATTATGAGAATCAATCTTAAGAAAATCGGTTACTGACTTCAAGACCGACTTTTACAAAATCAATTTTTAAAAACGGTGTGATACATTCATACATACACCGGTAGGCGAGATAAATCGATAGAACGAATGTAAGGGAAATAATAGCACATAATAAATAATGTAATTTTTTAAACATTTAAATTAATAATTATAGTATGACACGACCAATGCCGGTAATAGATACCACCACCTCCTCACCAGGGCGTATCCACATGTTGAAGGGTGGCAGAACGTGACCTCTACCGAGATTCTAATTTTTTTAATATTAAAAGCGGTATATTTTTGTTGTTAAAAATGTTATTTTGTGGTTAAAAATATAGATTTAGGCTCCGATATTTGCATCGAAACAAATTTGTAGACCAAAAATATAGTTTTAGGATCCGGTGACACCGCTGGAACAAATTTCTAGATCCGCCACTGCTCCTCACTGGTGCCCAAACCACGTGTTTACTTGTGAGGTTTTTACATAGTAATTTCACATCGAGTGAAGTGATGTATGGAGTAACCATAAAAATCATTCAACTTCATGTGAAGTTACTACACAAAAATCTTTGGTCTACGTATTATGGGAAATACTTTTTTGTGTCTCTACACGCGTGTGGAGACACTGTTTTAAAGAACCATAACCACACAGTTTCATTCTGTATTTAAACTGTGTGGTTCTAATCGTTTCATCCGTCATTTCACCTCAAAGTACTCTCCACACAAGTATTTCCTACGTATTATGACTTGTGAGCACATATGTCCACGACCTACCGAAGTACTTGTACTACCCAATTCCTATCACTTGCTTCACCCCAGGTCACTTGCTTCACTCCCTTTGTGGGAAGGAATCTTTGCAGGCCCGGAGGCCCCTCCCGTTCCCCCTTTCGGATAATTCTTCTCTAATCATTTTATTTGCACTGTAAATATATGTGTATAATTTTAAACCATACAGTTTGAATTTGAATTGAAACCGTGTGATCCAAAGTCAATCACGTGTTTTATAGACTCACCATAGAAGAACTTCCCCTATACAGGATAGGTTTTGGTATTTCATTGGGTTGATCCGACAGTACTAATATTCTTTTATATTATTATTACTAGATGAGGTTTAGCCTTGTGACCCAAGGCCTTTATGTACTCATAATAATTGGTTTAAATATGTAAAGTTTATCAAGACTCTAAATGTTTTCTTATTTGCTAAAAGATTTATTCACCTAATGTCGTGTATGTAATATAAAATAATAATAATTGGTTATATGCATGTTGTATATGCATTTGCAAATATATTTACGTGTACTCTTTGTTAAACTTAAAATGATTTTCTTGAATCTTATATCGTAACACGGAACTTGCCTTCACCAATCATCGTTAGAGTTTAATTCCGGACCGGGGCAGTCTTATGGTTGCATATGATGCTCTCATGATATATAAGCTACATCGTGTGGAATGCTCTTGAACTTAGATGTAAAAACTTTCGCAAAAAAAAAAAAAACTTAGATGTAAAAACTGAATGATCACTTAATTGTATGACCTAAAGAAAATCAGAAGAATAGCAGAAACATAAAGGCATTAGAGGTGGTGTTTTATTGATTGATTCATCCATTGATACAATAGAGATTTTATAGGTTTATACTACTTAGTCTCTAAACAATATTTATTACATAGATTATGTGTAATCAAAATGCAATCATAAGAATCATTCAGCATTAATCATAAGAATTATTCTGCATTAATGACTTGGTCAACTGTATCTTCAAATTTTGTCTTCTGTCATGACCAACGTCGCAACATGAAATGAACTTACACACAATTTTTGAGAAATTGGTTGCGTATATCACGATAAATTTTACCATACAACTGTTGTAAAAAGGTTGTATAAACGACATATATTGCAATTTTTGATTTATAATCTTTCACACATGATATATAACGGTGTATTATGTGGAAAAGAAAATGAAATGATCAACTTGTTACAACCATCATATATAAAACCGTTGTAACAAAAAAAATATCGAAAGTTTATATTAGACTATAGTTATATTTAATTATCTTTGTATTTACGTTTATAGCCTTGTGGCTAGCTATATAAACTCCGGTAATGATTCGTTTTTACTCAATGACAAAATATATTGTTATTCAATAAATCTATCATGGTATCGGAGATTAATCTCGATCCACCAAAATTTCTTTTCTGTTAATCAAGCCCTATTTGCGCATGATCACCTTCGCGGCCAGGTAGCGCGCCGCTTCCATGGCTACTCCTTCTTCAACCGCCGATTCGCTTCTTCCACTGCGCGCCGCCCCGCCTGCGGCCCTACGTTGTTTCCTTAAATCCGCCCGTCAATGGACCGATTAAACTCGATGACAAAAATTTCTCCGCTTGGAAGCCGCAGATGACCACCCACCCTCACCGGTCATGGTCTCATCGGATATATCACCGGTGATATACCCAAGCCGCCGTATTCTAACTGATCCCCGCAAAAGCGGCCGTGTCCAATCCAGTAGATTTACTTTGGGTTCAACAGGATGCACTCATTCACCATCTCATTATCGGCTCGGTTGACAAAAATTATGTTGCTTCTATTCAGCACACGACTAATTCGAAGCAAGATTGGGATACCCTCCTCGACACATATGGGAAACAAAGTAAGGGCCGTACTCGATACCTAAGATTGCGTTTGAATTCTATTACTAAAGGTACAATGTCCATCTCTCAATATTTCACTGCCATTAAAACTATTACGGATGATCTGGCGTCCTTAGATGCTAAAGTACCTGACGATGAATTAGTTGAAATTGTTTTAAAAAATCTCGGTAATGAATATAAGGATCTTGTGAGTGCCATTCAGGCTCGTGATGATACTATTGCTATGCCTTTGTTACATGAGAAATTGCTAATGCATGAGGCGTCGATTGCACAAAGTCATCTCATCACACCCCTGCGTATATCGCTTTCCCCGCCTACCATCAACCCCGCCCTCCTATGCATATTTCTCCCAATACATCCTATTATCCTCTCCCCAACCACCCCGCCCCACCCATCATGCCGCAAGCCCCAATCCCCAACCCGAGACCCCGTGGCCTTCCTTCCTCCCCAATCACTCTTCCAAAAGTCCCACTTGCTCGTAATTCCAAAGGCTATCAAGGCTTACGCCAACTCTGTGTGGTGTCCAAGGTCACGTTGCTACCATTTGCCTTTGACCGCTTATCCCCTCTACAAAAATCTTCCCCGCCCACCTCGCAACCAAGGCAGCTCTCGGCCTCCCCCACCTCCCCATGCTCATGTTGCTCAGCATACTGCTTCCAGTTATCCTGTGCCATACTCTGATCCTTCTTCTCCCTGGATGCTTGACAGTGGTGCCTCTCACCATATGACACAGGAGCTCAGCCTGCTCTCTCTGCATTCCCCTTATCAAGGTACGGCTAGTATAGTCATTGGTGATGGTAGCTCTTTGGCTATCACTCACATTGGCTCTACCTCCCTCTCTTCCTTTAAATTAAATCACGTCCTCTGTGTTCCTCTCTTTCTCGAGATCTACGGTCCAAAATTTTGTATCTTCGATAATTCAGAACTATTGAATTCTTACGACTGCGTTTTGGTGAAGGATTTGAAGGCGGGCACATGCCTCCACCAGGGACAAGTCGGTGATGGGGCCTATCTGTGGTCTTCAAAAGCTCTCTTCGCCTTCTCTGCGTCAAAGCCTCGGTCGCTACTACTGGCATCGTCGGCTGCGCCATCCAAACTTTTCCTATCATTCAAAATCTTGCAAAAATAATTTTTAGAATTATCTTCATTTCTTCTACTTATTTTGATTCTGTCTTTGTAATAAGAGCCACCGGCTCCTTTTCTCGATTCGACATTATGTACCGTTAAACCTTTGAAGTCATTTATTCGGATGTTTGGACATCCCGAGTTTATTCGATTGATGGTTTCAAGTATTACGTTTTATTTGTTGATCATTTTACTCGCTTCATTTGGATATATCCGTTAGCTTATAAATATGATGTTTATTCCACCTTTGTCAAATTCAAAACATATGTCGAAAAGTTGTTAGATACTCTATCAAAACTCTTTACTCGACAATGGAACCGAGTATATAAAAGCTGCGCCCCTTCCTTGCTGCCCACGGCATCTCCCACTTCACGTCTCCCACCTACACACCTCAAAGACAATGGTATCTCTCGAACGACGTCATCTCGCACATCACCGAAAAGCGCCTTAGCTCTTCTTTCTCATGCCTCCATGCCAATCACCTATTGGTCTTATGCTGTCAGTGCAGCTGTCTATCTCATCAATCGTATGCCTACCAAAAATCTTGCCATGCTCTCCCCTCATCTTAAGCTCTTCTCGGACCCTCCTAATTATTCCAAACTTCGAGTCTTTGGGTGTCTGTGTTATCCATGGCTTAAACCGTATAATAATCACAAACTTGAGTCCCCTTCTAAACCTTGCGTCTTCCTTGGCTACTCCCTCACTCAAAGTGCCTACCTTTGCTATGATCTATCTGCATCCCGTCTGTACACGTCCCGCGATGTTCGCTTTGTGGAGGATATATTTCCTTTTGCCACCATTCCTATAGACCCTTCTGTACCTTCTCTATCTGCCTTATTACCTCCTGAGTATTATGAGCCTGCTGCAGTTCCAGTCCGTCACCTTCCCCCCACGGCAACCTCCCCAACCGAGGACACCAGACCCCAACCCGAGAGCACTGGCCCTCCATCCGATAGCCTTCCTTTGTCTTCATCTCCTGTTCCCTCATCCAATGCCTCCAGCAGTGATTCCACCTCCGCTCCTCCACCTCCTCCCCCACCACCACCACATTCTATGACAACTCGCTCACAGAAACCAAATATACAAACCTCGTACCATCTTCAAACTCCAAGCTCGATTTACAAAACCGCTACCTTGAAACCGAGCCTCTACCCTTAAGCGAGGCCTTGCATTGTGTCGCGGATGGTGTGTTGCGATGTCGGCGAGTATAAGCGCTTCTTTGCAATGATACGTGGTCCATAGTTCCCCGTCGTCTGATTTAAACATTGTTGGTGTAAGTGGGTGTTTAGAATTAAGCGGAAACCGGATGGCTCAATTGACAAGTACAAGGCTCATTTGGTTGCCAAAGGGTTTACATAACGGCCTGGTTTAGATTACTTTGAGACCTTTAGTCCGTCGTTAAGCCCGTTTACGATTCGCCTTGTTCTTAGTAATGCGGTTTCCATGGGTTGGTGCCTTCGCCCGACTTGATGTCAACAATGCCTTTCTCGCAGGGACTTTGGTGAAGATGTCTATATGAGTCAACCCTTTGGGTTTGAGGATGCTACTAAACCCACGTTTGTGTGTAAGCTTCGTAAGGCAATTTATGGCCTTAGCAGCACCTCGTGCTGGTACCATGAGCTTAAAAATTTTCTTCTTACTATGGGTTTTGTTAATTCGGTTCTTGATTCGTCATTTGTTTGTTTTTGTCGACGTCCACCAAAGTATTACTATGCTCTTGGTATATGTCGATGACATTATTGTTAGTTGTTACTGGTAGCTTTCTTGAAAGGCGAGTTCAGGGTATTATTGATCAGCTTGGTTCTCGGTTCTCTATTAAGGATCTGGGTCTCTTATCGTATTTCTTGGGGGTTGAGGTCGCACATTCTCCTCTGGGCATGCTACTCACGCAAACCAGGTACACTCGTGAGTTACTATCTCAGGTTCATATAGAGGAATCCAAACCCGTCTCCACGCGCATGCCTGCTGATGCCTTTTCTGGTGATCCTGCTGTCTCTCCAGCTTTCTCAAACCCTACTCAGTATCGCCAAATCTTGGGGGCTTTACAGTATTTATGCTTTACACGGGTTGATATTCAGTTTGCCGTTAATAAGCTAGCTCAGTTTATGCATGCTCCGACTGAGTACCATTGGATGTTAGTCAAACGTGTGTTGCGTTACTTGTCTGGCACCGCCACTATGGGTCTGAAGTTATATCAGGATTCGCCTTTGGCTCTGCATGCTTTCTCTGATTCTGACTGGGGGGAAATAGGGACGCAGGCTATACTTCTACCTCTGCGTATATAGTCTTCTTGGGTAGGAATGCGATATCCTGGAGCTCCAAGAAGCAAACCTCAGTCGCTCGTTCATCCACCGAAGCTGAATACAGATGAGTTGCTGATACTGCGGCAGAGATTGCTTGGCTGACCTATCTGCTTGCAGATCTCGGTTTTTCGGTTCAGACTACACCAGTGATCTTTTGTGATAATTTAGGTGCTCTTCGACTAAGTGCCAATCCAGTGTTTCATTCGCGCATGAAGCATGTTGCTATAGATTATCACTTTATTCGTGAGCATGTTGAGAGAGGCCTTGTTCGTGTTGCTCGTGTAGCTACTGCTGATCAGTTGGCCGATGTCCTCACCAAGCCACTGCCCCGTTTATCTTTTTCTACTTTCATTTCCAAGCTTGGTCTTCGCACAGCGCCGTCAGCTTGAGGGAGCGTATTAGACTATAGTTATATTTAATTATCTTTGTATTTACGTTTATAGCCTTGTGGCTAGCTATATAAATTCCTGTAATGATTCGTTTTTACTCAATGACAAAATATATTGTTATTCAATAAATCTATCAGTTTATCATACAAGTAACTGAAATAAGTCTGGGTGTATTATGTATATATACTACCTCCGTCCTAAAATATTAGTTCATTTAACTTTCAAGTTTTGTCTCATAACGTAAATCAATTTATTATATTTTTCTTCTTTTATTCCTCTTTTGTTATGTACCCATTTATTTTCTGCTACTTTACATTAATAACCGTCAAAAGATATTTTAAACATTTTCATCGAAATTAATGATACATAACTAATTTAACCAACTTTCTTAATCTGTATAAAAAACCCCAAATAAACTTACATTTTCGGGACGGAAGTAGTATATAATATGTGTATATTTAGTCGAAAAATAAAATAAAATATGCTAGTGTATATATAGAGAGTGAGAAGGCCGCGTTGTTAGTGATGATGGCCAACAAGCCTTAAAACGTGAATATGACGAAAGAAAGCAAGTGAGAAAAGGCATTGTTACAGTTTCTGGCAAAACAAAGACTAATGGCGACAAGAAAAAGGCTTGAACGGTGGAACTACATCCAGGCATCTGCAGAAGGAATTGAATGAACGGTGGATCAATTGCTAAACCCAAGCAAGGTACTGAAGCGTTAGAGGATATGTATCGCTTTTTCTTATGTAAATACGTCTAACTTTATGGTGTAGCAGTTTTAGAATCAAGGTAATTATTTTCCAAAAAAAAAAAAAAAAAAAAAAAAAGAATCAATGTAATAGGATTGATGAAGAAGATAGTTTCATTAATGTAATTTGAAGTTGTATAGATAGAGTACAAAGACATAATTTTAAAGAGTATATCATATTACAACACCTACTCAAAACGGTTAAACACTAATAATCAAAAAGGGTTCCCACTTTTCTGTCTCACGGAATGAGTGGAGAAGTTAATCAGGTTATCTAGTGGCTCAGGGTCATGGGCTGCTATTATTCCAAGAGACTGAAAGAAGTCCTCCTTTACGTGATTAAAACCTTCACACTCCAGCTCCCGGTCTAGCTGTTATTACGATACCCAACCCCTTTACCACTAGGCCATATCCTAGGGACGATTACAACAACTACTCATATTTATCTTTAGGGGCTGATCCATATATTAAATTTACTTAGAAGGGTCTTTTTTTTTCTTGAGATTAATTTTCAATTTGGGGTGAAATTTAACTTTATTTATGATTTTAGGTGGTCTATGCATCCCGTTTGGGAACACATACATCCGCCACTGCATGTTATCTTCTCATAATATCTATTTTTTTAATAACATATATCCTCTATTACAGACCCTTAAGTTGTAATAGAGGATATATGTAGTAGGGTGAGATTTTGGGAGGACAATTGGGTGGGCGATAGTTCGTTGAAATAAATTTTTCCTAGGCTTTTTAGGCTCTCTTTGTTCAAGGATGTATCTGTTGCAAGTGTGGTAAAATGGGTAGATGGTAGGCGTTCTTTTCTTTGGGATTGGAGGAGAAGATTGAGGGGTTTTGAGGAGGAAGAAGTAGGTGCGTTAGAGGTTTTAATTAACTCTTTTGATGGAAATGCAGGTTCAATCGATAAATTGACATGAAGTCTTTACCCAAATGGTGTCTTTTTCTGTAGCTTCCTTGCGCAAAATGCTTGACTTGGAATTTTTCAAAAATACTTTTTCGGCTAATGATCAGATTTACATGTGGAACAATCTATTGCCCTCAAAAGTGAATCTGTTCATGTGGAAAGCAAACATCGGCAGAATTCCTACAAAACCGAACCTTATTCGTTGTGGTGTTGCAATTCAAGATTCCTTTTGTCCGTTATGTTACAAGTTTGAAGAATCAATCAAACATCTTTTATTTGCATGTGATGTGGCACTACTGATCTGGTCTCATACTCAAAGTTGGTGCAAGATTGTTGGGCTAAATGCTTTTCATTTGGAGATATTTGTTTTTTAAATCTGAATGCTTCTTCGAATTTGGCTTCATGCCTTTGGTCAACTTTAGTGGGTGTTACGGCTTGGATAAATTTGGTTGCATAGAAATAAAGTCATTTTCCAATCTCACGTTCTAGACCCGGAATTGATTTTCAGAGACGTTCAGAGGCTATCCTTCACATGGCTATCAAATTCTAAACGATTAAGGAAGCTTGAGTGGGATGAATGGAAAGCAAATCTGATGATTGCAGCAACTTAATTATTGGAAGATTGGAGAAAAATCATTTTCGATTGAAAAGGAAACGCTTCCGGTTTTTTGCAGTTGTTTTTTGTCTTTCATACAGTTGGGTTTATTTTACTGTAGCCCTGGTCTTTTGTTTATGTTTTGATGATTTGGACAATTTTGTAATTTTTTTAGCATCTTGCTAATATATGATAAAGTTCTTGGCTTGGTCGTTAAAAAAAAAAAAAACGACCCTTAAGTTGAGCTTCAGTTTCAAAGGCCCATCTTGCTTTTGTAAACGCCAAACATCTGCCGAGACAAGGACCGTCCCTGAGTTTCTTAAGGCCCTAAGCCAATTTATCAAAACGAGACTTTCTGAAAGAAAACAATCGGTTTTAAAGGATATAATATATGTATTCATTGAAAAAAATAAATTGTGGGCCTTAAAATTTTATAATATGTCGGAGGGCCCTAAATCATGGCCTTGTTGGTCTATGTCCAGGGACGGGTCTGGCCGAGAAAATGACTTTGTTAGAATATCAGAGAGTTGGTATGTTGCAAAGACATGAGATATACAAGAAGAATGTCGATGAACTTGTTCTCGAATATCACTGGATTGGCACTTACACGAGTTGCACCCACAAATTGTCATGATAAATTGTTGGAGCCAGAAGATCATTTGAACCAAGGTCACGAAACAAAGAACCAATCCAAGCTAACTTTGCGCCTGTGGAAGCAACAAAGCGGTATTCAGCTTCAGGAGAGGATCGAGCTATGGTTCGTTGCCTCTAAGCTCCATTAGATATTATTTCAGCCCAAGTAAACTACATAAGCACTTAATGAAGGCAATTTTTTGTTTTTTGGATCTCTGTCACAATAGAAGGCAGAATTTTGTTTGTTGGCTTTTGATTGAAGGCTGCTTTGGTAGTGGCGATGTCGGTGTATTTCCTGATGCGTACCGGTGGCTGTTTTTTCTTGGTGGCTTGGCGGTCGGTGAAGATTGCATCGGTTTTGATCGTGGTATGTTGTTTTTTTATGTTCTTTAATGTTTTGGATCGGGTCGGAAATTGTCGGCTTTTCCGGTTTGTTGTTTTGGTTTAGTTTTGTGTAAGTTTCGATAGACTATGATAAGTGTAACTCGTATTATGTTACCAAATCATGTACTCCCTAACGAGGCTGAATTTGGTGAAAAAGGGGTTTCCCATGTTCCTTTTTTATTTTCTTTCTTGTGGTTGTCCGGCTTTAGGCCGGTAGTGAGCCTGAATTAGTTCGGCTTTTTACCGGCGTTGTTCCCGTTGTAATCTGTTCTTTATTTTGTTTTTAATGAATCCTTTCGTTTCTGTTGAAAAAACTTAATGAATGAATAATCATATTTATTTCCTCACCGGCCGGCATCAGAAAAGCATGTAATATTAAAGGAGAATCATGATAGATATAAATGCCATCATAAAATGTTCCAACCAAGTATTTAAGAAGACGTTTAACAAGCGCCATGTTGTAGGATCATGCACATTGACAACTTATATTTACAAGAAATGTCATTTCGGAACGTGTGAAAGTTAGAACAAACAATAGAAGCATAATGAAAGGAATTATTCCATTAGATTCATGAGTGCGATCTCTACCAATATTTAATACATACACTATAACAAATCTAACATACTACTTGACACTTATGTGACAAGTGTAACACTTAATATCAATACATGTATCTCAACTTAACCTAAATTACATTTATGTCCTCATACAGTCATACTCTAACAACCCCCTCAAATTGAATGGGGTGTTGACTACATTCAATTTGTCCCTGAAATAAGTAAACAATAGAATTGAGAGGTTTAATAAGGGAGTCTGCAACTTGATCAAAGAAGGGTATATGTTGAACTGCCATTGAGCCTTGCATGACTTTTTCTCTAAAAAAGTGTGCATCCAGCTCTACATGTTTGATCCTGGATGCATGATAGGATTATGAGCCAAAGCACATGCACCCAAGTTATCACACCAAAGAACATATTTGCCTGTGGGCTTTAGATGTAATTCAGATTAAACATTAAGCTACCACTGAGTTTTGATGCTTCATTTTCTAGGGCTCTATATTCAAATTCAGTGCTTGATATGGATACTCCATGCTGCTTTTTAGAAGACCAAGACACCAAGGACCCTGCCAAAAAGATGCAATATGCAGCTACCGATCTTCTATCAACTCACATACAGGTGTACCTAGTAAAATCATCTATGAAATGAATATAGTAGGTGTATCCTGCAGAGGAAGTAACAAGGGAAGGTCCTCATAGGTCAGAATGCACAAGTTCAAAGGGTTCTTTAGTTTTAGAAGTGGAGTTGAGAAAAGGAAAATAGTGTTGTTTACCAAAAAAAACATGCTTCACAAAAAGATAACATTTCCTTACTATTGCAAGATTCATTACAAACTTTAAGAACTTGACAAAGAACCCTACTAGAGTGATGAATTAGCATTCAATTCTATGCCATAAGTTGGCTTTGTTGACACTAGATTGCTGACTTACAAAAAGACTGAAACAAAGGCTTAGATGAGCCAGTACAAAACTGAACAGATTAGAACTAGACTGAACTTCAGAAAGCTAAGTAGACTCCAAATTCTTCTTGGTAATTATGTATGATCAAAGATCAAAAAAATGAAAATTCTGAAAATCTATTTGCTAGGTTAGACTCTTTTTCTACCTTTCTACCGGATACTGGTAATTCTTTGTATCGCATTGCTAGTCATAGCATGTAGATTAAAAAAAATAGTTTTTTTTTTCAAAGTGGGGTAAATTTGGAGTGCGGAGAGCTCATATGACTGGGAAGTTTCATTTGGTAGAGGTCATTCCTAAGGGTTCCTTGCAGCATGACTCTCTTTGTATTGAGATCCTTCACAAAACAACAATTAGAGTGAAATTCAAGATAAACAAGATTATCAGCAGTTAGCTTAAAAATACTAAGAAGATTCTTGGTGATTTTAGGCACATGAAGAATACTATTAAGGGATAGCTTAAAACTAGATATAATAGGAAGTTCATAATAACCAATATTATCTATTTGGATGGATTCACCATTTCGTACAGTAAAAGCATCAGAACTATCATATCCAAAACTCGGATGCAGGCTATTCAAATCAGAGCCAATGTGACTTGAGGCACCACTATCATCATACCAACTCGGATCAAGCATAGTATTAGCATAAGCAAGATAAGTAGCATTAGCATTTTGATATGATCCATTACCATAGTTGGTAGATGCATGCCCAGTATAGGAAGAGTCATACATGTAATAGCAGTTAGCTGCTATATGCCCAGAATTACCCAAACTTGCCAGACTTACCCAAACTTGACACACATGTCTAGGACCGGACCTGCCTCCTCGATTTCTTCCTCCTCTAGAACCTCTAAATCCCCTGTCTCTGCTAGAACCTTGACCTCCATAGTTTCCACCAGATTTGCAATTGGACTTTTGTTGGCCGGATTTATGGGCTACTAGATTAAAAGTAAGAGATGGAACATCCATAGTAGCCGTAGGGTTAAAATGAGCTAACAGTCGTTCATGGGTCACAAGTTGTGACTGCACTTCTTGTCAGGACAGAGACCCGATCCTGGATGTGATATTGACAATAACAGATTCGTAATCCTTACCAAGACCACCAAGAGCATCAAGGATGAGCTCCGCATTGAATATCGGAAAGCCGGCAGCAGCTAGACCATCGGAATACGACTTCATCTAGGCTAAGTAATCCACCATTGACTTGGTCCTATTATCTGTCCTAACTCTAGCATTCTAGCCTCCGATCGATTTTTAAACATGACTTCTAGAGTATTCCACAGCTTCTGAGCAGTTTTACAGCCAATAACTTCAACCAAAGCTTGATCATTCATAGAAGCCATCAACCAGCCGACGAGGAGTTGATCAGTGGTTATCCAGTCATAATAAGCAGGATTAAGAGTTGTTCCATACAGGGAAGAGGCAAGAAACTGAGGTGGACATGGTTTGGTGCCCAACAGATAACCTTCAAGACGAAGTCTACGAATGATTGGAAGAACAGTCGATTTCTTGAGCAAATAGTTGCTCCGGTCCAGCTTAACAGTGCAACATTGATTTGGGTGACCTCCACACGGGGAAGAACTGAGCAGACGGCCCGGTGATGGCAAGAAAGCCACGAATGCAGGAAGCGGAGGCAAAGAAACTCGAGAAAGACCAGAGAAAGGAGAATCAGAGAGTGAGATGTTCAGATCCGAGAGAAGTGTGGATTGCATGTGAGGGGGAATGGCGAAAACCGGTGGAAGACCTCCACCTAGAGGCATATTCTGAGACATCTGAGGAATCGGTGTTGACATACAGCCAATTGAAAGACCCAAATGAGAGACACGGTGCTTATAGTGGTGTTCTCTGATAGAGAGCCATCAGAGGAGGCATCAGTAGCGTCAGCCATGGGTACTTGCTCTGATACCAAGTTAGAACAAATAATATAAGCATAATAAAGGGAATTATTCCATTAGATTCATGACTGCAGTCTCTGCGAATATTTAATATATACATCATAACAAATCTAATAGACTACTTGACACATGTGACGAGTGTAACACTTAATATCAATACTAATATCTCAACCTAACCTAAATTACATTTAGGTTCTCATACTCTAAGAGTGAACAAGTCTTGTAAGCTCCGCTTGTAGTAAGTGTTAAGTTGCTGAGGTTGCTAGTATTAGTTGTTTAACAAATTTGACCAATTTTTTTCGAACTGATTAAAAAACAGTTGACAAGAGAAAGAGAAGTCACTATTTTTTCACTACACAATTGTCTTGATTTATAACACACGCTTTTGCTTTCGTATTTATACTTCTCCATGAATAGTCTAGAGAGAGTAGTGATAATGGTATAATAAAATAACCACAACATTATACACAACACATTTAAAGACAATTGATTATGATGTGGGACCTATTGAATCATATGTGTTCTAAAAAAATCAATGGTTTAAAATTTTGTTGTGGCATTTGTTGTACATATTTTGTTGTGGCACAAACATTTCTCTTCTAGAAAATACATTCCTGCACACTGCGTTTTTCTCAAGAGACTTTTAACTTTTCTAGTAGCATTTTAATTTTTCCTTGACAAAACAAACTAAAAGATATATTTAGGTCTGAAGGGAATTTGAAATGAGGCAAATCGGATTACGTAAGCGTGGTACTCGTTCAGTCGGATTGTGAGCAAAAGCCCACCTCAAAATACGGTTCGGTATGATCACTCATAATTATTAACCCTATCCAGAGTTCGGCATCGAGGCCCAAGTGGTCCGGGAACATCTTTTTACCGTAGGTAATAACTAGGGGGACCTCAATTTTCTTTGCTTAAAAAAAAAAACACTATGGAAGCCTCGGAAATGCGAAACTTAAAAGGTAATTAATGTAATGTCAACAACAATATAAACACAATCAAAAGAATAACAAAATGGGAAAAAATGACAAGAAAAAAGATAGTGGTTGAGAATGACAAAAATACGCATGTTACTACATGTGTTTATCATTTTTTCCCATTTTAGATTAAAAACAGACATTCACGACCTTTAACTATTATTTATTATCTAGGACTCATTAATAGATTAGATTATTATTATAATCGACACCATTCATTACGGTGCACGACACATTACTAGATAATAATATATCATTATAATCGATTACGCAAGATGTGTTGCGTACGTATACTATTAAGCTAAAATTGTTGTGAAAATTACAATTTTATAATTACCTTGAAAAAAATACTCTGGCCGGGCTGATAATCAATTTTCCTTCCTCATAAAATATCGTACAAGGCCTTTCTCCTTCATTTATTTGATATCTCCAAGTTCTCTCTCCTCCATTACTCCACTCTTTTCAGGTTCTCTTCTCCCCATTTCTCACATCTCTTCAACTCTTATATGTTTGTTTGTTTTATGACATGTTTAAGTGCGAGAATGTGTGCTTAATTTTGAAAGTCTGTCTGTATTGCTTTTCTTTTCTTCTATCTTTTTTTTTTCTCTGAGAGCTTGAAAGGGCTCTCTGTGTATCTGAAGTTTTTATTAGGATCAGTGACTTATCAGTTGTCTTAAAACCAATTAGTCTTTAGAAAAGACAACTTTGAGCCTTTTTCCTTTTAGTTTTGCTTTGTGCATGTCTGGCTAAATAAGCCTCTCTATTGTATTCTATTAGGTATGCTTTTCATTTTAATATCACAAGCTTCCAGTATTCATCTTCTTCTTTTCAATTCTTGTTTGGTTGTATGAATGCTAACAGGTTTAAGCTCTCGCCAACAACAACAACAAAAAAGATTTGGTGACTTGTGTTTTTTTGGTGACTTGTGTTTTTTTCTTTTGTACTTTTGGTTTCGAAAGCTTCTTTGTTTTTTGTTGCTGGATATATATTTTGTTGTTTCTAAGTTTCAGATTTAAAACCATGAGTTTTTGATGTATTAATCCATGTCCCATATCATATGAGGTGAGAAAATACATATATGAAGTTCATGGTTATAAATAAATATGAATTTAGGGTTCCACTACTTCTACACATAAGAAAAGTAAAAAGAAAAAAACACATGCTAGCTGCCGGTCCAACTAATGCTTTTTTTTCAACAGTTTATAGTTTCTATTTTTGTGTTAAACAATAGCTAGACACCCTTCGATGTTTGTTTCTTTAATGTTACTATATTTATATACTAATTAATATGTCTCTTTTTGTCATTTTGTCCAGATGGGAGATCCAAAATCAGTGTCTCAAAAATCAAAGGTCGGATGCTTTTTTTAATTTGAAATGAGCAAAGTATAAAGTTTTAGCTTATGTAATATAATAATAAATCTCATCCTAATGATTACTGTATTATTTTTTATATAATTTATATGTTTACTAATTTTTTTTAAATTTTTATCCAGCTTGAAGTAGATGCTATACATGGATCGTCCTTTAAGGTCGGGTGCTTAATTAGTAGTACTTATTTTGTTTTTGTTGCTTAAATAATTATGTAGTGATTCAATGAGCTAGAATGCAAGAGGAAACAAAGTAGTTACTACTACTTTATGCTTGCATAAATTCTCTCGAAAACTAATCACCACAGCAACAAAAAGAAACCCCGAGTCCTATTCCAGTTTAATATTAATTGTCTGTTTATTTATGCATATATATATATATATTGACAATAATTTTACACATCACACCGGCCATCCCACAAAATCAGTGACTACTATTTAATGGTTAAATCATTAATTTTTTTCCTTACAGCAGCTTTCAGGAAATAAATCTAAGCAAAACATAAATACCGGAGTCAGGTGCTGTTATTGTTCTTGTTTTTATTGTTGTACGCATCAGTTTGCCCCAATGCCAAAGCAAAAACAGAAACCCAAACCATCTGTTGAGGTTGGTTGATGCCTGCTTTTAGTAATATATGATGATGATGGTTAATTGCATCATGCATGTTTAATGATAGTTATTTTACATATTGTATATCGTTAAATATTCTCTTATTTGATACTGATCGAGATATATTTTTCTGCTCTCCTATACATACTATACACAGACAACAAAAGAACAAATAAACAACAACCCATCAATGCTTCATGTTGAGGTCGTCGGGTGCGACTGCACAATGTTTCAGATTGATCGGCTTCACATCAACGTACTACGTCCAACAAGTGAACTCTTAATTTTTTTTATTATTTTTTTTAATTGAAGGGGGGCTTAAATTGTTTTTAATTTGAAATTATATGCGGCCTTACATTAATTGGGTTTCATTGACCATCTGGACATGCAGGAGGCTGAAGAAAGCACAAAAGAGCCTGCAAAGAAGCATAAGAATGGTCAGCAAGAAAAGCAAGGCAAAAAAGTGTTGTCTGAAGGAAACTGTTCACATGGGAAGTTTAAGGTAGGGATGCTTATTTATTATATATGTTATTACCCCACCCAAAGACCTCCAAATTTTTGTTGTTATTTGACTAGCTATATATATATATATTACTAATTGATACACTACACTTAAAGAAAGTAAAAGCAAATTAAACCACCCCACCGTTACCGCAAAATCAACCTAATTAACATCTCAACAAAATCAAGATTAATTCCACTATTTTTGTTTATGTTAATTTTACTAATTAAGTATAATGGTTTATGTATTTTTAGTAATTGTAAGTTTAATGTGTATCCTTATAATTGTTTTTCAATTTGATCACCATGCAATGCATACCTTGGGTAACAAAATCAGTCACAAATATCTCTGTTCACAGGGTTTGCGATGGTGGTTTGATTTTTGGAATTAATTCAGCTGAGAGATGTCTCCACCTCTAGCTCCTATATATATATATATGGTGTACGTGGACTCGAAAATCCTTAGGCCTGAAGTCCAGTTTGGTAACTCCCTCCTCGATCGGTACTCAAAGATTCATTGATCTAGTACTTTTGCTATTGATAAATATATTGTTGTACGTATCGAACCGAACGTGTAGTTGAACATGCTTGTTTGTTTCTGAACTTGGTTGATACTTTGTTACCTTGATCTTCAGACCTTCCATTACTTATTGTATCACATCCTCCGATCGAGTATCCTTTTAATCAAAACCGTTAAATTGCATCATCAGGCGACCGTCAACCATATTGATCGACTTTAATTTGATTTTCTTTTGAAAGGAAGCGTCACGATACGGTGGTGATCATGCCCCATATCCTTATATATGATTACGCCTTTTCCCCACACACTTCAGCAAATCTGGTAATTGTTTGTGAGATCGAATCTGTGCATTGTCTTCCTTTGTGGACACCAACAATGCCCATGTATAAAGGAGCTATATAAATATATGTGTATGTGTGTTTATGTATGCATGTGTACATATATACATATATACGTATATATGTGTGTATACACATACATACACACACATATAAATATTTGAAATGTCATAGTTATTATGCTATAATTGCACGTATAAGTTGTGGTATGATCTATAATTCATAAAATACTTCATAACTTGAAAGGAAAAAAAATATAGAGATAAGGGTCGTAAATGACACAATATAAAAGATGTCTTTTCTCCAAAAAAAAAAAAAAAAACGATGTCATGCAAAAAGAAAATATAAGAAATTTTTTTTTGTCAAAAATGACATTTTATCAATGAAAATGAAAGTGAAAGTGAATTACGCCAAAGACAATTAAAAGCCGTAATTCATTTTCACTTTCACCGATGAAATGTTCTTTTTAACAAAAAAAAACTTTTTTTTTATAGTCTTAATATCCTGACATTTTCTAAATATGTCTTAATTGATATAGGATAAGGTCGTAAAGGACGGATTTACATCTTATTTATGAAAAAGAATGAAAGAAATGATATTTGTTTGTAAAGGATGAAAGTAATGTATATCCAAAAATACCCTTCTAAAAAAGATTCAACAAATAAAATGTAAACATGTGCATTCACATTTCACACAAAAGCCGGTGAGGTTAAAATTAGTGAGAGAGAGAAATGAGAAGACTCTAGGGTTTCTTCCCCTTTTTCACAGTTTGAGGCGGCGGCATAGGAGGCGGCGGACGTGGTGGAGGCGGTGAGTCAAGTGGTTCAATGACCAGAAAGGCTATGGTTTCATCACTCCTGATGATGGCGGTGAGGGTCTCTTTGTCCACCACTCCGGCATCAAGGACTCTTCTGGCTACAAAAGCCTCGGAGAGGGCGAGTCTGTCGAGTTTGAGGTGGAGTACGGCGGTGATGGCCGTGCTAAGGCTGTGAACGTTACTGGACCTAATGGAGGACCTGTTGAAGGTGGAGGCAGCGGAGGAGGCGGCGGTGGATATGGAGGAGGCGGCGGTGGATACGGTGGGGGCAGTTATTGAGGCGGCGGCATAGGAGGCGGCGGACGTGGTGGAGGAGGTTATGGTGGGTGTTTTGATGCTTTTTTGCATCTTTAAGACGGATTCAAATGCTCCTATTTTTTTTGTTTTTGTTTTTGTTTTTAAATCTGAGATTTTGAGTGTGCACTCTGTAAAGTCATACTACCGCATAATGCTATTTGCATTGTATTAAAAGTTGTTGTAGTTGATTTTTAAAGGATTTGTTGTACTGCATTGCAGTTGTTAGACTGGAATAGGTGTTTTGGATTGCAGCCCTTTTATTGATTTTGAGCATCTTTTCATTCATGAATTATAGTATAGAGCAGTGGACAAAAGTAAAAAGCATTTTCTGTTGATTTTGCAATAAGCTTTTGTGTGTTTTCCCCATTCCCAGAACTTAGTCTTTAAACTCAATTGAAATGTATCTTATATGTCTTGCTATTCTTTGTTGTCGTTGATGTATAAATAAAGATTATCATCTTCTTAATTCTGTGAAATTTTTGCATATTTCATTTCCTGGATGTTGTTTGTTATTCTTTAGAACCTAGGCTTACCAATCTGTTGGAATTGTGTTTGGTTTTTGTTTTATTTACATTCTCGGCATTTTTTGTAATGTTACTACATTTTTATAATGTTACTACATTTTGTATGAATATCATGCGATCTTAAAGGCGCACACAAATCACTTCCTATCGGGCTCCTTTCAAGTAGAGTATAGAAAGAGTAACGTTTTGGCATTTTTTTCTATGAATGTCTGACGATCTTAAGATGCACACAAATCACCTATCGGGGTTTCCTTCCCAAGAGTAGGGTATAAAGCAATGGAAACACCTCAAACATAGAATACATAATGTAATGCTTCGTAATGAATACCAACACGTAGCAGAACACCAAAGACGACTTTAAAAAAAAAAAAAAAAAAAAATTATCATTAAAGGGTATTTTCAGACATCTCTTTTTTTTTTTTGTTCTTCTCAACCTAATATTATTTTTTTGTCTATTCTTCATTTAAGATGTAAAGTTGTCATTTAGACCATGTGGCGTAATTGATAATTAACTTAAAAAAATGTATACCCATTTTCATTTTCATTTTATAAAAAAAAGTTTATATGAAATACAGAATATAAATACTTTTATCAATTAAATACTTTAGCCTAATAGTTAAAAAGTACTCAAACGGGTTTTGATATGAGAAGAATAAAATATTAACAACTCATTAAAAAACACAAAAAATAAAAAACAGGTAAAGCCAAAAAAAAAAAAAATAAAGTAAAAATGTTAGAAATAACTGGTTGCTTCGTGATATGCTATCAAATAGAAGAGGGCCGGCGTTTTTTTATTCAGCGATGAGCACCCGGTGACGCGCTGAAAATTGATAGTTTTTTTAAACATAAAATTCAGTGGCACTTAATATATATTAAGATATGACAAAAATATTACTCCCTCCGTATCTATTTATCCAAGCGATTCTACAAAGTTCCCAATTAATACAGATACATTTAAATAACAACTAATCTTGAATTAAAAATGTACAGATTCATTCAATAAATTTATGTATATGAATTTTGGCGATTCTTGAGATAAATAGGTACGGAGGGAGTATCAAACATCTTTAATTCTAGCAATCACTTAATTCTAACAATCCAACAACTGACGTAAAAGTTTAATGGGGAGATTTTTAAGTGGTCAATCCATTTAGATTGAAGAGACGGAGTAATTGATCTGAATCACACAGTTAATATCTTGGATAGCTCATTTTTTGTCATGATCTTTTGTTTTCCATTCAGGTGATAGATCCAACCAAAACATAAATAGTGGGGTTATGGTTGTTACTGCTTTTGCTTTCATTGTTTCAATGGATCAACAAATAGTCGATTCGGCCGTTGGATACGAAAGGATCCACATCAACAAATAGAGGTCAGATACTGGTAATTTATAGTATAATGTTTGATGATTCATTTACATGTTATATGACTCATCAATTATTATTTTTTTCTGTTTATTAGGATCTTGATAAGCAATGTCATAAATCATGATCCACATCAATAAATAAAGGTCAGATACGGGTAATTTATAGTATAATGCTTGATGGTTCATTTACATGTAATATGACTCATCCATTATTATTTTTTCTGTTTGATTAGGATCTTGATCAGCAATGTCATAAATCTTTTTGGTGGATCTCGGTGGATACATTTGGGAGGATGAGGTGATGCATTACGTGATAGGACCCGCATATATGACATGGTACCATGGAACGAAGTAGATCGGGTCTATTGTGTTATGAATATGTTTAAAAATCAGTGGATGACCGTACAGATCTTAGTTGCAGATTGGACGATAACCGTGTATGACAATGACCTCGGTATCTATATTGCATCAAAGTTCAATCCGTTAATGGATAATCTTGCTCTGGAATCAAACTTCAACCCGTTAATGGATAATCTTGCTCGTGCACTTTCTAGTATGGTGATTGCATCAAAGTTCGATCCGTTAATGTATAATCTTTCTTGTGCACTTTCCGGTATAGTGAGGCAATCAAAAAGCTTCCTAGATTTGCCACTTGTAAATGAACAACCACTCCAACCAGTCCGCTATAAATAAACAACCACCCCAACCATTCCGCTATAAACGAGTTGGTAGGGACGTTTTCCCTCAGAGCAATGTCGGGTGAAACACGAAATGATTACTTATATTTTAGCTTTTCAATTATTATTTATTGACACCATAAATTCAACATTTCAGTGGCAATTGTGGAATTTATGCGATCAAATACAGTTAGAGGTTGCGTGTCACATATGATCAAATAGATCCTTTCCGGTTACAGATGTGTGTAGATTTGTTTCATCAAAACTTGGATCCATAGATTACCATAAACTCATTACTATAACATTGCATATTCTTGTAAATCAATGATTTTTTTTTTTTGCACTTTCATTGTCTAAACGATTGGACGATCGACATGTTTCCAACCTGTTAAAAGGCGCACAAGCGAGAAGAAACAACTTTTGAATTCATTGTTTTCTTCTTTGAAAATTCCGGTACTTTGAAAGAATTGGTTACTTGTTTCGCTTTCTTGCTACGTTTCTTTTTCATGCTTTTGTTTTTCTCTGCGTCGCCTCTGAACGAATGAATGTAACTGTCCATCAATGTTAATTAAGTTGTAAACGTTGTAATCCATCTCGTTATCATCAGGATACATGTTCAAATCAATACACAGCCTTTTCACACGTTATATGTAATGATTTTTGGATATCTGGAACTACTGATCCTCGAACATTTTGAATGATCCTGTGAAAACATGATTGAATATTACAGTCATTCGTTTAGTTCTTCATCTTTTCTGATCCGTCTTTCTTTTAGTAACTAAACATATAAATCAATGAGCAGAAGTAGAGATTGATTCTCCTGATAGAGAAGGTTAAGATCACTTAATGTGTACACATACACCTTATGATCGAACGAGGTAGTTGTTGGCTATCACACTGATGGCTAGTTCCACATTATTGCATTCTACTGGATAGGACCATTTAGGCCATAAGAGGAGCTCGTGTGAGATCTTAAGGCATTTTATTTATGGGCTTCACACCGCTAGCTTTATGAGGGCTCGAATGACTTTTGTTCAGGTAGAGTCGATGATGATGGTGACTCCGGAAAGAAGGATGTGAGATAATGATTTATTGGCCAAATACTAATTAAGTGAACAAGTATAATTACATAATAAAACAAAAAAAAAAAAATTATTGTTTTATAGTATGTAAAAAAAGAATAAGACTTAAACCATGTATAATACCCCTAAAAAAACCCATGTAGAATAAGTGTTGTATAATTGGTAAATAAATAAAGATTAATTAGATTTGGAAAAAGGAAAAGAAAACTAAAGAACTTATATTAAATTATTATTCCAAAAGGATTTAAGCATCCGTTTGCTGCCAAAACTCAATCCGTTTTCTTGGGGTGGATTTTTATTAGGGTGGGATGGAAATCGAAATCCCAGTTCTCATTAGAAAGTGCAATAGGAAGGTACCAATGGGCGGATTCGATTCACAAACCACCAAGTTCTTTAATTTCTTGATTCCCTAATATGAAAGGAACTCTTATTTCTACTACAAAGCGAATCATCATCATCATCATCATCATGAACTCTATACACACCATTTTCTTCATCCCACTTGATGACTTCTCTTATGTATCTAAAAGCTTCATCAATGAAACACGGTTGTGCGCCTTGGTCCGACAAACAAAAAGCTTCCGCCGATTATTGAAGTATACATTTGCTTAAATCTAACGGCGATGTAGTAATATGCTTGGTGTGCCAGAGACTGGTGGTTCGATCTTGATATCAATGGGCTGAAGTCATGGAACCATTCACAAGCAGTTAAAGGAACCGCCTTGATTTTTTCTTCAAACGCATCGTACTTGTTCAGAAGAAGCACAAAAATGGCGTCTTCAAAAGAAGGATGTTTAACAAAGCTCTCAAATAAGTCCCTGCTTGCCAATATTCTATTCTGCAGACAACCTGTATCATTATTCACCAATGTTTGATCATAATCGTCTAAAGCAACACAAAAGGCCACCACTCTAAAACTCTGAAACATGTGAAGCCATTTGCACCCACTAAGCAATCTCTTGGAACCGATACGAATCAATTGGTACCTGGATTTAGTATGTTAGTGTTTCTCTACTGAACCTGCAAAGGAATCATAGAAGATATGTTTATGTAAAACTAAAGAGAACTTACTTGGTTAAGGGACTGGACATTACTACTCTCGTCGTCTTTTCGGGATATGGGACAATGATCTTCCGGGTGAACTCGAAAAATGAGAGACCATTGGTTGGAGTGACCCTTACGCATTCAAAATGTCTGCTCAAGGTTTGTATTCATCACTCAAAATCTCAAAGGCCCGCCAAATGAGTCACAAAGAGCTGTAAATCTCTAACACAAAAGAAAGAAGGTAAGTTAAAAATAATAATAAAAAACCCTTTAAAATTGAAAACCTGGCCAAGATGGTACACCGCATGCGTAGTTTTAACGCATACAGAAATCAGAGTAGGAATTTAAGAACATCAAGCCATTTATGGAAAAAAGAAAAATACTAAAAATATATAATAATGCTACCAAGTCTTACTCGATCCAAGAAGTATTTCGCAATCTCTGGAAGACATTGAAGTTTATCTCTCCTCTTGTAAGTTTCTTGAATGGCAGGATCCCTCCAAACTTCCTCTACAATAGAAGCATATTGACATGCTGCTTTATGAAAGAAATTATCCATATCATTAGCACTCATAATATCCAGCATACTATCAGAAAAAGCCTTCAGCCTTGGATTCATCGAATAACTACCTAGCCCCTTTGCACGAAGGATATTTTCACCTGTCAGCGACAAAAATGTGAACACTTTTATTCAAGGGAAAAAAATATAACATGTCTAGGATGTTAAATATATGGAGACTTAAATTTTAGCTATCAATTCAATAATAAGATTAATATGCAGGAGGCAGAATAACACGAAAAGAAGGGAATTTAGTTCATTACCATAAGTACACCGCATGCTGGGGGCGGATTCTTCAGTAGCCAAGCAAGAAGTTTCTGCCACAAGAGCATCCTCTTCAAATTGGTGACGACCCTCTAGCATAACTGCCAAATATCTGTATAAGTTGCTTCGAATCTTGATCTTGATAGCCTGTAGTTCTTCACTGAATTCTCCACCATACATAAATTTCACCTGTAAGGAAAATATATCATTTTAAAAAAAGGTGCAAGTGTTAATGATTCATTTGAATTCACTTCATTAATTCCTTCTATCCAAGAACAATGTATACATAAAATTAGGACAGGCAGTGAAAAGACACATCCAACTGAAAAAAAACAACCACAAACTTGCAGGCAAAAGTAAAATCCATAATACCTGCTTGAAAATGGTGCTTGTCCCGGACCCTTCCAGGCCTACAAGGAGAAGTGTCTGGACTTTTCTTTGCTTCAAACACACAGGCAAAGATCTACCTGAGAAAGTAGATTGGCTTTCTCTTTTCCCATGAGGACTTCCAGGCGGTACAGGGAAAGAATACAGTGAAAAAATCCAACAACTGAAAGCCTGCCTACCAAAAAGCCAAAGTGCAATTCATTTAAATTCATCTAGAAAAAGAGGAATGCTGGACCTCGTTAACATAACTTATATGGAAAAGACTACAAGAGTACCTTTCCCCATATGTTTCCTTTAATGTTATTTTGACCTTCTTCTTCATATGGAACCATCTTCATACAACCAAAAGTGTGTACCACGAGGACATTGTACACTCGCTAATTTGAAAAAAGTAGAAAAAATAATCAAAATTTTGAGTAGCACAAAAGATCAAGAGCTTTGAGCTATTATGATAGTAGGGAAACACCATTAAAATGTCAACTATTATTCAGATAAATAGTAAAACAAAGCTACACTTCTTTCACCTAAAACTCGCATTCCATTAGAGGTGAAGAAGCAAGAAACTTAAACATTTACAACAAAAGTCCACATGAAGAGGCTTTACGATGTAGGACAACTAATTAGGCATTAATTTTTTATCCTTGTTTTAAATTAATCCCTAGTTGTTAGCTCAGTATTCTTCTTTTATGAATGATACTTCTAAGAGCTTGGATTTAGCTATCTTTTCGGTGTAGATCTTCTACATCACTGTAGCAGCCGATGCAACAACAATGGAGGCTACAAGGACGGTATTTATCTTGTATATGCTCAACTATTGCAAATATGCGAGCCCTTTATTAACATTCTCTTACCTGTATTAATAAAATTTAAGATTCCTTGCATGGAGTTTGTGACATGGTTAATTTTATATTTTGTGAATCAAAGAATTCTGACATTGTTGGCATTTGAAAGGCTGGTGTACTTGCTTGCACTCGTGACATTTCAATATGCAACTAATTGATCCATCAATCATTTACAACTGTCCAAATATATTCATAAAATGAATTAGCCAATAGATTGTTGAGCCTTTCAACATCGGTAAAGAGAAATGTTATTAGTGCAAAATCAAAAAGCTTGGAAAATGCAATTTTCCTAAACACAGGAACGTGGTGTTTTATTTAAGAAACACACAAATTAAATATCTGTTCTCTTCAATGTAAATCATATGAAAATTTTCAATCCTTCTATAATGGGAATGCTTCAAGTGTACTATATAGAAATATAACATGCACCCTCCATTACCCCATCAATAAGACAATAACAAACAGAATGTGATAAGTTGCATATATCAGCAAAGCAAAATTGCTAACCAATAACCATTTCATATAATCAATCCTTCTTTCAAAGTCAAAAGGAAGAAAGAACTTGCCCATAAATAAAGAAACAGGACCTTATTTTATTTGTGGTATGAAACAGAAAACTATGATGGTAATACATGTAATACTAATGAAGTTAGAGTTGGAAGTTAATACAAAGAGAACATTTTGCAGGAACGCTAATAAGTTGTGCCTTGTACCTAAGCAACCATATTTCCTTCCGAAAAAACAAAAGAGTTCAATGTTTACAATACCTTCAGAACCTTGAGCTCCAGTTTTGTAACTTCACGTCCATTAAAGTATACCTCTGTATTACCATTACTTGCATCAATAAGAAGCTTTCCACCCACATTCAGTTTAGCACTTATAATCCTGTCTGGCTTCTTTCCCTCCTGTTCACAGATGCAATTTCAGTAGTAAAATCAAACATCAAAGTCAAGATCACAAAAATAAACTCCAAAAAAATCTTTACTATATACTATTTGCACCTACCTTGCCCCAAAATCCAGAATTCTTGTCATACCAGTACCTCCCAGGCCTCAAATCTTGCGGAGGATTCTGACATCCAAGAAGCTCTGCCAACTCGTCAGCTCTTAATGGCCAACCATTAACAACAACCTGCTCTGGACGAATCTGGTTTGTCAAGCACTCCCTCTCTGCCTTCATGATTTGCCTCACCTCTACAGAACTACATATTGTAGCCAAAACCGGCGAACATTTCCTAATCTTTCCCTGTTCGCCTCATCTATTGGCCTCCTATGCACACTAAACACTTCCGCCCTTCTGGCATGGACCCCATGCTCTTCAGTATACAGTATCTACAGTACATTGCATTACAAACAATACATCTCTCACCTCTCTGTCTCACCATTCTAAACCTTTCGCCACCTTTTCCACACCTGGTACAGCACTTGATCCTCGTTTTGGTACTTTTACTTTTGCCATAATAACAGCCATCCTTGGATGAAACATTATCATCAGAAAATTCATTCACAAGTTTATCGCTACAAATTTGATGTAAATCCGATAAAGCAGACAAAGAACGAGACAATGAGCTATTTACATTAACATCGGAGTTGTCATCGTCCGAATTACTCAAGAAATGATCTTTCTTATGACTATAAACATCGGGAAGCAAATTTAATGTATTTTTAGGAGAAAAGCTTGATGGGTTTTTGTGTGTTTTAAAAGATGAGCTGAATTTAGCAAAAGGTTTAGGGAAAACCGTTGAAGGTGATGAAGAATGATGAGGACGGCGTGGATGAGACGTTTTATCACACAAGGGATGCGGCCCCTGATATTCCACTGAAATCGTGTAATCAAGATGGTCTTCATCCGGCAAGGTGCCCCTGCCGGCAACATTTGGCGGAGGAGGTCTTCCCATTTACTCAGAGGAGTGAAAGACGGGGACGGCTGAGGTGGCGGTGGCGGTGGCTGCAGTGGGAGTGCCATGTTTGTGAGTTAATAATGAAACAAAATAACGATGATTTTGGAGTTTGTTGAATGAGACGTTATTGTAGGAGGCTGCATTTGCCTGGATTGATTCTTGTTTATGTTCGGAGACAAAAAGGGAGATCTTGATCAGGGAGAAGTCTACAAAGTCTTCCTTGTACCACTATATATATGCGATCAAGTGGGATTAGGGATGTCAACTTCAATCCAAGATAATGGATATTCATCACACTTTATCCCTTACGAATACTCGTATTTTACCGTGTAATGGTTATTTTTATACTCTCTCATATAATATTTTTTTATCATATATGAGGTATTAGAAATAAATAATTATAATATATGTCACTTGATAAAATATGGTTTAGCGGTTGTATTATAAAATTTATCTTACCATATTATATTTTTAAGTGTAAAGTATAGTAAGGATATGATTTTTCGAAAATCGAATTGGATAGGCAGGAATGGCTCTTTCACTCCTCCTGTTATCATGTTGGCTTTTTATAACAGCAGGTTGGCTCTTTATTAATATTTTAGATTTTAGACTACTTTCAATTAATATATTTTATACTACGTCGTTTTGATGTATTATTAATTTTTTTTTTTTATATTTGTTCCAAAACGATGTCGTTTTGGACCGTTTGTCTTTTCGTAACAAACATTACGGTAGAGGATCCGGCCTCCACAAAAATATGGATCGTTTGTTGTCCTCCCCAATACAGCATCCAGATGTGCAAATGTAACATCAAAACGAAGTTGTAAACACACATTATTCTGACCATGTAAACATGTTATCGATTATTCTAACTCAATTTCTATTAGAATTTAAGTGTTTTCTAAACTCAATACCGATCATAAAGTCTATTTCGTACACTCTGGTCCAAATTTGAGCAGAAAAAAATCAATATCCTACCTAAATTTAAGACAGAATAAATATGTATAAAAAATTTAAAGGATAAAATTAAAGAAAAATTATGTGTTAAGATTTTACCGTGTGAAAATATATTCAATTTTTTTTTTTAATTTGATCCAAAAGACGTTGTTTTTTTTTACCGTTTTGCCTTATCACACCAAACCTTATGGTAGAGGATCCGGCCTCTTATTATACGTAAGTAGCTGAATGTGATTGAACACTTAATTTCCAATCACTTTCCCAAACCATTTCTCCCAATTTCATCTCCCAGTTCAATTTTTAATATTTTCCCCTTTGTTTCTTGCTCATTTCCATAATTTCCCGTGCTTTTACAAAAACCCTTGAACTCCTGCCTTTGTTATTCCAATTTATTTTACTGAAAGTCCTGGAAAATATATAAGAAGGGTAATTAGGAGTTAAAAAAAAAGGCATTTTGGTCAATAACGTGGATTTTATTCACTTTGTGGCGAAATTTTTACAGAAGAAAGTTGCATCATCAAACGGGGTATAATCAGGTTGGCTCTGTTATTCCTTCTTCTTAACCTTGTCTGATTTCATTTGTGTTGCAATGCAAATTTGAAGTTATTTGAGGCTTCGTATACAATAAAGTTAGTTTTTTTTTTTTTTTTTGCTGGTTTTTAATGTTATATAGCATTGATTCATTGTACTCTCTTTTTTAAGGAATTTGATTTTGGGCATAAAAAAAAGGCGTGGGAGTTTTGCTGGGAATTTATTGAATCGTTGTGCCTACCAACTGTTTGGTCTTTTTCCATAAAAAAAATAAAATGTATTCGTTTGTAAAATAAATACTCATGTAGTTCCAGGAACTTAACACATCTCTGTTTTCATCTTCAGAATGTATATTAGCTGTTGATGCTCTCAACCTCCCTAATGACATTCTTGTTGAGAAGGCTCACTGCTTTGAAACCCTTTGGAAAATCTCATACACTTTCATGGGCTTACTGTCAATTTTGGTCAGATGCCCCTTATGATGTAAGCAAGGCAAATTATTCTCCTTCAGGCAGCAGTAGCAATCAAAAGGGAGATTCTGTTGCTAATTTCACGGATAAGCTTCACCTATCTCCCTTGTTTAATGAAACCAGAAAGAAGCATCATCTAAAGGATTACAAGATTGAACTTGTTGATGACGAGACTTGGCAAATGACTTGTGGCTTAGCTGAGGTGTGGAAAGGCGATGCCAATGTGGAATTCGAAACAAAGGGTTTATATGATGAACTTCATGATGTTGAGGTAAACATTGATGCCGCTACTACTACTACGCCATTGGAGGACCCTGATTTTGATGCAATTGAAGACATGAGAGTCCGCAATGACTTGTTTTATAAGATCGATAAAGGCTCAAAGGAGTATGAAGAACATAAGTTTGATTATCATGGGAGGAAATCTTTAAAGAATCACAAGTTTCATGAGGAAAACATGAAGAAAGCACGAGTTGAAAAGGATTTAAACAGCAATGTTGTAAAGAAGCAAATAAAGGAGAAGCCGGAAAATGAGGAAGATTTGGCTTATAGGATGATGCAAGATATGGATGGTGGTAACATGGCAGCTGGAAAAAAGTCCAGAACTTTAACATTCAATCAGCTAACAGGTCCATACCACGAGCCATTTTGTCTTGATATATATGTGTCCAAAGGTTCTGTACGTGCCAGCATCATTCACCGAGCAACTAGCAAGGTTGTTGCCGTGGCACATTCTATTTCAAAAGACTTGAAGTTTGATCTTGCGTCTACCAAGAGTAGAAGTGCTTGTGCCGCTGTTGGGGAAGTATTGGCTAAGAGGGCTTTGGATGATGATATCCATAATGTTGTTTATACACCAAGGAAAGGCGAAAGATTAGAAGGGAAGCTGCATATGGTGCTTAAAACCATTATTGATTATGGTATCGATGTGAAGGTAAAATCAAACAGAGGAAATTGAAGAAGTTTAAATGTATCCCTTCCAAAACTCGAAAGCAACTAGGAATCACAAAGAGATTGTATAGACTATATATGATGATGATGATATCAGGTTTTTTTTTTTTTAGGGGACAGTTTCTTACAGAAAATGTTGGTTTGAAGATGGAAGCTGTATAATATAGTTGATTGTTTGGAAGAGTATATGAGAAAATGTGAGATCTTTGGAAGAGTAGCCTAGTTCAAGCACTATTCTTCTGTGTAATGTTACTAATGTAATGCTTTTGGTCATTTCTATGCGAGAATGTTTTACACAAAGGAAAACAGAAAATCATTATTCTTACAAATCAGAACTATATTTTAAGCTTGATCCTAATTACTTGTAGTCAGTCGGTCAATTGGCTTAGCTAATCATCATCTACAAAACTATCAAATTAGTAATTGGATTATTCTCGTGAAACATAATTACCTGAATCTCGAACCCGATTATATCACCGATGAACATGATTTATGTTGGAGAATTTGAGGAAAAGAGAGATTGATTTTTAATCATTTTAAAATGATTGTTTAATCATTTTTACAACCACTTTATGAGCGGTTTTAAGTTTACACTTGTATAATTTATCAAGAGTTTATGATGATTTTGAAATCTACGTGTGACATAGATGAGACAAGTCTTTGAATCATTCAATTCGGATATCGGTGAACGGTAAATTGGCGCTGAAATTGGTTAGTTGAAAAGGTTGAAATATTGAAACTTGGAAGTTGAAGAGTTCAACTTCCTAAATCCCACATTGAAATTGTGCTAATCATTTCTCAATATTCAGTCAATGGTATAAGCTCCAAGGAAAGGAAGAGAGTTAAGAATGGTTTTAGTTAGACGATGTTCTGCTAAAATTGCCGCATGCGCGCACGCCGCCGCCTGAGCCCGAGACCGTTGACCTTGGGCTTGGGGAATCGGGCCTGAGGCAATATTATTTTTTTAGACAAAGTTACATTGGGCCTTGTCAAATAATTATTCAACATTCTGATAACTAATTCGAGCTGAGTAATTCGATTCAATTAAATCAGGCTCGATTCAGCTATTTTTTCATCTACTACTGGGCAATAATGCTGAGAGTTAGTGGAGTTAAAGTCATGTTAGATGAAACTCCTCAACTGATGGCTTTAATACACTTCAAGGCTGATGGAGTTACCTGATGCTTTCCTCCCTATATAAAGTTCCTCTGCTGCAATGGAAAGAACACAGAATACACAACACATACAACATACTATCATCAATCTGCACACCTTGGGCTTGGGGAATTGGGCCTTCGTGGGCCTGAGAATTTTTTGGACAAAGTTACATTGGGCCTTGTCAAATAATTATTCAACATTCTGATAAATAATTCGAGCTGAGTAATCCGATTCAATTAAATCAGGCTCGATTCAAATTGCCTCTTCATCTACCTCTTTGGGCAATAATCTTTGAGAGTTAGTGGAGTTAAAGTCATGTTAGATGAAACTCCTCAACTAATGGCTTCAATACACTTCAAGGCTAATGGAGTTACTCGATGCTTTCCTCCTATATAAAGGTCCTCACGTGAATGGAAAGAACACAGAATACACAACACATACAACATACTATCATCTTTCTGCATAAAATAGTTGAAGAGTTTCTGAAACACTGCAAAGTTCGAAGTTGTTCAGAGTTGAAGTATCTCTCTTTGAACAGGTAAACTGAGTATTCCTGAGAGACAATTGCATAATCCGTGGGTACAGGCCGGAGAAAATTTGTTATAAGTACATAATTCTTCTCGCCTCAATTCTTAGCATATCCTTTAGATTTTTGTTTCATTTCGTTTTCATTACTGTACTTGTAATTTCTTTTCAGATTAATAAACAAATTGTTCTTATTCCTTCTGCTTGTTTATTTTATTTTGCATACAATACTACAGGTATAACAATTTAGTGGTGAAGGTAATCTACGAAACTACCAATTTAGTAATTGTATTTCCTCGTGAAGCACAATTATCAGAATCTTGACGCGATTATATCATTAATGATTTTGACTATCGCCAAACGCGACTAGTGGTAAAGCGCGATTACATCTTTCGATATCACCAAATATCTCAATCTCTTCTTCCAAAAAGAAGGACAAAAATTGTGGTTTGATCTTATAGGCCAAAAATTCGTGATCATGACACTATCAATAGTAGCTCTACATGCGCAGGTTGGTCGAACAAAGCCTATTTTATCTTTTAGCTTATCGATAATGTAACTCATGACCTCAAGGTTATAAGCCTTACGAGCTACCAAACCGCTTCTACCCCATGGTGAAGAGAATAAGGGAACCGACAATACCAGAGTTCGATATCACTATGATCCAAATAAGTGCAACGGAATTCGTAATTACTGTAAGTGACTAAACTACTTTTGAGCTAATCGCATCGGTTATGCCGACAACAACATAGATCTCGCCTAAGTGTTCCCAATTGAAATAAGTGTCCTAAACCCAATCGGTTGGACTGGATCCAACCGGATCGGATCATTTCTACTATTTCTTTGTGTTTATACATATATTAAATGGCTTTTTCATTTGTCGTATATCGTTCTTTTAAAGAACCAATTGCGTAATTGTTACATGATAACGCCCTTAGTATTAAATCGTGATAGAGAAACTATGATAGGCGATTATGGTTGATGAGATCTCTAATCACTTTAATAAGTTTGATACTTAAATGTCTCTAGTGATGTACTATTAAATAGGGCATTGATAGTATGAACAAAGCTAGCACGTATTGAGATGTCTTCTGCCTTTGGCGGCATGGATAGATCTCGTCTATCAAGTGTAGAGGCACTTGGATCAGACGTGGACGTGTATTGAGAATGCGACGTTGGGATCGACCACTTACACGCTAAGTTGTCACACTATGTGGCGGTTGTGTAGTTATCCTAGGACCGAGTCACATGGCATCACGGTGTGGATTTTCATGCTTTGACACTATTGAGGTTTCCCAGCCACGGGGCGATCATGCGTAATGATTGGGTGTGATATCAAAGAATGCAGAGTATATACATGTTTGGTCGTCTGGAAATCGCTGCACTTATAAGTAGGGTGAATATCCGAAAGTGGCCTTCTTATAAGGAATGTCTTACTCTCGTAAATCTTTGCAAAGTGGAAGTAAATGAGTTACTTGAGAGAGCATGATATCCAGGATTATAAGATACGGTCGTTAATGTTTGACACTCGACGATTTAATCGTATGGATATTATTACAAATGATAGGATTGTAATTTACACGGTAATCAAGCTTTCACATGAAAGGTAGTAGTCATTGCATTTGACTCTTCCGATGATTGGGGGTCACAGTGTGTTCTTTGGATGCTATCCCGTAATCGTTAGCATGAAGGGCATTTTCAGAATTGCACTTTTGTGTCTACGGTCAACATATTCGGAAGTTCTATCGGGTCATACACATATGAACATCTAGCCGGATTAATATGTGGTTATAGTTGATAACCAAATAAGGAAAGAATTTATCTCATATTATAAATGTTATAATGGTAAATTAATATGGTGGTATTTATTTATTATGAATAAATATAATACAATATATTAATTATTTTGATTAATTAAATATACACATAACGATGTGTGTGTCGATATTATATGTGTATATGATACACATGGATTTTGCAAATTAATTAATCATGGTATTATATTATCTAGTATTAATACTAGTGAACGGAGACGCGTGCGCATGACCATGACCCAACATAAATCGTTACTCAACGATAATATCAAAGAATAGATCTCCAACGTGAAATAAATCGCATAACCTTAAACCGTGAATAAATTCAAGACAAAGAGAGCAAGAGAAATATATCACATTCTCTCCAAGAGTGAATTTTTTCTTAGAGACGTAAATATTGTGAATCACCTCTTCCAAATTTCTATCGAGTTTCCATCTACAAAATAAACTACAATATGATGTGTCGGAGAACAATATCATAAATTCGATCACTTTAGCTTCGACTTTACGCAATGAACATTGTAGAAAAACAATAAGCGGACCATAACTACACTGGTCAAATCTCTCGGGACGCTTTAGCTTCAGATCATTAATATGTTTGAAAACGTGTTTTACTCATTTTCTATAATGACATTTCTCTTTCTAATCATTAATGAATACGTCATTGATCTCGTGTTCGCTCATTTGGTGGGAAAAAACACGTGTCAAACGGTCCAAGAATATAAAAGTGATTTGGTATTCCAACGCCAATTTTAGTGACGTCAGATCGCAAACGGTTCCACCAACGTTATGTTGTTCAAAATAATAAAAACATTTAACGTTGTTGTTAATGTGGTCACATGTGACACACCTTCTTGACGCGGATATTTTTTTGCCCTTATATTTTTGTTGTTGTATTTTATAGCTAATATTGACTCATCTTACATAGTACACTATACAGTAGAACTTCAAATCCGTCTGTCTTTCCCTTTTTTTTTTTTCCTTTTTTTGCACAAACTACTAACGGTACACGTTTGATAAAAAAAATTACACGGTTTTATTCAATTGTTGTGCCGAAATCGAATCGAAAATTTTCGGTTGATTGAAATTTAAAATTGAATCGACCGTCTGGTTGGAGGTAATAAAAATAAATCAGATTTAAATATACACTTTGGTTCGGTTTATGTAACGGATAGTTGAACAAAAATTCGGTTTTATATAACGCTAGTTTAAATTCGCTTTTACCGAAAGGAAAAACCGCTGTTAAAAAGGAAAAATGAATCGTATTGAAAAAAAAAATACACGGTTTTATTCAATTATTGCTAAATCGAATCTAAAATTTTCGTTGATTGAAATTTAAAATTGAATCATGCATCGTCTGTCGGAGGTAATAAAATAAATCGTGATTAAATATACATTTTTGTTCGATTTATGAATCGAGAAGTCGAACAAAAATTTCGGTTTCTATATAACGCTACGTAAATTCGTTTTTACCGAAGGAACGAAAACCGCTGTTAAAAAGGAAAAAATGAATCGATATCAAATTTTAAAAAAGTATACGGTTTTATTCAATTGTTGTATCAAATCGAATCAAAATTTTTGGTTGATTGAATTTAAAACTCAATCCGTGACCTGCTTGTCGAGATGACTAAAAATGAACCGTATTGAAATATATACACTTTAGTTCGGTTTATGAATTCGAGAAATAACAAAAATTTCGGTTTATATACAACGCTAATCGGAATTCCGTTTTTACCAAGGAAAAAACCGTTAAAAAGGAAAAAAATGAATCGATGTCAAATTTTTAAAAAAACATACACGGTTTTATTCAATTGTTGTAATAAAATCGAATCTAAAATTTTCGTTGATTGAAATTAAAATTGAATCACTGCTTGGCATTTGGAGATTAAAAATAAACCGTATCAAAATATATACACTTTGGTTCGGTTTATGTATCGGAGAGTCGGAAAAAAAATTGGTTTTACATTAACGCTAATCAAAATTCAGGTTTTAACCGGGAAATTTTTTTTTTGCTAGATAAGATATTAATATATATATATATATATATATATATATATATATATATATATATATATATATATATATATTTGTGCTTCCAGCGTGTGGTGCATATAGGATATGCATGTGCATGATTGTTTCCAAAATATGTATGTATAGATTTATATGTGTAATATATATATGCTGATATATATACACACACAGTAAATTGATTTATAGTAATAAGATAAAAGAGTAATTGACTTAAAACACTCTTATGTTTGAGCCATATGGGGACTGCCCCTTATCTTCAAATTTTGTATTTTTACCTCTATCTTCTATAAAAGTTTGCAAGAAACAACCTTTTTGAATTTGGCGTTAAATTTAACGGGAAGAAGGCCGTGATTTGCAATCTCCTTCAACCTGAGCAAACAAAAACCTTTCTTTAATTATTTCTCCAAAATCCCCATTAATTCACTACCAACCCCATTTTTTAACTCCCTGTTTTTAACTCAAGTTTTTAACTCAAAATACACCTATTCTTCAAGTGTCATCTGAGCACTATTATCGCCGACACCGTACACTCTGACGGTGACGAAACCACTCTTCCTGGCCGACAGAGAAGAAATCGAAATATGAAACTAGGTTTTGACTTAGGAAACTAGGTTGTTGTAGAGGGAGAGGGAAATTAGAAGTCAACAACGATTGAGTAATTCAATGAATTGGAAATTAACCGAGGATCGGAATCAACTGAGTTTGGGGTCGGGAATGAATGAATGAATTAGTTGGGTTTGGTAGTCGAATTAATGGGTTGGGAATCAATGGGAATTTTGGGAAATATTAAAATGTTTTTTTTTTTTGTT
Source organism: Gentiana macrophylla (assembly GCA_026214975.1). Taxonomy (NCBI): domain Eukaryota; kingdom Viridiplantae; phylum Streptophyta; class Magnoliopsida; order Gentianales; family Gentianaceae; genus Gentiana; species Gentiana macrophylla. The sequence goes on along the minus strand of CM047809.1, from coordinate 85,876,787 downwards.
TGCAAGTTGATAGTGCATAGCACGACATTTTTCCCGTTAAATTTAATCCCAAATCAAAAATGGTGTTTCTTGCAAAAATTTATAAAAGATAGAGGTAAAATGCAAAATTTCAAGATAAGCAAGAGATCTCAATGCTGACCCAAACATAAGGTGTTTTCGCTAATTACTCTAAGACAAATATAGTCAATATAAGATATGACAATATATTGGAAATATTTAATATGAGATATTGAATATTAATGAGATAAATCAATCAATTATATTTTCCTTATTTTACTTAAGAAATGTTTTCTTCCTCTCTACTCTACATTGGGGCGCCACATCCATTATAAATAGAGAGTGGGTGTCAAGCTCTTTTCAGACATCACAACTCCAAGAATAATAGTTCTTGAAAACAGAGAGTTTTGAGAGAGAGAAAACGCCTGGCCTAGCTGAACCTGGATTTTTCTAATACCAATCCAACGTGGATTCCGCGGGTTGTTCGTGTGGACTAGCGGTAGAGGCCGAACACTTGGACGGCTCCGTGCATCGCCACGCTTTAGACGGTCAAAGTCGATCTTTTAGATCAAATAAGGTAACCACCGCTTCACCGCTTTTTTTATTGCTTAAACGGTCGATCTGGTCGATAGGAAATAAAATTTTGAATTCATTGCGTTCGCGTAGATTTCCTAACACCCCTGGCTCATTCCACGCCTAGTAATCTCCACACTACGACCGGTAGTATGCCGCCTCCCGGCTGGAGTTGAGACTTCCACTCCATCCAAGGTGGTGGTGAGAGACCCGGTGAGCTAAGGAAAGCCGGTTCTTCGATTCAACAAGCCCAAGCTTATACGCATTGGCCCACAGGTGCCCATCTTCAAGCAAAATTTGTAGTAATTTAACTCATATCAAAAGCAAAACAAGTACAAACAAAAGGAATACAAGCCGATGACTCCTAAGAGCTCTTAACGACGAGTCGCTTGGCTCGTGGCCGTAAGGTGTCAGTTAAGTCCCGCAAGGATTCCCGCCTTGCTTTGATGTACCGAGGAAAGGCTTTATTTGCACCATACCGACTCTACCGGTGCAACAAAATAGAATCGA